>OY971416.1:18125000-18750000 GCA_963853865.1 Helleia helle | reverse complement strand
TACCGACGCCCATAGACATCGGCGCAGCCAAAAGTTATGCAGATGCGTTGCCCTCCTTTTTCCTATACCTCCCAATGGGCCACCAGAAGCTCACAAACCGCACGAAACGCGACAGCATAGCTGTCACTTGACGCCGGTGTTATGTGAGCGAGAGGTACCACCACGGTTGTGTCGGCCCAATTCGGTTACAAAGCAGCATGGCTACTACTACTTTATTTGAAAAATAAGATTTAAAACAATACTTCTTATACGCGGACGAAGTCGCGGTTAAAATCTATGAAATAATATACTGCACTTACATTAAGAAAAACCATTTTTGTCCGTCTGTTTGTTCCGGTTAATCTCGGAAACGGCTAAGCCGATTTTGACGAGGCTTTTACTGGCAGATAGCTGACGTCATAAGGCGTAACTTTGGCCATAAAAATAATCATCATCAATCCGAACGGCTGTAAATCTAAGTAAACGCGGGCGAAGCTGCGGGCAACAGCTAGTTTTATATAAATAATTATTCTGAGCGTATACGTGATTGAACGACTAGACCGATTTTGATGAAATTTTTGCGTGTGTGTTCAAAAAATTCAAGAATAGTTTAGATTTACAAATGGTCCACAACATGTTTTGTACCGGACAACATCGCGTCTATCGGGTCCGCTAGTAATATATAAAGTAAAATAACCTACAACTGAAATAAATAAATGTTGAATGAAGTATAAGTGAAACATGTGCGAAATAAAAGTCAGAAATAGCTTTATTTTTTATTTACATAAAAATCTTATAATTTAACATCACAGTTACGATAATTAGGAGAAAGTTTATGTGTTCTAAAAACAAATGAGTTTGAATCGGTAGCGACAGCGGTCACTGACTTACTAGCAGCTGCCCTTACAAGTTCTATATTTACCTATAAAAAGCCTTTTCTATAGCTTTACTTCAATTTTTTGCCTTTCGCGTCCACCAGCAAATCGGGGCGCTTCTTACGTTAAGAAAACATTGCGTATTTTGCTAGCCCTAGATCTAGATTTTACTTTTAGGTCTAACCAAAGTATCTATGATTGATGATTGATATAATATTATCTCAAAGACATTTCCATTTCTCAAAAACGCTTTGATCCACGGCTGGAAAATACCAACACACAATTGAATATATCGCAAAAATAATTAGCCCTGCTTTAAACTCAACAAAAAAAATTGCCGGTGTGTAAAGTTGGTTTACGAACGACAGTTTAACGTGACAACGTCATAACAAAACGCAAGCGTACAATGAACGTGAATTGGTGCCAGCTCTCCTACTACCGCTCGTTGTACGCTTGAGGCCCAAAAATTGGTGCCAGCTCTCCTACTACCGCTCGTTGTACGCTTGAGGCCCAAAAATTGGTGCCAGCTCTCCTACTACCGCTCATTGTACGCTTGCGGCCCAAAAATTGGTGCCAGCTCCCCTACGATAACGCGACAATGACGCGTCATTTCGTGCATGCAGCCGGCGTTCATCGATTTATTAGACGTTGTCACATCAATTAAAGAAGCCTAACTTGTATTTTTATCAATATATAATATGTTGTTCATAATAATCATGGCAATCTTGAAGAAATTTGAGTATTTTTTTTTAACTTTTTACTTAATACTGGTCATCAATTTGGGTATTGGTTTTAATAGGTTTAGGTAACATCGCCAAATAAATTCTAAGAAGATTTAGAGGAAGGAAGTTTATGTTAAACCGTGAGCCTTAACAAATCTCAAATGTTAAAATTACGGAGGCACAAACATATCGATCATTTCATCCTAATATTCTACACGTACAAAAAAAAATCTTGATTTTTTAATCAAGTTGCAATTTCGTCTTTTTTCGGAGGCTTCTGACCATCGGACGGAAGGAAGAACGCAAAGAAACCTCCCGCTGAAACAAACAATTTTATTTGATATCATTATTTTTTTTGTTTTCAATCTTATCGAATAGAAGCATATAAAGATACTTGAGAATTCAAATTTTCATGAAACTCAAAAAGAGAGAAATGTACAACATAATATTTTTTCAACTTTCTTTTTTCAACGCCGGAAAATGTTCTGAGGCATCCCGAGGGGGAGCGGGTCTCCCCAGGCGGGTGTGGGACTCGCTGCGACCGAAAGATGGTAGCAGTCCTATCCACTAAAACGCGGCGAGTGCCACCAATGCTGCCTTTGGTGAGGTGTCCCGGATCTGTTGAGCAAACAGGACACCTCGACAGCTAGTCAGTCCATCAATCGACCGACGCCACCTCCACAGAGGGGTTGTCCCACACCACAGAATAACCCCTCCTAACGTCGGGACTTTTCGGGAGGAGGTTCCCATCCTCGCCCCTTGTACCCTTGCCTTGTTGTTCCCTCTTCTTATATGAGCAGCTCCCTCGGCTCAATTTGCTTCGCCCAAGGTGCTGGGTTCACCGTAGGCTACTGAGCCCCATTGCCACGATAAGGCTTGAACCATAGTGGGGTAGTAACTTCTTCCTTTATTAATATTAATTATAGAAACACTTTTTTTATTGACCTAAGCTAGACCTAAGCTACCCAGTAAGCTTCTTCTAACTTTATCTGGTTAAGGGGCCCATTCTAAGTCAGTGTGGTTGGTAGTCTTTATTCCTCCGTCTCCGGAGCAGACGATGTAAGTGATGTAAGTCTGTATAAAATTCTTATAAAGTCAAAGTAATAGAACAGGGTAAAGGTGAAAGTGTACTTACCAAATGTAAGCCCAGCAAACATGTAGAAGGCGAGCTCGCAGTTGGACACCATCATATTCTTCAGCACGTTGATGCCCAGCACGGAGCTGCCACGTCCCACCATCAGAGTCAGGCAAACTGCCATAGCCCTGAAAAAATATACCGAGTATTATTGTCTCTTCTAAAACAACGTAATATTCATGTTTCTTAGCAATGAGTATGTTAAATTAGCGTAAACATAAAAAATAGCACTTGACTAAATTCAAATCAAATAAATATTTGTACAACACTGGCAAATGCCAGTGATTACAAAATCTTAAGCTTTGTCACGCCTTAAGTATTACGCTAGCATTTTTTATAGAAGAGAGGCAATAGTCATTTCACCTGATGGTAAGTGACATCCACAGACACCCGCTACCCCAGAGAATTGGCATTCAAATATGAGTATGCTCATTTCTTCAGTATGATTTGTTGAATAAATGACCATCTGTTGTTTTCTACTTGTTATACTGTTTTCTACTCAGGCGATAGGCAGTTTCCAGCCACTTTAGAGACAGCCTAGCAACAATCACTATTTCAGTATATATTTACTGCTCGGAGAGTTGGGTGAAGGCTTTTTAGGAAGTGTGCAATACCATCTTACGTCTTAGGATAGGTAATGAATGTATTTCCAGTTGCCTGTTCATGGTCAACGACCTTACCATCAGGTCGTAAGTCTGTAACTAACATAAAAATACAAATGCTTTAATACTTGACATATGTTGGGAAAACTTCAACGGTGATAGCGGACAGGTATCCGAAGTTGAGGACGCCGAAGACGAAGCAGATGAAGAGGAACGCACTCAGCTTCCAGATGCTGCTCAAGTTGATGCACAGACCGGCCGCTCCAGAGAATATCTAGAGACATACATCAATCGAAGTAAGAGCGTTGGTTTATAAAGATCCCGCCACGCACACATTCCCGACGTTCCCTATACTTTACACCATGGCCACGGAAGCTAAAGCGAAACTGAAGGGAAAATAACAATGCTCTGATTTCATGCAAAACTTTAGGTTTCTTTCTACAGCTTTTAAGATTCACTGTATGAAAAAGGTCACAAACAGTAAAAAGTATAGGTTTTAAGTAATAATTATATCCGAGTTTAGAATTAAAAAAAATATGTACGAAATGTTTTTGAAATGTTTGAGATTTGAAGTAACTTGAAGTATACAAGCCAAATCACACATTTAGGTACGAATTTTGTAAAATAAAAAGAACCATACCTGGATGCCGATCAGCATCCGTTTCCTGCCAACGACGTTGACGAGAGAACTCAATACAACGTTGCAGGAGGCCATGATAATGTTGATGCCGAAGACAGAAATCATCGCGTACTCATCTAAGCTGCAGTCGCGATTCTGTAAGGATACATAACAATTAAACCAGAGATTTAAATCCCAAATGAGTGAGCTAAGTGCCAACCCCCAAATGAGTGAGCTCATTCATTCGCAATCATCAGTCAATCAGGTAAACAAAAATCAATATCAAAAATCAATTTCTTTTTATTCAAAATAGTACTAATACATTATCTTTTTGAACGTCAATTGAATCTACCACCGGTTCCAAGGTAAGCCCACTGAGAAGAACCGGCGAAACAAACTCAGTGGAACTAATCTTTTCAAATAATATATATTATATAACAATTTTAATATCTTATCTTGAAATGCCCGGGAGGAACGCCTTATTCCCAGGGTGTGTTCCATGAAATCTTTTACTTTATAATATGCTTTACCACACAAACGCTCTTTAACAACTTTTTGAATTTTTTTATGGAGAGCTTTTGAACGTTTTCTGGGATCCTATTGTAAAAGCGTATACAGTTGCCTTTAAAAGAATTGCTTAATTTCGAAAGTCTAATCATTGGTGCATGTAACCTGTGTCTATTACGTGTATTCCTACTATGAATATCACTTTTCTTACAAAATTCATTTATGTTTTTCCGGACATACAGTAAATTTTCTAAGATGGGATAAGAGGCGACAGTCAGAATTCCTATTTCTTTAAATTTTTCTCTCAAAGACGATACTATTATGTTAGTACCTACCGTCTAATATTATAAAGCTGAAAAGTTTGTTTGTTTGTTTGAACGCGCTAATCTCAGGAACTACTTTACTGGTCCGATTTGAAAAATTCTTTCAGTGTTAGACAGCCCATTTATCGAGGAAGGCTATAGGTTTGTTTTTTTTTTAACTCTCCAGACTTTCTTTTTTAACTCTGCAGACCATTGGTCCGCACCATTGTTTGATTAAAGTTTCATGAATACAGATTTTTATTTGCTCCGCTTTTTTTTTAGTTTTGTTAATGATGATGATTTTAATATTGTTTAGCCTAAGAGGAGCCATTGAGGTGATGGAGGGAGAGTGACATGTTACCACCGGTTCGAACCCTAGCCCTATCCTGAGAAGAACCGGCAAGAAACTCAAGGCTATAGGCTATATAACATCACGCTGTCACATATAGGAGTTGAGTAGCGCGAGCGAAGCTGCAGGCAACAGCTAGTAACCAATATAACTAGAAAAAAAATCAACAGTTTTTCTATTTTTTTATTTTAGTTGGATAGGCAAACTGGCAAACGTACCACCTGATGTTAAGTGGTCGACGTCGCCCATGAACATAAACTAGTGTTATACTACCAGGCAACTCATTTATGTGTTGCCTATCCCGAGACATAAGATGTTAAGTCTCGGTGCCAGTAATTACACTGCCTGTCTTGCCCTTCTCTCCGAAACACAGCAAAACTGTTTCACGGGAGAAATAAGCAAGATGGTGGTACCCATGCAGCCGGGAGCGCGGCACAGCGCTTCCCTCCCACCGGTACCGGCACTGGTTTTCAAAGTGTGGGCATATAACGATTTAAATCTTTGAATGAAACAATGGATTTTTACATTCCCGGCGTTTCAGATACTTTACAGCAGCCATGGTTACGGGACAGGTCCTCCATTTTATAATGTGGTATATTCTAGCGGATCGTTTGTTTCGCCGGCCCATTTTCAAAAAGCTTTCTTTTTTTGTCTTTCTAATAAGCAATATTAGTATAGGATACGCATATAAAACGACCTTCACCGAGATGTTTATTTGATGAAACGTATTTTATATTTAATTTAATACGTCAATAAATATATTGCATATGGGTTGCCTAACAAATTTTAGTCCAGGGTATGTTTAATTAATACCTAATTTAAAAAAATCATTTCACCGGTTTGATTATTAGATAAATTCTATCGAAAGTATGAAGCCCATAGAATATGCAAACGTTAGGTTGCCTATTCTTTTCCGGTCCGGTATAGATTTACCTGTTTATACTTGGCTACCCGATAGTTGTGACCGTCAGCGTTAACTTAGATTGACAGGCGTACCCGGATTGATGATGATTAATTTTGTAGCCTAAACTACTTTAGTAAAAAGCGTAAATTTAGTAAAAAGCGGTTATTCTTATATAATATAGATAGATAGATAAAACTTTATTCACAATTCCACATTTCACATACACAATAAAAAGAGTAAAAATATAAACAGATAAAATATGATAACAGCAAAATAATAAATATAATAATATAATATAATATGTAATATTACACTCTAATTTTATTCATCTGTATATTTATATTCGTACATATTATGTGATAAGATTGCGTAACAGAACAATATCCGAATAATACAAAAGTAAACATACAACTGTAGTGAATACCCAGATAAGGTATCAGAGATGACATCGGTTCATATTGTGTTTAGTTTTAAATACGTCGCACAAAAATGTGATAACTTTTAATTAACTCATAGGTATTTGTTCTTGTGATAACTTTCTCGCGTCGTTTTAAATCAAGGGGCAAAGGAGTTTAAGATGATGTAATTGTAAGTCATTCATAATTATTAGCCAACAACCTCTGATAGACGCTTCTTTTTTAAATCTCAGTCTAACTAATGAATCGATGTTTGATAATTTCGAGCATAAAACACAGGTACAGTAGTAATGTGACCCATAAAATTCCGAAACTGGTCAGTGCTTTGTCACTTAATATCAATTGATCCTCTATCAATGGACATCAGTCGGTCATACCTTGTTCACGAACCACCCACAATGCCAAAATATCGAGCTCATCGAAATAAATATGAACACACTTTTAACAGTGAACACTGAACAGAAACATGAACACAGAATATTTAATCAACATAAAATACTGTATCAGCATCTCACCTCGGCGGTAGTCAAGTCTTGTGTTGCTCGTATCATCTGGCAGAACGTTAGATTCTCATCACCATTCTTGATGGAGTTCATCACAGCATTGACAATGTACGGCAGCCACACTATGAAGGGGTTTATTCTGAAATCATCATTTCATGATAGTAAAAATATTTCTAAATAATAATCTCTTTGTAATAATGTAACGAAATATACATCTAATTCAGGTTTTAAAATATATTGTGGTACTAAATCAGTAATACCCTTTGACATCTTCACCGGAGGGAAGGTTGCGCTGTGCCGCGCTCCCGGCTGCATGGGTACCACCATCCTGCTTATTTATCCCGTGAAACAGCTTTGCTGTGTTTCGGAGACAAGAGTAATTACTGGCACCGAGACTTAACCTTAAACTTAATCATATCTCAGGATAGGCAAACACATGAATGAGTTGCCTGGACTAGTTCCAGGTTCACTTGTTTATGTTCACGCTGACCCCTTACCATCACTTGGCTCGTCTGCCCGTTTGCCTAACCGACTATCATAAAAAAATGAGACAAGTAATTATACAAACCCAAAGTACACTATGATGAACATGATAGAGATAAGAATGGTGTTCTTCAACAGTGGTGGCTTCAGCAATGGTACCGTCTGCGAGACTATTGAAGAGATCAGGCCTTTAGTGGGTTCACCAACATCCTCGCCTAGTGTCAGTAAGTGGACCTGAAATTAATAATGGTTGCACCATTATTTTGAATGTGCTGTTGAGTGTAGCTTTGCCCGCTATGAGATATTTTAAGGCATGTCTTTCCTCACAGTTTAAACTATCTTCCTGCAAAATTTTGCCAATATCTGACCGAAATAGCCAGAGGCGCTGAAAACTATTCCGCTAACAGTTTTTCGCATAATTTACAATGTTAATAGCTTTTAAAGGACATTTTTTATTTCCGGTTGACAAAAATGGCTTTATCTGCATTCAGAAACTTTAGAGTTCGGGGCAGTTATTATATTTTTAAGGTTTGTCAACCTAAGTATAAATATGGCTTGCTCAGTAATATCATCCAAAATTAATTTTTGAATTCCTTTATATTATAAAATGGAACTGACTTGTACTTTTTTCGAACAAAAAAGTGCGTGCGTACAAAGTACACATGTCAGAAGTGAAACTTATTTGGAAAACTAATTTTTAAATCTCGTTTATATTTATACTAATCTAAAGCTATAAATTTCCGACACTTGCGATGCGACGTTCGCTCTATCCCTCTCTCTCTCTCTCTCTCGATCTTTCTCACACAAGCGTTCCCTACTCTCACTCTATGGCTATGTGCTTCATGCTACGTTCACCCTTTCTCACTCTCTATCAATCGGTCTCAATCACTCTCTCCCTCTACTTGGACAAAAACATTGCACATTTTCGTGATGTTTCATCCGTAAAAATTTTACCCTCATGCGTGCAAAGAAGTTTAAAAAATACCAAAAAACTTACATCATACTCGTCCTTGGGTCTTCCTGTATTAATCACAAATATGCCTCTCAGAACATCCAAAGCCTTGTCCTCTTCTCCCACCATCAGCAGATACCTGGGGCTCTCGTAGCATATGTACATGCAGATTGTTCCCAGCGCACACGGCAACGCAAACACGAAGTTCAGCAGACGCCACGAATTGAAAGTTATGTCCAGGACAGGGACGTAGTAAGAGAACTCCAGCTTTAAAACTGGGATTGATAGAACTGAAAATAGGAATAGATTCTTTAGAAAAAAACAATTTTTGGAAAAGGAACAGTATATTCGACGTAAGTATAAGCGAAGGTCGCTTCTAAACTGGACAAACGGTGAGATTGCAGTTAACATCCAGTATAGTCCAAAATATCTCCGACATAATTAATTAAACCATTACAAAAGGATTAATTTGAATTTGAAAGCTCGAAAACATGAACAACTCGAATTCCCCACGATCAAGTTTCGTGTGTTTATTGTAAAGCCGAATGGCGTAACAATCGTGGATAACCCATATTCAACATCAACCGGCAAAATTCAATTTATCATCAATTCATGACTTATAATGATAATAAATATTAAAAAAAAAAACAAATATTTCGTGACTGAAATTAACATTATGCTATGCCTAAAAGTCGGCCATTAACTAGGTGGGAAGACGATCTCCTTGTGGTAGCCGGTTCGTGTTGGATACGGGTAGCAAGAGATCGGTCGTCTTAGCGTTCATTGAGGGAGGCCTATATTCAGCAGTGGATTGGCAGTGGATGCCTACAAGATTCTTTTCACCCATGTGGTAACTCAAGTATTACATGTAAAACCTTATTATTAAAATATCAACAGCAGTATAAGATCGACCGTCCCTGCTACTTCTTTAATATACTTATACTTCATACTTGCCTGCCATAAGAGCTGTCGATGACAGGAAAATCGTGCTCGTCAAAGCCACGAACGTTGATCTCCATGTTTTAAGAGTACACTCGCTCAACAGCGTCAACGCTAACGCGTATGTTCCAGCCACACTAAAAAAAATACTTACGATACTCGAATTGTATGTAAAGGCTTTAAGTTCCTCATCCTCCTAAATTATTATGTTATTTAAGGATTAAACATGCTAATATGCATATTTTAGTTCAAGTTATATAAGAATCACTAACTTAATTCTATTTTGTTGCCTCTTTGAATAAATCCACACGAGATTGACCACTTCGATAGATGAAAGATTTATTCTCATTGAATTCTAGTATTTTCAATATGTAGAAAATACTGACACCTAATTGCTCAATATGTGTCCCGATGGATTTGTTGCATCTTTTGATGGAATGTGTTCGGAACGAAGAACTTCGGTTATCAGATTTATTTAAATAGCATTTCCCCATTCGGAACAAATGATTATGTTAGTTAAATGATATTTTATAATTTATTTGTTTAATTAGGGGGACATAATCATTGCATCCTTTCGGCTTTGCCGTGATCGGATAAAAGAGAAAAGTTGACTTACGCGCATGACGACAAGAATTTCAAAACACTAAATACAATCCAGTTGTGTGCTAAGGTGTTGGCCGCTCCGGCGATGAAGCTGAGTGCCATGCACCAGCCCAGGATCCTCGTCCGACCTTTGGTATCAGCCAGGTACCCCCACACGTGGGACGTCGCGATTATACCTTTAAACAGTTTGAAATGAAAGAAGCTTCCAGAAGGAATTAGCAAATACTGACAATTACATAGAGAGAAAAGTTTCGTAAAATATTAATTACAACCATAATATTATCTGAATTCTTACTAATAGAATCAGGTCATTCTTTGACAAAAGTTCTAAAGGAGTATTGAAGTACATGAAGGTATACTTTTCACTTTTTGATATATCACAACAACGTTGTTTTTACTATAAATGGATGAAACTGTCTAACATTTCATAAGACTTTAAATGATTTTACATATTATAATTTAACTTTAAATAGCGATAACTAATGTAAAAATTCCTACGGCTCCGAAACAAACAAATTGATAACTAGTTTCGTGTTTTTGCATTCCTAAATCAAAGCAATCTCTTCACAAAATCATCACAACAGATCTTGGCTACTTTATGAGCCCAAACATAATATAATAATATCAACCCCTATAATTCTCACTGCTGGACACGGGCCTCCTCGAAATCAGGCGAGGAGGGTGTTGGGCCATAGTTCACCGATGTGCTGGCCTAATTCGGGTTGGTGAACTTCACACACTTTCAAAGATTTTAAATCTCATCAGGCATCCCGGTTTTCTCCCGGTGTTTCCTTCAGCGGTGAACAAGCGATGGTCTCATGTTCAGGTGCACGTAGAAAAGCCCATTTCTAGTCATCATAGGGGTCAGGATCGATCCCGGACCTCGCGGCTCTCACTCAAGAGCTCTAGACTATCGTCGCTCGACTTGAGCTTACTGCAACGATATCCATTAATATATTTTTTTCCGATGTATAAATATTCAATGTTTACTCCGCATACTCTAAAGCATGATTATACCTAAATCTGCATGAGTTAATTATCTTAGCATATTTTTACTGCACCAAGCCTAGTAAAGCAGAAAGGGAGCAGGACAGGCAATAACTGGTTACATTGCAGAACAGCCAACAAGTAGATGGTAAGTGGTCAACGTCGCCCATGAACATAAACAAGTTTACACGAGACTGGCTTAGCATACTCGAGCGGTGCCAGTTATTACATTTCCTGTCCTGCCCTTCTCACCGAAACACAGCAAAGCTGTTACACGGGCGAATACAGGTAATGACACGAGCACCTAAGGAAAAACATAAAAAATTACCCAGCATAGGCACAGCAGCCATCAGCCCCTGTTGCGGCACGGTGGTATTCAGCTCGCAGGCGCTGGCTGGCACCAGGTAGGACACGGAGAAGATCTCGAAAGCCATGCCCATGATCACGCTCAGGGTCACAAGCAACATCAATATGTTGAACTTGCCGAAACCTGGTCAAAACAAATATGCTTGAAAATGGAACCTACTATGTAGGATTCACGTGGTAGGTAGCTACCACGTGAATCTACAACATTGTATCAGGTGACGAATCCTGGATATATGCGTACGAACCCGAAACAAAAAACCATTCACGAGTTTGGGTGTTCGAAAATGAGTTAAAGCCAACAAAAATTGTTCGTTCACGGAGTGTTGCAAAAAAAATGGTGGCCACGTTTGTCTCCAAGACCGGAATGGTATGCTAGCATTTGTTTGCCACAGGTCGTTTCTGAACTCCGTAAAGAGAACTGCAACCGCCGCATCATCCTCCATCACGACAATGCGAGTTCTCACACCGCGCACAGAACAAAAGAGTTTTTAGAGCAAGAAAACATAGAATTATTAGACCATCCGCCGTACAGCCCCGACCTAAGCCCTAATGATTTCTATACTTTCCCTAAAATAAAGAATAAATTGCGTGGTCAGAGATTTTCATCCCCCTCAATGGGCCACCGGAAACTCACAAACTGCACGAAACGCGATAGCATAGCTGTCACTTGACGCCGGCGTTATGTGAGCGAGAGGTACAACTCATTTATGTGTTGCCTATCCCTCAGGAGATGATATTATGTCTCAACATAAGATGTTGTCTCGGTGCCAGTAATTAAACTGTTTGTCTTGCCCTTCTCTCCGAAACACAGCAAAGCTGTTTTAGGAGTGAAACAAGCAAGATGGCGGTACCCATGTAGCCGGGAGCGTGGCACAGCGCTTCCCTCCCATCGTAAATACCATTTTAAACTCTTCATATATCTATCAAAATAAGTCATAAATTATCATACAAATGTTGATAAAATCAACCTTATTATTAAGGGGCTTTTCCAAACTTCTAGCATAAATCTAGGGATTTCACAAATTAAAAAATCTGATCAATATAGGAAGTTGTTAAAGGTCAAAAAACAACAAACCAGTATAAAATTCATGTCTTGCGTTTAGCAATAATGGCGGATATAATTCTGAGACTAGTTAACTCGATTTAGCACCCTAAATTCTTGCACTTAGCTTAAATCGACGTAGGGAGTAGTGCCATCCTCACCATGGTTCAAGTCTTATCGTGGCGGTGGGGCTCAGTAGCCTAAGGTGAACCCAGCACCTTGGGCGAAGCAAATTGAGCCGAGGGAGCTACTATTTGTATCCCTCTTATAAAAAGTGGGGACAAAAGAGCAGGGGGACAAGGGACGAGGATGGGAACCTCACTCCATTGTACTATCCCAACGTTGGGACAACCCCTCTGTGGAGGTGGCGTCGGTCCCTTGAGGGACTGACTAGCCGTCGAGGTGCCTTGTTTGCTCATTAGATCCGGGGCACCAAAGGTGGCATTGGCGGCACTCGGCGGATTTTAGTGGGTAGAGCTGCGTCTACTTTACCACCTTTCGGACGCAGCGATCCTACATACCCGCCTGGGGAGACCCACTCCCCCGCGGAATGCCTGCAGATGCCCCACAGCCATGACAAGGCTTGAACCTTGGTGGGGAAGGAAAGAATCTTTAATCTAATAATGAGTGGTTGGTAATAATAATTATAATTAATAATAATCCATTCATTATTATTATCAATCCGGATACGTCTGTAACCCCCAAATACTCAAACGAATCTCAAATTTAAGTCGTACTTAAACTCGTGTTGTCCCTCTTTTTTCTTTGAATCTGAAACGTAGTAGCATGAGTTTAAGTACGTCTTAAATTTGAGATTCGTTTGAGTATTTGGGTGTAAGTCTACGTTAAAACGGAGGTACGCGGGCAATAGCTAGCACTGTGCAGTCGTAAAATACGTTTGTTATCGCTAGTATTGGTTAAAATATGACGACAAATATTTTATGTATTTCCATAATGACCTCGTAATCATTAATAGTTCAGCGACCTTCATCTAGTATCTGAAGATCTACATTTGTGAAAGACAAAGTTTAATAGGTACTGCAAGGAATAGTATTCAATGCGAAAGTAACTCTGTCTGTCTGTCTCTTTTTCACGCCTAAACCACTGAACAGATTTGGATGAAATCTGGCACAAAGATAGTAGGAAACCCGAGAAAGGACATAGCATAGTTTTTATCCCGGATATCTCACGGGAACGGGAACTATGCGGGTAAAACCCCGTGACTGTCTATATTTTAAACCACGGAACAGATTTTGATGAAATTTGATATGAAGATGCTTTGAAACCTAACGTAGGACATAAAATTTGATATGAATATAGTTTGAGACCCACGGTAAGATATAAGTTGTTTAAAAAAAAATTTAAACAGTTTACAGGATTACCTTACTATTCTCGTATTGATTTCCAATGAATATCTATACTGTGATCTACACTAATATCACAAAGCCATTTTTTCTGTACGTTTGTTTGAACGCTTTAAAGTTTGACCTATGAACTACCAGCCAGATTTATAATTCATACATCAAAAACATAATCCTTTATCTAAAAGTTTCGGTACAGCCTTCCAGAAGTTTTAATGAATTCATGTTGTAAGTGATCAATTCGAGCATAATGCGAGCTGACACAAGGCCTTAATAACGAAAACGCGTCCCACAATTGGCCGTGTCATAAGTCACAGAGCATAACGAGCCCAATAAACAAGCAATTATTAGTTGTTATTTTCAGACCATACACTTATTGCCTCCACGCGTAAAATTCATCTTGTAGTTCGGCGAGACTTTTTTTGATAACACAGGGAAATGCATTTAGGCACGTTACCAGGCACTGTTGCCTGGCCCCAGCGAAGGCCAGTCTACTCCTCGCAAGGGGGGACTGCCCGGCTACCACTAAGTAGTCCCCGCGACGTCGTTCCATAGGTACTGCAGGGCTTAGGTTCCCAGCCTGAGCCCGAAAGGAGCAAAGGGGCGTTACTGGAGGTGCATTAAGTAGCACCTCCAGCGCACCCCCGCTCGTCTCCCGCGGGGAGAGGTCACCAGAAGACACTGATGACCCAGACCTAGAAGACGCAGCTGCGTTAGGCGCAGCTGGGCGTTAATCCTCGCTGTAAGTTGACATACCCACATGGGTGCACCGTACGTTGCCATACTCCAGAAGATTCCGGAATATAGCTACCTATAGGCGGCGCTGGGTCCACTGAGGATCGGGAGGTTTTAGCCTTTCAGCCCGGTCCCGTGGAAGAGAAGGGCTTCGGTCTTCTCCAGTCTCACCCGAAACACTAACCTCTCTATACGGCTGATCATGAGGTCGAACCCGAGCTCGGCCAGCCGCGCCACCTCTTTGAAGCCTCGTCACCGAGTATACACAAGGGTGTCAACCACGTATGACACCCATCTTGGGGGGGAGGCGGGTAGTTCAACGATTTTTTACATTAAATTCATCAAACAATTGGGAAATTTAATTTTTTTCGTTTTGGATTTTTTTTAACGTACCTACGTACGTAACTGATGTATAAATATACTTAAAACTTTCACATGTTATATATAGGTACTACGCTAAAAAATTTAATCTAAATAAATACTCTGTTATCTTTATTAATGATTATTCTCCTATTAAGGTGACGCATTGCTAAACATTGTTGTCGCTGGAGGGCTTGCTGGAGATACTGCACACTCTAAATGAATCCTCCCGACGTGTGGGCCTTTGGATGAACTTGAACAAAGCGAAAGTTATTTATAACGAACGACACGCTATCCCTAGGCCATGCCTAGGCCGATTAACGTTGATGGCACAACTCTCGAAGTCGTGCAAGAGTATGTCTACCTTGGACACACTTTACAGCTAGGTAGACATAACTTCGAGAGCGAAGCCGATAGGAAGATTCAGTTGGGATGGGCAGCATTCAGGAATCTTAGCCATATTCTCACGTCGTCTATACCGCAGAGTTTGAAGACGAAAGTCTTCAACCAATGCGTTCTCCCCGTGGTGACCCACGGGGCCGAAACGTGGCCTCTAAATTTACAACTTCCGAAAGTTTGCCGTAGCTCAACGTGCCATACTGGGTGTTTCTTTGGCAGATAGAGTAGAGGAGGCCGGGTTTGGGTAGACGAAGTGTTGGTTGACCACTAACCAGGTGGGAAGACGATCTCCGTACAGTAGCCGGTCCATGTTGGATGCGTCGCGAGGGATCGGTCGTCTTGGCGTTCTTTGAGGGAGGCCTATGTTCAGCAGTGGACGCATAGAGGATGATGATGATGATGATGATGATGATTGTTAAACAATAATTTTAATACCGAACACGCACCAGAGGGGACTAAGGTTTGAACGTCCTGAGCGGGGCGGGGCTCTCCATACGCGTGCGAGCTTATTACTAAAGGAAGTAAACGACAAAATGGTTTTTATTATTCTGTGACTATAAAAACGATAATTGGAGAAATTTCGTTTAAAAATTTAAAGAACATGTACCCATATAATATTATACTCATCTATGAAGAAAGTTAAGGCTTTTGCTTGAGGCTTAAACCGGTCCGGTTTAAGCCTCAAGCAAAAGCCTCGTTTGCGCATAAAATTAGAATCTGTTTTTAAAAAGTGGTATATTTGATATTTTTTTGTCTGTTACAAAAGTTACCTAATCATATTATATTGAAAACTAACAAAATAAGGTTTTTACTTTTTATTATGAAAATTACTAAAGTAAATTGAAATTATTGACGCCAAAATTACCAATGCATCTTCTTAAAAGTCAAAGACCCATAATAGCACAACGATAGTGTTCTTGAACAATTATGTTTAAATCGTATTATTTATAGATACATTTCAATTTTTCTACAGATTTTACTTCATAATGTTTACGTTTTTGAAGTTTTAATGCGTGAAAAGAAATCCGTTTACATTTTTTTATGTTTATACCAAGGATTAGTGTAAGATTTAACATAATTGGGGTATATGTGGTAAAGGAATGCAATAAAATGTATATAATTACTATTTTTAAAGTTGAAAAAAACTTTCAATCTATATACTTAATTTAAAAATCACAACACTAACCCCATTTAGTGTTGCAGCGGTTTATCAATAGATATGTCAATGGTTATAATATTATCCACTCCATGTTACTAAATTCTTTTTATGCATGGTTTTATAATGAAACACTTTTTTACGGATTTTATCGCGGTTTATTAAGATTTTTACAAGCCCAACGTTTCGGATACTTTACAGCAACCATGGTCACGGGAGGACTGAGGTGTCATACGTCCTAATGTTACAAAGTTATTCGAAACTACCCTATGATACATCAATATTTTGGTTAGTCCTATCTACGCAGAAGTAAGGTAAGAGCCAGCCACCAGGCTGGCTCTTACCACCTGCTTGGGATCCCATTATTAATATTATCAAATCAAAATCCAAGCATAATATGTCACAGATTAAAGATACAGTTAGCACTTTCTGCGTAGACAGGACTAACCAAAATATTGATGTATCATAGGGTAGTTTCGAATAACTTTGTAACATTAGGACGTATGACACCTCAGTCCTCCCGTGACCATGGTTGCTGTAAAGTATCCGAAACGTCGGGCTTGTAAAAATCTTAATAAACCGCGATAAAATCCGTAAAAAAGTGTTTCATTATAATGAGTAAAATTCGCGTAAACATTAGAAAACAATATACATGGTTTTGTTTTACTATCATAATGGTGTTATTTATTATCTACAGAAAATAGCTGCAATATCCTATAACATCGATATATATTCTTATTATAAATATTTTTATTTTTTACCATCACTAACGCAAAGAAACGCAATTCAAGTTACACGCATCTATTGAGGACTGAGGTCGATTGATGAAGGCGTAGTTTTCTTAAAAATATTTATCATAGTATATTTATATTAATTTATAGTGAAAATCTAATATTTCTTTTAAGTTAATAACAATTTAATTTAAACCAACATAATAATAAACTAAAAACCACCCTAAATCCGTAAAATGAGAAATTAATGATAGATTTATCTAGAATAGGGTTCGAGTCGCATTATAAAAAAAAAATTGGCTCCTCGTCCTTTAAACTGTTCCTATCACTTCATACAATTCCATTGCTTGAATAGATCGCATTATTACACAGTCAGTTACTTAAATACCCATAACTTTGAGATAAGCTCCAACAGACCGATCCCATTTATTACGACGTAAATATATCAAACATCAATATAAGATAAAGAATACAGGCGTAAAGCAACGAAACGCCCACTTAATAAAAATCATAGGTATAAAGATTTATATATTTTTACTAGCTGTCCCGACAGACGTAGTTCTGTCTTAATTATGAATACACATTGAATCCGATTTTTTTTTAAATAAGTGTTTATTATTCTAATAATAATAATAATATCTATGGACACTTTTACACCACGTCAATCTGGTGCCGTGGTAAGTTCTCGAAGAACTTGTGTTACGGGTACCAGACAACGGAAATATATTTAATACTTTTATACTATACATATATTTAAGATTTTTATTATATAATACACATATTTAATACACATCCATGACCCAGAAACACAGAAAACTTTTTTGTTCCCTGGCGGGATTCGAACCCGCAACCTCTGGCTTGAGCGCCAACGCGTTAACCACTGAGCCCCAGAGGTCGTCTAATGCTACGACAATTATTTCTAATCTAGCCTTATCTAAAATTTTATATTATGGTGGTTAAATATTCTTAAATTTTCTTATTTTCCGCGCAATATTCCAAATATTTTCTTTCATAAGAACCTTCTCCTGACAATAACAAACACAACAAAAAAGAATTAGTGAAATCGGTCCAGCCTTTCACGCGTGATGGCGTGACCAAGGGAAATAGGGATTCGTTTTTATATTATACATATATAGATAGATAAAGTGGTATATTTTTATTTTTATTATTTTATAAATTTTATAGGCACTTCATTATCATCCTAACATTAAAACCGTCATCCCTATTTCTTTAGTGAAACTGCTTTGTTTCTAATAGAAGGAAAGACAGGCAGAATAATAACTGGCAACAATTCTTGCCATCTTATGTCTCCAGAATAGGCAACACATGAATAAGTTGCTTAGGCTAGTCACGTGAACTCGTTTAAGTTCATGGGTGATGGTCGCCACTAACCATCAGGCACGCCTGCTTATCCAAACAATAATTTACAAAACAGTAGGCAATTTATCCCAAACATCTGGCAAGCGGATTTTTTACAGCTTTGAATTTAATTTTTTTACAACTAAAATAACACTTCAAATGCAATTCTTCAACAGCTTGTAGTAAGAAAAGCTTGCAAAATTATGTTATAAGTACCTACTAGGAACTGAATATATAAATTTATTTTAATATACACGTATATAAACTCGTTATAGACATTAATATTCATCACAAAAATGTCTGTCCTTGGCGGGAATCGAACTCGTGATCTGCTGCTTTAAATAACATGACCGTTATCTGATCTTTATGATGATGAGAATAAATATTATGTAATTTTGCTAAAATTTCTCTTTTATACAGAGATAATTTTAAAACTGAATACAAGATTAAATTTTTCTTAATAAGAGCAAAGTTTCCACCGAAAATATAAAAAATAGAATAAGTGTCAATTCCATGGAATAAAATTTCAATAAGAAATATCAACAACTTTCTCCTAATAAATGTGTTGCCATTTCTTTCGAAGTTTCTCGTTCTATGGTCTACCTAGCAGCGCGCCGCGGTTTCACCTGCGTACTTCCCATTCCCGTGGGTCAAAGGTATAAATTATAGCATATCTTATTCTCATGTATAACCTATGTTATTGCAAAGTTTCATTAAAATCCATTCAGTAGTTTTTGCGTGAAAGAAACAAACATACACCCATACATCCTTACAAACTTTCGCGTTTATAATTTTATTTAAATTAATAACATTTAAAAATATATTTTGTTAAGTATATTCTGAAATAAATAGAATCCAAGACTCCTACTAAAATCCCACTAATTCCTTTATTGAGAGATCATAAAAAATTATCTTTCGTTGAATATTATTTGCACACACAGGTCGTGTACTTGTAAGTGTAAGTTCATTAAACTAAATAATTATAAATTAAAACACATACCCGCCATTGTCAACGCATCTTCAAAAGATACTCTATTTAATTTAGCAACCATTTTTACTATTTATTCACACACTATCTAAACACATTTATTTTATAATAATTATAATTTATAACAGAAACAACGTTAGCAGTGACGCGCTGCCGTCTGCCACTCACATATTGGACGAAGATTCCGCGGCGTATGTTTGTAAAAGTGTTGCTATTTTGTTTTATAATTTTACCATATTTGCAGAGCTTAATGTCGCTTTAAATAATAATGACAGATATAAAATGACGCGCCATAGATACCCACTATCACTCAGGCCTAACAAACCGACGTTAACTTCTTGGAATTAGCACTTTTTCTGCCCACTACAACAACAACAAAATGTGCTGGTTATACCCTGTTTTACCCTTGTACATTTAATTTAGTATAGTAGTTTAACATAGTAATTCTAAAACCGAAATGCGATTTTGCTGTAAATACTTGGTGATATCGCTAAAATAATCTACCTAACTTAGAATAATTACACTCTACCTAAATAAATTTTCTTCTATTCTATTCTATTCAAAAAAGACGCAAAAACACTAAAAGGAGTGAAAATAAAAAATAACGTTTTCATAAAACCCCTTCCTTACTTAATATTTTAGATGTTTTTAATTGAACGACCAATCACACAATTTGAATTATAATAAAAGAAAATAAGAAAACAGCAAGTGTTTTAGAGTCGACCGTACGCGTTTGTCGGATTTGTTTGAAGCTTTTAACCAGTGCCAACTATATAATACGTAAATCTTTTGTATAAAACTTATCGAAATAGTTAGAAAATTATACTCAACCCCTACCCACCTGAAAGCTACGTTGAAACAGATAAAATGTCAAGGGTGACCGTAGACCGGATTGTATGCAAATCCACAAAACATATTTCAACAATTTTTATAATTTATTGCGTATTTAGAAAAATTAGTTTGATAGAATATTATATTTTTAAAGCTTAAATTATACCTACTTGTTTCCCATAAATTTCTGTGAATCTTAAAATTTTATAACTTACTAGTGGTCTTGTCACCAGACAGACGTTGTCCTGTATCAAATATTTGGTGGTGGGCCGAATTTATAAACGAAACCATTCTCAAATCCACTTGAATACACACAAAACATTACATCAAAATCGGTCCACCCATTTAGGAGGAGTTTCGTCACATAATATACACACCCATGAGAATTACCTATATCACCTATATGTATAAAGATTTGGTTAGTCAAAATTTATAGACGATGTTTCTTATATGTTGGTTCTCCGATTATCGCGAATATATACATACTAATTTTTCACTTTGATTTAAACAATTCAAAAAAGTGCAATACCCTAAAGTATTAGAATCGCCAGTGTACGTGACAAATAACAAAAGTTCCAGAACAGATCCTTGAGGCACCCTGCACTCGATGTAAAATGTGCTTACAAATTTTAGAACTACATTCACAAACTTTTACGACATTCATAAATATGGCTTAATACTTACTCAAGCAAGCTTGTGTGCTATATTGTATCGAATGGCTTAACTAATTCTAAGAAGTTCCTGTATAAATGTGTCTAAGGAGAACTCAAAATAATAATATTTCGATTCAGCAATGTTCAACACTGTTGGTTGTTAAGCATCAATCACGGATTCAAATCTTTTTTTAAACATTTTTTAAGTAACGCTAGTTATATTTTTGTTATTAAAGACGTCGGTGGAGGGGACATAATAATATGTTATAGTAGGATCCATAAATATGGATCCTACTTATTACCTTGTTTAAAGGTTAAATTCAAAACGCTAATTAAGTATTTTTACGTATGCGGGTCAAAAAGGCTTCGATTGCAAGTTTTTATTGCACGCGTAAATTTTGCTTGTTATGTAGGTACATGATTCTAAATATTTGTAGAACAACCATAGTCATCGATTATAATCTTATTAGTTTTTATAATTTTGTGATCTAGTGTAAAATACTCGGCATGAATAATTTGATAAAACCAGTATACAACAATTAACAGTTATTTTTTATAACTGGTTCTTAAGAATGATAAAATATCACAGAAAAATGTATGTTATTATTAGAAAAAAAATATATTATTATTAAAAACTAGTACCTTATTAGTAGGTAATAACTACTACAATTAATTGTAAGAAATTAGGTAATTTACAATAATTCGTTACATAATGTTAAATATTATTAAAAGAATTGTAAATCCTAGCAAATCAATGACGATGATTGTTACGTAATAAAAAAATGATACGTTATGTAATTCCAAATTTTGTGAACGAGGATGTGGATATTATATAAATACCCAGCAATTATTCGAAACGTACAGCTCAATTCAACAATCATAGCTTTGTGCTACCCCACCATGGTTCAGACCTTGACGTGGCGGTGGGGCTCAGTAGCCTAGGGTGAGCCCAGCACCTTGGGTGAAGCTAATTGACGAGGGCGAGGATGAGAACCTCACCCCATTGTACTGTCCCGACGTTGGGAGCGGCTTTTATGTGGTACCTACGGGACAACCTCTCAGTGGAGGTGGCGTCGGTCCCTTGCGGGACTGACTAGCTGTCGAGGTGCCCTGTTTGTTTATTAGATCCGGGACACCTCACCAAAGGCGGCATTGGTGGCACTCGCCAGGTTTTAGTGGGTAGAGCTGCGTCCACTTACCAAATTTCTTTCGGGCGCAGCCAGTCCCACATACCCGCGTGGGGAGACCCACTGCCCCGCGGGATGCCTCAGTGCATTTCCCGGCGTTGAAGAAAAAAAAAGGTGCTGTATAGATAAAAAGCAAAATTAAAAATTTTGAAAAAAAACCCACGACGGTTAAAACATAATTGAAAAATGAAAAATAATTAAAAAACCTCGACATTTAAATAACAGAGTATCAGTTTTCATAGCACTTCCCTACGCACCTATTTGGTTCTCGAAAACGTAGATGTGGCAATAACATATTATTCAAGTCCCTATGAACTTAATATAAAACCCAATATAATCCGCCGGGGGCTGCCATTGAATGGACTAGATTTGTAGTTTTATAGTAACGAGAATAATTTGGAGATATTTTATTGCTATACTTATATTTCTTCAAATTTAAAACAGTGATGAAACCGCATCAAAATTTGACTAGTAGTTTTGGAGAGAAATGGGAACATTTTTTTACGTTTTTTACGTTTTTTATCTCTAGTTGCATAAATTCTTTAAATCGAGGATTTTTTAATTATTTTATTCTTTTTCAATTACCTGAATTTTAACCATCGTGGGTTTTTTATGTGTAATTTTGCTTTTCTATATTTATGTTGAAGTTTAAAATAGTGATGGCAGCCCCCGACGGATTATATTGGGTTTTATATTAAGTTCATAGGGACTTGAATAATATGTTATTGCCACATCTACGTCTTCGAGAACCAAATAGGTGCGTAGGGAAGTGCTATGAAAACTGATACTCTGTTATTTAAATGTCGGGGTTTTTTAATTATTTTATCATTTTTCAATTATGTTTTAACCGTCGTGGGTTTTTTTCAAAATTTTTAATTTTGCTTTTTATTTCAAACTTTTTATAGAGTATGCTCTATAAAACTAATTAATATTAAATATGTAGAAGCTAAAATTAAATATATTAATGACTGCAACGCCTTAAAGTGATTTACCACCGTATCACCTGTTTAAGAACCTTTACTGATCAACCACAAACCCTATAATGAATACCGCATGAATTACTGCAGCGTCACCTAGTGAGTTGATAACGTAACACCTATTTAAAAATCTTCACTAAACAACCACAAACCCATTATTAAAAGCCGTATCCAAATCGGACCAGTAGTTTTGGTTTTGTAAAAACAATGTTTACTGCAGCGCCCCTAGTGAGGTGTCACCGTAACACATTTTTAAGAACATGCAACACAATTTAAACCGAACCTATAACTGGAAACCACATCCAAAACGGACTTAGTAGTAGTTGCACAAACAAAATATTATGTTTTCTGCAGCGCCCCCTGTAGGGTAGCATACGCGCACGACAAAATTGTATCTACCCCTTTTCTCGTATTACTTATATGAAATAATACGAGAAAAGGCATAGACAAAATTTTGTCGTGCGCGCATGCTAGCCCTACTGGTGAATTTTCATCGTCATAAAAAATATATGAATATCCACCAATCAAACCAGAACCCACCACTGAATGAAAACCGCATCAAAACAAATATTTACTGCAGCGCCCCCTGGTTAGTCATAATTATAACACCTATCTGATAACATGCACCAATTAAATCCAAACCCATAATTAAAAACCGCATCAAAATCAGACTAGTAGTTTTGGAGAAAAATTGCAGCATTAGTTTGTACAAATAAATGTTTACTGCAACGCCCCCTGGTGAGTCGTCACCGTAACACATTTAAGAACACGTACCACAATTAAACCCGAATCTATCACCGAAAATCGCATCTAAAACGGACTAGTAGTTTTGGTTTTCCACAGACAAACATTTACTTCAGCGCCCCCTGGTGAGTTTTCATCGTAACACATAATACAAGAACATGCACCGATCAAACCAGAACCCATCACTGAATTAAAACCGCATCAAAACAAATGTTTACTGCAGCGCCCCCTGGTGGGTTGTAATTGTAACACCTATCTAAGAACATGCACCAATCAAACCGAAACCCATCTTTGAAATTCGTATCAAAATTAAAATAGTAGTTTTGGAGAAAAATGGCAACATTGGATTGTACAAAAAACGTTTACTGCAGTGCCCTCTAGTGAGTTATCAACTTAATATTTATCTAATAATATGCACCAATCTAATCCGAACCCATCTCTGAAAACCGCATCAAAATCGGACAAGTAGTCTTAGAGATAAGCGGCAAAATAGGTTTACACACACAAACTTCCTCTCACCCCAAACGCATATACAGTCTCCGTTCCGTCGCGGGTAAAGATAAGTTCTTAATATTTCTATGTGTATAGAACTATTATGTGAATTATATTTTTTTAATTCGATTAAATTCATATGAAAACAATAAATGTTTTACTAAAAGTTCCAAAAAGTTCGCCTTGATAAAAAAAAAATACAACTTTACGGTTGCTTTTATAATTGTGACATTATTTCTATACATGTTCTTTAAAAATCTACGACTCTATGACTCATCAAGTACTTATTTAAAGTCCTCATTCTATATGAAATGTACCCAATTTTTTTATAATTTATGAATGAATCTTTATAAACTGATAAATCAATGAATGTAATTAATAACGCCTCCTGAACGAAAAAAACTCCTTTGTTTGTTCTGTGCATAGTTTTATTGTATCTCTAAAATGTAACCGATTCGTTCCGGATTCCTCTGATGTGCGAATCAAGCGGATGATATTTAAAAAAAACAAAAATATATATTTAAAATTTAAATGAGGCGACGCTCAAGGAAGTTGCGTTATAAGAACACGTTTTGGTGGAAGGAAGGTAAGGGCAGATTTGATGCAAAAATTTAACATGTACATAAATACGTCTTCGTATATTAGCAGAACAACATCTGAGGCAGCAAAGTTTATTGTAGTTGTAGATGTATAGGTTTGCATCAATGATTCTCTACCTCTTGGGTCTGTGTTTAAGAAAATAATTAATGATTACTTATATATTAATTGTAAGTAATTAAATTTAAGTAACGTATGGGGCTCTCATACCCCTAAATAAATGAAGAAAAACAAGAACAAATTAAATGCACTATCACAAGGATCTCCAGTAGACTATAATTTCAGAAAATATGTAAATTTTTGTCTGATTTTTTTTATTTGATGCCATTAAAGAAACGAACAAATGTAGTAAAATATTATTTTTAATATTACTTTTAATTATACTATGTATATATTTAAATATGCTCGTTTAATACATATTAATATAATTTTACGTTATTATGATACGTATAAAATTTATTATAAAACCTCTGCCTGTTAAAAATGTTTAATATTGCATCAGTCGCAAGTCATGAATCGTAATATTTCTGCAGGCTATTTGCTAATGAACATATCAATCAAATGTTATCTCTTATTACGTTAGTTTACAAAGGATACATTCTATGTACATAATATAAAGTACCTTATAATATATTTAGATTTACTCTTAGCTTTACCCACAGGTGCGATCGTAAAATTTATATCCAAATAATGTGTTTACACACATACAAACACACGCATACAAAATGTTGAAATCACAACAAAGCGACTTGTTACTTGTTACTTGAGTTCAGGCTGGTTTCCGCAACTCGACGTTTTTGCGCCTATTTTGCGTGCTGTGAGCCTGATGCAGCCCTACTGCCAGTTAAGCTCCCGCAAGAACGCTAGCCGTCTCTTGACATCGGCGCAGATCTCCGGGAGCGTTCTCGGGCATACGGGCAGCCCGTAGCGGTGCTACTCCTGTGCACTCCAGTAGTACATAGCTGCTGTTTCTTCCTCCGCTACGCAGGCTCTGCATAGCGGGCTGTCCGTAACACCTATAGTGAAAAGATGCTTGTTATAGTGACCATGTCCTGTTATGGTGCCTGTTATCAGGCGCAGTTCTGATCGTTTTAAGAGCATTAATTAACGAGAGACGCGTGGGTTGCCTATTGGCATCGCTTCCCTTGCTTGTCTACAATCGTCTCTGCTCGTCCAGAGCTCTCTGTGTTGTGTGCTTGTGTGCATTCTAACCCATGCCCTTAACTGGCTATATGGTAGTGGAGTCATTGGTTCATTGCCTTTGACCTCCATATTTGCTCCACGTTTGGCCAGCTGGTCCGCTGCATCATTACCTCTTGAGCCATTGTGCCCTTTTATCCATTGAAGGGTCACTGTGTTAAGTTGACATGCTCTTTCGAGGTAACAGTGGCATTCGTGAATTAGGCCCGAGTTTGTTGTGTATGAGTTTAGTGCTTGGAGTACCGCTTTGCTGTCGGATAAAATCCTTATGGGGTACCCTGTTACTTTGCGCTCTATTATGACTCTTGCTGCTTGGGCTATACCAACACATTCTGCCTGGAAGACGGAGTTGCGTTTGCCCAAATGTACAGCCAGGTGGAGGTTTAGTTCATCTGAGAAGACCCCTGCACCTGTTCCTTGTTGTGTTTTCGACCCGTCGGTGTAAATACTCAACTCCTTAGAGGTTGAGTTTGTTGATGGGGACTCGAAAAGTTGGATTTTATATTGTTTGTTGAATATATACGTTTTGGGTATGACATCGCTAGGGGCCTGCAGCAATGGAAATTCATCTAGATACTCATCCAGAATTTTTGTGTGAGGTATCCTCATGTCTTTCCATAGCTTAAGTGTTCGTAACCTTACCGCTGCAGACGCTGCTTCCTGTTGTATGAAGAGATGTAGCGGAAGCAGGGATAGCATAGTTTCTATGGCTGCGGTCGGTGTTTTTTTCATGCTTCCTGTTATGGCAAGACATGCCAGCCTTTGGAAGCGTTGTAGTTTGTCACTTACCGTTGTTAGGCGTGTTCGTGGCCACCAGACTAGTGCTCCACAGCAGACTATTGGTCTGATGATTGTATTGTAGAGCCATATCTCGGACTATTCTTGGAGTTAGGCCCCATGACCTACCTATCATAATATCTTTTACATTGCCAGAATGTAAGGCAGGCTTTGTTTAGTTTGGCTTCTAGGTGTTGACTCCAATTTAATTTGCTGTCAAGGATTACTCCTCGGTACTTCACCTGTGTGTTCAATTGGAGTGTAACGCTCCCTAGTTTAGAGAGTGTGTAGTTGTTGAGTACCCTTTTGTTGGTGAACATTACTAGTTCTGTTTTGTTAGAGTTGACCGTGAGTCCAGATTCTCTGCACCACCGGTCTACCACTCGAAGAGCTGTCTGAGTTAGATCACATACTGTATTTGCATGATTACCCGTTATGAGTATCGCTAAGTCGTCAGCGTACCCTACTGTGTAGAAATGTCTGTTGTTCAGTTTAGTTATGAGGTCATTTACGACTATGTTCCACAGGAGAGGTAATAGTACTCCTCCTTGTGGGTAACCCTTGGTCACTACGGCTTTCTGTGCGCCCTTGTCGTCTATCGTAATGATTCTTTTAACTAACATATTGTGGATCCAATCTGTTATTAATGGATTTATGTTGTGTCTGTTTAGTGCTGTTGACGTGACAACGTCTTAAATTAGGTTGCGGCTGGGAGTCACTTATGAAAAAGTGTAACGCTCGGTAACGTTACGATGAGTCACCGAAACGATGTCACGTAAAATCTTCGCCCGTAAAACCGACTTTACAGGCAACCATTTTTTTTAAGCTGTCAAAGTTTGTTTTGTCGAAGGCACCTTCGATGTCAATAAACGTGCCTAGACATATGACTTTGTTTTGCAGGGCATGCTCTATTTTGCTTACTACTGCGTGTTAGGCTGACTCTGTGGATTTTCCCGATGAGTAAGCGTGTTGGTTGTGGTGTATTGGTAAGTTTTTCAGTGCTTTGTCCTTCAGTTCTCTATCGCATAGCCTTTCCAGAGTTTTCATCACAAATGATGTCAGGATGATAGGTCTGAAGGATCTCGCATCTGTGTAGTCACTCTTACTTGGTTTTGGGATAAAGACGACTTTTACCTCCCTCCATGGCTTAGGAACGTAGCCATACGCCAGGCATGATTGGAATATCCTGACTAGGGCCCCAATTACTCCCTCATCCCCTCTTTGGAGCAAGGCTGGGAAGATGCCATCTACATCTGCTGATTTATATGGTTGGAAGCTGTTGACTGCCCACGTAATTTTGTCTCTTGACGCTACATTTTGGGGCAATCATCCATTTCATCACAACAAAGCGACAGTCACATCACCCCTCCAAGGTTCAAGCCTTGTCGTGGCGGTGGGGCTCAGTAGCATCAGTAGTAGTAGTAGTAGATTGAACCCTTGGACCAAACGAGGGGACAAAAGAGCAGGGGGGACAAGAGGTGAGGATGGGAACCACACCCCATTGCATTGTCACAACATTGGGAGGGGTAGTTCTGTGGTGCGGGACAACCCCTCTGTGGAGGTGGTGCCGGTCCCTTTGGAGGACTGACTAGCTATCGAGGTGCCCTGTTGCTCAACAGATCCAAACAGCCATGAGTGGTACTCGCTGGGTTTTAGTGGGTAGAGCTGCGTCCACTTTACCATCTTTCGGGCGCAGCGAGTCTCACATACCCGTCTAGGGAGACCCACTCCCACGCGGGATGCTTCAGAGCATTTTCCGGCGTGAAAGAAAAAAAACGTATGTATGCCATATCTTCGTTCGTTTTTTTGCTCAATTCGGTAGGACGCTATATCTATATAGCTGAAGTAATGTTAAGATAACTATTTATACAGGTGTATAACCTAAACATGGTTTTGATTGAAGAGACAAAAAAGGTCTACATGTAAATTAGCCAACAGTCCAAAATACTTTGTATTTCGAATAGCAAGATTATGTGAGGGAATGTAGGTAAGAACCAAAACGGTGAAATACCCTGGAAATACCTTACCTAAATGCTAAATGTAAAACTTGGGAATAGCACAAATAATAAGTAACACTAACTGCTACCTCATGTTACGATGTCAAAATCACAGGATCCACAAGAGCGCTACTGCAGTAACACGAGTCTTTTGCTATTTGTCTCGGGTATGTCTAATGTAAATGAAATAGATTTAATATTATGTTCATATGAATACTCGTTGCTTACCGTGGTTCTTTTTGGGATCATTGTATTTAATAAAACTGTATAACCTTTTGAAAACAATGTTTACTTTTTAATATTTGATTATTTTGCTTGTGGGAATGAACGCATTTACGCTGAATCATTTTCTAATTATTAAATAATAATTACCAAATATTGTATTGATTAGTCGGGTCTACAGAATTTCATGGCTACCCACTGGATCTAAGGCTGTTAATACTTTTATCCCCAAGGATGGAGCCGGCTGCACGAACGAAAAAACATGACGCATGCGGTGTTACCTCGCTCTGGGGCGTTCCATTTTCTTATTAAATGACTTCTAAAAGGAGGAGGTTATATTATGTTCGTGTGTATATGTATATTTTTTTTATGTATATTAACCGATTTCTCTATCAATTGTAGACCGATTTTCAAAATTATTTTTTTTATTCAAAAGAGTGTACTTCCGAAGTGGTCCCATGATAAGGAAACCAGGATCTGATGATGGCATCCCAGAGAAATCGAGGGGAACTTTCGAAAATCGTAGGAGTTACTAGTGCGTTTAATATTTTTTTAATTAAGTATTTTAGAGCACTACAATTTGATGAAGGTCTAGAGTTGATCTGATGATGGAGCTGAAAGACAGTCGAGAGAACTCCTCAACGATTAACAGCAGTAACCTTTTATTTGGGCTTGATTAATTTGTATTGATGAGAAATTTACACCTATATGAATTGTGACTTTAATTAGGGGTCTGATGATGAAGACGAAGGACAGTGAAGGCAACTCCACAGCAGTTTACAGTAGCTACCTTGTGTTTGGACTTAATTCATTTATATTGACGAGAATTTGCACCCATATGGGTTATAAGTGTCATTACAGGTCTGATGATGAAGACCATAGACAGTCGAGGGAACTCCTCAACAGTTTACAGCAGCTACCTTGTGTTTAGACACAATTCATTTATATTGACCAGAACTTTGCACCCACGTGGGTCATAAGTGTCATTACAGGTCTGATGATGGAGACCATAGACAGTCGAGGGAACTCCTCTACGGTTTACAGTAGCTACCTTGTGTTTGGACTTAATTCATTTATATTGACGAGCACTTTGCACCCATATGGGCTATAAGCGTCATTATAGGTCTGATGATGGAGACCATAAACAGTCGAGGGAACTCTTCAACGGCTTACAGTACCTATCTTGTGTTTGGACTTAATTAATTTATATTGACGAGTACTTTGCACTGATATGGGTTATAGGTGTCAATATAGGTCTGATGATGGAGACAGTCGAAGGAACTCCCCGACGATTTACAGCTTAATTTGTTAGGTGTACTTCGTACGGTTCAATATGCTAAAATGTTAAGCTCGTACAAAAATAGTAGTAGTCAATGATGTATCATTTTATTACTTGTAGATGTAAAAAAAACAACTGTATGGAATGCTTTGGAGGCGCATCATAGTATTTCGAGGTCATCGTAATATTATATATTCTAATTTCATGATATATATATACCTATATAACGGAATTCTTTAATTGCTTTCAATTACATCTTAATTATTTTTACATAATTCCACATTTGTTTCTGTATTGGTTGTGTATTGATTTAAATCCTTTCTCATTCAAACGGTCCTGACTAATATAAGCAATGCGTTTAACTAGTTCTATCCATATTTCAGACAAATAAAATCGGTTATCGAATTTCGGAATCACTAAAAATTAAGATTTTTTTTAACAAAAAGTGAAACCGACTTCAAAAAATATAAACTAAACTAAAAAGTAATAAAATAATTGCGTTTCCTTAATTTTTGTGCCTACAACTTACAATCAACTTGTTATTTTACAGTACAGCAGTTTTGTACAGCACCAAAACCGTCGTCAGTCACTGGTGTCGTATTTGTTACTGTACCTACCTACCTGTCTTTGATGACACCGACTTATAACCGGAATAAAGTGGTAAAAACAAATTCCGCCAAATTTGTGCTGTGACGCTACGCCGATTTAGTTCTCTTATTGGCCGACTGATGGACGTTTATCCGATGGGACGTACACACAGATAACTGGTTGTTTGAATTGCTATTACGTCAGTGACCAATCATTGACCAGTTTCGGAATTTAATGGCTCACATCTACTACATACTACTCCATCGTTATAATAATATGCTCGTTGGGGTGAAATGACCACTTCTTACTGTTCCCACTTCTCGTCATTACATCATTTCTGACCACAGTCCATGATGACATGTAAATAGACCGCTTAACATTTTTATTACCTACTAGGATATCTTTTTTTTTTTTTTTTACGCCGGGAAATGCTCTGAGGCATCCCGCCTGGGGAGTGGGTCTCCCCAGGTGGGTATGTGGGACTCGCTGCGCCCGAAAGATGGTAAATGGCCGCAGCTCTACCCACTAAAACCCGGCGAGTGCCACCAGTGCCGCCTTGGTGAGGTGCCCCGGATCTGTTAAGCTGACAGGGCAACTCGACGGCTAGTCAGTCCCGCAAGGGACCGACGCCACCTCCACAGGAGGGTTGTCGCGCACCACATAACAGCCCCTCCCAACGTCGGGACAGTACAATGGGGTGAGGTTCCCAGCCTCACCCCTTGCCCCCTGCTCTTTTGTCCCCTCTTCTTATAAGGTGTTGGGCTCACCCTAGGCTAATGGCATCTTTATCATCATGTTTGTTCTATTTAATTGATTTATTTATTGCTTGAATAAGCTCCCTAGTGACTATGAGTTATAACGCTTATAATATTCTATGCACTTATATCGTGTTAAGCAATCATATCGTGAGTACGACCGGACGGCTTATTTTTTTTTCGTTGTGTAACTTTTTTACGTTAGTCCTTAATTATATATTCCTTTATTATTCTGTTAAAGTTTTGTTTTTGAATATTTTCGGTGAAAATTTAAAACTAGCGGTTGCCTGCGGGCAAAAAGTTTAAAATAAAAACCTTCGCCCGCGTTATTTCTATTTTAGCCGTATATTATATTTTGGGTTCCGGGCACGCCGGTCGACCGTCGACGCCTTGAAACGCTTACGGGCGGTGCCGGGTGAGGTGAAACACAGAGGGGAGAAAACAGAGCCTTATGCTTGACGGGATCCTGCGGGTTCGCTGACTAGGGCAAGGGGCGCTAATGCGGAGACCTGCCGCGGCAGCCGTATGGCAAAAACCTAACGGCTGCTCTGCGTCCAGTCCTCTTAGGTAATGCGCCTCAAGTAACGCCCTTGTGTTCGTGTCGGGCTCAGGAGAACCTGGTCCTGTATGGCGTCATGGGGCCTGTCGCTGAGGTAGACTAATATAACGGTGTATAAATGGTAATAAAAAATAATGGTGATGGAAATATTTATTAAAATTATATAGGTGCACCAGCTTAATACTTTACTAATTATATAAATCGTATTTAATTATTTAAAACACATACGATATATTATGTGTATAATCTACGTACATAGACATACGAATAAAAATAAAATAATAAACACAAATACAAAATACAATTATATTAAGTACAATAGAATTATGTACCAACATCATGCAGAGAACAATACGAAGAATAAAAAGTTCATTTGGTTGTGGGAATACCTTCCTTATTTGAAATGTAGTTGTTCAAGCAAAAAAAGTTATAAAATAATTCCGTTTCTTTAATTTTGTGCCTACAAATTAAAATCAACGTCTTCTTCTACTAATATAACTAGTCTGGCCATAAATACTATACACTAACTAGGAACAAGTATCAAATGGAATTAACATTCGCGAAAAGGACAGGAATATTTTTGCAGATATACCACATTCATGATAACAAGTCCAATTATTTTCTTGAAACAAGTGTATGCACAATAAATATATTGGAAAAGATTGATAGTATCTATATATAACTATAGGCATAAGCCCTTTTTAAGCTATTGCATAGCTTTTATCGCGGGCCTTGAGCGTGGGGACCGAATCCAGAAATTCCGTAACGAAAAAAACCTAACACCCGACGAGCGACGAGCTGCTCCGAAATCGGACGAATAAGTAAGCAGCTGTTTGTGAGAAAGTATATAGGTGACTAACTAGATGACGCTTTACATTTTCACATCGTCTCCGTGTTAAATAAAGTATTAAAAATAGAAATAAGTAATAATTTAATAAGTGTACGTGTTATAAGTGTTGAACATTAAAGTGATAATAACTAAGTGAAAGTTTTATCCGTGAGAATATTTCACTGCTTGAGAATATATCGTTCAGCTAAAATATTAACCATCGATTTTGAATAAAAACGATATAAAGATAAGAGATAGTGTTTAAAAGTGAGTGTAAGATCTGTATTTGTGCAAATCAAAGAATTTATTAACTATTTAAAAGCATAAAAGTGGACAAAATGTATTTTAGTACTGAACATAAGAACAAAGAACTATACAAGTATAGAAAAAATTAACGTCTGTTCGTACTTGTTTTAGTCGTCAACACTATCTACTATTATATAAACCACATAGTTAGTACATCGGTGGACACAGAAGATACAAAGTTCTGGGATAATAACTGGAAATAACAGCTCATAAAGCGCAGATGACGAAAATAAAAAACATCTTATCTATAACATTGAAATTAGAAACACAAAATTTGACATTTGACAAATAGAATATACTATCAGTTTGTAAAGCTGACAGATAATTTATTAAGAGATGGACACAAGACTTTTGCCCGTTAAGTTAGTTTCAGTGTTGCTAGTGCTTGAAAATAATATCAAACATTAATAAATAAATAAGAGTAGTAAAATTTGTGTATAAGTGTTTTAAATATGAATAAACAACTTGTGCATTTATTAATAAAGAAAGTGATATGATTTTGTTGATTATAATAAATAAAATTTGAAATGGTTCTTAAATTGGAGTTTGTAAATATAATTCATCATTTACACATAAGAATATTATCTCTTTGTTGATCATTGGCCATTCGCATTAAATCATAGAATTGTTGGTAATCCATTAAATATAAAATATAAAACAAAAGAAAGAAAAAAATACTGCATAAATAATAAATAAATAAATAATTATAATTGCATAAGTTGATTAAAAAATGCTATGCAATAGCTTTACCGCGGCAGTCCCCGAGTGCCACACGTCTTTTTTTTGGTTTCGCTGGCGAATGCGTTAAGGCATACCACCGGGTCCGGGGGGGCAGGGGTTATGTGGGACTCTCTGCGCCCGAGAAGATGGTAAGGTGGACGCAGACTCTACCCACTAAACCCCAGCGGTGTTCTCCTCGTCGTCTAGGTGACCCGGCGCGAGAGCTGTGGACGTCCGCACCGGGCCACAACGGTGTGCCATCCGGCACTCTTCTCAGGAGGTAGGGTTGTCGTCCCCTCCTGAACACATAAGAGTGCCTTATAGCCCGAACCTTACGCACGCACAGCGGATCCCCCGGTCGCGCCAGTGCGCTCTCTCTCCCGCTCCGCCTCCTCCTTGATGCGACATCACTACTGCGATACACTCGCAGAAGGAGAAGACCACCTGACATGTGCTCTCACTGACGGTCATCGCTCGGATGACCGCAGGGAGCGACACGTCCGCGCCAACCTCAGCGACGAGGGGCGCCCTTACCTCCGCCCACGCTGGACACTCCGCCAGGGTGTGGTCTGCAGTGTCTTCACTGCTGCCGCAGTGATGACACCCTGGCTAGTCCTCCGCCCCTGCCACCTTCCACAGATACCTTCCGAAGCAGCCATGCCCCGTCAGGATCTGCGCAAGATGGAAGGTGATGATGCCGTGCCGCCGGTCAATCCACTGCTCCAGGATTGGAGGCATAAGCCCTACCCAAACATTTTTATTGTAATTTAAGACAGCTGCATTGTTCCGTATTATCGAAAATATGTAATGACAAATAAACCGCTAAAAGCATAAATGACAAAAAAGAAGGCCGACGTCCTCTTAATATGTATGGTCATATAGTATTTAGCCTTTTAGAATAGAAATAAACATAAATATGTTTATGGTTTCTTTTGAAGATTCCAGTCACCCTTTTATATAACACCATATTCTTGGGTAATCTGCCTTATAACAAAACTGGCATCACCTAATGCATCACCATATTTTATAAACCAATTTAAATTAATTTGCGAGTGATAATGTTTGTATGACATTCAAATTAACAAAAAAAAGACGTGTGGCACTCGGGGACTGCCGCGGTAAAGCTATTGCATAGCATTTTTTAATCAACTTATGCAATTATAATTATTTATTTATTATTTATTTATGCAGTATTTTTTTCTTTCTTTTGTTTTATATTTTATATTTAATGGATTACCAACAATTCTATGATTTAATGCGAATGGCCAATGATCAACAAAGAGATAATATTCTTATGTGTAAATGATGAATTATATTTACAAACTTCAATTTAAGAACCATTTCAAATTTTATTTATTATAATCAACAAAATCATATCACTTTCTTTATTAATAAATGCACAAGTTGTTTATTCATATTTAAAACACTTATACACAAATTTTACTACTTTTATTTATTTATTAATGTTTGATATTATTTTCAAGCAGTAGCAACACTGAAACTAACTTAACGGGCAAAAGTCTTGTGTCCAGCTCTTAATAAATTATCTGTCAGCTATACAAACTGATAGTATATTCTATTTGTCAAATGTCAAATTTTGTGTTTCTAATTTCAATGTTATAGATAAGATGTTTTTAACTTTATGAGCTGTTATTTCCAGTTATTATCCCAGAACTTTGTATCTTTTGTGTCCACCGATGTACTAACTATGTGTTTTATATAATAGTAGATAGTGTTGATGACTAAAACAACTACGAACAGCCGTTAATTTTTTCTATACTTGTATAGTTCTTTGTTCTTATGTTCAGTACTAAAATACATTTTGTCCACTTTTATGCTTTTAAATAGTTAATAAATTCTTTGATTTGCACAAATAAAGATCTTACACTCGCTTTTAAACACTATCTCTTATCTTTATATCGTTTTTATTCAAAATCGATGGTTAATATTTTAGCTGAACGATATATTCTCAAGCAGTGAAATATTCTCACGGATAAAACTTTCACTTAGTTATTGTCACTTTAATGTTCAACACTTATAACACGTACACTTATTAAATTATTACTTATTTCTATTTTTACCCGCGACGGAACGGAGACTGTATATGCGTTTGGGGTGAGAGGCAGTTTGTGTGTGTAAACCTATTTTGCCGCTTATCTCCAAGACTACTTGTCCGATTTTGATGCGGTTTTCAGAGATGGGTTCGGATTAGATTGGAGCATATTATTAGATAGATATTAAGTTGATAACTCACTAGAGGGCACTGCAGTAAACGTTTTTTGTACAATCCAATGTTGCCATTTTTCTCCAAAACTACTATTTTTTCATTTTGATACGAATTTCGATGATGGGTTTAGGTTTGATTGGTGCATGTTCTTAGATAGGTGTTACAATTACAACCCACCAGGGGGCGCTGCAGTAAACATTTGTTTTGATGCGGTTTTAATTCAGTGATGGGTTCTGGTTTGATCGGTGCATGTTCTTGTATTATGTGTTACGATGAAAACTCACCAGGGGGCGCTGGTAAATGTTTTTTGTGGAAAATCAAAACTACTAGTCCGCTTTCGATGCTATTTTCGGTGATAGGTTCGGGTTTAATGCGTACGTGTTAGTACGTGTTCTTAAATGTGTTACGGTGACGACTCACCAGGGGCGCTGCAGTAAACATTTATTTGTACAAACTAATGCTGCAATTTTTCTCCAAAACTACTAGTCCGATTTTGATGCGGTTTTCAATTATGGGTTTGGATTTAATTGCTGCATGTTATCAGATAGGTGTTACAATTATGACTTACCAGGGGGCGCTGCAGTAAATATTTGTTTTGATGCGGCTTTCATTCAGTGGTGGGTTCTGGTTCGATTGGTGGATATTCATATATTTTTTAAGACGATGAAAATTCACCAGTAGGGCTAGCATGCGCGCACGACAAAATTTTGTCTACGCCTTTTCTCGTATTATTTCATATAAGTAATACGAGAAAAGGGGTAGATACAATTTGTCGTGCGCGTATGCTAGCCCTACAGGGGGCGCTGCAGAAAACATAATATTTTGTTTGTGCAACTACTACTAAGTCCGTTTTGGATGTGGTTTCCGGTTATAGGTTCGGTTTAAATTGTGTTGCATGTTCTTAAAAATGTGTTACGGTGACATCTCACTAGGGGGCGCTGCAGTAAACATTGTTTTTACAAAACCAAAACTACTGATCCGATTTGGATGCGGCTTTTAATAATGGGTTTGTGGTTGATTAGTGAAGATTTTTAAATAGGTGTTACGGTATCAACTCACTAGGTGACGCTGCAGTAATATCTACTCCGATTTTCATGCGGTATTCATTATAGGGTTTGTGGTTGATCAGTAAAGGTTCTTAAACAGATGATACGGTGGTAAATCACTTGAAGGCGCTGCAGTCATTAATATATTTAATTTTAGCTTCTACATATTTAATATTAATTAGTTTTATAGAGCATACTCTATAAAAAGTTTGAAATAAAAAGCAAAATTAAAAAATTTGAAAAAAACCCACGACGGTTAAAACATAATTGAAAAATGATAAAATAATTAAAAAACCCCGACATTTAAACAACAGAGTATCAGTTTTCATAGCACTTCCCTACGCACCTATTTGGTTCTCGAAGACGTAGATGTGGCAATAACAATTCAAGTCCCTATGAACTTAATATAAAACCCAATATAATCCGTCGGGGGCTGCCATCACTATTTTAAACTTCAACATAAATATAAAAAAGCAAAATTACACATAAAAAACCCAGGATGGTTAAGTGCAGGTAATTGAAAAGGAATAAAATAATTAAAAAATCCTCGATTTAAAGAATTTATGCAACTAGAGATAATAAACGTAGAAAACGTAAAAAAATGTTCCCATTTCTCTCCAAAACTACTAGTCAAATTTTTATGCGGTTTCATCACTGTTTTAAATTTGAAGAAATATAAGTATAGCAATAAAATATCTCCAAATTATTCACATTACTATAAAACTACAAATCTAGTCCATTCAATGGCAGCCCCCGACGGATTATATTGGGTTTTATATTAAGTTCATAGGGACTTGAATAATATGTTATTGCCACATCTACGTCTTCGAGAACCAAATAAGTGCGTAGGGAAGTGCTATGAAAACTGATACTCTGTTGTTTAAATGTCGGGGTTTTTTAATTATTTTATCATTTTTCAATTATGTTTTAACCGTCGTGGGTTTTTTTCAAAATTTTTAATTTTGCTTTTTTTAATACTTTATTTAACACGGAGACGATGTGAAAATGTAAAGCGTCATCTAGTTAGTCACCTATATACTTTCTCACAAACAGCTGCTTACTTATTCGTCCGATTTCGGAACAGCTCGTCGCTCGTCGGGTGTTAGGTTTTTTTCGTTACGGAATTTCTGGATTTGGTCCCCACGCTCAAGGCCCGCGATAAAAGCTATGCAATAGCTAAATATTAAATTTCAGATAATACATAGTATTATGTTCACTTACTATACATCCACTGCCCCGAAACAGATATTAGTCTTACACTTTGGGAATGACTTAAAAACGTTATGCCTTGAAAAAGTTTAAAGCAAATCCACTTACATTACTTTGCTATTTATTATTGTCAGGAATTTTATAAAAATGTTTTTTTTATAACATATTTTGTTTTCTACTTAAGTGGTTTATTGAATCTCTTTGACTTTATTTCATACTTGAACATGATAGACCGCACTAAAATTTGGCAATATATTTCTATATATTGCCAAATTTTAGTGCGGTCAACTAGCTGTCAAGATATATTGACTACGCCTGATATATAGCCAAGAGTGAGCCTAGCACCTTGGGCGAAGCGAATTGAGTCGAGGGGGCTCTTTGTACCCGTCTTATAAGAAGAGGGGACAAAAGAGCAGGGGGCAAGGGGTGAGGACTGGAACCTCACCCCATTGTACGTACTGTCCCGACGTTGGAAGTGGTTGTTTTGTGGTGCGGGGCAACCCCTCTGTGGAGGTGGCGTCGGTCCCTGAGGGACTTACTAGCCATCGAGGTGCCATATTTACTCAACAGATCCGGGGCGCCTCACCAAAGGCGGCATTGGTGGCACTCGCCGGATTTTAGTGTGTAGAGCTGCGTCCACATACCAGCTTTTGTGCACAGCGAGTACTACATCCCGCTTGGGGAGACCCACTCCCCGAGGGATGCTCTGAGCATTTCCCGGCGTTAAAGAAAAAAGAATGTGCTTCTACAGGCTTGCCTGCATGGGTATCACTATTCTGCTTACTTCTTCCGTTGAACAGCTTTGCGATGTTTCAGAAAGAATGAATTACTATCGAAGCGGGTTCCTTTCACTCCTGTGTCCTGATGATGGCACTCAAGTTTGTCCAGCTACAAGGATCAAAGTATTTTTTGTGAGGAGACCGGCCGGGTGCATGGTTCCGCATGGCTCGGTTCTTGGTCTGTGGGATTTTAAACACGGTGGGTGCCGTGGGACACTCTCCTTCCTGGGATGAATGTCATCTGTAATGCAGATGATGGGTGGTGGCAACTGTCCTCTCACGCGATTCACCGTGGGAGCTGGAGGCAGGGCTTCTCATGTAGGTATGCCTCTACGTGGAAGAAAACAGGTCACGCGTCGAGCAACTCAAGGGGTTTTTTTTTATGTTAGTTGGATAGGCAAACTGGCAAACGTCCCACCTGCTATTAAATGGTCGACGTCGCCCATGAACATAAACAAGTATACCTGGAACGAGCCCAGGCAACTCATTTATGTGTTGCCTATCCTGAGACATAAGATGTTAAGTCTCGGTGCCAGTAATTACACTGCCTGTCTTGCTCTTCTCTCTGAAACACAGCAAAGCTGTTTCACGGGAGAAACAAGCAAGATGGTGGTACCCATGCAGCACAGTGGCAGAAGAAACTCTCACTCTCCGCATGATGCAGATCTCACTGGACACTGTTGCTTCGGTAGGTACCTGTGTCGGAGAACGTGGCGGGAGCAGGACCCCCGCTGTCATGAATGTGGTGCTGAGGATGACCAAGTCCCAAGTGCCTAAGATGGGTCCCAGAGTGCCACGATTAGGCGTCGGCGCTGAGAGAAAATGATCCTTTCCTCCCAAACGTGGTCCGCTCCATGCTTAGAGTCTGTCACTCATGGTAGGGGCTGCACTAGCGCAGTCAGAATTAAAAGCAGAGTCCTATATAACATTCGTTTCCACCCTATAAAGGTGGTATTCTTCAAAATCATTTTTCCCACTTCTTTTGTCATCCTGGTACTAAATTAAAGCAGCGCTGTTTAGAAAAATGTCCAAAAACGAATTATCCTTCTCCTGATACATTCTATAATTAAAATATATACTCTAGAGCTCGAGGATAAGCCTAATGAATGCTTTATGCATCTTAATTTTTAAGGATAATTGTGTCAAATTTGCGTAAACCATTGGTCGTTTGCTAATAGTTAATCTATTGGTGAGGTTTATTTATTAAATTAATTTGTATTTATTAATACAAAACCATCAATATAAGGGCTGATAAAAAGTATCACAGGAGACCTTCGCTAAATCAATAAATCGACTTCCTCTCAACACTCTGTCAAAGATTAAGTTTCCTCCTCAGCTCCGTTAGAAATTACAATAAATTACTTCCAAGGTCCACTTAGTTCTCGTATTTTTTTGTGTTGGTGGTTTTGGTTGTTATACTATTAAATTAATTAGTGTTTTCCCACCATGGTTTAGGCCTTGTCGTGGCGGTGGGGCTCAGTAGCCTAGGGTGAGCCAAGCACCTTGGGCGAAGCTAATTGAGCCTAGGGGGCTCTTTGTACCCCTCTTATAAGAAGAGGGGACAAAAGAGCAGTGGGCAAGCGAGCGAGGACGGAAACCTCACCCCATTGCACTGTGCCGACGTTAGGAGGGGTTGTTCTGTTGTACGGGACAACCTCTCTGTGGAGTTGGCGTCTGTCCCCTGAGGTGCGACTAGCCATTGAGGTGCCCTGTTTGCTCAACAGATCCGGGGCATCTCACCAAAGGTGGCATTGGTGGCACTCGCCGGGTTTTAGTGGATAGAGCTGCGTCCATTTTACACCTTTCGGGCGCAGCGAGTCCCACATACCCGCCTGGGGAGACCCACTCCCCCGCGGAATGCCTCATCTATACTAATATTATAAAGCTGAAGAGTTTGTTTGTTTGTTTGAACGCGCTAATCTCAGGAACTACTGGTCCGATTTGAAAAAATATTTCAGTGTTAGACAGCTTATTTATCGAGGAAGGCTATAGGCTATAAAATATCACGCTGTGACTTATAGGAGTTAAGTAACGCGGGCGAAGCTGCAGGCAACAGCTAGTATAATATAAAAATATTACTCACAGAATGTACTCGTACAGCTTTTAGACGTTTGCTATTTAAACTAGGGTTAAATAAAAGTACAAAATAAATAGTACAAAAATCTACGCCAATTTCCCAATCGGCGATACGTCATATCCCACGACATTACTCATAACTTGCATACAATTCCGATATCCTGTATTTCTTCCGGCAAAGCACCAACCCAGACAGGACACTGACTTTGAAACCAATTTTGCACCCCGGTTAGGCACCCGTGGATGATATAACTGAGTTCTCAAAGATGGGTGAACACTGAACACATAACGACATTGACCACTAACAATCTGAACGTCTGTCAATTTGCCTATCCAATTCTACTCCACACTCTCGGTCGAGGGCACTCGCTATGTCGCGCCCGAGGTCTCTCTGTCTCCTATTTATATTTTAATGACAGGCCGAGGCGGGCGACTGCCTCAGACTGTCTCGGGGAGAGTGTAGAGCCACAATAACATTTTTAACTAGTATCGAGTGTCCTATCTACGTTGTCTACTATTTGACAGAAACAGGCGCGGCCCACAACAACAATATTGTCACGAACTGGCCGATCTCTCGCACATCGGATATACCCGTCAACCACTACACAATTTGGATGCGGTATTTACACTACATTTTAATAATATTATTATTTATAAATCAGTCATTCCCATTTATATTTTATTCTATAAAACAAAATAATTAAACATTATCTTGAAATAAAAAGGTACCTAGGGAAATGATATTTGTAGTTATAAGTGATAAATAATTAGTATGAAGTGATAAATAATTAGTATAAAGTTTTGTTTCAGTAAAGGTTGATTTGTTTAATATTATATAAGATATCACATACATCTGTAAGATATTATAATAAATATCTTTATACAAAAATCATGCTCATTAATCATAACTTTAAAAATTACAAATTCTTTTTAGTAGTAGTCATGTTTATTTAATGACGTCGATGCTATAAATAAACACTATCGCAGAAATTAATCATTTCTATATATATACGTAAGTATAATATCAACTAGATTGATTTTTTATCAGATTCTATAAGACTGATTCTAAATTTAGTAAATCGATTTCCATATAAGATAGGTTAGAGTTATTAATGTATTTAAAACATCAAAAGAAGAATGCGATATGAATTGAAATGAACACACACACACACACACACACACACACACACACACACACACACACACACACACACACACACACACACACACTTGTGTATACCATGTAAATGTAATAATATGTTTAAGGAAGAGCGGAGGCTCCTAATACAGGTATTCCTTTACTTAAAAGGAGGCTCCTGACACTGTTATATTACATTGTATACTGATTATGAAATAAAGATTATTACTATTATTATTATTATTAATTTAATTAATTCAACTCAGACTTTAATAAACATCCCCACTATGGCTTAAACCTTGTCGTGGCGGTGGGGCTCAGTAGGACCCAGCACCTTGGGCGAAACAAATATGAAGGTCAAACATGAATAATCTAATTTTGGCTAAAATTGCATCAAATTTACCGACGTATTTATTTCGGAACGTCCATTTGGACTTCTCACATCGATGAATGGGGACAGGCCTGTCAGGAACTTATCGGGGGCACTTTGAAGGTCAAAACTGCAACGTGCACTTCCTACTAATACACATTAATCATCACTCCCCGCCATCCCGACGGCCACGGGCATGTTTAACTAACGCCAAAGTGATTGGCACCTTATTTTTAAGTTTTGTTATATTATTAATTTTTAATCAACTTGCTTGCTAAACAATGTGTTGTCTATAGTAGTACATAGTTTACTATAATTGGAAATTAGATTAAGATATTAATTGTTCTTCACATTTAAATTTGTTTAAAATTGTAATTCATTCTGTTAATTTCCCAAATAAAATAAAATAATAAAATGGTTACAACTAAACACATTGTACACATTTTGAGGGGACTCTGTGAAGACCGAACAGCGTCAGTGAGAGCGAATGAGTTCTCTCGTGTGAGTTTTACCCCAGCCGGAGCTCGACAAGAGTGTATCATCTCTCCACTTTTGTTTAAAAATTACACTGAAATTATCGTTAGGATTGCGTTGAAGGACTGGCAGGACGGCGTCGCGATCAGCGGTTTAACGCTTTATAATCTACGCTATGCGAATGATACCACCTTGTTTGCGATCAGCTTTACCCATATTGAGTATCTACTGAATCAAATGGAAACAGTCAGCATGGAGTTTTGTTTGAAAATCAACGGCATACAAAGCTGATGATTACTGACCGTGCCAATAACGCGTCAATAGGTCACGCGAATCGCGAACTGTGATGTGGTCCAATCATACATCTATCTGGGAGCGCTAATTACTAACAATGGCGGATGCGTCGATTAGATCAACCGTCGCATGGCGATTAATAGATCTGCTATGGAGAGGTTGAAAAAGATATGGAGAAATCGTAACTAAAGATCCGGCTCGTCAGAGCACTAGTATTTACCATATTCTTGTATGCCTCAGAAACGTGGACCCAATGAGAAGTTGAGAGACGAAGGATAGATGCTCTCGAAATGTGGTGCTGAAGAAGAATGCTCGGAGTATCATGGACGGAATACCGTACAAATGCCTCTATACTTCTTGAACTCGGCATTACGAGGCGTTGTCTTCCTTTGTAAGAGCTTGTATAGACATACACTCACTTTCTTCGGACACATGTTCCACCGAAGTAGGGTTGCCATCCGTCCGGATTTCCCCGGATTTGTCCTAGTTTAGAGGGCGTCCGGGGAGCGTCCGGGGAGGACTTCATTTGTAGTCCGGGTTTAAAAATTTAAAGTCTTGAGCCGCCCGCGACACACGCACTGTGCTCTCGTCAATGATTAAATTAAATTCAATTTCCAAGAATACAGCTGCATTGATTTTTACAAATTCCTTTAAAAAGGGAAGTCATTCTAAAATCTATCGGAAAGAGTGATAAGTACAAAAAAAGTGAAAAGTAAAAAAGGCAAGAGGCTGAGGAAAAAGTTTTAATAGCTTGATAAGTCAAATGATGCAGGTACTTATAAGTGCAATAATTTATTTTCATTTTCGTAATTAAAGTTATGATTTTTATCTTTTTCTATTACGTAAAAGAGAATATGTGGTTGTTGATTAAAACTTTAAGGTGATATTATAAATGAGTATAGTTTTTAGTTATTTTATGTTCTATAAAGTTAATAAACATTACAGTAAGTCTAAACTTTAAAAATGTTTAGTTTTGTTGCTTAAGATTTAAGAAAACTGAATTTAGTTCATATTCTGTTAAGAGATATTTCGTTATATAAATATGGCTGCTGATAAAAACTTAAAGCAGATAATTATTATTGAGTTAAAAGAGTTACCTCAAAAATTGTAAGACTGAATACTAGAATGATCTTAGTACTTTTAAGATTTTTGCTTAATTTTTTTTGTAGGCTTCATCACTACATAGTGAAAAAAAAGTACTTAAATCTTTAAAACTTCGAAACGGATTTTGATGCGGTTTTTTTTAATAGATAGAGTGATTCAAGAGGAAGGTTTATATGTATAATAACATCCATAAAATAGTGGAGAAATACTTATTTTTGAGGTTTCTAATGTGATGTCGTAAATAAACACATTTTTTGCACTTACATTGCAAACGCTGGATGAACACTAACCGATAGATCAAAATAATGTACTAGATTATTGTAGACCTTAGAAAGATCTACAAAAAAGTCCGCAATGGCATATGTTTATCTCTTAAGGATAACATACTATATCCATTTTAATACTTAAAAAAATGGGCAATTATAAAACGGTAGTTGGAAAACTATTTACACAAATGTGGTATTAATCCTTATCATTTTAAATATGTTAGTTAGCTTGAGCATTTCATGAAGTATGTTTTTCCCATTTACGCCATGCAAATGAAATGCATATCTTAGAAGATATAGCAAAATCAAAATAATGCGACACCGTGATTTCGACCGAGCCGCGCGAGCCGGGCGCTCCGTGATGCCGCGCCTCGCGCCCGAGCCGGGCCCGGCCCCGGTTCCGAAAGTTAGGATAATAATTATTATTGTATCAATGTAATATGGTAGAATTGTGTATCCTAAATATGCCTACTGAAAAGTCCGCGATGGCATAATATGTCTATATTAGTTAAATATAACATACTACTTATATAATCCATTTTAATACTTTAAACATTGGCAATTATAAAGCGGTAATGTAAAAGCTATTTACAAAAATACGGTATTAATCACTTCATATTATAATATAAAGTCCTACGCCCGTCCATAGATAAATAATCATCATCAATCCGTGTACGGCTGTACATCTAAGTTAACGCGGGCGAAGCTGCGGGCAACTTTTTATAAGGTTTTGTTTTCATAACAAAGTATATTAATAATTTGTGTTTTATTTTAAGAAAAAAAATCTAACTGATTATTAAATTAATTTGTAACAAACTGTATAAGATTCTGTTTTGTTAGGTACATTGAAAATCCCCACCATGGTTCAGGCCTTGACGTGGCGGTGGGGCTCAGTAGCCTAGGGTGAGCCGCTGCACCTTGGGCGAAGCTAATTGAGCCGAGGGGCCTCTTTGTGCCCCTCTTATAAAAAGAGGCGACAAAAGAGCAGGGGGGCAAGGGGCGAGGATGGGAACCTCACCCCATTGTAAGTACTGTCCCTACATTGGGAGGGGTTGTTCTGTGATGCGGGACAACCCCTCGGTGGAGGTGGCGTCGGTCCCTTGGGGGACTGACTAGCCGTGGAGGTGCCCTGTTTGTTTATTAGATCCGGGGCACCTCATTAAAGGCGGCATTGGTGGACTCGCCGGGTTTTAGTGGGTAGAGCTGCGTCCACTTACCAGCTTTCGGGTGCAGCGAGTCCCACATACCCGCGTGGGCAGACCCACTCCCGCGCGGGATGCCTCAGAGCATTTTCCGGCGTTAAAGAAAAAAAAGGTACATTTAAAATGATGATAAAAAATGACTAAATTTAATTTTAAGGTCTGAAAATAAAAAAAAGGTGATTTATGACATTTTCAACTGTTTTTTTTACACTGACTATGTTTTAAACAAACCTGTTGACATGTCCGGGTTCTGGACTCTAAAATCCGGGATTTTCAGGTGTTTCGTCTTGGTTTCTAAATTTTAGAGATGGCAACCCTACTCCGAAGTGACGCCCTCCATTGAGCGCTTGATTGTCGAGGGTGGAGTCGAGGGCACTCCAGCACGCGGCAGGGCACCGACTAGATGCGCTGACCCAATAAAATCTATCACCAAAGAACTTAACATGTGTGCTCCCATACACAGCGCGGCGCCGACGCCCATACACATCCGCACAACCAAGGGCCACGCAGATGCGCCGCCCTCCTTTTCCCTATCCCCCCCAATGGGCCACCGGAAACTCACAAACCGCACGAAATGCGACAGCATAGCTGTCGCTTGACGCCAGTGTTGCCGGCCCCGGTCGTGCCGGCCCAATTCGGTTGCAATGCAGCATGGCATTACCTCTTAATAAATAAGTTTTGTGTTGTGACATATTTAACCCATGTTTGGATAGGTACATGATTGCTGCAGGTGGTTTAATTGGTGTACTTTCATTTATCAGGTGTATATTTATGAGGCATTAGCAACACCCTCGCCCACTTCACTAACATATACTACTTACCAAATATTTGACATAATCTACATCATAATCAATCTACAAATTAGTTGTAATAATACAACATTCTACGAATTTCATGACAATTTATTACCTAAGATTATTTGCGTAAAGAGAAAGTAATTATTATAATTCATATTTTATTATTTGTGCGTACCAGTATTATATACTATTTATTTATTTGGATTGAAAAAAATGGATGGAAAAAAAATTACAATACTGATAAAATAGGTAGGTTATTTATAATCCGCTTGCTCAACGTGGTTGTTACAAGTTACACTCTTATATCTGACAAAATTGCCGCTCATTGTAAGAGATGAGAATATTATAGAACAAGAACCCATTTTACTATTAACGACAAGAAGAATTATAAGATTTAAGAAAATCTATTCTGCTTACTATACAGTAGGCTTGTGTAGTCAAGTATAGGATACATCTCTTTTAAAATTTAAGGTAAAACAAAAAATATCAACTAGCTAAAAATCATAGTGAAAAAAGCCTAGGCTTGGTAGAAATGTGTCAATGCATTATCACTGCGGAACAAAAAAGAACTTTATATAAAATTTGTTATCCATAGGGCGACCGGCGACATAGTAAGAGCTAGTGCCATGCTTGCAGTCAAATTGGGCCGGCACGACCGGGGTGGTACCTCTCGCTCACATAACACCGGCGTCAATTAGTGATAGCTATGCTGTCGCGTTTCGTGTGGTTTGTGAGTTTCCGGTGGCCCATTGGGAAAAGGAGGGCAACGCATCTACATAACTTTTGGTTATACGGATGTCTATGGGCGTCAGTAGTCACTATAAGGCTCCGACTGCTCGGTTGCCTCCTTGTAACATAAAAAAAATGACCTTACAATCAGTTGACTTTTCTGCTCAATAGCCAATCACTACTAATAATTATTATTGAAAAATCTTCGCCCGCGTGGGATTCGGATTTACAATCGAATCGTAAAGGCGCGGCTCTACCGCAGCGTACTCAGAGTCTAATTTATATGGAAATCGTTTTCTGAAATAAAATTTATTAATATTATTATTAACGTGTGTGCACGTGTGTTAAAATTTCAATTGCAAGAAAATATCAATAAATGCGTAGCGTGTCCCTGGGTTGCAGTGGAAACAATAGCATACAATAATATTATCTTGCAAAGCGAAACTAGTCAAACGTGCGTAGCCTCTGCAGACATTTGCAGCCAAGTCGAGCAAAAAAGGACGACGGTACGGCAAAACCGTAACATCCTTTTCTCGAAGCAATTCAAGCCATTTTCAACCCCCGATAACTTCATTGTGGATAAGACTAAAAGCTTGAATTTTCAGTACTCAAGCAGGCATTGAATAAACACTGTATATTTTAAACTTCATTCAATTTGAAGTATGAACCAGTAGATTAAGAATTATAACTAGTCAATGTTTCTTAATCTTTCACTGATTGACTGACTGACTGACCAATCATCAAAGTTCTAGGGCACATTTAGCAGACATAGAAGCTTCAAATTTAGAATACAATTAGTGGTTAGTGTATAAGCTCAAAGAAAACCTACTACAAACTAGTTTTCTAGATACACCAACTGCATGAATAACGTTGTAATACCATATAAATGTATAGGATTACAAAGTAACATTTGCAGTGAATAAATCAGTGTACCTGTATACGTATTATAGTGTAGAGTTGGTACTTAGATACTATGTTCAAGGTAACTCAAGTTATGGTCAAGGTCATGAACAAACATGAACCAAGAATGGGATAATAAATATCTTATGAAATTGTACCAAAATCCCGTAAAGAACTAAAGACTAAGTTTTCCGAAATTGCCATGAAAGAATGACTAATGATCATAACCGCGGCTTACACACCCCCCGTCCCCCACAGAGAGGCCACTTTCTTCCAGACAACCTTTTGGTTTTACTGAGTATCGCAGTTATTACAAACCGCAATTTAACTGACGTAAATTGTATCAATCAGTATAGACCGGTATACAATTTAAATAATCTATACTAATATTATAAAGCTGAAGAGTTTGTTTGTTTGTTTGAACGCGCTAATCTCAGGAACTACTGGTCCGATTTGAAAAATTATTTCAGTGTTAGACAGCTTATTTATCGAGGAAGGCTATAGGCTATAAAACATCACGCTATGACTTATAGCAGTTGAGTAACGCGGGCGAAGCTGCAGGCAACAGCTAGTCCATATATAAATCTAATTCTATAAAAAAATGGTTTAAGTAATTTACTAATTTAAAAACATTGAGTGGGGCAGTGAATGGCGTGCATATTAGTTCAAGTTAATTAAACGTCAGACATAATTTGCTGTCGACAGCATTTTACAAAAAAAATCTTTAATTAATGCAATGTTTTTATTAGGTTTACAACGTGTTTATAACATATTTTTTTAACACTTGTAGCAAAAGATTTTTTTTACTAAATTCATAAGTCATCTGAATATAAAATCAACAATAATGCTTAATGTTAAATTGTTAATAACTAATGGTATGAATAACTTTTTGTAAACTTTTTCATCGTGATTTCAATAAGTACTTATTTATATAAGTAGTTACTTATTGAAGTCCTTGTTATGAAGTACTCCAGAAGTTTTTTTGATTTTAAGGATTATTATTTAAACTTTCATGTCCATTTTTATATAGGTATATAAAGAATACCTACTGAAAATATTTTCTTAATTAACAAAAACATAACTTTTGAAAAATTTATGATAATAATTTTTGACCATAAGACGTTGATCGTCTTATCTCATTTCAAAACCTTAAGTATCCAATCAAACACCAAAAATTTAATAGGTTTAATATGATTTAATTTATTTTAAGAATAAAGAAATCATTAAGATAAGAGTTTGTTAATTAGGCTCTAAATATGAGACTAGAAACTCGCTAAACCACGTACAGAAGGACAGCATGCTATTATGTCATGATCCACTTAGCAGATCATTCACACTAGACCAATGTTCAGACTTAATTAAAGGACATTCAGTCGCAGGAGCAAGTGGTACGTTAGATAACTCCTAGACCAGTTATATAGGATTACATATTGTGTTATATGACTACAACAATGGGCTTATTATTATTATTATTTCAGCGAGGTATCATTTAATTTATTTATTTATTAAACTTTATTGTTCCAAATTTAAAAATTTCTACGTCTGCTCACCTTATCTAATTTGAATGGTCCAATAGAATTATATTGCTTTCCCGTCTTGAAACAACTTTGGACTTAATGTTAGTAAGAATACTTTTTTATACCATAGCATAAATTTATATTTATGCTTTTTTTTCGGAAGGGCTAGTCTTTCCGGCCTGATGGCCTTTAAGCTCAATCGGTACAGTAAGTGAGCAGATGGCTCACTTAAGAAATATTCGAAAGGGGGATGCCCCCCTCCGCGCCCCGCAGAGGGCGCATTTCATCGCGCGCGCTGCTCAGGAGAGCAGGATTTGGACTAGTCAAATCCGATACGGTCGACGAATCTTTTACGGTTGAATTTAACCTATCATCATGAGGGCCGGCCCTCATCCCTCCCTCTGGAGAGGGAGGCGGGTCATGCGCGGTGCCCAAGCAATCTAGCGGTAGCGTAGTGCTAGCGCTGTTTGCGCGGTCTGGGTTTGTGTCTACTCGTATCGGATTCGAACCTAAGCTTCCGCGATCGATCCGGATCGATGTGGTTTCCATGTGTAGGGGTCGACGTCGCTTACGACCCCGAGGCTCAAGCGGTGTGCTGGTGTAACTAGCACCGTGTGTGTGTCTGTATATGCTGTGACGTTCGCGTCGCGCTTTAGCGTCGCGCATTAGTAGCTGAGAGATTTCGTCAGCTGGATCTGTTAAAACATGCTTAGGTAACCTATGTCTAATTGGAACTGAGCTATCTGGGGCATAGTTTGCCGCGCTCACGATGAGCGGGTTTGGGTGGAGGAGTGCCTTTTCAAAGTGACGTTCTGGCGTCATTTTGAAGTGGCCCCTAATGGACTCTAATCTGAAGTCCCTGTGCAGGTCGATGTTTCTTACGTACTACGGGCAACCGGTTGCCATGCGTAAAAATTTATTTTGGACTATTTGTAGTGCACTATGTCGACTTTGTGGCACATGCGCGAATGCGACATCTTATATTTATGTTATGGTATAAAAAGCTATATGGTATAAAAAAGTACGAGCTCGATGCTCGTACACATCCGCACAACCAAATATTATGCAGATGCGTTGCCCTCCCTACCCCCGCCAATGGGCCACCGGCAACTGACAAGCCGCGTGAAACGCGTCAGCATAACTGTCACTTGACACTGGTGTTATGTAGTAGAAGTAGCACCCGGTCGTGCCGGTCCAATTCGGCTGCAAAGCAGCATATGGCACTACCTCTTACTAAAATAATAATAAATACAGAAGAATTTCCTACCAACTCTCCACTTTTATGTTAATACTAATCATGTTCCTACCGTAATTCCGTATTGTATTATCTATACATATAATAAAATTTGACCGCCTTATTACAAAAAACTTATCTAGTACCAGGATTAAACCAAGACTGAAAAGTCCAGGTTTGTTACGGTATTAACGTTAGTCCGTGGACTAAAATTCATTCTTATTACAAATCGAGGACCAACCGAGGTCTAGGTAGTACCAAAGATCGTCCCTGGTTTAATTGTATCCACAGATTATTGAGCAACATATCATTCATTTTGTTCGTTCAATATTTGATTAGTTCGGTACACCGTTCCTTTTTATGCAAAGCTCGATAATTTATAATTAAATATAATGTGGAAAATACATCAATATTTTGATAATAAAATTTATTGTGTTATATAAAATATCTGAAATATTTACTACTTTGTACTTTGAGGTAGTGTGATTTAAATTCTTGTTTATTACACACAAATATTGTAATATTTCGCTGTTAAGTTGTTTATATAGCTAGCGTATAAGGGAATGAAATACAAAGCGCGCGTAGTTCTAATGTCATCGAAATGTTTATTGTTTAATGTTTAGTTATTGCAATGTAAGTCGAGTTACCAATAGTTACAATACAGCCATTATTGTTCTTTGATTCTAAATAGACGGTATGTTGTTCATAAGAATAGTATAATATTTTTTGTTGTGAATTTGTGTGCCACGAACATTACTTATGTTGTAAAATGTATCAACAAAAGAAAAAAGGGATGATAATTGGACTTCTCAAGAAAAGGTTAGTGTTTATTTAATCCAAACATACATGAAAAATATCAGAGTTAATTAGAATTATTACATATGATATAAAATAGGTATGTATATCAATGACAAAATACAATACAACAAAATTACAGAAATAGAATGTTAAATTATTTAAGGATGTCAGAATAATTATTTTAAATGTTAGTCCAATTCCATAATTTTGTCTACATCGAGTTCATTTAATTACCTTTCAATACAATTAATACGAAAAAACGCAAATTCAACGCATAAGACATCTGATAATTTAAAGTTTTGAGGTTAGTACCGAAGTTAAACTAGGGGTCACGGTGGTCTAACTTTAGTACCATAGATAGTCCTGGTACTAGCGTTAAACTAGTTTTTGTAATAACATTTATATTAGACCATGGTTTAAAGCTGGTATTAAACTCGGTACTATATTTAGTCTTCGTTTTGGAATAAGGCGGTGAGTGTCTAAATAACCGCTTCTTACTAAATGCATATGGATGTATACACAGTACATATACCAAAATAGAATTTTTTACAATTTTTGTCTGTCTGTCTGTCTGTCTGTCTGTCTGTTCCGGCTAATCTTGGAAACGGCTAGGCCGATTTTGACGGGACTTTCACTGACAGATAACTAAAGTTCCAAGGAGTAGATTAGGCTATAAAAATAATCATCATCAATCCGTATACGGCTGTAAATTTAAGTTAACGCGGGCGAAGCTGCGGGCAACAGCTAGGTAATAATATAATTAATAAGTTACAGTGAAGCTCGTTGATGAATGAAGTGGCAGTGGGCTGGTCACACATTCAGGAGAATGATGGCCGATGGGCCAATAAGGTTCAAGAGTGAAGGCCGCATTTAGGTAGACGTAGTGTTGGTCGGCCATTAACCAGGTATGAAGACGATCTCCGTGCGGAGGCCGGTCTGTGTTGGATGCGAGTGGCGACTGGCGAGGGATCGGATGCCTTAGCGTTCATTGAGGGAGGCCTATGTTCAGGAGTGGACGGATGGAGGCTGATGATGATATTGTAATACACCGATAATCATCATTTCAATTTTCTTATTCGGACATACCGTGTGTTGTTATGTCTGCTCCCGATAAGTCAAGTACACAGGACGTCATTGATATATTCAATTTTTTTACTGATTGGAACTTCCGTTCATTAACCTATATTTATCCAATTAAAATCATCGTATTAGATTTCGGCAGACAATCATTATTAATCCGACTATGGTATAAGTATAGATACGAGCTAAGGACCTTCAAGAAAAGACTCATATTTGAATGGCATCGCACCTGCTAATCCTCTGGTGTAGGGAGTGTCTGTGGATGTCGCTTTTCACTTACCATCAGGTGCACCGACAGTCCGTTTGCCCCCTCTTCTATAAAAAATGGTATAAGTTTGTATTGACATTTAAGAACTCATTAAACTCTTACTTTGGAAATAATGGTTATCTATATATTTTTTAATATAAATAAATAAATACTAACCAACAATCACCCCACGATATCCTAGCCCGGTGGTGAGTTCGTAAGAACTTTTGTTACGGGTACTAGGAACATCGCATGCGCATGCGCATTCACACTTACAGAAGTTCATTTAAAGTAGTTGATTAATTTTAGGGATAATTAATATAACTATTTCCTAACAGTATTGTCTGACAAAACTCGCGTATCTTTCACTTTGAAAACCTATTGTGATCTTAGATTTTCTATAGGACAGGCGTTGCCTAGTGTAGAAATCTCGATAATTGTCTCGACGATTGCGTTAAATGTTGCATTATTAACCATATCTGTTACATAAACTATGTTTAAACGAAAATTGTACCCATCTTTTGTTTGTTTGTAATGTTAATATTGTTTAGTAAACTTATTATTATTCAATAATTCATCTCGATAATCTATATTCATCATACAAATTATCTGCACTTGGTTGGATTCGAACCCGCGACCGCTGCGTAAAATGTCCAGTAGCCTGTCCAGCCGGCCATCTAATGTCATTTATGTATCATTATGTTTTGTAAAAACAAATAAATATGCGTTATGAATGGAAGGTAGGGAAATTGAATGGAGTTTACGACCTGAGTCGAGCCATAATTAGGATTTCGTACCCCAATCTATTCGCGATATTGTGAAAATAAAAGGTTAATTTAATAATAAACAAATTTTAAATCACACCGTTAGTTGTGTTAAAATGCTCCCTCACTAGGAGCATTCGCGTGTAATGTAACGTTACAGATTTGAGCATTACATCAGTGAAGAAGGAGAACCGAGCATTACAATGAGCACCTTGTAATGATACAATGTGTAATATCTTGATACAACTTGTAACATCAAATAACAAGTAATATGGAATCAACTTGCTATGGAATGCTCAAAGTCGGATCTATAATGTTACATTACACGTGAATGCTCCCAGTGAGGGAGCACCTTTACGGATACTAAGAACGTATATTACAAATTAATACACATGTAGGTACATATTTATAACCCACCATGAGGTAGAAACATTCTTAATTTAATTAAATATTTACATTTTGTACACTTCATGGATTTCATCGCAGTATATTAAGATCTTTACAATCCCGATGTTTCGGATTAATTCCAATAAATATAGTCACGGACGAAGACCAGTGGCCAGTGAAAGTTGGTTGCGAGTAGTCGGCAATCCTGACGTTCATTGAAATTGACCCATGTCCATGATGGTCGGAAGAGATTCATGATGATGAATGCACCTTCTCGGATATCCGCTCTCTTTGTCCATTCTCGCACAGGAAACCTTTTCAAACTTGTTTAATACTAGGTACAGACAATGTCATAGCTGCGGTACTTTTATTAGGGTTCCGTAGCCAAATGTCAAAAAAGGAACACTTAAAGATTCGTCATGTCTGTCTGTCTGTCTGTCCGTCCGTACGTCACAGCCACTTTTTTCCGAAACTATAAAAACTATACTGTTGAAACTTGGTAAGTAGATATATTCTGTGAAACGTATTAAGATTTTTACACATAAGTAGAAAAAAAAACAATAAATTTTGGGGGTCCCCATACTTAGAAGTTAGAACTGAAATTCAAAAAATTTTTTTCAACAAACCCATGCGTGTGGGGTATCTATGAATAGGTCTTTAAAAATGATATTGAGGTTTCTAATATCATTTTTTTCTAAACTGAATAGTTTGCGCGAGAGACACGTCTTCCAAAGTGGTAAAATGGGTGTGTGTGTCCCCTGTAACTTCTAAAATAAGAGAATGATAAAACTAAAAAAAAATATGATGTACATTACCTCGCAAACTTCCACCGAAAATTGGTTTGAACAAGATCTAGTAAGTAGTTTTTTTATACGTCATAAATCGTAAACCGCAATTTACCTTTCATTCAATCAACTCAAATTAAAAGAAAAAAACATTTAATTTCATAAACATAAACCCTATTTTTTGTTCAAGTATCTAATGTTGTATATTATGTAATGGTACGGAACCCTTCGTGCGCGAGTCCGACTAGCACTTGGCCGGTTTTTTATTACGTTTTTTTTACGATTTTTTATCAGTTATGAAACAGTTGATATGAATTTCTAAAGGAGACTTCCTTTATTTGACAAATTTAATCCTTAAACAAACTTAAAAAAAACTGCATACAAATGATTTTCTGTAATACATATTTATTTATCTCTCTTCTTCTTTCGCTCTTCGTCTTCTTTCTCTACTCATTATTTTAGAATGTAACTTCATATAAACTGATTCCGTATTGATGAAGTCACACGACCGTAACCGCGGAATAAGCGTATGGTATAATCTTTTGTTATTACTTCATGTAGTCATTTTTAATACATTTATACTACCTTAAAGTATTTGTTCAGTAAAGGCTTGGAGCATTTAAAGTGAAGGTCGCATACAACTGCTTTATTAGGATTACTGAAGCATCACGCGAGATCAGGTTAAAACAGCAATCAGCCAGAATATAGACTACTTAATATTCTAGATATTTATAGACTTCACATTATTTTTGTAAAAATGCTTTGTCTTTAAAAAAGAAAGTTTGTTTTTTTTCGAATTTTTAGGTTACAAGTTTAATTGGTATATATATCAGTAATATTGGAGTTAATCATTAAAATCGAAAAATTATCTTGAGTAGGTACTGACTATATATTTTTTAATATGGTCGTAATTAAGGCCACATCATACAATAGGTTATACTAACATATTCCCCACCATGGTTCAAGCGGTGGGGCTCAGTAGCCTAGGGTGAGCCCAGCACCTTGGGCGAAGCGAATTAATCCGAGGGGACTCTTTGTACCTTCTTATACGAAGAGGGGACAAAAATCCGGGGACGGTGACGGGAACCTCACCCCATTGTACTGTCCTGACGTTGGGAGGGGTTGTTCTGTGGTGCGGGACAACCCCCGGAAGGCCTACTTCCCAGCGGGATGCCATAGTGCATTTCCCGGCGTTAAAGAAAAAAAACTGTCATACCAAATTTTTGTAAGCGTTCTCGTGGTTATTGTGTCAACCCTAGCGCGAGCAGACGAAATGAACTATAACGACAACCGTAAGACAAACTCAGGAAGTGACCATTTATTATCAGAACAAACAACACCTTTTTTATCACTCATGATATACATAATGTAGATAAAAATGAAGAGTAAATATTATGAGATTAAAACTACTACAAATTTATAAATACAATAGGTTTTATAGAAAATATGATACCTACCTATTTCATATCATAAAAACGCACTAGCAAGTAGTTTTTAAAAGTAAGAAATCACTTACAAATGTCCCATGTGATTTCTGAATTTCTACTTTATTATTATGAATAAATTGTTGTCCATTGCATATGAATTTTACGAATTATAAAATTTAATTATTTTTATTTTATTTATTTATTAGACCATAACAGAATATATGTTTGTATTGCGAGGCGAATGATCTGTAAATTCTGTTAATTACGATACGCTTACTAGCAAACGAGCTACAGTCGGTAACGTGGCCCAAAAAATAATAAAACTAATATCTGGTGTCATTTATAATGAAATAAACAGAATCAGGCGAATAATGGACTTTCAGACCTCAACGTTACTGGGTTGGTATAAGTAAACAGAATGGCGGAACCCTAAAAGCCTAAGATTTGCAATAATTGATTCGTTAATTGTTAAAAATAAGAAAAATTATTGTTCCGATTATCGCTTCTTCTATATAGAGGGGGATACGCGCAAACAATGCTGGGCATTTTTTTGATACGCTTTTATTAGCTTCAGACGTATGTATGTTAGTATGTAACGGAATCTTTAAACATGATTTTGACCCACTTCTAACGACCGTACCGATTTCGTACAAACTTTGTAGATTTATCGAAGACCGATGACAATACAATAATTTGATAAAATTATTCCAATATCCTGATCAGGATAATCAGGATAGCACATGCTAGGAAGGCGTAAGGGGCGCAAGTTACCTACATCACTTGTGTTGTTTTTAGTCTCTCACTAATTTTTGAAGTGATTGAAATTAGTTGAGTACTTCAAATTAATAAAATCTTCAATTTTAAAAATCAACACTAAAAAGTAAAAAATAAATTATAGTTTAAAAAAAACTATAAAACACGCTTTAATAGCAAACCGAACCGGTTTGCTATAAAGCACCTCGAAAAAGTTGGCTTGGAACTATAACCGCTCGGATTAATGAATACGTGCTCTTAATTGCTCACAAAATGCTCAATTCAAATCCGCAATTGCTCACCCTATCAATTAATTATTTAATTAGTAATTAATAATTAAAAATACAAATTATTTTTTGCCTATTACATGCAAACTAATGAATCGCTCAGATTAATAGATAAGTGCTCTTAATTGCTCACAAAATGCTCAATTCAAATCCGCAATTGCTCATCCTATCAATTAATTATTTAATTAGTTATTAATAATTAAAATTACAAACTTATTTTTGCCTATTACACGTAAACCAATAGACAGCTCGCATTAATGAATACGTGCTCTTAATTGCTCACAAAATGCTCAATTCAAATCCGTAATTGCTCACCCTATCAATTAATTATTTAATTAGTAATTAATAATTAAAAAGCAAACTAATGATCCGCTCAGATTAATGGATAAGTGCTCTTAATTGCTCACAAAATGCTCAATTCAAATTCGCAATTGCTCATCCTATCGATTAATTATTTAATTAGTTATTAATAATTAAAATTACAAACTTATTTTTGCCTATTACACGTAAACCAATAGACAGCTCGGATTAATGAATAAGTGCTCTTAATTGCTCACAAAATGCTTAATTCAAATCCGCAATTGCTCACCCTATCAATTAATTATTTAATTAGTAATTAATAATTAAAAATACAAATTATTTTTTGCCTATTTCATGCAAACTAATGATCCGCTCAGATTAATGGATAAGTGCTCTTAATTGCTCACAAAATGCTCAATTCAAATCCGCAATTGCTCATCCTATCAATTAATTATTTAATTAGTTATTAATAATTAAAATTACAAACTTATTTTTGCCTATTACACGTAAACCAATAGACAGCTCGGATTAATGAATAAGTGCTCTTAATTGCTCACAAAATGCTCAATTCAAATCCGCAATTGCTCACCCTATCAATTAATTATTTAATTAGTAATTAATAATTAAAAATACAAATTATTTTTTGCCTATTACATGCAAACTAATGATCCGCTCAGATTAATGGATAAGTGCTCTTAATTGCTCACAAAATGCTCAATTCAAATCCGCAATTGCTCACCCTATCAATTAATTATTTAATTAGTAATTAATAATTAAAATTACAAACTTATTTTTGCCTATTACACGTAAACCAATAGACAGCTCAGATTAATGAATACGTGCTCTTAATTGCTCACAAAATGCTCAATTCAAATCCGCAATTGATCACCCTATCAACTAATTATTTAATTAGTAGTTAATAATTAAAAATACAAACTTATTTTTGCCTATTACACGTAAACCAATAGACAGCTCGGATTAATGAATAAGTGCTCTTAATTGCTCACAAAATTATCTATTAATCTGAGCGGATCATTAGTTTGCATGTAGTAGGCAAAAAATAATTTGTATTTTTAATTATTAATGACTAATTAAATAATTAATTGATAGGGTGAGCAATTGCGGATTTGAATTGAGCATTTTGTGATCAATTAAGAGCACTTATTCATTAATCTGAGCTGTCTATTGGTTTACGTGTAATAGGCAAAAATAAGTTTGTAATTTTAATTATTAATAACTAATTAAATAACAAATTGATAGGATGAGCAATTGCGGATTTGAATTGAGCATTTTGTGAGCAATTAAGAGCACTTATCCATTAATCTGAGCGGATCATTAGTTTGCATGTAATAGGCAAAAAATAATTTGTATTTTTAATTATAAATTACTAATTAAATAATTAATTGATAGGGTGAGCAATTGCGGATTTGAATTGAGCATTTTGTGATCAATTAAAAGCACTTATTCATTAATCTGAGCTGTCTATTGGTTTACGTGTAATAGGCAAAAATAAGTTTGTAATTTTAATTATTAATAACTAATTAAATAACTAATTGATAGGATGAGCAATTGCGGATTTGAATTGAGCATTTTGTGAGCAATTAAGAGCACTTATTCATTAATCTGAGCGGATCATTAGTTTGCATGTAATAGGGAAAAATCATTTGTATTTTTAATTATTAATTACTAATTAAATAATTAATTGATAGGGTGAGCAATTGCGGATTTGAATTGAGCATTTTGTGAGCAATTAAGAGCACTTATCCATTAATCTGAGCGGATCATTAGTTTGCATGTAATAGGCAAAAAATAATTTGTATTTTTAATTATTAATTACTAATTAAATAATTAATTGATAGGGTGAGCAATTGCGGATTTGAATTGAGCATTTTGTGAGCAATTAAGAGCACTTATTCATTAATCTGAGCTGTCTATTGGTTTACGTGTAATAGGCAAAAATAAGTTTGTAATTTTAATTATTAATAACTAATTAAATAACTAATTGATAGGATGAGCAATTGCGGATTTGAATTGAGCATTTTGTGAGCAATTAAGAGCACTTATTTATTAATCTGAGCGGATCATTAGTTTGCATGTAATAGGGAAAAAATCATTTGTATTTTTAATTATTAATTACTAATTAAATAATTAATTGATAGGGTGAGCAATTGCGGATTTGAATTGAGCATTTTGTGAGCAATTAAGAGCACTTATTCATTAATCTGAGCTGTCTATTGGTTTACGTGTAATAGGCAAAAATAAGTTTGTAATTTTAATTATTAATAACTAATTAAATAATTAATTGATAGGATGAGCAATTGCGGATTTGAATTGAGCATTTTGTGAGCAATTAAGAGCACTTATCCATTAATCTGAGCGGATCATTAGTTTGCATGTAATAGGCAAAAAATAATTTGTATTTTTAATTATTAATTACTAATTAAATAATTAATTGATAGGATGAGCAATTGCGGCTTTGAATTGAGCATTTTGTGAGCAATTAAGAGCACTTATTCATTAATCTGAGCTGTCTATTGGTTTACGTGTAATAGATAAAAATAAGTTTGTAATTTTAATTATTAATAACTAATTAAATAATTAATTGATAGGGTGAGCAATTGCGGATTTGAATTGAGCATTTTGTGAGCAATTAAGAGCACTTATTCATTAATCTGAGCTGTCTATTGGTTTACGTGTAATAGGCAAAAATAAGTTTGTATTTTTAATTATTAATAAGTTTTTTTTAACTATATTAAATTTAGTAGATCTCTATACATCCCAAATGGCATACTTGGACGAGAGAAAAACGCTAGTTATACTTAATTAACCCTTACTATAAGTCTCTTGGACTGTCATGTTACAGGGAAGTGAATGCTATACTAACAGTATTCTAGATAGTCAACCAATGAACTGAATCCTCCGCGTAGTGTATTAGATAATGACTGACATATCCCATATCTCCTTTCATTGGCCAAGTTCCATTCAACCAGCAATTGCTATCAAAACATCCTAATAAATTAGACATCCATACGAAGGATGGTGCCACTGTCTATGTTTCCTTTACGCCGGGAACTTGCCGGGTTTTTGTGGGTAGAGCTGCGTCCACTCCAGCCTTCAGGCGCAGCGAGTCCCACACACAGAACACAATTACTCACGGAGAAGAATGACAACTCCATACAAAAAGAATGTCGCAAAAATACAAGACAACTGACGCCATCTGTTGGTAACCCCCATGAAACTATACGCACGTTTATATATAGCGCATATATATATAACACACTTTTTGTGATATTATATGATATTAAGATTAATAATTTTACTATGGTACTGATTTACAATAATAAAATAAACTTAAAATTTATTATATTTAGTAAAACTAGTACAGTAAGTGGCTATAAAACCCAATTGTCTTACTAATGTATATTTGGAAAAAAAAACGAATACTTATCAAAAATATTTTATTATGACAATAATTAATAAAGAATAACATATTTTAACACATTTTCTGGCATAATCTAGAATGGAAATATAGATCTATAAATTAATGATCTTACTTAATTAAATATATGTTAAAGTTGATGGAATGTATTGACACTTCTTGTTTGTAAAACCTGGTTTTTTGAAATCTAAAGTTTTGTGTCAGGGTTTCTCTGCCGATGGGCAGGCAAAGAACCACATTTGATACATTTTCTTTTGTTCTCTTTCATTGTTCACTCACAAACGTTGATTACAAATAATTAAAACTAGTTAAGTCACTATCTCATATGATTCACAAAACTAAATTAATCTAAGCACTGAAAAATGGAGGAACCGAAACTCAACTCAACGATATTTGGCGAGGATAATTCAGTTAATATGAAAACTCAAAAGATAGGATTTACATGAAATAATAAAGCCGAACGAAAGCAACGGCAGACATTTTTCTTGAAACAATTTAAAAGCATAGATTAATATGTATATATGGAAAGTCCGGACCATAGAGTATAGACATACCTGCATGGTGGGGTACCCAGCAGTATCTAACAAAATTATAATTACTTAAACGTACATAGTTTTAGAAAATGTATATACATTTAATTTATAATTAAAATACAAATTTTTGGTAAATTCTAGCTATACAAAATTAAAAAAAAAATCTAAAGAAATTTAAAAAGTCGTATATATTGGCAACCCAACTCTAGCCCCCATGCGACAAATGACGAGAACATAGTTGACCGCCCCTGGTCTCACATACCCACCTGGGGAGACACACTCCCCCGGCGCGATGCCTCAGAGCATTTCCCGGCGTTATTATATTAGTAGGACACAAAAGTTTTAACCTCTACCCCTCACTGTTTTCCAAATACGGTGTCTGTGTGAAAAGGCACTAAAGGTTTCAATACATGCATAGTACATGAGCCTTACAACTTGATACGTATAATTACATACAACTGCCTATTATCTCAGGAAAGTTGACGCTTTCACACGACGTCGAGTTACGGCCGCCCGTTCAAGTTCGATAAATGTAGAATGTCGATCATTGTCTGTTATTCGGTTGTCGCTAGAGTCCTGAGTTCATTCTGTATCTTAGACACATCTTGATATTATGCTATCTCATGATTTCGCTCGCTAAAGCCAAGCCAAGCTATGTAAAATTCTATGCGTATGTAGCGTAGAACTTGAAGATCAAATTCAATTTAATTCGACTTATATACTTATATTATACTTATACTATATATTATTTACGTATATAACGACTTCTTTACCAATGTTCATTATCATATTGATCATTTATATTTATCTTTATCAATTTAAAAAAGACACCGAACTGATAGCATAAATGTAGCATACATGTTATCGATGTTCATATAATGAAAATATTTGGAATTAAGTATATAAGTACACTGAGCGGCAGTGGTCTAGTGTGTATGGGCTCGGTCTCTTGAGTGAGAGGTCCGGGTTCGATTCTGACCCCCTATGATGCCTTAATATTGTTTTTCCTAATTTCTATGTGCACCTGAACACGAGACCATCGCTTGCTCACCAGTGAAGATTGGGTTAAAAGTGTCTGAATGTGTGTGAAGTTCACCAACCCGCATTGGGCAAGCGCATCGGTGCACTATGGCTCATTAAACCATCAAACATGGTGAAGAAAGGATATGAGATGTGGAAATCCGTAAAATTCAAAAAAATACTAGAAAACAAGACAACGTATTTGTAATTCAACTTTGGATGATGATTATATCCACATATATTATACATATATATGATCGATTTATAATTTTTATTAAAAGACGCTTAGATATTTGTCTTCGTGTAATAATTTTCATCTGGAATAGATTCTAGGTCACTTATAGACCTATAATAGACAACAGTTAGAGGTTACACTTTCAGCTAAGTTTATTATGACACGCATAAGGAATTATTTATTTATCATGAAGAGCGAAAATAGTAATGATGAGCCTGGTGTCGTCTACTGCGTGCCTATATTATGTAAATCCTAAAAAACGTACCTTGGCTACGTTATCATAAAGTCGAAAATTTTAACGCTATTATCTATACTTAATATTATAAATATGAAGAGTTTATTTGTTTGTTTGAACGCGCTAATCTCAGGAACTACTCGGTATGATTTGAAAAATTATTTCAGTGTTAGATAGCCCATTTATCGAGGAAGGTTATATAACATCACGCTTTGACTTATAGGAGTTGAGTAACGCGGGCGAAGCTGTAGGCAACAGCTAGTTAGTATATATGAAAGGAAACTTTAAACGTAATTGTCCCACTGATTTAAAATTAATTACACCCGATGTATAGAACATACGAGTAATACAGATAAATAAATACATAGTCAAATATCGTAAATAAAAACATTTATAACTCAACTGTCGGACCCAACAGACGTCTCCTATACAAACACAACAAACACAAACTATTTTGTAGTGGACTGAATTATAAATCTAAACCATTCTCGAATCTACTTGACCACACACCAAAAAAGTATCAAAATTGGTCCAGCCGTTTAGGAGGAGTTCAGTGACATACACACGCACAGAAGAATAGATTTGTCCTAATGGTATGGACCAATAGGCATTAATAGCAGGGCATACCTTAGGGCCTCACCCGCTTAACCTTATTTTGAAGAGGGTAGAAAGGGTGTCCATAAACTGAGTACTGACAAAGGTCGCTTATACATATGTTGTACAGCCCTTGGGGCTTACTCGTGGTGTAAACTAGTTAACTTTACGACCCTAGAAGTTTCCAGAGTAAGCCCCTGGGAGTAAATTATAGCGGGACAATTTATATAAATTGTTGATGACATTGCAGCTTCCCCCGCGACATTTTTATTAGAAAATTAGCTAACCTGCGCAGATTGTATAGGTATATGTTACACTGACATTGAACATATAACGAACTGCCACGTTACGATTGTAGAAAGTGTTACAAATTGCAATAATTCGTCCTGAAACAGATAACAGTGCACAGTGCACAGTGTGCAAAATTTGATTTTAATTGATTCAGTACCTAGCCTAGGATTTTAACTAGATAAAAAAACGTAACAACATTTTTATATACAAAGATAATAATATGAATAGACGTTCTTTTACACAAAAAACTAAATTATCACCGGTTTAACAAAACAAGAAATGCACTTTTCACTCTACGATAAGCGAGAGTTTATTTGATGGTAGAACAGAACTCATAAAGTAGAAAATGCTTAGATTTTCCAATCCCTAAATGCTATCAACCTCGTTAATCAATGATGCATTTAATTAGACAATATATAATTTAGTTACTTCAATGAATATTTCCAAATGTATTCATTATTGTTACATTGTTAAAAGAAACATTTTAATCGACTTCAAAATTGGATGAAACTCGCACTGGAAAAGTTAAACTGTATTTATTTTACATATTATGGTGGGCATAGCATGTATGTTGTTTTTTTTTTTTTTGTTTTATAAAATTACCTTAAGTACATAAGAGACCGTCCTCATTAAAGTGCACGCGCCAAAAATTTAATTCGTAAACGTGAGCGATGGTGATTCAGAAATAAGTTGTCGCGCCGTACTAGACGTCGCGTCGCGAGTGTCGCCCCAGCACACAGGTTATAAAAAAAACCTATATTTTTACGAAATATGTATATAAACATAACTATGTCACATATTAGGTCAGTTTATTACGGAATTCTGTGCAGTGCACACATATAGTTACGAAAATAGAATAAAATTTTATTCAAAAAAGTGTTGTAATATTTCACTTGATTTAAACATGTGGGCAATTGCAGTGATGGTGTTAGTGAACGTCGCCGGTGAGTGTTACATTTGAACGTATTGTGACCATAACTATAATGAGAATATAAATTTAGGGGGAAACTTTCGTCTTCTTATCCTAAAACCGTAGCAAATAAAATAACAATACACCACATACAATACATACTTTAATAATAACAATTATAATTATTTAACTAAGATTTATATTTAAACTTATTATAATTAAACTATTTTTTAATTCTATTTTGGTTTACACAAGAGGTTAAGTTTTTTCCCGCCAAAAACATTGAGCCTTATTTTTAAATAGAATATTAAGCTGACTAAACCAATTGTTTTGTTTTTAAAATTTTCACTTCCTACTAATTCTTAATATCGGTAAAATATGTTTTTGCCTGTTGATAAAATATTAATGCATTAATAATTATACCTTTTTAATATAATTAATTAATTGTATTTAATTCTAAAACACCTAAGAATAACTATATACTTCATAATATAACCTTAAAGGATTATATTTCAGGAACTTGTGCACTTCGTTTATGTTTTAGAAATATATTTTAACAATCCAAAATAATATGAACTAATGTAATTTTATTTAGAGATAAATTAATAACTGTCTCACGAGGAAGATGAAAAATAAATAAATCATCTAACGAAAACTATATGAAAGCAAACTTAAGAAATTGATCCGGGAAAATATGAGCGGCCTGGGCAGAATTCGAACTGCACACAGTCGTAAAATTTTCTTCGGAGGTCCTGACACGAGACAAATATTTATTATTACATAATATAGTTTGGCCGGTCTGTGTTGGATAAGAGAGGCAATGGATCGGTCATCTTGAAGTTCATTGAGGGAGGCCTATATTCAAAAGTGGACGGATAGAGGCTGATGATGATGATTTTTTTTATTGAAGAGTGGGCAAACAGACGGACGGCAAACGAAAGTCGTTTGGTGGTAAGTGATTTGCGACATCCATAGACACCCAGTGCGCTGCCGGCCTCTGTTGGTGATATAGAGTAAAATTAGTGGCAATACTATTAACACTAAGGTGCCATTTTTATTTCTTTTCCGGCGGGAAATGCTCTTAGGCATCCCGCTGGGGAGTCCCTCCTCCCCATGCGAGTATGTGGTACGCGCTGCGCCCGGAAGACTGTAAGGTGGCCGCAGCTCTACCCACTAAAACGAGGCGAATTCCACCAATACCGGATCTGTTGAGCAACAGGGCACCTCGACGGCCTGTCAGTCCCCCAAGGGAACGACGCCACCTCCACTATGAGGGGTTGCCCCGCACCATAGAACAACCCCTCCCAACGTCCGGACAGTGCAATAGCATGAGGTTCCCATCCTCGCCCCTTGTCCTACACCTTTGTCCTCTCTTATAAGAGGGGTACCAAGAGCAGCCCCCTCGATTCACATGGCTTTAACTAAGGTGCTGCGTTCACCTGCTACTGAGCCCCACCGCCACAACAAGGCTTTAATCGTGGTGGGTGCCATACTTGTGTATAGGTCCGGTATACAAGAAACGTTGTGTCCATTTTTTGTTAGGTTCGATAGAAAAACATACTTATATTTTCTGTCGAACCTAACATATAGATAAAATAATAATTCTTGACGATGATTCTAAAAAGGTGGCGTTTTAGTAAATTCCCGAGGTACCGATTCAAATCTAGTATAAGAAAGACTCGGAGCATCAGCGCGGCCGTAATTAACGGCGTGTATGTATAAAGTTAAAATATTAAACCAGATCAATAAGTGCATATATTACACAATTAGGTCTGAAAACGGAACAAAGTGTTTATAAGTTAGGTTATACGTTACAATTAAGTGATGATTGTTATTGAAGTTATAGTTGTTTAATTACTTCATTAATTATAAAATTCTTTGGTAGGTAAAACTAGTATTAAGGCTTCGCTCCGGGTATGACTATCCATCGGCAGGTTTTGCATACCTAATGTAAAAATCTGAATCTTAAGTCAAGATTTAGGTTTGATCCATTTTATCTCGACCATCATCAGAAATTAAAAAAAAAATAGTCCAGCTAAATTTCTGCAACTGTCAAATTGTCATTTTTTATACACTTTACCAACGACCTAGTAATTCCTACCTCTTTGCGTTTTACTTAAGGTTTTAATAATTATCATATTGTATTGTAAAATGTATGATGGGGTTGTCAATTCTTACTTAGATAAAAACCCCAAAAAAATTATAGACTAAAAAAAAGTTGTTTGGTAAACACGTACTAAATGCAATCATTTATAAGAGTTTTATAACTCAACCCTTACACTTCAGAAGTACATAATTTCATAGTTTACAGTTCTTAGTTCAGTTTAGTATAGCTATATGTTGGTAGCGTTGTATGTGAGTCGGTTTTAAGTTTTATTTACGAGTTTTGACTTTCCTTTTAGGCCATTGTTTGAACTTGGAAACTCCTGCTGTTCCTTTAAGAGATGGTAACACAAGAAGGATGTCAACCTCTTCATAAATATTTTACAATACTGTCTCCTGTGGCTTCATCCCCTCTTAACTTTTATATCAAAATATTCTTAAAAAATAAATGTAAAAATACAAGCAAGTGCAAAAATACATTTTTGACGTGTTACAATTCGATGGAGCCGGCTGTAAGAACGAAAAAACATGACGCATGCGGCGTTTCCTCGTTCTGAGGCGTTCCAATTCTTATGACGTTGTCACGTTCAACTATCGTCAGTAAACCGACTTTACAGACAACCGATTTTTAATCTGGCTTGTAGTTCCATAGATTAGTGCGTTCAAACAAACAAGCTGTCATGCTTTGTTTTATATTAATTATAGTATCCGATGCTAAACTGTCTCTTAATCGTAGATCCCTAGACGATAATATTATGTCTACAGTTTACAGTTTTACTGTTAAAGTATTTGAAAATAAAATACCTGCGACTTTTCCAACTATGTTAAACAGTCGGTACGATTTTTCTTTTTCTTTTTTTTTCTTTCTGGCTACATTTTACACAAATGGGTAAATAGTTGCAAAATTTAAGAAGTGGTTCAAGGAAATCAGGCGAGGGCCTATACTATAGTTCACCGATACGCTGACCCAATGCGGGTTGGTGAACTTCACACACCTCAAATATTTTTAATCTCATCAGGCTTGCAGGTTTCCTCACGATATTTCCTTCACCGGTGAGCAATCGATGGTGAAATTTAGAAAAATCCATTTCATAGCACTACAGGATCAGGATCAAACCCAGACATCTCACACACCTTCGTTTTTTTTTTCTAAAGATCTAGGTATTTTCGGCTAAACTTATTCAGAACAGTAGGTGACCAGATGGCCGACATAAGATCCGATAATATATTACATAACCACCAGTGTACACGACGAATCCTATCACGGTTGCCAACAATCGTTAGGTGGTGTAGACCTTGCTTCCCCTCCTGTGTCTTCTTGATGCCCGTCCTCGATGACACACTAAATACTTAGACAGATTTTAGCCTCGTGGCCGTACCTTCAGACAGATGTAGTTAGAGCAGGGTCTCGGTCTGCTAGCATAGATCATTTAACAATAGTGTGTACATAGGATGATGATGACGATGACGATCTAGTACAAACAACACGGGGAGATACAGATACGTACTTCTGTAGGTCGACCGTCCACAATGGCTATTGTCGGACTCTGAATGGGATAATATAAATAGCTCCATTCATCCTTATGACAGGATTATAACCTCATTACATAAGCGAGGTTTTGTTGCGTAGGTGACACCGTTTATCATTGTCGGCCGGTATCAGTGTTTAAAGGACTCCTTCGATTAACCGGCATTAGGTCTTTAGGACGCTCTTCTACGCTTTACAGTCATAAGAAATACATAATTGAAGGAGAAAAATAGATGTAGTGTTGGTCAGACATTAACCAGGTGGGAAGGCGATCTCCGTGCAGTGGCCGGTCCGTGTTGAATGCGTATGGCAAGGGATCGGCGGTCTTGGCGTTCATTGAGGAAGGCCTATGTTCAGCAGGTTCTTGCCGAGACGCACTCCTATGTCTCGGATAGGAGGTCTCTTGGTGAGAGCCTTACGCTGGACGGGATCCTTCGGGTTCGCCGACTAGGGCAAGAGGCGTTAATGCGAAGGTGGGGGGAGGACCTGGCGCGACAGCCGTACGGCAAAAGCCTAACGGTTGCTCTGCGTCCGGTCCTTGAGCGGTGGATGCGTCGTAAGCGCAAACCCCTCACCTTCCGTCTGACACAGGTGCTCACTGGGCATGGTTGCTTTGGTGAGTACCTGTGCCGGACGGCCCGCAGAGAGCCGTTGACAGTGTGTCACGATTGAGGCGCGGCGGTGGGCTCGGCCCAGCACACCCTCGAGGTGTGCCCGAGATGGGCGGCGCTGCGTCATGATCTGACATCGGTCATCGGAGGGGACTTGTCTCTGCCGAGTGTCATTACCGCGATGCTCGGTGATGACGAGTCCTGGACGGCGATGGTTTCCTTCTGCGAGGCAGTAATGTCCCAGAAGGAGGCCGACGAGCGGGTGAGAGAGGAGGCCGCCGACGTGGCCTCCCCCCGTGGGCGACTAACGGGGGTGCGCAGGAGGCGCTACTTAATGCGCCTCCAGTAACGCCCTTGTGCTCGTGTCGGGTTCAGGATGGGAACCTGGGCCCAGTGTGACACGACGTCGCGGGGACTGCCTAAGCAGCCGGGCAGTTTCCCCTCAAGAGGAGTAGTCTGGCCTTCGCCGGGGCCAGCCTGTCGCTGAGGTGATCCTGTTGAATGCCTATCCGGGACCCTCAAATGAAAGCGGCTGAAGGCACTCGCAGTGGTTTTAGTTCACGGGTAGGGCACTCCCAGGTGCGAGTCCCACATAGGGTCAGGATCTACCCGAGATCCTGGCTACATGCGTGAAAAGCATTTCCCTGCGATAACAAAAAAAAAAAAGACCTATGTTCAGCATATGGATGGATAGAGGCTGTTGATGATGATGGTAGATAGATTGATAATATAGTAATTAGTAATGGTTATTGAAGAATCATATTTATACGACTTCGGCTGAATACATTTGGCCTTTGTGGTATACATACTTTGTAATATAATGTCCTAAATTCTTTTTTTCTTTCTCTTAAGAAATTATAGTGATGCTAAAGACGAGACACTTGAAATTTAATAAACTAACACTGACAAGGAACCTGGAATAACTTAATCCTCCTTTTCATGTCTAAGTTCTAAGACAAGCCCAATTAAATTACGCCAAAGAGTATCCGCCATTAATCGCAAAGGAACCGTTACTGTTCTTCAAAACTTATATTGAGTATGTAAATTTATTTCTAGGAAATACATAGTATGTTTTTTATGTTAGTTGGATAGGCAAACTGGCAGACGTGCCAGCTACTACTCATTTATGTGATGGCTATCCTGAGCCATAAGAAGGCTCGGTGCCAGTAATTACACTGCCTGTCTTGCCCTTCTCTCCGAAACACAGCAAAGCTGTTTCACTGGAGAAACAAGCAAGATGGTGGTACCCATGCAGCCGGGAGCGCGGCACAGCGCAACCCTCCTACCGGAATAAAACTTTATAATTTTTAAGATAATTTATTATATTAAGTATACAGAGTGGTGTCGATTCATTTATTTATCATTATCATCATCATCCTTAGGCCTTAATAATATAATGAATATTATTAAGGCCTAAGGATAATATAAAATATTATAAACTCAGCTATTTTTATAAAATATTACACCATCAATATATGTAATAATATATTACGTTCTAATATTACGTATATTTTTATAAACAATCTCAGAATGCTTTTATTACTGTTTTTACGATAATGCCAAAAACAATATTTACTGCATTTTTTGGTGAAAGTGTTCTCGGTTGCCTATTACGACTTAAATACAGAAGCTACAAGTGGATTAGCCAACATGCCATTCTACAATCGTAAACGCTAGAAGAAAACAATGACATTTAAGACCACGTGATTTATCGATGTAAAATGTCATTTCCATACATTTATTAGTTTTCTACTAGCGTTTACGATTGTAGAATGGCATCTTGCCTAACCCACCAGGTACGTAGGTCGGATTTAATGGCGAAAGAGTAAATAGTAAGTAGAGCTCTAATCTAAAGAAAAATATCTTATGTCACAGATATTAAAAATAAGTCTTATGTTCTGTTTTTCTTTGTTATGTCAGTTAGGCAATTTGGTGGATGAGATACCTGATGGCACGTGGTCAACCCACAAATATAACGAGTCTAGGATTAACCAAGGATACTCATTCATCCTCTCTGTGGTTCAAGTCATATCGTGGCAGAGGGGCTCAGTAGCCTAAGGTGAAGGTCTGTGGAGGTGGAGCCGGTCCCTCGGGGGACTGACTAGCCGTCGAGGTGCCATGTTACTTAACAGATCCGGGGCACCTCACCAAAAGCGGCATTGGTGGCACTCGCCGGGTTTTGATGGGTAGAGCTGCGTCCACCTTACCATCTTTAGAGCGCAGCGAGTCCCACATACCCACGGGATGCCTAAGAGCATTTCCCGGTACAAAAGAAGAGGCTACTTATTGATATTCATCCCGATACGTCAATCGTACGTCTCTGTTACAGTGATAAAATAATACTCCAGCCTTCTGTCCGAAACATAACAAAGCTGTTTCGACGGCTAGTCAGTCCCAGAAGGGACCGACGCCACCTCCACAGAGGGGTTGTCCCACACCACAGAACAACCCCTCCCAACGTCGGAACAGTACAATGGGGTGAGGTTCCCATCATCACCCCTGCTCTTCTGTCCCCTCTTCTTATAAGAGGGGTACAAAGAGCCCCCTCGGCCCAATTAGCTTCGCCCAAGGTGCACCGCTCACCCTAGGTTACTGAGCCATACCGCCACGACAAGACCTGAACCATGGTGGGGGAAATAATGCACGCTGCTTGTTGGTACCCATGCGTCTACGGGTCTACCAGACCTCAGAATAAGGTTGACTTTGTGTGATTGTTGTGTGCTAATTTGATTTAAATATAAATGTTACGACAGATATTGTATAGACTCTACATTTGAATTTTCTCAAAATACACTAAGAAAGTCTTCGCCTGATGTCTTCGCCTTAAAAGTTTGATATACCTCGTTAGCCTGCATATTGACCTAGATAAAGTTCTGCGACTCTCGTTGTCGTATCGACTGCATATATCACTCAATAAGAAGTGATATCGGTTATCAGTTGGACTAATGAGTTTGAAATTAACATAATTCACATGGTCATGGACCCCTTCCATGACTGATGTCAGATCGTTACTCGTCTCTGCCGAGCATCATCGCGATGCTCGGTGACGGAAGTCCTGGGCGGCGATGGTCTCCTTCTGCGAGGTAATAATGTTCCAGAAGGAGGCCGACGAGCGGGTAAGAGAGGAGGCCGCCGACGAGGCCTCCCCCCGCGGGCGACGAAGTGCGTAGGAGTCGCTACTTAATGCGTCTCCAGTAACGCCCCTGTGTGCTCGTGTCGGGTTCAGGATGGGAACCTGGGCCCAGTGTGACACGACGTCGCGGGGACTGCTTAGTAGCGGCCGGGCAGGCAAGATTGTCGCTGAGGTAATCCTGTCGAATGCAGATCCGGGACCCTCAAAAAGCGGCTGAAGGCGCTCGCAGTGGTTTTAGTTTACGGGTAGGGCGAATCCCACATAGGGTTAGGATCTACCCGAGATCCTGGCTACATGCGTAAAAAGCATTTCCCTGCGATAACAAAAAAAAAACATTACCATTTAATTAACCAACTACGCCAAAAGTGTTATAAGTTTGACAGCTAAGTTCTCAAGAGAGTGAACCGATTTTGATACTAGTTTTTTTTTTAAATTTGAAAGCAGATTTGCCAGCAATGTTTCTTAGATTTTTGTTGTATCAAAATCGGCTCAGCAGTTTGATCATCAACTCTTTTGTCATTGCATTGGGGTTTCTCTTAAGGTATAACGCTTGTTACGATTCTCAGCAGTAATGTCCGAATAACATATTATACAGTAACATAATAAAACAATTAAATCTTCTCGATCACAATATATTTTGACAGAGTACTAACGGCCTTCACAAAGTATACTGGTATAAAAAAAATTGGCATATTTTTATACTACATTAATACCTCGGACCAACCAGGCTGGTTTGAGATTGATACAGTCAATGGACAACCTTTTTTTTTCTTTAACGCTGGGAAATGTTCTGAGGCATCCCGCTGGGGAGTGGGTCTCTCCAGGCGGGTACGTGGGACTCGCTCTGCCCGAAAGCTGGTAAGTGGACGCAGCTCTACCCACTAAAACCCGGCGAGTGCCACCAATGCCGCCTTTGGTGAGATGCCCCGGATCTAATGAGCAAACAGGGCACCTCGAAGTCAGCCCCTCAGGGGACCGACGTCACCTCCACAGAGGGGTTGTCCCGCACCACGGAACAACCCCTCCCAACGTCGGGACAGTACAATGGGGTGAGATTCCCGTCCTCGTCGCTTGCCCCCTGCTCTTTTCTCCCCTCTTCTTATAAGAGGGTACAAAGAGCCCCCTCGGCTCAATTAGCTTCGCCCAAGGTGCTGGGCACACCTTAGGCTACTGAGCCCCACCGCTACGTCAAGGCCTGAACCCATGTTGGGGCAATAGACAACTATTTGTTTAATTAATTTAATGTCTAATTATTATAAATATCGTCATAATATTATAAGTAATTATTGTAAATACATTATTAATTATAGCATTATTAATCATGTACATTTAGATTTATTAATGTTATAATTTAATTATTATTAAACATTATAGTCATGAATACACATCCGTTTGGCGCCACCTGAAATTTATTATTATAATAGATGTATTTAGATAGGTAAACGGCCTTCACATCCGGCTGGTGTTGCCAGTGGTTTGTAACACGTTTTTATATTATTTTTATATCCATATTATATAGCATTGTTTAGCAGTGGACGGATAGGTAATTCTTAAATTAATTAAAGCGTAAACAAGTCAGCACTAAGAAAACAAACGTAGGTAAGCCGGTATTGGATCAATCAGGAAATAATTTTTTGTATACTTTTTAACTTATCTCATATTTTATTCTTTACAGGCCAAATTTTCTGTATTAACTATAAATTAATAAATCATTTATTGCTTAACGACTTTTTGAAACTTTTGATTTGTTTTACAAATTTATTATAAACATTTGTTCAACTTAGCTTTGCTATATATTTTTATATCCATCATAATATCTATATAATTTCATCATTTTTCTTCCTTCGGGTGTCCTCCTCTCTCAAATATGTTTTTGACTATTGCTTGTACAAACAAAGAGGACGTACAATCCATCTGATAATATGAGGTGTAAGTCGCCATCCTTATCACAACTCCTTGTAATCATAAAAAAATATAAAACGTCAGCGGCCACAACTAATGTATATAATTCAAATATTTGTAACCTTTATAAGAATTGTATCGCGTTAAATTAAAATCGAGAGTCCTTCCTTGACACATGATTGAAATTCGCATAAATATAAGAACTTACTGAGCCTTCGTCCGCGCTAACTTACTTAACTCCTTTTTTTTTTTTTTTTCTTTAACGCCGGGAAATGCTCTGAGGCATCCCGCCTGGGGAGTGGGTCTCCCCAGGTGGGTGTGTGGGATTCGCTGCGCCCGAAAGATGGTAAATGGACGCAGCTCTACCCACTAAAACCCGGCGCGTGCCACCAATGCCGCCACTGGTGAGGTGCCCCGGATCTAGAAAACAAACAGGGCACCTCGACGGCTAGTCAGTCCCGCAAAGGACCGACGCCACCTCCACAGAGGGGTTGTCCCGCACCACAGAACAACCCCTCCCAACGTCGGGACAGGGGGTGAAGTTCCCATCCTCACCCCTTGCCCCCTGCTCTTCTGTCCCCTCTTCTTATAAGAGGGATACAAAGAGCCCCCTCGGCCCAATTAGCTTCGCCCAAGGTGCACCGCTCACCCTAGGTTACTGAGCCCCACCGCCACGACAAGGCCTGAACCATGGTGGGGAACTTACTTAACTCCTATTGTTTTCTAATGTTTACGCGAATTTCACTCATTATAATGAAACAATTTTTACGGATTTTATCGCGGTTTATTAAGATTTTTACAAGCCCGACGTTTCGGATACTTTACAACAACCATGGTCACGGGAGGACTGAGGTGTCATACGTCCTGATGTTACAAAGTTATTCGAAACTACCCTATACCGCGATATAACCGCGATAAATCCGTAAAAATTGTTTCATTATAATTACTTAACTCCTATTAGTCACAGCGTCATGTTGTCTTCCTCGATAAATGGACTATCTAACACTAAAATATTTTTTCAAATTGGACCTGAGATTAGCGCGTTCAAACAAACGAACTATATTTATAATATTAGTATAGATTATTAAGAGTAAGGTTATTGCCGGTGATCGTGATCGAGTTCTTCCACCTCTCAAAGCGCGATGTAAAACTAACGGAATTCAATTACCAATAGAAGAATAGTTTAATAGCGATTTTTTTCTGCTTCGGATACCATTACCCTGTTGTTAGACTCTTTAGGTACTTGATTGATATATAAATGATTGAGAGTTGTTTAAATAAAAAAAACAACTACTTTTATTAAGGTCCAGACAATGGTCTTCTTGTACTTCCGTAGTCTTGTTTTTGTCTTGGAAAAAGTAAAAAAAGTTATGGATTTCCAAATATGTAAATAATTAGTCCTGTGTGATACAGTTTTTGTTCCGGATATTTTAAAACTTTTTTTTTATGTTATGTTAGTTGGATAGGCAAACTGGCAAACGTACCACCTGATGGTAAGTGGTCGACTTCGCCCATGAACATAAATTTGTTTACCTGGAACGAGCCCAGGCAACTTATTTATGTGTTGCCTATCCTGAGACATAAGATGTTAAGTCTCGGTACCAGTAATTACACTGCCTGTCTTGCCCTTCTCTCCGAAACACAGCAAAGCTGTTTCATGGGAGAAACAAGCAAGATGGTGGTACCCATGCAGCCGGGAGCGCGGCACAGCGCTTCCCTCCCACCGGTTTACCGTTTATATGCAGAACAAAAATTGCGTGTCAGTATAAGTGCGATTTACGTTAATTCCGTAATAGAGTACTATATATTGTTTTTGAAGTATTGCAATGATTTTGCAAAAGAGCAAAGCGATAAAAAGCCGCAACCCATTTGGCGTCTCTAGCAAAGAATACTAGCCCATTTTGTTTTTTTTTGTTTTCGCTGAGAAAATGCTTTTTACGCATGCCACCAGGACACGGGTGGAAACTGGTGGTTATGTGGGACTCGGTTTTGACTTGGACTCGGTTCTTGCAGTTAGAACTCCCTCCCCACTATGGTTCAGGCTTTGTCGTGGTGGTGAGGCTCAGTAGCCTAGGGTGAGCCCAGTATCTTGGATGAAGCGAATTGAGCCGAGGGGGCTCTTTGTACCCCTTATATAAGAAGAGAGGACAAAAGAGCAGCGGGGACAAGGGGCGAGGATGGGAACCTTACAGCTCATTGCACTGTCCCTTCATTGGTTGGGGTTGTTCTGTGGGACTGCGGGACGACCCCTCTGTGGAAGTGGTGTCGGCCCCTTGAGGGACGGACTAGCCGTCGAGGTGCCTCACCTCACCAAAGGCAGCATTGGTGGCACTCGCCGGGTTTTAGTGGGTAGAGCTGCGTCCAACTTACCATTTGTCGAGCGTAGCGAGTCCCACATACCCCACCTGGGGAGTGTCCCGAGCATCCCGCTGTGGAAGGCACTCAGAGCATTTCCCGGCGTAAAAGAAAAAAAAGGGTACATAGACGTTGTATACCATGGTAATATCTATGGTTAACATAACAGCAAGTTCATAATGGAATATTTCGTGACATATTATTAGCCCCCCCTTAAAAAAGAGGGATGTTATAACTTTCATCGCTCTGTGTGCGTCACTGTGTGTCTGTCTATGGCACCGTAGCTCTGAAATGGGTGAACTGATTTGGATGCCGTTTTGTTTTATTGAAAGCAGGTTTCCTAGCGATGATTCGTAGATATGCTTCATCTAATTCGGTTCAGCCGTTTCAAAATTATGAGCTCTTTTGTTAGTTGCGGTAGGAATCTTATACGCATAATAGGTATTTTTTACTTGCAAACGAGTGACCTAAAATTGATCTAATTTAAAAAAAAACCCAGCACAAAAAGCGAACGTTTAAAAAGTCGAAAATTACATTACCGCTAACATATTCGATGGAGTAACAACATAATAATATGTTGTGTCTATTATTATTATTATTATTATTATGTGCGGCTCTACAATTCCCCGAGATAGTCCAAGGCAGGGCGAGCGCGAAAGTGTAAATGGTAGCGCTCGCCCAAGAGGCCTCGGGAAGACATAGCGAGTGTTCTCGACCGAGAGTATAGAGTCGCAATAATATCTATATTATATATTGTTATACATAATACATAATACAATTAATAAATTGTTATAGATATTGATAGATGATACGATAAGGTTTGCTCGTTTAAACGGCGCTATAATGTCTCGGCGGGGTACTATTGTCAAAACCTTTGAGGAGCTAAAACTGAAGAACTTGTATCGTTGATATTACAATGTGATCACATGTACAACGTACATCTACATACTTATTTGATTACAAAATGCGTTACATAAAAGTTTTGGTAATAATTGTAATTATCTGTATTATACTAGTTTTATTTGCATACGTAAAATTGGTAGAGCGAAACAAGACCGCTGCGGTGTTGTTAATATTATCAACAATATGCTTGCATACTCATCTAATAAGCCTTTGATAATCTTCAAAACTCCAGTGCTTCTCCTTCATGGTGCAGTTATGAAACGAAGGCGGCCTAATTACGTACTGCCTTGCCTTTTATAAATACTTACGCGATGGTTTCTATATTGTGCGTCAAGGTGCTCTAGCATGCCGTAGTAAATAACAAGGCGCCGTTTGAAACCATTTTCTGTGTTACAAAAACACAGAAAATGGTTTCAAACGGCGCCTGTGTTTTTTACTTTGACTATTTCACTTTTATTTTCGCGCCTCGCGGATATTCCAAGTGTGGATGAAATGGAGTACCGACTGAAAAGTTGGAAAAGTAAAGGCAGGGAATTTCATTCTAATGGTTTTATATATTTTCCTATATAGCCGATCCTACACAAGACATTAGGGAATCAGTCTCATGCCACTTGTAAATCCAGTCGGACTGACAAGGACTATTGGCTTCTCGAGTTAGATAAATATTTATTTACTAGCTTTTTCCCGCGGCTTCGCTCGCGTTAATGCAGATTAAGAAATAGATCGTCTGTTCGCGGGTCCTTGGTGATGGATAGAGCATTCTTTAGATTGTATTTACGCCCTTCATTGGATTGGTTCAGCATTGAAAACCTGACGGACTTGAGTCTGCTCCTCAGATTCATGGATTCTAGCAAATTAAGCTTTATTAGAATTAATCCTGCGAGGCACTTTATCTTTTACATAAATGACTACCTGCCTAAGGGTCGAAACACATAGCCGCGTTGCGACGCCGCAACGCTAAAAACGCTAGTTTGCGTTGCGGCGTTGCGGCGTCGCGAAAAAGAGCGTTTTATTGTCCTACGGTAGGGTAACCAGTTCCTCGTGATTTTTGATTGTGGATAGACGTGTCTCTGCTCATGGATCGTAATAAACTTATTGCTTATTTGTTATTAAGAAGACATAACTCTGTTTTAAATGTACGACAAAGAAGATACTGGATACATTCATGTAATAAGTCTATGAATCCCGATGGAAAATACCCACAGTAATCCCACAAACAAGGGCGTTCCTGAACCAAAAATATAAATGAAAATTTAATTTTAAAACTGCTTCTGACTTTACGCGTGTTGTTTGCAAAAGTGATAGAAACAAACAATAGTAGTAGTAGTCTTTGAAATAAACTGAATCATTGTCAATAAGTATGACGCCGTGCCGGTGCAATTCGCGTCGCGGTGCGGCACCACGCCGCTGAAATCGGCAGGGACGCCACTGCTGATTTAAGCGGCGCGGCGCCGCAACGCGGTTATGTGTTTCGGCCCTTAGTATGATATTTTACCTCACTTAATAATAAATTTATGATAAAGATATATAATAATCCCAAGTATTAATAAATGAACCCTAATACTAAGCGAAAATAAAATAAACTTTTTTTTAAACTAAAAAAATATATCTTAGTAGGTCATTAAAAGATGATCAAAATAATAAATAAATGAATCGAACAACAAAGTATCATCATCAGTCTCTATCCTATCCACTGCTGAACATAGGCCTCTCTCAATGAACGCTAAGAACAAAAACAATAACTATTAAGTATCTATAATTTAATTACTATATTCCAACCTAAATTAATTTAAAAAATATATTTACGAGAAACCTTAATCTTGCTACCTACCTCAAAATACTAAAACAGGAATTCTCATAAAAAATATTTTAAATGAGCCTTTTAACGGAAGAATTAAACGTCAAAAGAAGAATACGGGTGCGAAATTTATGTTTCTAGCCTAAAGGTGCCTGTGTGGTTATTTGAAACGTTCATCCCATATTTTACTATCTTACGGGTTTAATTTCATAAAACGCTAAAATAGGTAACTATTTTTTGCCGTTCTCAATTCATACAAATAATAATTAATACCAAATTTGATGCAAATATGTCAAAGGAATAAAAAGTTTCATACATACTTTTATCCCCTATTTTACCCCCTTGGGGGTTGAATTTTGAAAGTTCTTCTTTATTAGATACCAGCGTCATATGAGGTATACGTGTCCGAAATTTCAATTTTCTTTAAATCAATTTTGCCTTTTATTTTAACCTTTTACCTCCTATTTTACCCTCTTTAAGTTTAATTTGTTATTTTGTGAGAGTTTGTTCTTTATAAGAGGTGGTGCTATGCTGATTTGCATGAGTTTCCGGTGGCCCATGGGGGGAATAGGGAAAAGTAGGGTAACACATCTGCATAATCTCTGGTTGTGCGGATGTGTATGGGCGTCGATAATCGTCAAACGGCTTCGACTGCTCTTTTGCCCTCTTATGCTATAAAAAAACGCTGAAATACGTAACTCATTACTTTTGCCGTACTTAATTCATACGAAATTTCACCCAAATATGTCCAAGGAATAAGTTTCATACAAACTTTCATCCCCTATTACACCCCCTTGGAGGTTGGTGCGTTGATACTCTCAATCACTTTTGCCTTTTATATATAACAAGATAAAAATCCTTTCACCCTTGTAGAAAAACCTTAACCTACATATAAAACTTAACGTCCATTGTGTCGTAATTGTGTCACTCGAGTCTAGACTCCAGACAATGTTTTCTCTAAAATCATGCTGTACTCGTATAGACGAGTCACCGGCCACTGCAAGTCACTTGTAGACTTGTCTCGTCTGTCCATTTCCTTATCTCTACTAAATAAATCCGCTGCCATCCGCTTATTTCCGGGTCCTTCACCTAACTGAATCACATACCGTGTTGTTTGCGGCAAAATTTTTTAGTAAAATATTTTGTTGTTACATATAAAATACTGACAATGACAATGACTAAACAAGTAAAAAAATATGCCGACGATCCACGGCGACACAAGATGACAGATTAATCCTCCTGAAAATATTATGAGATAATAGAGACACACAAAGAGACTTTATATCAGCTGTGAAAAAAATCCTATCGCATTGAATTAGGTTTGTTTACTGAGTATTTACTATTTTGTAATGTTAATGAACTAGCTATCACAAACTATATAGGGAATAACTACGTATTCTAGCTATGGATTTCAAGACGTCATGGATTACAAGACATCATGGATTTCAAGACGTCATGGATTTATATATCAGGAGTATTATGTTTCCCCACCATGGTTCAGGCCTTGACGTGGCGGTGGGGCTCAGTAGCCTAGGGTGAGCCCAACACTTTGGGCGAAGCTAATTGAGCCGAGGGGGCTCTTTGTACTCCTTTTATAAGAAGAGGGGACAAAAGAGCAGGGGGCAAGGGGTGAGGATGGGAACCTCACCCCATTGTACTGTCCCGACGTTGGGAGGGGTTGTTCTGTGGTGCGGGACAACCCCTCTGTGGAGGTGGCGTCGGTCCCTTGCGGGACTGACTAGTCGTCGAGGTGCCCTGTTAGCTTAACAGATCCGGGGCACCTCACCAAGGCGGCATTGGTGGCACTCGCCGGGTTTTAGTGGGTAGAGCTGCGTCCATTTACCATCTTTCGGGCGCAGCAAATCCCACATACCCACCTGGGGAGACCCACTCCCCAGGCGGGATGCCTCAGAGCATTTCCCGGCGTAAAAGGAAAAAAAAAAAGAGGCGTATTATGTTTATTTGATGCCAATTTTCTGTTTCCCTTGACGAACGCCAATTTGCGAGGGAATTGTAAATTATTTTAATAATCCTTGTCGGTTCGTGTAACTCCAGGATATAAATTAAAGAGTAGCCTTATTTAAATATGTTTATGAAATATATCTTTAATGAACCCACTTAAAATATTAATTACAAAAAATTGCTACAATAAGTCAACATCAAATTTTATTACCCAGGTTCCTAATTGGCTAAGATCTGATATTATAATGATTTTATCTTTGCGGTGATTTACTTAATTTATCAATAAACGATCGTTGCGCGACATTTTAAAGATACAAAAAGAAACATTATTAATTATTGATTTAGGTAACATTTTGAAATACACCCAAGGACTAATTAATCGGTGTAATTCATCATCATCATCATTTTACCTTTTTCCGTCCTAGTGTAAATGCCTATCTCCAAGTTAAAAATGTTGGCCGTCCCTGGACGCCCCGGCCGATATCAAACGTCTGTGATAATATTAAATTTCATAAATATAAAAACACAATGCGTGCCATGGCAGGGTATTGTCGTTTCTCGTCACGGCATTCCAATCAATGTATCACATGACGTTGAATTGCTGCTAAGTTAAGTACTTTTATGAATACTCCGAAACTCTCAGTCGCGGAAAACTAAATCAACTTGAAATTAAAAGAAACGCTAAAAATATTATATCATTGAAATATCTTAACTGAAATGAACCTAAGAACTATTTTGTTACAGGTCACGTGACTTCTGATGAATGGAACTATGAACGTAAGTTAATTTATAAACTTATATATACTAAATAATATTAATATCAACCCTCATATGTCCCACTGCTGGGCACGGGTCTCCTCCTCGAAATAGTTCATCGATGCGCTGGCCCAATGTGGATTGGTGAACTTCACACACCTTTTAATAATATCAGGCAGGCAAGTTTCCTCACGATGTAAATGAAAAAAAAAATACTAATAGAACAGCACAGCACAGAACAGCTTTGCTATGTTTCGGAGAGAAGGGCAAGACAGGCAGTGTAATTACTGGCACCGAGACTTAACATCTTATGTCTCAGGATAGGCAACACATAATGAGTTGCCTGGGCTCGTTCCAGGTAAACTAGTTTATGTTCATGGGCGACGTCGACCACTTACCATCAGGTGGCACGTTTGCCAGTTTGCCTATCCAACTATCATAAAAAAGGATGGATATGACAAAAGTATTTCGTTGAATGCAAGGGTTTCCTTGCATTGTCTTGTACCATTTTTTTTAATTTTTATCATTCTTAATGACCTTCAATAGTAACTTTAATTATGTTGTTACCGAATCTAAAATTACTTATCATTATAAATTCCTACATCCATTTTTAATAGAGGAAACAAAATGGCCGGGCGCGTGCAACACTGGTAACATGCAGTCGCCGATAAACATCGTGACCTCTGACGCTGTGGTGGACAAAAACGAGGTGGTCATCAGGGGTCCGCTCGTGCTGAGGGGCTACTCTAATGTCAAGATGGCCGCCGAAAATAACGGACATACGAGTAAGTAGGATTGTTGTTGGGAGAATGAGGATTTTATAAGGAGTTTGCAGAGCGAAAAGAAGGAGAGAAACCCGACCCATTTTATTTTTGAGCCAAGAAAATAGAGCAGGAATATAAAGTTTATACTTAGTACTATTATAGAGCTTTCCCTTGATTCATCCAATTCCCATTTCCTCAATTACTTTTCTATAAACAAACTGAGATGAGAAATATGTTATTTCGGAATTTTATTTTTTTCTCAAGTACCTTATATATTACTAGCTGGTGCCCGCGACTTCGTCTGCGCAGGATAAGATTTTAGTTTTTTTCAAAAAGTATCCTATATTACTTCTAATACCTCCAAAAATATGTGTAGAAAGTTTCATGATGATCGATTAAGTAGATTTCGCGCGAAAGCGTAACAAACATCTACGCTTTCACATTTATAATATTAGTAAGGATTAAGTATGTTTTCCTGTATCCCTCAATATCATTCGGTTATATTAAAATCCTCTCTTTTCTAGCATTCTTTCTAGATTTCCAGAAAATTTATATCATATACAGAAGGTACCAGTTTAATAACACTTACAGTTCATTTCAGTAAAGTGGATGGTGGAAGAAAATGTACCCAAACCGACTCTGTCCGGGGGACCCCTCGCTGGAAACTACAGTTTCATTCAGTTCCATCTCCATTGGTTGTCCGAACACGCCATTGACGGGATGAAGTAAGTATACGTTTAATATTATAGTCCAAACGTACGTGAAGACGTAACGATATTGCCGCGTATTACGAGTCTATGATATAGAGAAATAACATTAACTTGTAAGAAACAAACCAATACATACTTGCACATCTCCCACTACTATTGTAATATGCATGCATACATTTTTTATATAATACAATATGTATTATATAAAAAATGTATGCATGATACGTTACCTACAAATCTGGTAACCAGTCTTATATCAACTAACGAAACCGAAGAGCTCTCCACCTCGAAGTCATCACGTCGAATTACAATTAGTTTTATAGTTTTGTCGCATAAAATAGTCCAAAAGTCCTTCAGAATTTTGGAAAGATAATATCATCATCATCATCAGCCCCTATCCGTCCACTGCTCAACATAGGCCTCTCTCAATGAACACCAAGACGACCGATCCCTCGACAAGTGCATCCAACACAGACCGGCCACTCTCTCTGTACACGGAGATCATCTTCCTACCTGGTTAATATAATAATAATAATATGTTGGGACAACTCACACACGGCCATCTGATCACAAACTAGGCTTAGCCTGTAATATTGCAACCAGACAACTGATACATACTTATATATTTCTAAATACATACATATTATAGATAAATTATACCCAGACACAGAACAAATGATAATGCTCATCACACAAATAATTGTCCTGGGTGGGGATCGACCCCACGACCTTCTGGTTTAGCAGTCAGGGTCACTAACCACTAGAACAACAGGCCAGTTAATGGCCGAACATCTTTTCGTCTACCCAAACGCGGCCTCCACTCTTCAACTTTATTGAAAGCTAATAATTCGTCCAAAATTGCTATTGTAATTAATATCGTAAAAATGGCACTATAAATTGTATTATTAGGTACCCAGTGGAAATCCATTTTGTGCACATGAAGTCGGGACTGACGATACAGGAGGCTCTGAAGCGACCGGATGGGCTCGCTGTCATCGGCGTCATGGCCACGGTAAGTGGTACCGTCCATTGTCGTATAGCCTTACCACCAGCGATAAATGGAAGAGAGGAGACAAAACAGCTTATGCTGACTTACTTATTTTATTAAACTAACGTTGTTTAGTCCTGTCACCTGTGTACCTACACTAGAGTTGGTGTCAGCTAAGTTAAATAGGTAGTAGACCAGGTACAGCAAAGAATACGTCACCATCACAGATATTAAAAATAATATTTCTATGGTCACCATCGTCACCGGTGTCGTATTTGCTGCTGTAGGTACCTAACTACATTGGCTGACACGGACTCCAAAAGTAACAATAATGAAGTGGTAAACGCAAAAATTGTGCATTAGTAGAAGTACAAGATGATTATTAGTTGTAGACACAAACATTTAAGAAACGCGATTATTTTATTACTTTTTAGTAATTTTATTTTTTGAAGTTGGTTATAATTTTTGTTTAATTTTTTATTTCTTAATTTTTAACCGACTTCAAAAAGGAGGAGGTTATCAATTCGTCGGAATCTTTTTGTTTTTTTTTTTTATGTATGTTACCTGATTACTCGAAGATGGCTAGGCCGATTTGAAAAATTCTTTTTTTTGTTCTAAAGGGTATACTTCCCAAATGGTCCCATGATAAGGAAACCAGGATCTGATGATGGCATCCCAGAGAAATCGAGGGGAACTTTTGAAAATCGTAGGGGCGACTAGTGCGTTTGATATTTTTTTTATAAAGTGTTTTGAAGGACTTCAATTTAATGAAGGTCTGGAGTCGATTTGATGCTGGAGCCGAAAGACAATCGAGGGAACTCCTCAACTATTTACATCAGTAACCTTGTGTTTGGGCTTGATTAATTTGTAATGATGAGAACTTTACACCTAGATGGGTTGTGACCACTCCAAAAGTAACAATAATGACGTGGTAAATGCAAAGATTGTATATTAGTAGAAGAACAAGTTGATTATAAATTGTAGGCACAAAGATTAAGGAAATTATTTTATTACTTTTTAGTTTTTTTTTTTTTTTAATTTTGAAGTCGGTTTTAATTTTTGTTTAAAGTTTTTTTTGTAATTCATTAAAGAAAGACATACAGAGATTTTGGCATATTTAACCGTATGAAGTTAGCCCAACAAAAGCAGCTATGGTCTCCATCATCAGACTTGTAATGGCACGTATCACCCATAAGGGTGCAAAGTTCTCATCAGTATAAATTAATTAAGTCCAATCACAAGGTAGCTACTTTAAACTATTTAGGAGTTCCCTTAACTGAGCTTTGTCTTCATCATCAGACCCCCAATTATAGTCACAATCCATCTAGGTGTAAAGTTCTCATCAATACAAATTAATCAAGCCCAAACACTAGGTTACTGAAGTAAATCGTCGAGGAATTCCCTCGACTGTCTTCCAGCTCCAGCATCAGATCGACTCTAGACCTTCATTAAATTGTAGTGTTTTAAAATGCTTATTTAAAAAAATATTAAACGCACTAGTTATAATAAAACAATTTTTACGGATTTTATCGCGGTTTATTAAGATTTTTACAAGCCCGACGTTTCGGATACTTTACAGCAACCATGGTCACGGGAGGACTGAGGTGTCATACGTCCTATCATTACAAAGTTATTCGAAACTACCCTATGATACATCCGTGACCATGGTTGCTGTAAAGTATCCGAAACGTCGGGCTTGTAAAAATCTTAATAAACCGCGATAAAATCCGTAAAAATTGTTTTATTTTAATGAGTGAAATTCGCGTAAACATTAGAAAGCACTAGTCGTTCCTACGAATTTTGAAAGGTTCCCTCGATTTCTCTGGGATGCCATCATCAGATCCTGGTTTCCTTATCATGGGACCATTTGGCAAATATACCCATTCAAACAAAAAAAGAATTTTGAAAATCGTTCCACAATTGACGGAGAAATCGGTGTACGTACATAAAAAAAATACCGGCCGAGTTGAGAACCTCCTCCTTTTTGTTGAAGTCGGTTAAAAATAGTAAGGGTACAATGCAACGTACAGTTGTTTTATTTCATGAAAGCGGGTGGGCCATATTTGTAGTTGTGATGCGACAGATGTGCGTTCTTGTGTGCGTAACTACAGGGAGGGAGCCTATCAGCGTACTGAACTGAGCGCTACGAGCTTACGCACACAAAGACAATGTGCATGTACATTTACAAACACAAGGATGGCTCACCCGCTATCGCGATATAAAACATCTTTAACTGACGTTGATTAAAGAAAATGTACACTCATATTCACGCTCTAGTGTATACTTATTATTCGTCATACAACTTCCCTTGGCGGGCTTTAACCGATAATTAAAGGGACCACTTACTGACCCTCATTCTTGATTTGACGAGAGGTGTGGGTTCGAGTCTGTCTGGTTAAGCCCTGAAAGTTAAAAACCTACATCCACTTGACCTTGTCAGAATTGTTTGCTCAATGGTGTAGATTCACCGTGAGAAAACCAGCATTTCTGATAAGATTAAAAGTCTTCGGGGGTATGTAAAGTTTGCTAACCAGCATAGGCTTGAATTCGAGGAGAAGACCCAGTGTACTATATTAGGTATATTTTGCTTATGTCCCAACATTCGCCGTAGGTAAGCAGCACACCGGACAGCGAATACGCGTTTGAGCAGCTCGCGCCCGCGCTGCCGCAGCTGGTGGACAGGCACACGGGATACGCCAACGCAAGCTACATCGAAGTATCGTAAGTTGGTTCATCAGTTTCATGTGTAACCGTAGCTACCGACATCAGCGATAGAGGTAGACCTACCCAGAAATGTGTACGAATAAAATACAAAAGTCCTTTTGTTTGGGCGTCCTCAGGAGAATGGGCCTGACAAAATTTCATATGGTGCCCGTCCAGGCATGTGCTACTGATCGATGGCATCCGTGGGGTCGTTAGTGGGTACGGGTTTCTGACTACACGACGCAGTCAGAGTCAAAGCCGGGTTTCACATAACCACCAATCCTCCCGGATACGTCATCATGGTATGCGTCAAAAGTATTTTCCCTGCGATAAAAACTGCTATGCTACTGATGAGACGTGATATGGTCGGTCTCGAAGCTACTGGCTCCGCTTACACTGACAGACTTCTCTTTATTTATGTTACACGTCAAAGCAGGACAGTAAATTTCCAAAAAATGCAGTTATTTCTATTAACGATCACAATAACGATTTTTTTATGATGTATGTTTAGATTTAGGTATAACGCATAATGTCGATGATATTTAAAGATAGTCGTAGATGTTACGATGCGTTATCAAATTCATTCAGATTTCAAAGTTAGTTTAAGGTTTTCAGCTTCAGAAATCTTTGTGATACGAGCAATAATATTAAAATAGCTGCTTGGATTGAACTAGAATTGCATCTCTCTTGTCTATTTTATTAATAAACTGCACTAAAAATCCTAGATTCATTACGAAATTAGAATTTAAGGTGCCAAGGTTTCGCTGCCACATATTACATGACAAAGGTTCCTTTGCTTTGTTTCTGACTTATGAGAGTTTTCAGGCGCCTGTTCAGTCCGGAAACGCAATCGTTCTACACGTACCACGGCTCGCTGACGACGCCGCAGTGCCAGGAGGTGGTAACCTGGATCGTCATGGACAAGCCCATCACCATCGGCGACGGTCAGGTAAGTTACCGGCTAACATAACCTAACTCTCCATAGTATTCTAGTTCACATATGCGATACCTATATTTGTACGAGTAAATAAAGGAGAATAAAATGTATCTCAGAGAATCAATGAAACATCGTAGAGATTCAGAGAACTCTATGTTATTATTTGTATCAATGTAAGGTAATTTTTTTTCTGTACTTCATTTTGTTTGGAAAGTACATATCTTTGACGATTTATGATACATTTTATAATTAAAGAAAACTGGAGATCGATGCCATTATTTAATGTCTTTTAGCATTTAAAGGCTAGGTCCAGAGGCGGATTTATTAAAAGACTATGATAATAATAATAAATAAATAAAAATATTTTTATTCAATGTTGTACGTCAAAGTAGCTTATTGAACGTCAAATGACTCTACTACCGGTTCCAAAACTAGTCCACTGAGAAGAACCGGCGAAACAAACTCAGTGAAACCAATCCTTTCAATATCATACAATATAGGTACATAATATGATATAATTATACATAGAAGCCATGCAGGAAACGCCTTATTCCCAAGGTGTGGTATCTTCAATAAATTCTTTTATTTTGTAGTATCCTTTACCACACAAACGTTCTTTAACAGTTTTTTTAAATTTATTTATCGATAGGTTTTGAACGTTTTCTGGGATCCTATTGTAGAAGCGTATACATTGACCCATAAAAGAATTACTGACCTTATGTAGCCTAAAATATGGCACAACAAGTTTATGTTTGTTCCTTGTATTTTTATTGTGATTATCGCATTTTTTTACAAATTCATTTATATTTTTGCGAACATACATCACGTTTACAAAAATGTATTGAGATGCTACAGTCAAAATGTCTATTTCTTTAAATTTCTCTCTTAATGATATTCTGGGACCCAGACAGTAGATAGCCCGTATAGCCCGCTTCTGCAGTATGAAAATTGTATTGACATCAGCGGCATGTCCCCAATGATAATAACACATACTGGGCCATAATTAACCACATCTAATAAAAAAAAATTTTAAACCTCTTGAAGTAATGATACCAATATTTATAGCCATTGGTCACATGCCAATGCTCAAAATCTTCATTGACCAGCATTGAAAAGAGAGTAATAGGAAGGAAGTGCCATGCTGCTTTGCAGCCGAATTGGGCCGGCACGACCGAGATGGTACTTCTCGTTCACATAATATCGGCGTAAAGTGACAGCTATGATGTCGCGTTTCGTGTGGTTTGTGAGTTTCCAGCAGACCATTGGGGGGATAGGAAAAAAGAGAGCAACGCATCTGCATAATCTGTGGTTGTTCGGATGTGTATAGGCGTCAATAATCAAACGCATCGACTGCTCGTTTGCCCTCCTATGCTATAAAAAAATTAAGAAAAAAATCATCACGCATCTTTACAACAACCTTGTCTAAAACACCTACTAATTGACCACATACAACGCGATGTAACCACAGTTCCTCGACCTACATACTGGCCATAACTTACATACCATTTATAAAAAATACTAAAATGTATATTTATGGGTTATTTAATCATGATATGCAAGTTATGCGACAGCTGTGACTGATAACGTTCTTCAGTTTGAGCGTCCTTTATCACTTACTTCTTTATTGTTTTAAACAATTCAGATACCACTTTTTACTATTCCAATAAGGCCCAAGGTGATAATTTTTTCAGTCACTATATTACCATGTTATATGGCATATATATTTTCATTAATATTAAATCGAAATACATTTTCATATTTATATTTTTAATAAATGTTTATTATTATATTGTTATGCCAGTGAAGTTTAGAAATAGCGCAGCCGTGGTCTGTGGACATCTTCCAAAAATTTTCGTTTTTAATATGGATGAAGGGTTTTTTTTTTTTTTTTTTTTTTTATTTTTTTTATTTTTTATTTTAGTTGGATAGGCAAACTGGCAAACGTACCACCCGATGGTAAGTGGAAGACGTCGCCCATGAACATAAACTGGTATACCTGTAACGAGCCCAGGCAATTCATCTATGTGTTGCCTATCCTGAGACATAAGATATTAAGTCTCGGTGCCAGTAATTACACTGCCTGTCTTGCCCTTCTCTCCGAAACACAGCGAAGCTGTTTCACGGGAGAAACAAGCAAGATGGTGGTACCCATGCAGCCGGGAGCGCGGCACAGCGCTTCCCTCCCACAGGGGCAAACGAACTGTCGTTCACCTGGTGGTAAGTGATAAGCAACATCCATAGACACCCGCTACATCATTAGCAGGTGCGTTGCCGGCCTTTCAAATATGAGTGTGCTCTTTTCTTGAAGGTGGCTAAGGTGTTTTAAAAAGCCTTCAATACGAAATTAATAACATAAAGTTTCCGACTCTCCCTACTTTCCTGGTCACGTGTAAACAGAGCATGATTATAAATCATCATTCGTTTTATCATCGTCGTATCAATGTTATAAAAAACGTAATGTCTGCCTTAAGCATGACTAAGTCTGATTGACAATGATATCCTAAAACCTAATCACAATTTAGACGGTCTACTTTACACGTGCTTATTTTTTCGAAGCTTAGTACAACCCCACCATATTTCAGGGCTTGTCCTGGCGGTAGGGCTCAGTAGCCTAGGGTGAGCCCAGCACCTTGGGCGAAGCTAATTGAGCCGAGGGAGCTCTTTGTAGATAAGAACAGGGGACAAAAGAGAAAGGGGTGAGGACGGGAACCTCACTCCATTGTACTGTCCCGACGTTGGGAGGGGTCGTTCTGTGGTGCGGGACAACCCCTCTGTGGAAATGGCGTCGGTCCCCTGAGGGACTGACTAGCCGTCGAGGTGCCCTTTTTGCTCAATAGATCCGACTCACCTCACCAAAGGCAGCATTGGTGGCACTCGCCAGGTTTTAGTGGGTAGAGCTGCACTTCCCAGCTTTCGGGCGAAGCGAGTCCCACATGGGCGCCTGGGGAAACCCACTCACCCGCGGGATGCCTCAGAGCATTTCCCGGCGTTAAAGAAAAAAAAGCTTTGTGCGAAATTTTCCTTACTTAAGTAGACTTATGGTCATTTCTATCAAAACAAATCAACAAACATTATCCTCTTAATCGAAACATTTTCCCTTTTCAAGTTTGGGATTTGATGATTTATTAAATATATTCTTTCTTTTAATAAACACCAAGACCATCTTTGACTGGCTTGAAGTTTAATATATGACAGTTATTTTTTAAATATTTTGAGATATCTGTTACATATCAGAGGTTCTCATGATAAGTTTTCATCAGTTATATTCGCTACACAGTAGCAAACGCGTGAGTACTCCATATTTATTATCTATTTCTTTGCAGTACAAACAAATCAGCAAAATCGACGTGGGAGGTATAGACAACTACAGAAGTCTGCAGCCAGTGAACCGTATGGTGTACAGGAGTATAGCCTCCTGCGCCGCTGTCTCCGTGCCCAGCTCCATCGGTCTCATTGCCAGCCTCATCAACTTATCAGCCTCACTCTCAACCACACTCCACAGAGGAATATGCGCCTTGGTGAACATTAAAAGAAAAATTTTCGGTAACAAAATCAAGGAATGCACGGATTAGGACTTGTGATATTGTATTTTGATTTGAGTCACAATTATATTTAAGGACTATGTAGCGAGTGATTTTAGTCAGGCTAATCTGGGCCTGTAGACAAAGTGACATCGCTTTGTAGCCGAAATTCGTTATCGTCTTTGAGATAACGATAATAATTTTCTAGCCAATGATCAATCAAAGATCGTGACAGCGCAACGACAACAACTGTCAAGTGTCAACAAAGTTCGACAAGAAGTGTCAAATCGGACCAAAAAATTAAAATTAATATCTATGTGATTAGACCTCATACACACTATAACTCATAAAAATTGTGAAAATGTTGCCCTCCATGGCCCACGCCCACGGATAACCAATCAATATCAATAATAAAATATCATAAATTTGACATAACTGTTCGAATACCAATTGACAGTTTATGATTTTGTTACGAATTTTAACATTGTCTACCAACTTGCGATAACGATAACGAGTAATATAATTGACGACGGCTTATGTCAATCCCATACATTTTATTCTTTTCGAACTTCGCTATCGTTTTTTTAATGTTACTTTGTCTAAGGCCTCTGGTGTATTTGTAGGGAATGGAATAGTTAAAATTTTCCGATTCGTTCTTGAATAAGTTATCCAGCTTCAGTGGTAAAGTAAGATGCTCAAACCATTAAGTTTGAGAATATTCTGTCATTGATGACGTTTCAGAATGACGGATTAGCATCACGAAAGTAAATATATTGTACTATTTATTGTTGGTCGATGAAATTAGGTTTTTTTTTTTAATTTGAGTGTAAATTATAATTCAGGAAGATGAATTAGTGCGGAGAAAAGATCAACGATTTACGTCTATTTTATTGATTATAATTGGCAAACAAATCTCTCTATTTCTTTTAAAAGATGTATATCTAGATCTAAATATATTTTTGTTTTGAAAATATTGATAAGATTGTGTTTATTTAAGGAGTGAAAATATTTACGTTAATTATGACAGTGATTAAAAGACAGAAAAAAAGCCATTTGAATATCTTGCTTTAAAAGTTAATAGAATGAACTATACAAATCAAATATTTATTAAAGTATTTATAAATTATTTTAGTATGTAAAAAAATATTTCAAGTCACATTAAAATTTTATTCTACGTTGTTAGCTAAGGATAATAATGATTAGTGAATAAACCAAGAAAGTAGCGATGAAAATGTTAATTAAAGTATATTTGGTACTTTTTCCTATCATCTTTTTTAAAGACGAACTTGCTTAACCACCGTCAAAATAGAAGTTGCATATCATAAACAAGCTGATGATGATGAAAGGTAAATTCCCTTTTGGATACTTATAATAACTTTCGGACAAATTAAAATGTGTGATTTGAAGATAAGATTCCGAAGCCGGTAATGGTTGGTGATAACTTTCGATGCATAATCCCTTAATAATAATAAATTATATTTATCAATGCAAATTAGTAGACGGATGGCGTAGATAACATTTCGTTTCTATATAATTTATGATTGATTGTTGATTTTATTGCAGTTATTGGTAAAATAAAATGTGTACTGATAAAAGGATAAAATATACTTGATCCTTGGGCGGCAATAAACAAACTAAATAGGATTAGAAAATTATAGGATTCGAATTATTTGCGTATTTAATGAATTATTATTTTTTTATCCAAGATTGTTTTTCTTCTCTAGTTATGTTCAAATAAAACGAATGATTTCTCAAAGATGCCTGGTGGGTTAGCCAAGATGCCAGTCTATAATCTTAAACGCTAGTAGAAAACTATTAAATGCATGTAAATGACATTTTACATCGATAATCGATTTATTTGTAATGTTCATCTGCAGTGTAGTGCCATGTTTCGTTTCGCTGAATAAAGTTTATTCTATTCTATTCTATTCTATAAATCACGTTGTCTTAAATGTCATTACCATAAATGTATTAGTTTTCTACTAGCGTTTACGATTGTATAATGGCATCTTGGCAAACCCGCCTGGTTATTTATTGTGAGTGACAAATAAAATTATCGTTCGATAAAAATATTTTTTTATTTTTCGATAAGAGGCTAAATATAATTAGCTTCTATATTGTAGCGCCTTGACCTCGAACATTATGATGGCACATGGTATGGCTACGCCCCCACTCACGAATCCTTTTATATATTTATATATAAATAATTAATTTAAATATTACAATACATGTTTTATCTTTACAGAACTGACAATATTATGCGAAGGCTAGCGGTGTTTGTACGTGAACAGATTCCTCCATATTGTTAACTCTTTTAACCATGCTCGACGATCAGCCCGTTTCGTTCATCCTGAAGTCAAGTATGATTAAATTACCTCATCATCAGCACACGGTTCAGTACTACATATCTCCGACTTATTTTTGAAATTTTATTTATCATAATAATTATCATGTCATGTCATTTGGAATAATATCTCCATTTATTAGTTACAATTAACTATTTTGCTCTTAAAATATTTTATTAAATATTTCGCCATATTAAAATACCATATAAAAGCTGCAAATGATCGAACCCAGTACTCTAGTCGATTAAATATTAGCCCCTTATGTACATAAGGTACGTATAATATTATAAAAACGAAGACTATTGAAATATAGACAATCTATCTCCATTTATACGATGTTATTTTTGAAATACCGCAAAATATCAAACGTTTATATTTTATTACTGAAAATATTTATAGAATAGTAATCGTATCAAATTGTAATGGTATGGTAATATTCGTACACAAGCTAAAATATTTAAATAACATTTTCATATTCGCTTGACAATATGACACAATGGAGTTAGACAATATTTAATTAATACTATTTTATTGGTGCTTTTATAAAACATCAATGTTTCATCACCGCGTTACTTTGGGTGTTATGGCCTAAATTCCCGATATAAAACGACCTTCACCGAGCTGGTTATTGGATGAAACTTATTTTATATTCAATTTAATATGTCAAAAAATATAATGCATATGGGTTGTCTAAAAATTTCAGTCGAGGATATGATTAATTAATAATTTAAAAAAATATTTTTACGGTTAATAGACAAATTCCATACCAATCGAAAGTATAAACCCCATAGAATATGCAAACGTAAGTTTTTTTTTTTTTTCCCGTCACAACTCTTGGGTAGGCGGGTATAATAAGGTAAATCGATACTAGTGACTTGCACCGGTCTGGTTAAGGAATTAAAATTAAATGAAAATAAAGATTAATCCATTACGACCACGGTAGTATAAGGTTGTCTATAAATTTATTTTTGTTGTAATGTTTTTAAAATTATTAATTAATAATAATCCTGGACTAATTTTTTTGCAATATATTTATTAATATATTAAATTGAATATAAAATAAGTTTCATCCAATAACCAGCCCGGTGAAGGTCCTCTTTATATTAGGATCCTATACTATTATGAAATATGTAAATAAATATATTTTATAACTTCATAAATAAAACAAACTAGGTTGTTTATGAGTGATGTGTAAGAAATGCAATATACGTATATTTTAAAATCTTAACCAGAACAAGGTTATATGTTTATATTGCGTACCTACACATTACGAAAGAAAATTAAATAACCCAAAACACAGGAACAACCACACCACGTCAACCTAGCACCAGGTTTGCGAGACGCAAAGGTTTATCTTTATTACATAGTAGTACACGGAAATGAAATATAAATAAATACGCACATTCAATTTTCAAATGTAGGTACTATGTACCTATGTGTTATGTGTACCAATTCCATACACGGCAGAATAACGTACTGCTCTAATAATTATCTGTAACGCCTTACAAACCATCATCTATAAACAATATAGGTACAATATAAGAATTGAAAGGACTTGGTTGGTTTTAGTGACAAAAAATAGGGGGATAAGGTGCTTACGCGCTGCATCCGATCCGAAATCCGAAATATAAATTTAGAACATTCTCTTGCTCCGTTGCTACTCTGCTCATACAGATAAAACTGTGGCTTCTACGTCAATAATCAAGAAATGACTTAGGGGACATTCATAAATTACGTGAGATAAATTGGACGATTTTTCGACTCCCCTCTTCCATTGTCGAGATATCGGCTCGACCCCCCCTTTCGAATCTCACGTGAGATATTTTAAACGCGTATTTTAATGTTAATATTGTGGACCAATTTTACAAAAGACAATTTATTTCATTATTTTATTTAATGAAGTTAATAAAAACATACGAGTCTTAAGTTCGCTGACTGTAATCTAAAATCATAGTGATATAGTTGAACAATATAATACTATCAAAATTATTAAAGAACACTTATTCTAAATCAGTACACTATCCGTGGAGTGAATTATAATCAAGAAATATGTTTTACCATAATTTGACTCTATTTTCTTTTAATTATATTATACATTTCCTTGCGAAAAAAAATACGTGATATTTATTGAGACCCCCCCCCTCTCCCGCACGTGAGTTTGGGTGAGAATTTGCTCGACTCCCCCCCTCAAAAAACCTCACGTAATTAATGGACGCCCCCTTACAAATGACGGAGAAAAATCGGATGACGGAAACTGATCTGTAAGTTAATATACAAATCACTATACAAATTGTTGTACGGCTAGTTCGGAACGTATTTCCACGGATTTGGATTGACGCAGTGCGTAACGGCCCTAACTTACGCGAATTTCACTCAGAAACAAGTATTTATGGGTTTTATTAAGTTTTATACATCCCGACATCAACCATGGTCTTATACCTAGTTTTATCGTGACTGTTTCATTATAATATGCTTAAAATTATCATTATTTATATATACAATACCTAAATGATTTTTATTTTATTTTTTATTATGTACCTACACCTTAATTAATTATTAATTGAAAAAACCATAGAACCTAATACCTAATTTCCCAATTTAACAATGCTAATTTATTTTATATCTTCATAAATGTAAATAGATTCAATACCATAATTGTAATATATGATAATGTTGAGTAACGTCGGCAGGTAAAATGTAAGTTATTTATTTTCACAATGATAAGGTGTACATGACATTGTACGTGAGGTTTCCACATTTTCTTTGGAGTTGTGAAAAAAATTGCGTTTAAATTCAAGGTTATGGTCTCGCGTTAGGCTAGTGTAGCTGATATGCAATTTTGATTCATACTAATGTATTATATCAAATTGAAAAATATTTTGTATTTGCTGGGTCTGTTCCTAATATATCGATGTAGTATAAGTTATAGAGTATATGTAAGTACATGTACACTGTTTATCTCGTAAGTACTGTTAAGAGGCTGTGAAGTCGCGGTTGTACAAATTGTATTTAATTATATTTGCCTTTAGATTTTTTACTTTTTTTAATTTATGGTTGTGTTACTGTGTTCTTTATGTTAATAAAGTATATTTAAACGTTCACTTGTGTTTATATATTTTTCCTCCACTTTGTTATCTGTATTTCATTTGGTAACTGATAAAATATTTATATTAATAAATAATCTTCTGTGAGTGACAAATGACAATGGTCTAGACTCTAGTCTTTTTTTAAGCCGGGAAATGCTCTGAGACATCCCGCTGGGGAGTGGGTCTCCCCAGGGCTCAGGCGGGTATGTGGGACTCGCTGCGCCCGAAAGCTGGTAAGTGGACGCAGCTCTACCCACTAAAACTCGGCGAGTGCCACCAATGCCGTCTTTGGTGAGGTGCCCCGGATCTAATGAACAAACAGGGCACCCTGACGGACAGTCAGCCCCTTAGGGTACTTGCGCCACCTCCACAAAGGGGTTGTCCCACACCACAGAACAATCCCTCCCAACGTCGGGACAGTGCAATGGGGTGAGGTTTCCATCCTCATCCCTTGTCCCCTGCTTTTTGTCCCCTCTTATTATAAGAGGGGTACAAAGAGCCCCCTCGGCTCAATTAGCTGCGCCCAAGGTACTGGGCACACCTTAGTCTACTTAGCCCCACTTCCACGTCAAGGCCTGAACCATGGTGGGAAATGGTCTAGAGTCTAGTGGGCGTGGCCTCGGCCTCAAAGTGAGAGGTCTGGGTTCGATCCTGACCAGGTGCTACTAAATTGGGGTTTTCTAAATTCCCCAGCGCACCTGAACATTAAAACATCGCTTAAGCGAGGAGTATCTTTGAGGGTGTGTGAAGTTCGCCACCCCGTCCAACACTCTTCGCGCCAGATATCTAGAAGACTCGAGACCAGCAGTGGGTCATAATAGGGACATATAAAGGTTGCTTAAGTATGATCATGATTGTTTTTACTTTTTAACGGAACCCCTATAGATTCGTCATGTCTATCTGTCTGTCTGTCTGTCCGTCCGTCCGTATGTCACAGCCACTTTTTTCCGAAACTATAAGAACTTTACTGTTAAACTTGGTAAGAAGATGTATTATGTGAACCGCATTAAGATTTTTACACAAAAGTAGAAAAAAAACAATAAATTTTGGGGGTCCCCATACTTAGAACTGAAACTCATTTCTTTTTCATCAAACCTATACGTGTGGGGTGGGGTATGTATGGATAGCTAGGTCTTTAAAAATGATATTTAGGTTTCTAATAGCATTTTTTTCTAAACTGAATAGTGTGCGCGAGAGACACTTCCAAAGTGGTAAAATGTGTGTAACTGTGTAACCCCCCCCCCCCCTGTAACTTCTAAAATAAGAGAATGATAAAACTAAAAAAATATATGATGTACCACGTAAACTTCCACCGAAAATTGGTTTGAACAAGATCTAGTAAGTAGTTTTTTTATACGTCATAAATCGTAAACCGCAATTTACCTTTCATTCAATCAACTCAAATATTTAAAAAAAAACATTTTTTTCAAAATAAACCGTATTTTTTGTTAAAGTGTCTTATGTTGTTAATTATGTAATGGTACGGAACCCTTCGTGCGCAAGTCTGACTAGCACTTGGCCGGTAGATAAAATATAATTGCATATTGACCTCATTGCAATATTAATAATTCGTTACGTTTTGTTTGTTCAATATTGCCTTCAAGTAGAATTAAAATAAGTTTTATAGTTTTGTCGTAAAGAATAGTCCAAAAGTCGTTCAGAATCTTGGAAAGCTAATATCATCGTCACCATAATCATCAGCCTCTATCCGTCCACTGCTGAAGATAGGCCTCCCTCAATGAACGCCAAGACGGCCGATCCCATACAACACCTTATAAGACTTTAAATTGAGAGTTTACTTTGTCGCCAACGGAGTCAACATTTGAAAAGATTATCGTGCACTGCAGGCTGTAACCATTAGTTTCTGAATTGACGGTAGATGAAGGAAATATATGGAAAGATTTAAAAAGAGGGATCCATACAGTATAAAATAATATTTCTCAATCTTTCTCAATCTCATCAATTAAATAAATATCTTTGTAGGTATGTGTTGTAATATATTATAATAATATTTGTGATTCCCACATTCCCACATTCTATTTATTACCTATTGTCAAAATGTCTTAGCAGACTCAAAAATTGTAAGGCAATAGTGAATCAAGTATAACTGCAAACAAAGAATACGAGTAAATAGGGCGACACTGAAAATTCTTAGAACAGGCCACTTGTAAACGATAGGTATAATAAAAAAATTAGTTTAAATTTTGAAAATGGAACTGTTATGTATTTCAATCATTTGTTTTTATTATTTGGCGGCAAATTGAAAATCAGCATGAATTTAATCTAATTAAATTAAAAAAACTTTCGATGTCATTGAATTTAAGTTAACCAGAAAGTTATGATAGACAACACCCTCGTGCCACTGTTCACGACTGGTTTAGTTAGTTTAAACCTGGTCGCACTAATCTGACCGATGATATGCGTGACGGACGGCCTTCTACGACGACGACCGAAGTACTACTTACATCAGTGTTGTGCGGCGTATGATAGAGACTGACAAAAGAGCATCAGCAGATTCGGACAAGCTTAGGCATCGGTATTAGTCAAGTGCACAAAATCCTCCATGAACATTTAGTCAGGAAGCTTTGTGTCCGGTGGATCCACATATAATTTAACAGAGACCCAAAAACTCCGTCGTGTCGATCGGTGCCGTGAAATGGTGAAAAGGTTTAACGAAGGTGACTCAAATGCTGTGTTCGATATAATTACAGGAGACGAAAGCTAGATTTTCTGTTATGAACCTGAAACTAAAAGACAGTCTGCTGAGTGGGTGTTTCCTACAGAGGAATAATTGCCAACAAAAGTGAAAAGAGGTTCGACCTCTTCATTTTGTCTTCTGATTCTTTGCTTCTTCACTTTTGCTGAAGGTGGGTTCACACAAGGCGTTGGGGAAAATAGGTGCCTCGTTCTTCGGAATGACAGGTAAAAGACAACAATAATTGTTTTAGAGGATCAAAAAACAGTTACCCTACAGTATAGGTATACTAGTATAATTGTTTGCGACGTGTCTGTGTTTATGTCATTTTATGTGTGTTTTTATGTTATTAAGTAACTGAGGAAACCAATGGACAAAGTGCTTATCGCAGCGGTTCCATCGGATGCAGTGATGTATTGATGTGAATGAACACTATTTTGAAAAGGAACTATCCTTAATATTTTTTTTATATTTGCACACTTCTAAGGAGTAGAATATAAGAGTCTTATTAATGTAAACAGAACTATATTGTACTACATTCTAGCAAATAAACGATTATTATTATTAAGGTATAATAAAACTAATAACTTGCTAATTGTTTTAGTTTTTTATTTTCTAAGAACTTTCAGTGTCGCCCTCGTATCTATACCACCATCATCATCAACGCGGTACTATCCATTGTTACACAAGTCAATCCCTACACCGCACAATTGTCAGTGCGCTCAACTTTATTCTCATTGTAGAGGAACTGCATCGTAGTTAGATGCACATCACCATATATCATTATCATTATAAACCACTTCCGTTCCTAGGTCTCTTAATGAACGCCAAGACGGCCGATCCCTCAGCACTTCCATCCAAATTCGTAGTCTGCCTTTGCCGGGATTCGTAGCCGAGTCCCGAGACCTTTACTTGTCCAGTTCTTACTACGTCGCGAGCGGAGCCTCATTCATTCATATATTATGTATATGATAGCTATGAAAGAAATTATAATATGGAAAATGCCCTTGTAAACTCTTACAACACCTCGTCCGTGTCATGACATAGACATTAGACGCAGACGCTATATATATAACTAGCAGCGCCCTGCGGTTTCACCCGCCTACTTCCCATTCCCTTGGGAGAACAGGAATAATTTATTGCCTATATTTTTATTTTTTATGTTAGTTGGATAGGCAAACTGGCAAACGTACCACCCGATGGTAAGTGGAGGACGTCGCCCATGAACATAAACTGGTATACCTGTAACGAGCCCAGGCAATTCATCTATGTGTTGCCTATCCTGAGACATAAGATGTTAAGTCTCGGTGCCAGTAATTACACTGCCTTCTCTCCGAAACACAGCGAAGCTGTTTCACGGGAGAAACAAGCAAGATGGTGGTACCCATGCAGCCGGGAGCGCGGCACAGCGCTTCCCTCCCACCGGTGCGCTATATGTTATTCTAATGTAAAAGTAAAAGCTATGCTATTGTAAAGTTTCATTGAAATCCATTCAGTAGTTTTTGCGTAAAAGAGTAACATACATACATCCATACATTCTTACAAACTTTCGGGCTTATAATAGGTATTAGTAAGGACGTACATACATTTTAAAACACATACCATAGAACGTCCTCTTTTGTGATCGTTTTTCATACAATTAGATGAGAAATATGTTCTCAAACGAAGAGAGATTCAGTGATACTTTACATGTATGGACCAAAATGCGTCACGTGATGGTAAGGGATACCTTCCGATCAAGTCGAGAAGGGATCTATGCCCCCTTCTAGACAACTTGTCCAACCTTACTTGGACATATTTTGTATCTGCTTGCTATAAATGGGTTCCTTAGACCGAGGGCATGGTACGTCCTCCGCGACTTCTGGCCTTAAGGTTCGCCTCTAAACCCGACATCTCTACCTCGTTCTTAGATGAACACAAGCTTCCAAAGTCGATGATTCAAGAGTTTTTTTTTTCAATGTCGATACACAAAAGACACCTGTTACGGATGTTATGATAAAATACTATTTAATAATTATAATAATAATATGTATAGACGCTTTTACACCTCGTCAATCTGGTCCCGTGGTAAGTTCTCGAAGAACTTGTGTTACGGGTACCAGATAACGGAAATATTTTTATACTATACATATATTTAAGATTTTTGTTATATGATACACATATTTAATACAAATCCATGACCCAGGAACACAGAATTATTTTTGTTCCCTGGCGGGATTCGAAACCGCTACCTCTGGCTTGAGCGCCAACGCGCGAACTATACATATATAACGTGTCTAGATAAAATATTATGCACTGCACTGCACAATACTATTTCCTCATCCGTTGAGAAAAGCCTCAGTATTAGATATTGGTTAAAAACGATGAAAAAGAAATGTTAATTGTTTATTCGACATGAAAGATTCTTTTGAAATACATTAAATAATAATAGGTACTAGTCGTGGAGGTCTAACATATAAAAAAAATCACGGGTGAGTTTACACAAGTTAGTAAACTCGTAGGAATGCATACAGAACAGACAAAGCAACATAAATTCCTATATAAATAGATGCTGCCATAGTTCCCTCGTAGTCAAATTGTATACATTTACATAATATATTTACTATTGTTTAATAAACAATTACACACCACCTTCAAATTGATATATTTGTGTTTGCGTAAAACTTGGTTCTTGGTGTTTCTGTGGTGAGTGCAGAATTGGGCGGCGGATTTAAGGCTTAATTAATTCGTATGAAAATTAGTTGATTATATTTAATTAAAAATAGTTGTAGTAAAAACAATTATACGTATTGCAATATACATACAGTATAATAGATGAATTTATTAACCTAAAATTTTTGAAATAAGTAAAAACTTTAAATCCTTACTTCCTTACTAATATTATAAATGTGAAAGCGTGGATGTTTGTTACGCTTTCACGCGAAAACTACTTAACCGATCATCATGAAACTTTGTACACATATTCTTGGAGGTATTAGAAGTAACATAGGATACTTTTTATAAAAAAAAACTAAAATCTTATCCTGCGCAGACGAAGTCGCGGGCACCAGCTAGTAATAAATAAACCTATAAAGTAACAAAGTACATATTTAATATGTAGTAGGTACTAACAATATGTTTTTTTAGCCGTCTTAGCGTTTATGGAAAGAGCATTGTTAGGAGACTTGTCTTGTAGTGGACAAAAGAAGGTTGTTAATGGTGGTAATGAGGAGGATGATGTTTTTTTTTATATTAAAACTTTTATTTGCCAAAATCATATTTAATTAGTCAAACTAAATAATTTATTTTGTTTGAGTAAGGTAACTTTAAAATAATAAATAAACTATTTTACACTTCAAATTCAAAAGAGCATTTCATGAAATTGAGTTACATACATAATCTAGGCTCCAAATAGTTTAGTAACATTATCGGTCTGGAAATATCTGGTCTTCCTGCGATCTAGATGCGGCGAGGGTTCCTGATAGCTGTATTATCTCGTTAGCCTGCACCTGTCCCACATCCTGTGATTCACCAAGATGGGGGCGAACATCTTCATTACTGGATTGACCTCTATGCTGGAATATATCTTCAACGATCCGGTCTAGTCGGTGTTAACGGGAAATGTAGAGTTACATAAGAGTCAATACTGAATGGTAACATGCTACAGTTCGGTAGATAGGAAACTATGGTTGATTATAATTCATAAGTGATACATTTATCTAGGTAAAAGAAGATTCTAGGGCTTTCTTTGAAGTGAGTCGTTAACATTAATCATAAGCTTATTTTATATTTTAGATTTATATAGATTTATATTTCATACCAGATTTTGTAGCCTTCTACCTAGGTACTGTACCATGACCCCACCATGGTTCAGGCCTTGTCGTGAGGGCAACGGGCGCTGCTCTTTTGTCCCCTCTTCTTATAAGAGGGGTACAAAGAGCCCCCTCGGCCCAATTCGCTTCCCCAAGATGCAAGGTGCCCAAGACCCCACCGCCACGTCAAGGCCTGAACCATGGTGGGGAACATAAAAAACACTGTATAATGCTTCCTACCCCATTTTCTGCCACGTTAAATCTAATGAATTCATGTGTGTCTCTTTTTACTGTCGCTTTTTCGTTTCATCGACTTTCAAATCACAACGATGCTAAAGACGGAATCACTTCAAAAATTATATTATACATGTAACATAATACATAAGTTATAGAGTGAAACAAAGGTTTGCCAAACTTACGCGAATTCATTGAGCTATATTACTACGTATGCGCGAATTTTAATTTTTGTAATAAACCACTATTATGTTATTGAGTCATTCTTGTCGTTTCTATTTTACAGCAACAGTAACTACCGTATCAATGGTACTAACATAAGGAGGTCCGGCCTCCCATAACAAATTGAAATCTATAAAAACTAGTTCTCCGACAATGTTTTCAAGTTCATTGTGAGCCATATATTGATAACCCATCTAATAATAAATATTTAAATCTAGACCGTAAAAATACGGAGGTTTTTCTACCGTTTCTGTAATTCGATCTCAGTACAGCGACACGATTCCCACATATGTTATACAAACGTCCCCGTTATTTTATAAACATTTTATTTCGTCACTTGGAAGTTCCTCATTCATTACCAAGTCGGATAGCTGACGGTATATTCCTAGAATTGTATTGAATTTTGTGTATGTAATGTGCAAGTACGCTCTCATTGCTGTATTTTGTTTGGGTAAGGTTTAAATTATGTATTTTGTTAAATAATCTAAAAACAGATTCAAGTTTACTTACTACCTACTGTTACTATACTAATCGAGGAGTAGTCTGGCCTTTCGCCGGCCAGTCTGTCGCTGAGGTGATCCTGTTGCCTGCAGATTCGGGGCCTTCAAAAATTGGCTGAAGGCACTCGTAGTGGTTGTAGTTTGAGTATGCACTGCCCAATTGTGAGTCCCACAGTCAGGAACCATTCAGGTACCTGCTGTACCTGTACCTGTATGGCTACATCCATACAGGTAAAAGAGGATCCTCTTCCAACACGACAACGCCTCGTCGCAAACCGCCAAGCAAACGATTGACTATTTGGCGACGTCAGATATATATCTGGGTCACCCGCCATATAGCCCTGACCTCGCACGTTGTGCTTTTATTTGTTCCTGAAAATAAAAGAAAAACTACGAGGAAACCCTGTCATGGACGGTGAGAAAGCAGTGGCTGCGTTTCCTCAAAAATTTAGCATATAGCGTAATTAGCAATAATACTAGTGGTCAAGCAGACTTAGCAATAAAATAAGAAGTCAACTACTCTAAAAAGATTCGATTGTACGCCCATCAAGTACTGATAATGGCAAATAGTTGATGAAAATAACAAAACCGAAACTAAATGAAAACAAAACTAAAGAACAAGAATAATCTTTCCTCGAGTAAAGGTATTTTAATCTCACTAATCCGCGATCTTTAAAGTTAATCATGGAAAGAAATTTAAATAAATACACGTATACCATATGTATTAAATACAATATCTAACCTCGCCGGGAAATATTCCCTTGTCCGATGACGTCAGAGTGTCTTTGCATTCGACTTTATATAAAGCACAATAAAAGTGTATCCGTCCTCGGCTTAGCATAAATTTGGAGATATTAGTGATATAAATTATTTATCAATAAACAAAAGATAAAGTTGTGCGGTTATCTTTACACGAATTTCTCGCGTGATTTTTGCAAAAGTAAGAACAGAATACAGAATAACAGGTTTTCTAGGAGTATAACCCCCAAATACTCAAACGAATCTCAAATTTAAGACGTACTTAAACTCATGCTACGACATGTCAGATTCAAAGAAAAAAGAGGGACAACACGAGTTTAAGTACGTCTTAAATTTGAGATTCGTTTGAGTATTTGGGGGTTAGGGATGCGCTTGTGCCTCGATAGCGGCTGCATGTTTCTGCCGTTAAACAGTTTTTTGTTTCAGTAAGTAGGACAGGCAGTGTAATTGCTGGCACAGAGACTTCTTTTACAAGATAGGCAACACATGAGTTGCCTTGGCTAGTAGGAACTATATTGTGTGTTCATGGGCGACATAAAAGAGGTTTATCAATTATTTATGACTTGCACCGTTTTTGTCTAAAAGTGTGTCAGTACTCAGTACCTGCTTTATGAGTTTGAATCGTTTATATGTGATTAGCAAATATTTTACCTTTTTTTTTCTTTAACGCCGGAAAATGCTCTGAGGCATCCCGCGGGGGAGTGGGTCTTCCCACGCGCGTATGTGCGACTCGCTACGCCCGAAAGCTGGTAAGTGGACGCAGCTCTACCCACTAAAACCCAGCGAGTGCCACCAATGCCGCCTTTGGTGAGGTGCCCCGGATCTAATAAGCAAACAGGGCACCGAGGGGTTGTCCCGCACCACAGAACAACCCCTCTCAACGTCGGGAAAGTACAATGGGGTGAGGTTACCGTCCTCGCCCCTTGCCCCCTGCGCTTTTGTCCCCTCTTCTTATAAGAGGCGTACAAAGAGCCCCCTCGGCTCAATTAGCTTCGCCCAAGGTGCAGCGGCTTACCCTAAGCTACTGACCCTCACCGCCACGTCAAGGCCTGAACCATGGTGGGGAAATATTTTACCATAATCAAGGAACCACAACAAATAAATAAAAAGTTTTTCCGTGATCATGATGTTTAAAATACTGCTGAAATATCAGTACCTCAAAACATAAAAAAGCACACCCCCAAATACTCAAACGAATCTCAAATTTAAGACGTACCTACTTAAACTACGTGTCAGATTCAAAGAAAAAAGAGGGACAACAAGAGTTTAAGTACGATTTGAGATTCGTTTGAGTCTTTGGGGATTAGAACCATAGAAATCTTACTTATTTCAAATATCAGCTGTGCTAAGAACCTATTTAAATGTGAAAAATTGTTGCGTTAAAAATACACACAAATATTTACAATTATATTCAATTGGGTTATAATTATAGATGGGATAGGGAAACTAAAGTCTCGTTAATACGGAAGTCTCCAAACATTGTATTTGAATTTGCACGGCTTAAGCGCATCTAAAGATAACAATCTGACAGATAATAAAATTCGACCATGCAATGATTAAGAACATACTCTGTATAATTGATAAGCAATTTTTTTTTCCTCAATTAATATGATAATTACAGATCATAATAAAGATAAACTGTGTTTACTTAGAGTTTTATAATATAATTCCTAATTAATAATTAATTATATCATTTTCCGAAAGTAATTTTAAAAAACCCTTTCGCTTATACTGCATCAGGGATACACAACCCTTCTGTAGGTACAAATAAAGTTTAATTCAATTAATTAATTTCTTTTAAGTAATAATTTTAACTTCACAGCAAATAAAGATAAATCGAATACATAGATAATAATAATAAATCACAAACTATGATATCATTTGTCATTTTGTAGCCGTTGAAATAAGATGCAAATTGTAGAATAACTTTAGATGGGCCTAATAAATGGGTATAAATATATGGGGATAAATTTGCTTTGACCAAAAGCTCACTCTAGTATTATTTTCGCCAGCCCATTTTTTATTAAGAATTTAGTAGGAATCTCATAATCTGAAGACTAGGAAAGCTTATAATCAGGAATAAATAAAACAAAGGTAACACCCACATACTCAAACGAATCTCAAATTTAAGACGTACTTATATTCGTGTTGTCCCTCTTTCTAGGGTTCCGTAGCCAAATGGCAAAAAACGGAACCCTTATAGATTCGTCATGTTTGTCTGTCTGTCTGTCCGTCCATATGTCACAGCCACTTTTTTCCGAAACTATAAGAGCTATACTGTTAAAACTTGGTAAGTAGATGTATTCTGTAAACCGCATTAAAATTTTTACACAAACGTAGAAAAAAAAACAAAAAAATTTGGGGGTCCCCATACTTAGAACTGAAACTCAAAATTATTTTTTTCATCAAACCTGTGGGGTATCTGTATCTATAGGTCTTCAAAAATTATATAGGTTTCTAGTATTATTTTTTTCTAAACTGAATAGTTTGCGCGAGAGACACTACCAAAGTGTTAAAATGTGTGTGTCCCCCTGTAACTTCTAAAATAAGAGAATGATAAAACTAAAAAATATATGATGTACATTACCATTAACCATGTAAACTTCTACCGAAAATTGGTTTGAACGAGATCTAGTAAAAAAAACTACCTTTTAATACGTCATAAATCGTAAACCTCAATTTACCTTTCATTCAATCAACTCAAATATTTAAAAAAACCTTTTTTTCAAAATTATCCATATTTTTTGTTAAAGTGTCTAATGTTGTAAATTATGTAATGGTACGGAACCCTTCGTGCGCAAATCCGACTCGCACTTGGCCGGTTTTTTTCTTTGAATCTGACACGTCGTAGCATGAGTTTAAGCACTAAGTACGTCTTAAATTTGAGATTAGTTTTAGTATTTGGGGGTAAGTCACATTAATAAAAGAAACTTAATCTATTATGTGATGTACCATTTTATATACTACCTAAAACAATGAATGATGAAATGTGACTACTTCTGGTCACGTGATTTCGGAGTTCTTTAGGCGACGACGCAATCCATTCTTCATCATTACTTCATCAATGGAACTTTTAATTACAAACTGTGTTCTTTACCAGATGTCGCTGTTTTCGCGTACAACTCGAGGTGGAACTATGCGGGTACGACTTTTTATATTACTTGTTGACGTAAAAAATGCACTCTCTTATTTTATGTGTCTTTTGATGTTCTCATAAGTTTCATTGTGTCCGTTCAAAGACTATATTGTACTTAATTTTAGCATTTGTCTACGAGTAAAAACTGATTTCACAGCGAAGCAGAGATATGCTAACAATATAAGTTACCTACAACTTCTAAAAATCTCTATCTACCCCCGATGTAAAAAGAGAGGTGTTATAAGTTTGACCGCTTTGTCTCTCTCTCTCTCTCTCTCTCTCTCTCTCTGTGTGTATGTGTGTGTGTGTATGTGTCCATGTCACCGAAGCTCTTAAACGAGTAAACCGTTAAAAAAATTGAATTTGATTTTCTTTTATATAAGAGCAGGTTTTCTACATTTCCGTTTTTACTTTCTTACTTAAGTAAGTCCGACCCTTCGATACGATCAAATTTTTGTTGCAAATCATCATCACAGTTACCTACATCGGGTGTTAGGTAAATTGTTAAGCCTGGGAGCGCTTGAGTTTGCAGTCTTCCTATTTTTAGCTACTTAGTTATTGCTTTATTCTTAGCGGTACCCAGCCGCGACATTATATCGCCATTTCAAAGCGCAAACCTTGTCGTACTATCCGTCAATTTCTATAATTAATTAGGAGTTACTCAATCGAATTTGATAGCTCTAAGTAAGGTATTATTTTTCACTCTTTAAATGTACGTTTTGCGTTGGGGGTTTTTTAAATTTTATTTTATTTTTATTCAAGAATTATATACGAAATAGAAGAATAAAATTATCGGCACGGGTGACGATCCGCGTCGATCCTAATAATCGTCATACCTTTAAAACGATGTCCGATATGTATCACCGATAGCCGCAGCTGCCAGCTTGCACCGAATGGGAATGGAAGCGCATGAATAATGATCAGATTAAAATTAAAAAGTATGTTATCAGTGTCGATTATCCGTTCAGAAATGCCGGTGGGCAATACACCTTTTTGCTTTAGTCTATACTAATATTATAAAGAGGAAATATTTGAAGTTTTGTTTATTTGTAACAATTTAACGCAACAGCTACTCGACGGACTTTAAAAAATCTTTCACCATTAGAATTCTACGTTATCACTGAGTGACACAGGTCATAAAAATATACCTCGGAGGACCCAGCGCCGAATGCAAGCAGCTGTACTCCAGAGTGTGCCGAAGTATGTCATCATATGATGCACCCATTCCCCACCACGGTTCAAGCCTTGTCGTGGCGGTGGTGCTCAGTAGCCTAGGGTGAGCCCAGCACCTTGGGCGAAGCTAATTGAGCCGAGGGGGCTCTTTGTACCCCTCTTATAAGAAGAGGGGACAAAAGAGCAGGGGGCAAGGGGTGAGAATGGGAACCTCACCCCATTGTACTGTCCCGACGTTGGGAGGGGTTATTCTGTGGTGCGGGGCAACCTCTCTGTGGAGGTGGCGTCGGTCCCTTGCGGGACTGACTAGCCGTCGAGGTGCCCTGATAGCTTAAAAGATCCGGGGCACCTCACCAAGGCGGCATTGGTGGCACTTGCCGGGTTTTAGTGGGTAGAGCTGCGTCCATTTACCATCTTGCGGGCGCAGCGAGTCCCACATACCCACCTGGGGAGACCCACTCCCCAGGCGGGATGACTCAGAGCATTTCCCGGAATAAAAATAAAAAATGATGCACCCATTTGTGCGGGTCACCGTACCACGAGGAATAAGGCTCATATGCGCCTTATTAGTAGCGGCTGGGCAGTCCCCCCTTACAAAGAGTAGTCTAGCCTTCGCCTGGGGTCTAGGGTCAACCTGTCGCTTGGGTGATCATGTTGCCTGTGTAGGGACCTCTAATATAGATGTAATATTTATTTTGATTTAAAATTTGTTATTTAAAAACTAACCTAAAAATATTTACAACTAAGTACAATAAAAAATAAATCACACAATATTTACACACAATATCGTTGGTACGCCGGCCGCTAGTTGCGTAAATGTAGACACCGATCAAAACTCTCAGATCAAATCCAAATCTAGAAGATTTTTCTTCGCTCCAGTTAGACAATACAAACCACAACTTCGTTTCAGATGAAAGCACATGGCCGGTTAATTTTTGTCAAGAGGAGGGCAAACGGCAGTCCCCCATAGACATCCAGATGGACAAAGTCGTAAAAGACCGCGACAGACTCTTCATCAAACATGGCCCCCTCAAGTTGGACGGATACGATCATGTTCTTCTATCTGGATACAACAAAGGCCATACTAGTAAGAATCTTCAACTGAATTACTTCAAACGATCTTCTTATTGATATATGTATGAGCAAAATTTGCATATCGCTAAGTTGATTTTTTAAGAGGCAACCGAGCAGTCAGAGCCTTATGATTACTACCAAACGTTATGTTATGTTATGCCCTCCTTTTCCCTATCCCCCAATGGACCACCGGAAACTCAAAAACCGCACGAAACGCGACAGCATAGATGTTACTTGACGCCGGTGTTATGTGAGCGAGAGGTACCATCCTGGTCGTGCCGGCCCAATTCGGCTGCAAGCATGTTACTACCTCTAAATTATAAAATAATTTTCTATTGAACATTAAAGACCATTTTTACCGGCTACTAAAAAAGAAGTAGGTTCTCAATTCGGATGCTTGTATGTTTTTTTTTTATTTAATTTAATATAGTCGACCTGTCGATATAATTATATTGTCTAGTTTTTTTCTTATAACATTAAAAGAACTACTAACGATTCTAGTCGAAAATCCTAAAATAGAAAAACTAGACCAGTTCTATAATGGTCCTACAGCTAGATAAAGCTGTGCTTTATCATCTAATTTTATAAAATAAAGTGCCGTTTACTTCTATGACCATTAAATAAGTGACAAAAAATCTAACTTTAAATAGTGTCAATTTATAAAAAAAGTTCTTAAAACATTGGTACATATCCCCAAAATAAAAAATGAACGACAAATTAATACCATATATAACCTAAAGCATATAACTTATTCATTACTTATCTATGTTAATTATTTACAAGATAACTTTATTATTATTGTTGCGATAAACATAATTTATAGCTTTCAGGTCTTATAACTTAAGTGATAACATAATATGTTTTCACTTAACATATTATATTATCACTTAAGTTATAATACCTATTTACAATAGGTACATATAATAATGATACCTGGTCAATTATAATTTACGTAATAAGTATAATTTGAAAAGCCATTTAATTTTTATAAGTACATAGCTTAACAGGCTTTACATTACATGCTTACTTGCAAGCTGAATTAGCTATTGGCCAAAAAGTTTTTTTTAGGAAATCATTGTACCTACCATCTTATATAAATGGCTGACGTTAAGGCAAACGTCACCTCAGCCATCATTCGAGGTATAACGACACCTTCCTATAAAAGATATGCCTAAACACTGCACTTTATGATACAGATGATACCAAAACCTTTTGATTCCCACATCTTATTTTTGCTCTGAAACATCCAGCCACGTTCCAGTAATTTTCACTTCACGTTTCAGTAACTTTCAGTACAAACGGTGACCAAAGCATGCACCCAACGGTGACGGGAGGACCCCTGAAGTACTCCTACCATCTGAAAGAAATAAGCTTCCACCGGCTCTCAGAACATTCCATTGACGGTGTCAAGTGAGTGAGGCGCCTATATACCTATATGACTGTTATATTCAAGCCTATAATATATTATACGTAAAACCTTTCTAAAGAGAGAAAGAAGTAATAAATAATTTATAACTATTATTACTTTTGACAAGGCCGGCTTCCTTCAACGATGGCGGATAAAAAATAATACCTACTTTTAATAACTGCCTACATTGTTTTGATAATTCATTTGTGTCATTGACTTTATTTGATCTCGACAATATCATTATTCATTGCAATCAACCCTTTATCATTGATTAGGCAAAAACTTATCAACATACTTCACAAAAGCCAAAATAGTTCTATCATTGATATATTTTGCCTTGGTCTTTATAGAGCGGTGACCAATGTCTTCTTTTAGATGTAGATGAAACTCAAATAATCATTTACAATTCTTATTTATTTGAAAGAAGAATAATTTTGTTTACATATTTTACGAAGTATTTTTGACACTAAGTATTCTGTCCATAGCTTAGCTCCACTGCTAAAGAAACAAATTTTAGTCATCCATTATTGGAATAAAGCACAAAAAAGTAGACGACCTCGATACTACCGGCAAAACTTTTCGCTTGCTTAACTACTAATAAACTAGGTACCTACTAAACCCCACCATGGTTCAGGCCTTGACGTGGCGGTGGGGCACAGTAGCCTAGGGTGAGCCCAACACCTTGGGCGAAGCTAATTGAGACGAGGGGTCTCTTTGTACTCCTCTTATAAGAAGAGGGGACAAAAGAGCAGGGTGCAAGGGGTGAGGATGGGAACCTCACCCCATTGTACTGTCCCGACGTAGGGAGGGGTTGTTCAGTGGTGCGGGACAACCCTCTGTGGAGGTGGCGTCGGTCCCTTGCGGGACTGACTAGCCGTCGAGGTGCCCTGTTAGTTTAACAGATCCGGGCACCTCACCAAGGCGGCACTGGTGGCACTGGTGGCACTCGCCGGGTTTTAGTGGGTAGAGCTGCGTCCATTTACCATATTTCGGGCGCACTTGACGCCGGTGCTATGTGAGCGAGAAGTCCCCGGTCGTGCCGACCCTATTTCGCTACAAAGCAGCATGAAACTACCTCTTACTCTTACTAAAACTAACTTATATAAGTTTTAGTCATTTTCTTCTATTATTCCCTTTCAGATATCCCATGGAGATTCATTTCATTCACGTACGTAATGATGTAGAGATGAAATTTGCACTCAACATGAAAGACGGTTTAGCTGTTATCTCTGTATTTTGTAATGTACATATTATTTTCATACAATTTATTTTTATTTTGAGTTCGCAGGACACTCAAGTTTAAAGATCTTTAGATATTCAAGGTGACAGTTTGATGATGGTTCATCAAAAAACTTGATAATATAATGAATAAATGACATTATTTCTAGGTAGATTCCAATTACATGACAGATAATTAAAAACTGTTTATCTAGGTATTTCTACTAACCATTATGTATTATATTAAACCAGTGCTGCAGTGTTACCCAAGGAGTATTATAAATCCCTTGATTGTTACTTGTAAGTTACAATCAAGGGATTTATAAGACTCCTAGGTTGGTTCTTAAATACGAAAATGGCAGCCGAATGCTATGACTTATACTTGACATAAAAATTAGTTAGAATTCTGTATGAGTTGAGAAAATAATAATCAAACATTGTTGTTACTTATCTGGTGAATTTCATCGAGATCGCGTGAACTGTTTAATCCATTTATTCTGGCAGGTGACAGAGACCACAAATGAAAATGAAGAAGACGATACTGAGGAGATAATGGAGCATGTACCAAAGTTAATGAAAGCTGGAGACAGCATAAGTGGGGTGATCGTCAATTTAAGGTAAGTTCTTTTATCTTCAAAGAAATAGAATTCTTTTTGATACTGCCTTAATTTGTATAGTGGGTTTTTTATGTCATAAGGAGGCAACCGAGCAGTCGGAGCCTTCTGGTGACTACTGACGCCCATAGACAACCGCACAACCAAAAGTTATGCAGAAGCCCTCTTTTTCCCTATCCCCCTAATGAGCCACCGGAAACTCACAAACCGCACGAAACGCGACAGCATAGCTGTCACTTGACGCCGGTATTATGTGAGCGAGTGGTACTTGCTTGGCACAATTTGTCCACTGCTAAACATAGGCCTCCCTAAATGAAGAAAGGGTCACAAGGCAAGCTCCCAAACTACTTTTTTTAACTTTCCTATAAACTGCATATTTTAAAAGGGGGACGACGCCACCAGGTGGTAAGTGATCACCGATTTTCATTAAGAATTTTAAAATGTTGTATTAAAAGGACTATTCCTTAATTCTAAGGAAAGCCAAAGCTTTGCAGCAAAAAAAGCAAGAGCTTTTATGCTTAAGATAGTAGTAGAAGTAAGATAATAAGGGAGCGTCGACGGTCCAGTGAGTACGGGCTCGGTCTCTAGAGTGAGAGGTCCGGTTTCGATCCTGACCCCTGTGATGCCTTGAAATTGGTTTTTCTTTATTTCTATGTGCACTTGAACATGAGACCATCGTTTGCTCATGGTGTAGGAAACATCGTGAGGAAACCTGCATGCCTGATGAGATTAAAATACTTTGAAGGTGTGTGAAGTTCACCAATCCGCATTGGCCCACTCCAACGGTGAACTGTGGCCCAAGACCCTCCTCGCCTGATTTCGAGGAGGAAACCCGTGCCCAGCAGTAGGACATATACGGGTTGATATTATTATATTATAAGATAGTGGTTGGATGAATTTCAGGAAGCTTATGGTCACCTCTTCTGGATCCTACTTCACGTACATGGGATCTCTGACGACTCCGGCGTGCGATGAGGTGGTGGTGTGGATCATATTTGAGAAACCGATCTACATATCGAATTACAATGTGAGGCGTTTTCACTTACATGAACAGACAGACAAGTTGCAATCTTATATATTACGTATAGGCAGAACGATAAGTAATATATTACGGTAGGTGATTTCATCATGATTATTATGGCAAGAATAGCTCATCCCTTGGAAACACATGATAGGTCTGCAGGTAGACAATGATCACACTTTATAAATCTTTATCAGTAACACTAGTACCTAATTAATCGGTATTTATCTAACGGCACTGCGTTCCTTCTGTCCTACCTTTTCAATCCGGATGTGACTGAAAATCGGTGTTGCTGTCCTCCAACATATGCCGAATTACATTGCTTATATATACCCTTCAGTGTTTCTTACATTGCACTGTTTTGCAGATGATAACACCGTTGTTTTTCAAAGTTTGGTTTATATGTTTTTTTTGTCAGTTTTTTTTTTTTTATTACCTACTATATTACATTTTGTGCTTGATACTTATCTGTGCTGCGGTGAACGGTGTATGGATTACTAATAAGGTTTTTTCTAATTCTATTTCTGTATTTTTAACTAGTAGTAGCGCCCTGCGGTTTTACCCGCGCACTTCCCATTCCCACGCGAGTACCTGAATAAATTATAGCTGATATGTTATTATGATATATAAGCTATATTATTGTAAAGTTTCTTTAAAATCTAAACATTCTTACAAACTTTCGCCTTTATAATTACGTGGGGTAAATTTTTTTCAGTACGCACAATTTGCTGATGCTGGTGCGGGTTACAACTTCAGGAGTTTGCAGAAGCTAGACCACCACGTCGTGTACCAGCCGCCAGATTCCTTCATCACCACGCCTGTAGTGATCCGGGTACTTGTTGAGACTGTCAACAGTGTCGCTAAGTTCTTTAAAAACGTCACTAGGTAAATATTACTTAAAGTTTAGGTATAGGATAGACACCGATTTCTCGAAATAAGATTTTATTGTTCAGAATATCAAACATCGATAAATTAATTTGCAATTGTTTTATAAAAATATCTTTCTCTGATTGATTAGGTTTCGCTCTTTCGTGCGAAGGAAGATAAAACGTTAACGATCACAACAACGATGCTTGTTTCTCCCGTGAAACAGCTTTGCTGTGTTTCGGAGAGAAGGGCAAGACAGGCAGTGTAATTACTGGCACCGAGACTTAACATCTTATGTCTCAGGATAGGCAACACATAGATGAGTTGCCTGGGCTCGTTCCAGGTAAACTAGTTTATGTTCATGGGCGACGTCAACCACTTACCATCAGGTGGCACGTTTGCCAGTTTGCCTATTCAACTAACATTTAAAAAAACATAGAGCACTTGTTATTTCTCTTTGTTTGTCTCTCCTACAAAATACGGTTGGCCCGCTATCCATCGATTAGATAACCCGAATAGAGCAGTAATGTGTTTTGTATGAAAACAAATTCCGCCAAATTTGTGCTGCGACGCTGCGCCGGTTCTGCGCTCTGATTGGCCGACTGATGGCCATTGATGGAAAATTGGTCGATGGAACGTACATACAGATCACTGGTTGGTTGAATTGCTACTACATCAGTGACAAATTACTGACCAGTTTCGAAATTGTATGGCTCACATTACGACTCTATAGGTACGGTTATATTATACTCGTTGACTAACGGCAATGCAATGGTACTACAATATTTATTATGTATATTGTTTCAGCATTATGAGAAATGGTTTTAAATATGGCTCATGATACATATACGTATGCATCTTTACATACCTTAATTTATAAAAAAATTAATAAAATAAACTATTTGCTCATAAGTATTAATGTTTCACTAAATGGGATTCATAACTGGCACTGAGTTTCAGAGGAAGCTTTTGAAGACATTTCTGGTTCAAGTTGGTTTATCATCAAGAGACTTATCCAGGAACTCATGTAACTTTCTATAAAAGGTTATGATACATAGTAAATAATATTTCTGTCGACAAAAATCACGTTCCGAGTGTAACCTACGTAAGTTTGACCTCATATACATATTTGGTTTCGGTTTACAGACGCGCTTGCTATTGTTCGTGAATCGTGGTGTCGTACTTTTGATTTGATCTCCCATAATAAAAAACAAACATTATTAAATAATTTTATTAGGTAACCATTCATATGTACATCGCAATAAGTTACAATCACTCTTGTTTAATAGACAAAGTCGACAATAGCGTGTCAAACCCGAGTTGCATTTGTGGTTAAGGGCGAAGCTAAACGAGCGTAATTTTTTGAGCGGTGACTTGTGAGTCGCGTAAAATGAGTGGCTGCATTCGGTTTCATCCTAATGCGCACAGTGAGTTTGCGTCGCCGTGTGACACAAACAGAACTTTAGTTTGCAACCGAATACAGCATAAATTCCGCGACTCATTTTACGCGACTCACAGCTCAAAAAAATACGCTCGTTTGGCCTCACCCTAATAGCAGGAGAAACAATCTGTACAAATTGAGTAGCACTACTTAGTAATGATCATTTGTCCTTTTCATTGCGCTTTATAAAATGCGGAAAAAACATTACCCCTCTGTATTATGCAGAAGTTGGGTAAAAAGGAATAGTAGTCAACAACTGTCAACCATCGAAAATAATAAATTATACATAACCAAAATAAACGGCACGATTTGTACAATACAAGATGACACGCCTAAAGCTATGTTTCTATTACATGCTGCAGCCGATTATAGCCGAATGTTTACTCACAGCGAAAAACGCGCGCATATAGATAGTACCTACGTGAGAATAGGGATGTTAACACGTGTTACAAATTCATATAAAGTTATGTTTTACACATTAAAGACAGTATTTGAAATCCTAAAATAGCATTTTAAGAGTCTGTTTATTTGTCTCAAATTAAAGAAAATTTATTTAAAATGCGTTATTTATCACCCATTACCACGTTACACGACGCACGTCGCACGACCAGTTAACAAACTGTCATAACCAAGTTTTATTTGACAGAGCGCGAGTATGTTTATTGGTTTGTGACGTAATCATGGTCACATGACAGCTTGGAGCGTCTTAGCGGGAATTTTAAAAACTATTTTTATTTACGTCTTTTTTTATTAAAATTGGGCATATTTCTCCATAAAAATATTTTTTCGTGTTTGTATAGGGTATATCTATGAAATCAAATCAACATAAAAAAATTGTCAACATCCCTTATTGGTTCACGCAGTAATCCGGTATATTCTTAGCGCGGTTGCCCCGCGCCCGCGTTCGACGGTGTGCCGCGCGTAATCAATACACGATATAATAATTCGTGCTCAGTATATTGCCAGTTGATACCTGTGGGTAACAATTACAAGCACCTAATAAGCACAGAGCTAAAAAAACGCACAATAGAAGAAAACTTAAAATTTATAACAAAGATTATCTATACAGTAGATACAATACTTTCGTCCCATTAAGTTCGTGACACCGGATGAATTGCTTTTTAATACATAATAGTTTTAAGACGTCTGTTAAACCATTTAAAACGTTTCTTAAATCATTGAATAATTTATAAAATATACAGCCAACAATAAGAAATAAGCCCACGTAAGGCATGTCCTAATCTCAATAGGAATTACTTGCCTTTTTACAATAGCTTGAAGTGGCCAAATTAAATTCAACCCGCCAAAAAATTATGATACATATAGCTATATACACCTACTGGTGATTTGAACTAATTCAAAAATTTACAAAATACTTAAGATTTATGGATGTTTCAGAGACAAGATTTTATTACATAATATTAAAGTTATCCAGAAAATCCATTGATGATAATTTAAGACTTCACAAGTAGCCATCAATGATCCACGCCAACAAAATATAAATTTGAAACAAATCCAATTGAAGAAAACAATCATCTTTTATTAAAAAATGTTATATTAATTGTCAACTACGTCTAAAAGAAGTTTACATAACTTATTAGTTACTACGGTCTCACAGCTTCACTATTATGTCTACAATACTTACATAAGCCACAAACCAGACCATCTAAACCTCTCTATGAGATACAGTAATCTCTTGTTATACACACACTAGGGATGTTACAGAAGTATATCGGAACCGAAGTCAGTCGGTGTTTTTAAATTTGAGTTATCAGAACCGTCACCGGAGGCGGAGGCAGATGAGAGCAGGTTTATTAAATTGGTTTTCAAAAAATGACGTTTTTTAGTAAACAATGAACAATTGAATAACTAACAAACGACAACGGGACAGGTTACCGAAAAACACACGTCTGGACACGTTAGTAATTCCCCGAGTGACAAGTATAAACTTGTTTCAAGGCACTATCTCCATCGCCCTCCGATTCTAATATCCTGTATAAAAATATCGGAAAGTAAGTCGGAGGTCTAATATGAATAGGAAATTCCGATTTTTCGGGATCGGAGTCGAAGCTCCGTAACATCCCTAATACACACTATCGTGACTCAATATAAAATTGTCTATGGATGTTGTGATGTGCCAAGAGAAATAGTAGTCGAGCAATGCATACTTAACTAAAAAAAACCCAAGCTATCTCGTATATCACCAAACTTGCCATACGCTTGTTACATGTCTTTAACTTAAGATTAAGGGGATCCTTTTTATTGATTTCTTTTGTGTAATATATATAAATAAACTTTTACGGATTTTATCGCGGTTTATTAAGATTTTTCAATGTCCATCGATTCGGATACTTTAGTCACGACTGTCACGGTCAGGGTCCCCAGTAAGTTTATATATGTATAAAAAATATAAGAAATCATTCATATCTGCATTAGTATTTCTACATTGAGCAAGAGATAACATAAATTATATATAGTATATTTTTCAATCCCTCGAATATTGTATTAAACAGTGTATATTAAATAGTTGTATTTTAAAGATACATATTTATACATAGCCAACATCTTTAAAACAACCAATTCAACTGGTTTGGAGTACAGATGATGACAAAATATGTCATCATCTTAATTAAGTACAATTTAAGCATTCTAAGTGTGATTGATTAAAGTAAGTATTATTATAATATTATAATAACTACTTCAGCGTGGTCAAATATAATTGCTCGAATACTACTCACTAATAGTCAAAACTCTGGCCCATCACGCGCCTACTCATGTACAGTGTCCTATAACTGAGAGATGAGGCTCTTCAATCTCTTCTCGATGTACTGCACCCTGGAGACCAGCTTGTCTTTGGGATTGAACTCCGTGTATGGAATTACAAGAACTTTGTACCCCTGGAACAGATTTGTTTTATTAGAGACAGCAAGGACGATGTAGGCTGGATCGTTTAATGCGTTAAAACCGAAGAGGAGCGGACCGTGAATTAGCCAGTCAGTGGAAGATGTGATAGGTCAATTCACACTCCGCTTCTCTCCATTCACATTCCCTCGTCTCGCAAGCCGTGTGCTAATAGTCTAATATATAATATAATAGTCGTTCTTATTTGGTGCTGTAAGTTACAAAAAAGTAATATATCCCTCTTCATGGTTTGTAATTTCTTAAAAACAGTTGGATGTCAATAATGGATTGTCCTCTTTATCAAGTAAGTATAACCTTATCGATTGAAAATCTTACCTTAAGTTGTAGCAGTCGAGTGTAAAGTACATTGACCCCGAGCGGGACAGCCACCTTCCTGGTCATGTCATGGTAGTCCAGCCCTAGGACGGCTATCCTGTGGACACTGGGACAGGATAGTGGCATTAGAATGAGATGGAATGATGAATAAGCGAGAACCATTATTTCTATGCGTTTTCAGAAGTCTGACTTGAGTGTGTCCTTATTTTCTTACATTCCTTTTTTTATATCAGCGCTGTGCCGCGCTCCCGGCTGCATGGGTACCACCATCTTGCTTGTTTCTCCCGTGAAACAGCTTTGCTGTGTTTCGGAGAGAAGGGCAAGACAGGCAGTGTAATTACTGGCAAAGAGACTTAACATCTTATGTCTCAGGATAGGCAACACATAAATGAGTTGCCTGGGCTCGTTGCAGGTAAATTAGTTTATGTTCATGGGCGACGTCGACCACTTACCATCAGGTGGCACGTTTGCCAGTTTGCCTATCCAAGTAACATTTAAAAAAATGTCATCAGGGGGCAAATGAGCAGTCGGAGCCTCACGGCGCCGACTCCCATACACATCCGCACAACCAAGGCCACGCAGATACCATATACTACCATCCTTTTATCTATCCCCCCAATGGGCTACCGGAAACTCACAAACCGCACGAAACGCGACAGCATAGCTGTCACTTGACGCCGGTGTTATGTGAGCGAGAGGTACCATCTGCATACCTGATGTGATTAAAAGTCTTTGGAGATGTGTGAAATTCACCAAACCGCATTGGGCCAGCGAATCGGTGAAGCCTAAAATCCTCCTCGCCTAATTTCGAGGAGGAGACCCGTGCCCAGCAGTGGGACATATTAATAATATAATAATATACTGTTATTATATTATTAATCTGGGTGAATATAAACGAGTTTGAAACAAGAATATAACATAATATGGTATAGTTATACAATAACTGATGAAACCACACTAGCTAGCCCTTCTCTATACACCCACTACGATTGAATGAGATATCATTTATTTTGGAAACTTACTCTTTTCGTTCAGCAGCTTTGCCTAATGGAACTGGGTGACATTTGGAGTCAACTACGAATTCGGCTTCTGTAACACAGTTTAATTGATAAACACAAAGTAAAAATAGCTTTGAATTTTAAGTAACACTCAACTTGTATAAAATAAAAAAATATACTAAAATATTAACTAAACCGACCTAGTCTTATAAATCCATAAAAACTGATGTAAGAATGGGAACGACCCAAAGAACATAATAAAACCTAATGGTGTTATTAACTGCACTCAACACTCACCATATAGGAAACCCATGCCCGAGCAGCACTCCTTTTTCATGAACGTATCCGCTGACACCAGACTCTTGAAGGTGTCCATGATGCACTGGACGTAGAAGGCCTTCTCCTTGGTGTACATGATGGGCACGCCCACCGCGATGTCGTCGGGCAGGCGCGCCTGGGCCGCGGGGGCGGGCCACTTGAGCCCCACGTACGCGTCTATCGCCATTAACTTGCGGCGGGAAGGGATCGGGATTTCTGGAATATAGACGGTACATTATATTATGGATCATAATAGCGAGCTAGTCACTTTTTTTTGGATTTTGTTCGGTTTGGTTGTAAATGATCAGCGACATCTATAGACAGCTACACCAGAGGATTTGCAGGTGCGTTGCTGACCAGAAATACCTTTGTTTGTAAGAAAATGCCGTAAAAATCTTGCTGTTGTGGCCTTCCGGACATCCAGCTGTGCCAAGCTTTCGTTTGCGTGGGTATTGTGGCATGATACAGAATTGTATCATGTGTTTTGATACAATTCTGATGTGTTTCAGAGAGATGGACAGGACATGTATTGTAACAAATACTTAATATCTTGTCTTCTTTTTTTTCTATAACGCCAGGTAATGCTCTGATGCATCCCGCGGGGGAGTGGGTCTCCCCAGGTGGGTATGTAGGATTTGCTGCGCTCGAAAGCTGGTAAGTGGACGCAGCTCTACCCACTAAAACGGCGAGTGCCACCAATGCCGTCTTTGGTGAGGTGCCCCGAATCTGTTGAGCAAACAGGGTACCTCGACGGCTAGTCAGTCCCTCAGGGGACCGACGCCACCTCCACAGAGGGGTTGTCCCGCACCACAGAACAGGGGTTGTTCGTCAACAACACAGTACAATGGGGTGAGGTTCCCCTTGCCCCCTTTTGACCCTCTCTTTTTTTTATAGAAGAGGGGGCAAACGGACCTTCGGTTCACCTGATGGTAAGTGAAAAGCGACATCCACAGACACCCGCTATACCAGAGGATCAGCGGGTGCGTTGCCGGCCTTTTAGATATGAGTATGCTCTTTTCTTGAAAGTCCCTAACCCCCAAATACTCAAACGAATCTCAAATGTAAGACGTACTTAAACTCATGCTACGACGTGTCAGATTCAAAGAAAAAAAGAGGGACAACAAGAGTTTAAGTGCTTCTTAAATTTGAGATTCGTTTGAGTATTCGGGCGTAAGTCGTATCGTTTCGGAAACACCATCTCTTAAACCGCTTCTTATAAGGGGGTATATATATATATATATATATATATATATATATCTTTCTTATAATACAAAGAGCCCCATCTGCTCAATTTGCTTCGCCCAATGAGCTGGGCTCACCCTAGGTCAGTAGGACAAGGCCTCAGCCATGGTGGGAATCTTATGTCTCCTGGGCTAGTTCCAGGTAAACTGGTTTATGTTCATGAGCCATCAACATAATATAAATATGATCATCAATTAAAATCTACATCGAAATATGGAATAAAATAAAGAAATGACAGCGTCATGCCGTGTGCCGTCACGGCATTAGAGTCGATTTTACTGCCAAGGCGCGCCAATAGATGTATCACATATTAAGAAACGCTTACCTCCAGCAGAGAGCAACTTCTCTATGAACTCTGGTCGCAGTGTTGATTCTAGGTGTTTCTTGTCAGCTCTGTCAAAAATCAACAGAGAAAAAACCAAGTCGAGCCACGACGACGCCTTCACCATATCATTTTCGTTCAGCGTTAGTGTATTCTGGAAAATTTATATATTAGACAAACCATTGCTAGCTCACTATGAAAGTGATTGACTTTCATATTCTAACCATGAAAAACTTAAAAGTATCTATTTTTAAATGAAACTGCTTTATTACCGTTTTGATTTTAAAATTCGATGAAACGAAAAAGCGACACCAAAATGAGACAAACATATTCATAGATAAGATTTAACCTGCGAGAGAATGAGATATATAAATTGCATGAACACATTAATTCCCATAATCTTCGTCGTCGTCCTGGACGCTAGATGGCGTTAAATGTGTTGAAAGTAGTCCAATAGATGGCAGGAGCGTTTTATAATGTATTTCAAATTAAATTGAGCTTATATGTAAGTACATCGAAGAAAATAAAATTAAATTTGCATTGTTTTAATTTTTTTAACGTAACCCACAGACGTTTCAGAACTTTAATAGGAACTAATTCATGCATTTGTAAAAACAATTTTAATTGATTCAATTAACCATTCAATGACGTCCGGAATGAAGCAGCCCTTGAAAATGTTTTCTTGACATTTTTTATGGCAAGGGTAACAAATTTTTAATAAATACAAAATATATCCATAACCTTATTATTATCCTAATACTCCTGATAGTATTCTGAAGTATCACTTCTGACTTAAAGAGGCCTCTTCTTAATAAAACTAAGATGGTCGATCCAATAACATCATACAGGATAGACATATTTTAATATTCCCATGAGACTAGTTGTCAATTAACGCAATTGCAAGGTCAAGTATAAATATTGACTAACCTGAATAAGATTTTCAGATTCTGGTGGCAGATAGTTTACTGTAGCGAGTGTCAGTAATGCAGAGGCCAAATCCGCTGGTCTTGTCAATTGTATACGTTCACTACACCAGTTTACCAAAGCACTCAGAACTGCTTCATGCCTATAGCGAAGTAGCCCCAACGATATCATTATAGAATTCACTACTGCTGGTTTGTCTTTGTTGCTAGGTAGACAATCTATGACATCACTGAAAAATCATATAAAAAGTTTAGTAAATAGTAAAATGCTGAACTACAAGTAGATGGGACAATAAACGACATGTCTCCATGTGGTGGTTGATCACAGTTGGATGAAAAGTCAAAAGTGAGAAATCCTTTGTGATTGGTTCTACCAATTGGACTATCAATTAAAGGGCAAGCCGTGAGCGAAAAAAGGTTGTTAATAAATATGAAGATGAATTGTAAAATACATTCACACTTTGAAACAAACATAATTATTTTTGTAACATATTTTATTATTTCTTTCTTTAGCTTGGAGCAGTTTACTGAAGTATTTGATATTCATAAAATCATATGCATGCGTTACAAAAAAAAACCAACCTGCATATCCTATCTAGTAATACTGGATCAGGGAAATTCAGTCCTGCCATAGAGAACAAGAGATCAGCAGATCTTTTTAGGTCTATTGGCTCAGGTTGCTTTGTAATATTGTGGGCAAGAGCTCGTAGCAACGGCGTACTTCGCCGCCCCTTCTGTTGAAGTGCTTTCATCACCTGTAATTGCAATAAGAGTTTTTAGCTATATTAATTAGATTAACACAAAAAATAGAATGTATCCTCAAAAGTTGTATACAATTTATATCTCATTATTAAAAAGCAATAATGTATTTATTTAGATCTAACTCAAGCAGTGGGCAGATACAGAATAAAAATGAAAAGACTAATGTGAAATCATAGGTAAATTATATGTCAAACAAATAATATAATAACAATAAAAATATTTACAATAAACCTTAATCATTTGAGGTAAAGACAAATTAGCTATGAGTCTCGCAGCTTCATCGTCTCCTGTTATTCCTAAAACTGTGCTAAGATCTTCTGCCATAGCCAGTGAGCCAATTGCCTGTGATGTTGGTGTCCTAGCCAGTATTCTACAAAGCTTGAGGAATCTGGGATCCTTTTCAAAATCTGCTAATTTCACTTTATTAGAACTTGACCAATCTGACAACACAGACACCATCTGGAAAACATAATTTAATTTATTCTCTTTTTATCAAGACCATATCTTTCAAAATTATATATGACAATGAGTTACTATCATAAATATGTGGAGTAGTTAAAATAATGTGGAGTAGTATAAACACTACATACCGGGTGTATTTGAAACGCTTGCGAAGATAAAACCCTAATAATATACTATTTATATACTATATAATGCATATAACCATTTATCTCAGAAACGTTTTTACACACTATGCACTCATGCTAACCACGAGACGCGCAACTAGCAGGCGCACTGAAGACGCTCGCGGTGCGGGAGTTCGTTCACCTCGTGCATGCGGCGAACGCTATCAGCTGATTCAGTCCACTAGCCGTTTATTTAAGTTAAGTTGTGCTGTTTTTTTTTTTCAAAAAACCATTATTTTAAAGCATTATCATCAAATTTCTGTAACATTATGTTTACTAAACCGGATTATACAAAAAGAATTAATAAAAAAGGCAACCAAAAAAAAACATGTTTTTTTCACTTGTATCATGTCAGGCTATGCCAACACTATCATACCTCTTCATTTTCGCAAGGGTTCCAAATACACCCGGTATAGTGTCTAAACTACTCCACTGTGTATATTCATCATTATTATTATCAAACAAATTGGCTATATAACTCACCATAGTCTTGTATAGGACAGCCCTATCCATCACTGTCTTACACAATATCTATCAACCAATAAGTATAAATAGGCAGCATAAAAAATAACATGCTTTAATTTATAGCCTGACCAGAAAAATAAAAACCCTTACCATATTGCAGAAAATTTCGGTACTAATTTCTGTATGGACTATACTATGTGTTGACGTAAAAAATATACAGTGGTGACACCAATGCAGGGTCTATATATCAGGCATCTGGTCACACTATACAAACAAACTATGCATTACTAAACAGGATGGTATGATGAAGACTAAAACAATTTGGCCCTACTTATTATAGCAAGCAGTTATTATGTTACTAGCATAAAAAAATACCTTTAGTGCGTGTCTTCTAGAAACAACTGGATTTTCTGCAACATGTAGAAGACTGTTTACATCTGTAGCTTTAACTATTTGGTTGTCAAGTTGTTGTACGCGGCTCAATTTCACTGACTTGGGACTAGGCTTTTTTATACTATCCTCGTCAGGAGCATTGAGCGAGGCAAATGCTGCTGCAACTAGACCTTAAACATAAAAAAATAGTAAATCAACTTGAGAGAAGTATTTGGGGTACAGTTAAAATTATAATTAAAAATACATTATATAATAGGAATATAAGCTCAAGATACTATAAACAAATAAGCACTAAAAGTACCTGATTTCTCTTTGTCGCCAACTACATTTGCAAAAGGTTCCTCGGGATTATTTGAAGATATATCTGTTTTGTTTGATTTGAATACTGTTACCCCGGGCGAGGAATACTTCCTTAATGTATTTCTTGAACTTAACCTCCAAATTATTGGCCCACTGAATTTAAACATCTGAAACAAGTATACGATAAATCGATGCCCAATATGCAATAAGCACTAAAAAAGAGGGGCGTCGCTTTATTTATTCACATAAAACTGTTAAATTACCATTAAAATAGGTTTAAAACGAGTATCTTACATCACGCTCTATTGTTATTATTTATCAAAAATAAACATATAACGGACATGAAAATGAAAGCTATATACATAAAAATTTACCTTAATATTCTAACACACACTTTAATTTTAATTTCGATCTATTTTATTTAAAAAAACATTAATTTTCTACAATTTATTTTTGACATTTGTCAAAATCTATAGCTGGATCAATTGTCAAGTAGTGTCAACTGGCAAGTGTCAACTGTCAGCACTCAGCTTCAACCATAGAAGTAGGAATATAGAGTTGGAGACGATGGAGTAGCCCTATTGATGTCCTATTGTACTATAGATACATTGTCAATGCATTTATATATTATTGGGTAGTACTTAAAGATCTATGTAATTGCCATTTAAACTATTTTTTTTCATGTATCTTTTATTTGTATAAATTGAAGTAATCACCCATGCAATCAATGCATCTTTGCCAACGCAGTGGCAGTTTATTGATGCCCTTCTTAAAGAAATCAGCTGGACGGGAGGCAACAATTTCTTCAAAGGCATTTTGTACTTTCTGCCTCTCGGGTATTGAATTTTTTTCCCGCCAAGAAGTTATCCAAATTCGGGAAAAAGTAGTAGTCTGTAGGCGCAAGGTCTGGTGAGTAGGGCGGATGACGGAGAGCTTTCAACCCCAGATCTTGCAACTTGGAAACCGTCTGCCCCCTCTTCTTATAAAAGGGGTACAAAGAGCCCCCTCGGCTCAATTGGCTTCGCCCAAGGTGCTGGGCTCACCCTAGGATACTGAGCCCCACCGCCACGTCAAGGCAAATTGGCAATATTTAATATGTACCTGCAGACAGAGCAGATCACAATGTAAGCCACAGATTGCTACTTATAAAATGTATCATTGATAATATAAGGTGAATATTATACAATAAAAGATAAAATAGCATATAGGAACTTTTATAATATATTAATTATGTTTAGAAACGAATAAAGAGTAATAATACAATCAATGTTTTTCTTTTTCCATATCCGTATTGAGTAAACTTACTCGTCAAACTATGAATATAAGTTGTCTTACAACGTACGTCTAATTTATCATATTACTAACTGTTGCCTGCAGCTTCGCCCGCGTTACTCAACTCCTATATGTCACAGCGTGATGTTTTATAGCCTATAGTCTTCCTCGATAAATGGGCTGTCTAATACTGAAAGAATTTTTCAAATCGGACCAGTAGTTCCTGAGATTAGCGCGTTCAAACAAACAAACAAACTCTTCACCTTTATAATATTAGTATAGATATTATAATATATTATTATTATATCAAATACACATTTTTATTGCGTAAAGTCGTGCGAACGAGAGTGCGACTGTCGAATCACCGGGGGTGTGACGTCATCGGCTAGTGAGCGCCCGTCCGCGTTTTTAAAAACCTTCGGCCGAAAATACGCACTTTGATTGTAAATATCTCAGCCATTTTTTAATATATGAAAAAAGTAAAAACACAGTTTTTATCGGATTTTTTTTGTAGATTTATTTGGCATGTAAAGTAAAAAACGTTTGTTTAATCCATGATTGTTCTAATGCTTAGGAGGAACGTGAAAGTTTTCAATTGCACCAGCAGAGTGCGCTAAGTTCAGTATTATAATAATAATATATAAAATAGTGGATAAATATAAAAAAATTGTAGACAACAGTGTTTTTCTTTTATATTTTATATAAATAATCAATGTTTATACCTTCATTTATAATTATATATTTATTTTTATATTATATTCTAAATTATTTTTTATTATATCAAAAAAAAACTACGACAACCGTATCCTGTATTCAGATTGATGATTATTATTTCTTTAAACTTTAAGTCAGTGAACACCTAATATTAGTTTAAAGTTTTTAAATATGCCAAGTAGTTTTTGATTTAATTCGTAACAATCGAACAACATAATCGAATCCTCTCCTTTAAAATATTTGTATAGATTTTTTTAATATCGCAAAACAAATATTAATCAATAGGGATAACAAACGGAAATGACGTCACTTGTTCTTATTTAGTGGAAGCGGAAGAATATTGAGATACCTACTTCTATACACCATTTTACGTACGCAGCACATAATATAGTAAAAACAAATTTTCAGGCGTTTTGACAGTGTACACACACATAGGCCCGTACAACACTTATAAAACTTAGAAGCCATTTTTTATTAACGACAACTAGAATCATTTTATCACTTTTACGATGTTTAACAACTTATGACGTCACTTGACAAGGTTAGCGTTTTGGAACAAAATTTAAAATGAATTATAAAATGCAAGATTTTATAGGCATTAGACGTATTTAAGCAAAAGTTAATAATATTTATGCCTCCATTAGATATTTAAAAATGATTTAAAAACATTTCTGAAATATGTCAACATCCCTATTACCCTTTTCTAGCAGCAGCACTATGTAGAAGTTAGAACCGAAATAAATAATGAGAATATTATCTGTAGTCATTGGACACTTACCGACGACCGTTTTGAAGTTTTGTAAAATGTAAATTACATTTGATTGTGAGTGAATTTGAGTTGTGATTATTACAATATAATTCAGTGTATTTAATATAATAAGTGTTTAATATACGTATAAATGGTGAGGCTACTTAATTGTTTTAATGTTTTAGAACTGTGATTGTGAATCTGCATAATATTATAAATTGTACTAACGTTGCTTTAGGGCTCTTACGGTGTAACTAAAATAAACTTATTTTTGTAAAAAAATACGCCTTATCTGCCACTCAACAAACATCACATAATTTATGAGGCGATAATATCAATTGTATTCGACATAATAAATGCTATATAATTGTTCACTGCATTGTCCCTTTACAAATAACATCTACCTGCAACTTATTGATATAAAGTATAAACTAATCGTTTGTGTTGTTGCCACAATTTTTATTTTTATTTACAATAAGAAATTATCGTAAGTTATGTAAACATTTATTGAAATCTGAAATTAGCTAATTAGCCACATGCATCCTCAAACTAAATCAACAAATGTAAATTTTTAATCATTTATTCATACTTACCTACCAGTAAATACAGGTACACCTTTATTGACCTAAATCAATAATGTAGGTATTAAGTAATTTATAATAAAAATCCTTGAATATTAACTTCATGGTGCGGGGAAGTATGTGAAGTGTAAGATTTTTATTATATTATTAATACTCTTAAATAAATAATCTTTTGTTTTACCATAATTATAACCACAAGTATATGGTTATAGGGTTAATAAAACATCAAGCATGTATTTAATGAAATAATTCAGTCAAATTAGTGCTGTGATGCTGAGCCGGTTCTGTGCTCTTGATTGAATTGACAGTTGACTGGTTGGTTGAATTGCTATTAATTCAGTGACAAATCACTGACCAGTTTCAGAATTTTATGGCTCACACTTCTCGATCTGGTTATATGCTTGATGGGTTAAAGCTCACCATTAAAAATATTTTTAAATATTTTTTAAAGAGATACATGATATACATATCTCACCTTTAAGTGACATATGTAACTATCTAATACACATCTTTAAATATATATATTTCTTCTGTACGTGTGTATGTCACTGAACACTTCCTAAGCGGCTGGACCAATCTGGATGTTTTTTTTGTGCGTTCATGTGGTTTAGATTTAAAAAAATATATATAAATATTTAAATATTTTGTACAGGACAACATCTGTTGGTGCCACTTTAGTATTATTTGTAATAAAATTGTCTCTTAGTTTATCTCTATCAGCATATTTTTTACTATAAATTATAATGTACATATCTGATTATATTATTCATTGTTTAATAAAGAAAATCTTACTTTTTGGTTTCAGGCGGGGGCAAATGGTGCTGGTGCAGTGTAACTGCGCTCTGCTCCGAGCCCCCTCCCAATTTAGGTAAGTTCCTTCTTCATCATCATTATCGTCGTCTTTATCCGTCCACCTTATAATATTTTAATTATATTGAAATTTTGTTTTATCATCATCATCACTACCTATCTTTTTCCAATGAATGCCAAGTTGTCTGCCTTTTGTTCATTACATGCAATTTTTTGTTATTATTGACATTATTTACTAGTTATATGTTTTGTTTTACAGTCAACAAATATTAGTTTTTAAATTGTTGTTGTAAAAGCTGTAGCTTTCCCTTGTATCTGCTAGATTTTTGTATGGATTTATATAAATATCATAAACAAAATATTATATACAACTTATCATAAGTATCATCTATACTAATATTATAAAGCTGAAGAGTTTGTTTGTTTGTTTGAACGCGCTAATCTCAGGAACTACTGGTCCGATTTTAAAAATTATTTCAGTGTTAGACAGCCCATTTATCGAGGAAGGCTATAGGCTATATAACATCACGCTGTGACATATAGGAGTTAAGTAACGCGGGCGAAGCTGCAGGCAACACCTAGTAATTCATAAGTATCATAAGTTTTATTAGAATTAGTCGCAATTGTATTATTTTTATACTTAAGTACTAATATAATTCATGAAGTAAATGTGCCTTTTTTCAGAGGCCACAAACAAAAAACTCATCTCCATCACTTGTGCTGACTTAAAGATGGACTATATTCAACAAAGGTATGTGGATATATAAATAATGTTTTTGGATCTGTCTGGATCTGTTTAATAACAGTGATACTAAACTAACCCATCCCCGCATCTAATCCCAGAGGCGAGCCTGGGGAATTGGGTTAAATGGTCCCGGTAATGAGGACTGATCACCCGTCTGGCGCGTTGGTCTCCCCACCCTTAAATAATTATAATAATAACAGTGATATATGCATCTTTCCTATTTCATAATCTGAGGCTAATGAGATTCCGTGTGTTATGGGCCACCAGTCTCCTCACAATATGCATTATTTAGTTAACATTTTTGTTTATTAAAGTTATATGATAATGAAGTATATACTAACTGATTATATTTTTTTTTTACCATGTGATCAAGAAGCATTATACTGGTGAATGATTTCTTCTAATCCAATAAACAAGTTTTAAAATATACATTCTACAACCTTACTCACAAACATTATCTCTTTAATATAGGGGGCAAAATATAGAGCATAGATCATCACAGGATTTAAAAAAGAGATTCCTTCATACGCGAGTTACAAGGTTTTTTTTTTTGGTTTCTTTACCTAATAAGTACTAACAGAATCCTTTTGACAACACAAAAAAATACTCGTACTCAGTTTTTAAAATGCGTAATTCATTTAAGGCAGTTTTTAAATGATGGCCATTGTAAAGAATCCCGCGTTGCCCGCTTAATGATTTACAGCCATATAAAATTACAGCTTAAAATTAGATGTTCTTTTATAGCTACAATGATGAACTCTGGTCTATCTGACTATTCATAATCAGACAAATTGTATAACTTAACGGATAAGTGGATTTATGTCTATAACCATGGCCAATTGTAAAATTAAAAAGCCCTCATCTCAAAGTCAGGTTGACAATAAAAATCGACAATTTATAGATACATCTAAGCTTTTCACTTTTGTATTCGCTTTAAACAAACTGGTTTAACGTGAATATTATGTACAATTTGCGAACAACTGTACAAATAAACATTGTGTGAGGGTAGTTGATGGACTTGATTGAGCGTACACTGTGGGTTTTAACCTTCCGATAGGAACGTTTTGCTTAAAGTACTAACTTAAGATTAAGCTCCGGTTGGAAAAAAACAACAGAATACAATGTACGGCACATTTGTTATATCCATAGAGCAATTACAAAGGAGAGATGTCATAAGACACTTTCTTCATATAATGTAGTGTCGCAACTGCGCGGGGGTACGGGGGGCTTCAAAAAGCAGCAAACCATCTAGCGACCAGTAGCCAAAACAATTAATTGATTATATTGGCAGACGTTATAATAGTACTACTATATTTCACTAGGTGCTGCTATTGCAAATGCCAGGGCCGCATGGTATATATTTCTATAAATTAGTAATTATAATTATTTTATATAATAATAATTCGACTGAATCGCGCCGTAATTTTTAGGCGTTAGAAATTAATCTCCCGTAAAAAGTACAGTTTTATTTAGTTGCTGTCTTTTAGTATCTCTAACGTTTTTGCAGGGCGCAAAATATTTAAAACGTATGTCTGTATACTTTTCGCAATTATGCATTTGCTTAAAAGTGTAATGTGATTATTTAACGGCGACTGCTCTTTTATATGATCATTCTACATTTTAAAGCATTTTTGGCCAATTAGGGTCTTTATTTCTTTAATGTATGTGATGTTATTCTATGTTTGTCAAAAATTGATGAATCATCTTTATGTGATTTAAATATTCTTATGCTACACTCTGTGTTTAAACAAATTTTGATTACATCATCTGAAGGAAAAATCAGGCCGCCTTTATTTTTTATTGTGAATAAAAAATGATCATCTTTATTGTTGTCAGCATAAAGAACAGTCAGATACGTTTCTCATTTAATTCGAATTAAATGATGTGATCAATCACATATCCTCAAATATACGTTACAATTTGACCAATCCTTTCTATTTATATTTTCAATCCACTTCTTTTTCAAACAGTCATTCGACGGAAATCTTAAAAAATATTACACAAAATACAATATTATAATAATCTATACTAATATTATAAAGCTGAAGAGTTTGTTTGTTTGTTTGAACGCGCTAATCTCAGGAACTACTGGTCCGATTCGAAAAATTCTTTCAGTGTTAGATAGCCCATTTATCGTGGAAGGCTTTAGGCTATATAACATCACGCTGTGACTTATAGGAGTTGAGTAACGCGGGCGAAGCTGCAGGCAACAGCTAGTAATAAATATAAGAATCAAAACGTGTTTACCGATTTCCAATAAACTCGTCGTCAGTGTCTGGCTTGATAAAAAAATCTAAGTACGGCCCTGGCTTAGACCAGTGGTTTTGCTACTTTCCGATAGAGGCATGGTAATCAACGAACTTTCTAGACAAAATAAATATGTAACGTATTTAATTTAAATATTATTTACGAGTGGAAGGATATGTTTATTCCATTTGATTTTGATTTGTCCGTGTAAGTACTGCACGATACAACACAGCACTTCATGTTAACAACGTGCGCGGTTCGAGATTATATTTTAAATAAATAAAAAGGAGCTAGTCACGAGAGCAAGTTAATTGCCCGACAACCACAGCTGTACTGACGAAAGCGACAACTGGTGGTGAGTAGATGTAGGTCAACTACGGTGTAACTTTGGTTGATGCTAGACTTTGATTATATAATGTCTAGATGGAGCGTCGCCCTACAATCAAAACAAAGTAAACGAGCCAACAATTTCAAGCATGTGTGCGTGCAGGCGGTGTTTTACACTGTGCGTCTATATCTCTGTGTGCATCAATAATAATACCAGCTACTACAATTCTCCCATAAATCACATATTAAAAAATATATTAATAATTAAATAAGTTTTTGTGTACATATTATGTACAGCTTGGCAAAAAAGAGTATGGAAAAAATGAGGGCGCCACTTTCACTTAGGTCTCATCATAATATGGAAAATCAGCAAGATAATTTAATCAAATCGTTAAAAATAAATGTGAAACACTAAGCTTTACTCAAAATATAGTATTTTTCGGCCAAGTATTATTAACATTATAGGTTTCCATTTAGTAAAATATTTAGTTCCACCTGTCACCACGTCATACTCTTTTTTGCCAAGGTGTATGTAGAATTATTCAGTTTTAGTGGTGTCTTTTTTTAAGTAGTTACTTTCTTAAATACATAAAAAACACTATTTAATTTAATTTGCGTTGTGTGTGTGTGAACGTCGTATTAAATCGGCTAAGTTAATTAAATTAGTATTACAATGTAAGCAGTTTGTATTTGGAAATATGAAATGAAAGATCACAGATATTAGGAATTAATTTTTAATTACTTTTTTTTATGTGAGTTACAAATAAATCCGTTTAACAAAACCATAGGCGATCGTTCGTGTAACCATATTTTACTCATCAAATATAATTATTTGATGAGCAGAATATGTTTGATAAGGGCTCATTATTCAATAGTCAGATAACTTTTATCCGAGGAATAAAAATGGAAGTTAAATCTATGATTTAATACTATTAATCTGAACCAGTTATTGATAATTACTAAAATGTGAACATGAAATCGGTACCAAGTAAATTATTTACCTAGCTAATATAATAACAATTATTTTACTTGGCATCGACTTCAAAATACATGAAGGAATACTTAATAAAATAATCTTATTAAATCACTCCTGGCATCTTCTAAATTGGTTTATTGGACCTAATACAAAAATAATCATTATAATGAAACACTTTTTTACGGATTTTATCGCGGTTTATTAAGATTTTTACAAGCCCGACGTTTCGGATACTTTACAGCAACCATGGTCACGAGTCCTCCCGTGACCATGGTTGCTGTAAAGTATCCGAAACGTCGGGCTTGTAAAAATCTTAATAAACCGCGATAAAATCCGTAAAAAAGTGTTTCATTATAATGAGTGAAATTCGCGTAAACATTAGAAAACAAAAATAATCATTAAAATGGACTCATAAACAAAAAAGTTATACGCGAACATTTATATTATTATAAAGAAGTACAGACGTATTGAAAAACTGCACCTTTTTTTAAAATCGATTAATAAAAGTACACCAACTAAATAATATAAACGTAACTATAAACTAACTAGAATAATTATAATATAACCACAAAAAAGATCGTTAAGTTGGGAAAATAAAAAAAAGAAACTGGCAACTCCGATAAAATATGGAGTAATTTTGTAATCATAAAAACAAAAAATAAATATATGGTTTTACATGGGTTTTATGATTACTTACCGATGATAGGTGATGTGTTTGGTATTTTTTACCCTTCCTTTATAATTCCGGTACACTTTAATAGCACATACCGTCATTTTATCACTGTTATTTGTTTATTACTTAGCGCGCGTAATACGTAGTGACACCAAAGCGGTACGATCGGCACTAATCGGCGGATAAGAATTTATAAGCCAACAGTTAGCTGATATTTTTTGACACGTTTGCGAGCTATTGATGCTCTATCTAGACATTATATAATCAAAGATGCTAGACTACATTGATTACAACATCTCCACTTTGTAATTGCTCCGTGGTTATATCGGTTGAATGTAGGTCTACCTACATTGTACGTCAAAATGATACAATACGGCCTTTTAACGTATTTTTTTTATTTTATTAGGGAGTTTAGTACCTAAGTATAGATAGGTAAACTTTAAAACTAACCTTTATCAAAGTATAATTTTTAGAACCATTTTCCAAACAAAAATTACTACGTTTCGTTAGTTATTGTATTATTTTAGGTTTGCAACCTTGGTTGCTATAAAATATCCGATTCGTCGGGAAAGCTGTTGTTGTAGATTTATAACAATAACACATTGATTTATACAAGTACATGTTTGTCTCAAAATTTAAACCATGAAAAATCACTAAGTTTGATCGTCTGTACCCATAAGTGAGGGTTCCGCTGGTTCACCTTCGTCCAATAACTAAATAACTAGGACGATTCCCCGCAGGATATAATTACGTCACGCGCCCATGGGAGCACGCCAGCTCCACAGAAGGGTGACACGTGCCGGCATACTTAGTTAGCACACGTGATTATTGAACGGATTTGTCCCGTGTCAATATAACATTTATAATACCATATATCATGTTTGCATAGGACCGTGAGGATAATTTTTTGTTGTATAATAATTCAGCATGTACACGTTTCACTACCGAACTATCTTCGAAATCAAGCGAGAAGGTTATTGGGCCATAGCTATGACCTAGGGTCTGGCTTTTCATACACTAAATACTGCCATGGCCCATCAGACTCACGAGAAACCCCGAGAACACCCGAGATACGGTAACCTTCTTAAAAAAATAGTTTATTTCTTTCGGACAGATTTATTATTTTTTATTATTACATGGAAGTTACAAATTACAATAAACACTTAATCTAAGTTTTAAGGCTATTTATACCTAATTGATCTTATAAGCTAAGCAAAAATTGATAGTTGCACAACCTACTCATTACTGCTGACGATTATTGCTGTTGAAGCGGAATGTGAGGGTGTCGTCACACTTAACTCCTCCCTCCCTAAGAGAGGAAATTATCCGAAGGAGACGCAGGGGCTTGGGACAATTTTAACGTGACAGGTCGAGATATACATATTTTTGTATGAAAAAGACTATAATATAAATAAATATTAAAACGTATAAGAATATCGTCCAAATGCTTCTTGGTATATTATCTGTATATTTTTCACTTACTAAAGTATTCTAAACCAATGTTTCTGACAATATTTAGTATTTTTCGTCTAAGGTCTGTGTTTCTGAGATCCACTTGGTTTTCGTCTCTCAATAATTCTCGTTATCCTATCGGCACCTCTATCGCTGGAATCTGTAGACTGATGGGCGACGCGTTAGTTGGTTGACTGGTGAAGACTGCTTCCACAATGGTTTCGCAAACGCTCCATATAAGTCCCGTGAATGTCTAACGTGTGTACTTCGTTATTGCAGTTTTTAGTGATTATAATTCTATCCTTTAAAATGGAATGTAATAAATAAAATGAAAACCTTTAGTACATATTAGCAATAGATTGGTGCACCGTGTAACACATGTACTTTACTAAATGCTATAGCAGTTTCTATTGAACAGTCCCATAAATGGTTCGAAGGTTATTTAAAATTTGGTACATATTATTCATAATGTTAATAGTTACTTTGAGATGTAAGTCATCATGAAAAAGTTTTATTTATTTTGTTCAATTTTCTAAGGATTTAACGTTTAAATTAATTGTTTCTGAAATATTATCAAAGACCAAATTTATCAAAAGCATTATGTATATTTTAAATATTTTTTTCTACTACATGTTCTCTATTATTTAACTAACTTTTAATTTTTTTTTAATTATATTATGTTTGATTGCATCTTGTTCATCTAAATTATCAGTAATTATTATTTTTATGAATGACCCAATAGTTGCTAAACTTGCTCTTTTAGACCTAAAATTATAAAAAGGTGAAATTTGGTGAAATGAGAAATCTATTAATTATTAATGCTTTTAAGCAAGTGTTCGATTTAGTTTTCTAAACTATCGAACTCCGAAATTAATTTATTATCTCTAATTATTTCCTGAAATATATAAAAGCTCTGTATATTAATACTTATAACTACGTTAAGTGTTTCGCAAGTCTTAAAGTCTTTAAAATACTCCAGCAGTCTCTTCATCACTACACTTCCAATCTTTATAGGAGCTACGCCCGAATTCTGATTGAGATTTAGGAATTCCAGGCTGTTCATCGGACTTGCTAGTACCAGTAGGTCTAAACACTATCCGCTGAGGGCGTTTTAAATTTTTTATTTATTTTTTATTCTAGTGTTAGAATTTTTCTTGACCTAATATTTTACCAGATATTAGTTATTAATTTTTATTTCTTTAAACTCGCTAAAACCGTAATGCAGAAGAAGTACGCCTCTCATTTAGTCATTATAATCAGATCATTGCTTATACATGCATAAGTGATCCTTGTCCGGTTGTCCCACTGCAGGACACGGTTCTCTTTAAAATCAGGTGAGGAGATTGTTTTCCCTTAGGTCACCTGTAAGCCCAATGTGGGGTGGTAAACTTTATAGTTGACACCCGTCATTGACTTTATTTTCATCAGACATTCAGAATTTCTCACAACGTGTTCACTAGCGAGCAACCGATGTTGACATGGTCAGGTGCACGGAGATATTACAACCCCAAGCTCCTCAGACCTCTCGGTTCACTCGATGTGAGCCTATATAATATAGTCTATATATAGGCTATACAAGAGTTCACAAGACCATCGTCGCTCATTATACGCTTATACAAATATATACATTTTATATGACTAATTATAAAAAGTAATTATAATAAAATATTATTAATAAATAAATAAATAAAATGATATTAAATTTATTTTTATAATAAAAAATAAGATAAAAAATATTTTTATTTAAATTTTATGGCTAGCTAGCAATTTTTTTTTTAATATTTTATCTTTAATTTATATTTTAGACGGCTTAATTTTATGAATTATTTCCATACTGATAGTCAAAGGCTCTTTTTAATTTAACAGGCTGTTATAGGAAAGCCTTTAGAGAAGGATGTTACAACCGTAGGTGTACAGAAGTGGGTAACCCTCGGCTTACTCGATCGATAATGTTGTGGGCTATCGTTGAGCTTTGACCGTCATTGTATAGCGAATGTATGGACACTGAAAGTATAGTCCAGATATTAATAGAGGTAGGAAATTCTTAGTAATATACGAATTGAAAAATCAAATTCAATTACGGCAAATTAAATTCTTATATGGAATAGAATGATTTTTTAAAATAATTTATGATGAAAATACATAGTGTGAATAAAAGCTGTTTAACTTAGATTAGGATTTTAACATTGGTTTGCCTACACAGTAATATTGTTTCTTGAGACCACTTTCAGTATATATAAGAAGACCTAGAGAAATCGTATAAAAATCATTATTTTATATTCATTACATGCAAGTTATTATAATGCGGTGCTGCGGCCTATATAGCCCATGCTCCAGAAAGGTCATGAATAAATAAACAAAAGTAATAAAGGAAGGTGATACCACGCAGCTCCAAGTTTTAGTGGTATACTCGAAGTCTAAACAATTTTATATTCAATGTACACATTTCCTTTCGCGAAACGTGTGCTGAATAATTATTAATATTGAGGTTTTGAATTTAAAATTTGCTTTGGGTGTGAATCGGTTGGTGAGAAGTCCACAGTATAACAGGATAGGTTGTCCGTTAAAATTGTTCTCGCGAACCGATAGTAGGGGATCGGCTGTCGTTTTAATTGATGACTGGTGTTTATTATGGTGGTTGTATATATAGGCTTTAATTGCAAATTATTATAATGAATCCAAGCTTCTTACGTTGTATCCCACACTTTCCCACTCTGGGTAAATAAAAGGCTTCTGGAGCGATAGGTCTTCTATCCCTCTGGATAGCGCATTTCAAATTTACTGCAATTTTTTATTAATATTTGTAATACGTAAAATAAAATATTTTGATCAAAGTAAAACAAAAGTTAAGGCGTTCATTGTGGGAGGTATATGTTCAGCAGTGGACGGATAGGGGCCTATGATGATGATGATGAAAACAAAAGTATTGGCAAATAGACTTGTGCGGGGTGTATATTGTGTTTAGATCTGCATCGCGGATATCGATCAGACCGCGCAGTGCAAGGCGCCCGGCCCACGTGGCGTCTGTGGTTCCGCAGACGTCTACCCACTCACTGGACGATAGTTACCGTAAATTTAATGAACTAGCCACTAAAGATGTGAAAAACGGCTTTTTTACACACATTTAAACGTGTTGCTGAATATTACTCGATTCTGCCGATATATCTTTATATATATATTTCTTGTGTGCGTGTGTATGTCACTGAGCTCCTCCTAGACGGCTGGACCGATTTTGATGCAATTTTTTGTGTGAGTTCAGGGGGATTCGAGGATGGTTTAGATTCACAAAAAAAATTGTACAGGACAACGTCTGTCGGTGCCACTAGTTCATATATAAATTGTTATATGCGTTATATTCTATAGCTATTATCTGCCTAACGTAAAAAAATTTAACTATGGTATATTTTTATCTTAATCGACTTACACGAAATAGTTTAACATTTTAATGTATAAAAATTATGAGTTGTATAGTGTTAAATAAAGTATAAACTATTTAGTATTTACTCATATTATTATTGTTTAATAAGAATGTGCTATTTTATAATAATAATTAAATAACTCTATAAATTGGTACCTTATCTAACATTGTAACATTATCTAACATTTTTAATTCCATCATTTTTCACCCTAAACAACGGATTGAATCTCAGATTAATGTATATCCGTTGACTTCTTGGACTTGTGAGGAAGTCGCTTTGACGTTGGCATTAATACACGACAATGTGTTTTAATGAAAGCGCCCGGCACGCAGCGCCCAAACGCCCTCTACCGATAATATCCTCACTCCGACCTTGCCCCATCCCTAAATTTTGATCCCTACATTTTACCGTGCTATAATATACCCTAACCACACCGGACACAGCTCAAGTTCAAAGTTGGGACCGCAAACTTGCGCTATTCTGACAGCGTGCCAAAATCGATTGACATGCTCGGCGGTGTCGTTGAAAAATGCCTCGTATAGCAACCCAATATGGCGGACATTTGGACGGCTGGCATGCGCGGTACGCAGCCTCCCCCCAGGGTTGCCAGTGCGCGTTCGATTCAGTCGCCCCGTCGGCTTGGCCCCGGACTGTACCCGGAAGAAAACTAAAGAGCAATAAACAAACCGAAAAATCCACTGTTTCCTTCGAATGAAGGATTCCTGTAGGATACGTATAGGATAATTTCGCGTTATTAGCTGTTAGTTAACTACGTTGAGAACCGTTCTTCAAGTCTGTGTTTGTGATAGTGATTACAGTGAATGAAATTCCTTCCAAAGCAGTAAAGTATAATTAGTAATCGACGGTTAAAAAATATTTTTCGAAGAGTGAGTTGTATATTTTGATGTATTGGATATAAAGTGTGGCTTGTAGTTCGATCTGCGATGGTGTGACGAGAGGAAGCTTTTGTCATTGTGGAGAAGGCTTGAATTAAGAATATAGCATAATAAACAGTCTATCGAAATGTATAAAGCTTCAGTTGAATTTGCGAAAAGTGCTTACGTAATTATATTTTTGCATAGCAAAGGAATAAACGGCAACTTAGTACCGTGAGGGACTTTTTGTGTTCCTTAATCTTAGCGTTTTGCGTTGATTGAAATTTTACTTGGGTCTTAACTCCCACTGAACATTGCTTGTAGTATTCTATTGTAGTTTTATGAATTACGGCTTATATAAAATTCTATATTTGTTATTATAAAATGCGCTATTAGCATTTAAACATTTACTTAGCAAAGAAACATTTCACCGGTATTATTAGATAAATTCTATACCAATCGAAAGTATGAAGCCCATAGAATATGCAAACGTTAGGTTATTCTTTTCCGGTCCGGTATAGGTTTACCCGTTTATACTTGGCTACCCGATAGTTGTGACCGGAAAATAATAGGCAACCTAACGTTTGCATATTCTATGGGCTTCATACTTTCGATTGGTATAGAATTTATCTAATAATTAAACCTGTGAAATGTTTAATTTTTTTTTAAATTATTAATTAAACATACCCTGGACTAAAATTTGTTAGGTAACCCATGTGCAATATATTTATTGACATATTAAATTAAATATAAAATACGTTTCATCAAATAAACATCTCGGTAAAGGTCGTTTTATATCCCGGATCTTAGCCTATAATCGCATAAACAAAAATATATAGCAGGAATAAAAACGAAGGATTCGATTATGGTCCCTAAAAACAAACGTGTTGATGATGACACAAAAGATGCGTAAATTTCGTATTATTGATTCAGACGTGAGAATTGATAAAACATTACTGGTGTGTATCCCCTTTATTTTTACGAAACGGTCAAATTAAGTGGATTGTGTCAATGTAAGTAACTAAAGTAAGGGACTTTACAAGTGTTTTACAAAACTTTAGTATTTATGAGACAAAAGCTCAACAACCTTCTTATCCAGCGCGTGCAGCGTAGAAAAATCAATTTTAAACCCAAATGTTTATGACAAAGTTAGTCATCAACATTGTAAGAAGTATTGTAAGAGGTGCTGATCTTGTAAGAACTTTTTTATTTATATATATTTTTATATTAGCAGACGCTAAGTGCTTAACTTCGTCCATACTTCATAAACAAGCTTGGGCCAAGCCCAGGTGACTCGCTTATGCTTTAAGTATATAGATGCACATTTATTTATGGTATAATAGTAACATAATATCAACCCTTATATGCCCCACTGCTGGGCACGGGTCTCCTCCTGGGAATCAGGCGAGGAGGGTTTTGGGCCATAGTTTACCGATGCGCTGACCAAATGCTGAATCATCGGGCATGCAGGCTTTCTCACGATGTTCCCTTCACCGGTGAGCAAGCGATGTTCTCATGTTCAGGTGCGCATACGAATTTAGAAAAACCCATTTCAAAGCATCGCAGGGTCAGGATCGAACCCATACCTCTCACTCCAGAGGCCGAGCCCGTACCCACTAGACCACCGTCGCTCACGCAATTGGTTTACAATTCTGGTATACCCATTATTATTAATCGTAACAAACTCACACATAACCAACCCAGGCATACTCAATGCAGCATATATTATCATGATTGAGTTTCCACTTGCCACCCATCGTGTGACGTGACCTCGTAAGTCTCGGTGCCAGTAATTATACTGCTCTTTCCGAAACACTCGAGCTGTTTCACGGAAGATATAAGTAGGATTATCGAACCATGCAACCGGAGGGCGGTCGCAGCGCATCCCTTCCACCGGTATGACACAAATCTTATCGGATTTTTCAATTTTCGGCTTAAAATATCTTACCACTCCACCAGACGCCGTCGAATATCAACCTGATAAATTAATTACTTGCATTTTAGCGATTGTAACTATTAATTGATCTATAATTGTTTTGTTCCACTTTCAAAGCACGAAAGTGGTGACGTAACTGCATGTGGCATGCATGACATCACTGCCCTGCAGTAACAGTGTCCCTGCCAACGACAACACATAAATTGTCTCACCTCTTAACCTCTTTACAGATAAATATCAATTGCTCTATCCCCGCTAATATTCTAGAATAGTCTACAGATAGATCTCTTTGTATGCTCCTATTCCTTTTAGAATATCGTTAAGACAATAGAACCAGAAATTTTGCTAAAACAATGGAGTCTCCGAAACGATCAGTCGGTTATTTTCTTCTTGCTATCCTGTAGATTATTGGGAAAGGTTATTATGGTACATTTATGTTTTTATCAAACTGGTGAACCGCAGTGAACTGCTAGTTAGCTACTTATTCATGTCAATATAAAAAAAAAATCATTTAAATCAAAACGTGAACAAGTTATTTATTTAAAAAATGAAAGAAAAAAGGCAATGCTTCGTCCTGATCGGGCGTGGCACTAGGCAGTCCATAATGTTCGATGTTGCGCACTACCACCAAAAATACATAAATTTGCCCACCTCATATTATAATTTAATGTCTGATTTGGATGCTCACACTAATTACATAAGGAAACATGTTATCGAGTGGTCGTAATAATTAAAAAGCAGTTACACTGTCTCCACACAGCGGACGTTACACAAGAGTGGTAGGAATAATATCGGTATTTCGTCAGGGTGGGTTTCAACATTTCCTTCCTGCGTCGGCCATCATGCGTGATTTCCATTAAATGTAATTTTCATGTGCGTCTTTCCACAAACGCACCGGTATAATTGTTGCATAGATTTGCAATAGTTGATAAATACTTGTTTACTGCTGCTGACTGCTGCACTGCTACACAGCTGTTACAGTGTGCTGTTGTTATTTAGATAGACATATAGATTTTTAAGTACGTGAAAATATAAAACATATATCCATTTATGTTAATTCGTGAAGTACGATCGTGTATACTTGAAGATCTACTGTGACAGAAATCTACTTGTACGCACAACAAACTTCTTCATAATCCGTATAGCCGTTAAGCAGTCCCCACCATGGTTCAAGCCTTGTCGTGGCGGTGGGACTCAGTAGTCTAGGGTGTGCCCAGCACCTTGGACGAAGTTAATTGAGCCAAGGGAGCTGCTCCTTGTACCCCTCTTATAAGAAGAGGGAACAAAATAGCAGGGGGACAAGGAGCGAGGATGGGAACGTCACCCCATTGTACTGTCCCGACGTTGGGAAAGGTTGTTCTGTGGTGCGGGACAAAAAGTATGTCTAATACATCCTTCATATTGAAATCAGAATTAAATTGCATTTTTTTTGGAAAACCTAATATTATATTCAAAATAGTATCAATCATCAATCAAAAAAATAATAGTTTAAGGTACAGATTGCACGTAAAGCGAAAGAGTCTTAGTTCAAACCTCGTGGGATTGTCGTCAGACTCCATGAAAAATTCTCACACGACTGAAAGGTTCACACGTGCAGGACGTTCCTTTTGAAAAAAGTAAGCACGGTCATTGACCTCGGGCTGGGCACCCGGGGGCCGGGATACGTATTCGTGTTTCAGGACTGCTATTAGTGGGATTAATTTTTACTTCATTTGAATAATAATTCATGGCTATACTCAGTAGTTTTATTATCATTTTATATATTGCAAGAAAAGTGACATTCATAGTAGGGACACAGGCAGGCAGGCAGCATTTTTTAAAGACTAATAAATTATACGCTTTTACAATAGAATCCCAGAAAACATTCAAAACCTATCCATTAAAAATTTAAAAAAAGTTATTAAAGAGCGTTTGTTTGGTAAAGGATAAAGTAAAAGACTTCATGGAAACAGGGCGTTCCTCCCAGGAATTTCAGGATAACATGTAAAATTTGTTATAGAATACAGTTTTTTTCGCCGGTTCTTCTCAGTGGGGTTGCCTTAGAACCGGTGGTAGATTCGATTGACTTTCAAAAAGATACTTTATTGGTACTATTTTGAATAAAACTTTTTGATTTGATACTCTAATCTTGTACTCCATTTTTATGGTTATCTCATATAACTATAAAAATATCTCAGCTTAAATGCTCTAGATCCCTCCCGCATTTGTGAACAATCCAATAATATCCAAGATTGCTCATTCAATCAACTGAGTGAATGATTATATCAAATGATTAGTTGGAAAATAAATCTTTATTTGTTTTGATTTTGAACAATGGAATGGATTGTATACTATCGAAATAAGTACTATTTACCAAGCGCTTTATTCTCCTTTTTATAAATATTGTCTTGGTATTAAAAAAGGCCAATAAACTGGAGAAACTAAAATATTATTGAATTCTCTTGGAAAAAGTTAAGTTCTAATTATTTTTTCTCTTCAATGAAGCACAGGTAAAGGAAAACTAAGATTATCTTAATATGATAAAAACGCAAATGATAATGATGTGTTTCCGCACACCTGCATCATTCAACTAATTGATTATTGGACCAGAACTTTATGCTAATATCCTAGAACGTAACCATCGACCGTCACCCATGCTATCTATCTTGGAATGTTTTATAGAGGCGTGGTGAATACAGTCATTTTCATACTAACGATGAATAAGCACAATTTAACACCGATCATCATCGGTGCTGCCAACATTCATAATTGGAAAAGTTTTGAGCTTATATCTTTATCAGAAAGAACTATTGGCAGTCTTGAGATGCCCAGGAGATGGGAATCATCCAGTCTTCCAGTGACCATAGTTGCTGTAAAGTATTTGAAAAATCGGACATGTAAAAATCTAAATAACCCACGTTAAATCTGTTATAAGTACCTAGTTGTAATATTAAAATCATTTATGTTAATAATAAAATTTATAGTTGAAAAAAGTCCATAAGTAAAAATACAGAAATGACAGCGTCACGCCGTTTGCCGTCACTGCATTAGAGTCGATTTTACTAATAAGAAGCGTCAATAGATGTTTCACATAGAAATAAAGTACATATAAAAGTAAAGTACCTAGTATCATTTAGAGTTATGACTAAGTCAAATCAGTTTCAGAAGTACCAAGTAATGAAATATTTAATGATGGTGTTGTAAAATGTAATTAATGATTATATTCTTATGGTCCAATTCCTATTTTAAAAATCTCACCTTATACCTAGGCGTACGGAGACAGTAAATAAAAATTCAAATGAAGCTGGTCTAAAAGGAACCGATAACAATGTAAAATGATTTGCATTCAATGCGATCTGATTTGAATTCGGACATACCCTTATTAGATAACAGCTAAAATCAAGTGTAGCATATGAATATAAATACGGTTACAATAAAATGGACTTGTGTCATTGTGGCAATAATATATGAGACGGATTACTATGGCCGAGTCAGATTGTGCTAAAGTAGAAATCGATAGCAATATTTGCTAATGGTTTAATGAAAATGATAACCTTGGAGTCTGAAGCGCCTAGACGTGTCGGACTTCCAGTCATATGTACAGATAAGGTTTCGTTTAATTTCATATTTGTTACGACTTAGCTTAGCCGAAATTACGTTTTAGCTTTGATTTTAAGTATTGTTTAAGTTGTATGTTTTTAGAAAACACAGCCATAGGATGTTCTGTTCGGAATTTCATGTCTGATTTTCTTTCTGACTACTTTTTGACTGACTTTGTTTTAGTATTCGTTGATAAGGTTTCTGTTTACACTACAGTGAGTTCAGAAAATTATAAAGGAGACCGATTTTACCATATAAATTTGTTGAGACAAATTTAGATAATATAGAATTTAAATGTGTAAATATGATGACTTTATTTCAGGTTAGGTAGTCACTGTCATTTCCTAGTTTTTTATATAATTTGATAGGCAAACTGGCAGACGTGCCACCTGATGGTAAGTAGTCGACGGCGCCCGTTGAACATGAGTTCACTTAAACTTAAACATGAGTTCACTTAAACTTCAACATGAGTTAACTTGAACTAGTTAGTTTACCTAGAACTAGTTCATTTTTTTATGCTGTACTGAGAACTAATTGTAGACATTCTTCCGAAAAATTGTCTTCTAAGTCAGTGGAATAAACCATTTGCAATGCTTTGGCCTTTTCTTCGACTTCTGAGATGCACAGTTGCGTCAGCATACCATCGTTTTTTCAGTTCTTCTAACAATGTAGCAATTACTACCAAAAACTAGTGATTCTCAAATTTTGGCGACAATTTTTTGTTGCATCTCTTCACCTGTATTAGTCTCAAATAAGTTATATACTCTATATACCATACTCTTACTTACTTACATAAGTTTTTATTTATGGCGCTAATACGATCCAGTAAACATCCCATAGTAACAGTCACGAGGGCCGTTTCAAAACGTTCTATTTTCAAACGAATACCTCTTGCTTCGCATGTAACGATTCTCTTCTGTTGTGTGTCATTTTCGATAGAGACTAGCTAGAATAGATTGTTTTCCAGGATTCACGTAAACTTTTGCATGTCTGCACAGGCTGACCATCAACTCATTTACAGACTTTAGGCGGTGAAATGGGCTTGAAGGTGTTCCCAATACTGAGTTGATGCTGCAAAGAAATAGTACAACTTTTGGAGTAAAGAAAAGAACGAACAAGCCTCTAGGCTGTTTTCAGCTGCACATTCACCTACTAAATTGAGCGAGTGTGGCTAACAAGAAACATACTCAACAAGGGATGAAATTACCTTCATTTTAGCTTGCAGGCCGTTGTATATGCTTGACATGTTAGCTGCGTTGTCATAAGATTGCCCGCGGCAGTATGAAATCTCAATTCCAAATTTAGTTAGATTTGAGGTAACAGCATCTCTCATTTGTTGTGATTTATGACCCGTGTCTCTTCAAAATTCAAATAAGTTCTAACAAAATTTTGCGGTCCACATCTCATGAACTCCAATCAAAGTCAACATATCCCTACACTCTTACACAAGTAGCAGTTTTCTCATAAACTAAATTATAATTCAAATAATTATAATTTAGTTTATTTATTTTTTAAATATCTCAATATTCGCTTTGCCGTTTGCCAATTGGCAATGGAACTACTGTTCTGTTAACTGTTTAATTGACTTAAAAAAACTTACAGCATGAGCTATGTCTAGGCGAGTACGAACAGCTATATACATCAGGGAGCCAATCAGAATTCGATATCCACAGCTTTCTCAATCAATTATGCATCGTAAAATCTTTCCATCAAGCCATTTCTTAATTTTAAATACCAATTTTGATTTTACAGACTTGCCACATTTTCAAATCAATTAAAGTCCAACAGTTTTTCTTTTCAAAAGAAACATACTCAAATTGCATTGCAGCTTCCCATTGAGCTGCGTCCTTACCACTTACTTATACTTACACACTTGATGAGTCCGGAAAACAAGTGGCATCGAAGCGATCATATGAGTTAGAAGATTTTTCTCTTTCAGAATCAATCAAAATTATTTCTTCCCGTTTATTGGATTTTTTTACATATAGGGAATGCAATCCCACAGGGAAGCCTCAATCTCGGTATTTGCTGGACTGGACATTTTCGATCCCGCGGGATTAATAAAACTTCGCAAATGACTTATAACTTCTGATGGCATTTAAATTAAAATTGACAAAAGTAGAAAATTAAACATTAGACAAAAGTAGAAAACTAAATATTTTGAAAATAACTTCTCAAAAACGTTAAAGTGTTCCATCTGCTAAACGGCTAATAAGTAGTCAAATAAATAAAAAATAATAAAATAGTAAAGTTTGTAAATTCAGGACTACTAACTAAATGACCAGCAGCAGAAAATGCTCGTTCTGCTTCCACGCTTGTAGTAACAATCGTCATTAAGGCGTTATAAACAAATTGAAGATATGAGGGGTATAGTATCAAAACCCACCATGAAAAGTTGGTAAAAAAATTCACAGTTACAATTTTTCTTTTAGACTGCGTATTTATAAAGTATTTGGTAGCTTTTTTCACAATGGATTAGGTTAGCAATAGCAACACTAATTTAAGTTCGACTAGCAGAAAATATCGAGATACCACTGAATTATAAGCGAATTAAAGTCCATTATAGCGGAATTTGAAACTAACCTTACTTTATGGTGGATTTTGAAACTAAACTGTTATATTTTGGCGCTTTTTGCAACCAAACAAAACTATCAAAAAAATGGCAGTTGGATGGCATAATGCGAAATCGAAAAATTATCTGATACGGTGAATACCTACTTTAGGTTCAAAAGTAAAAAACAATTTTCTTTTTAATAGGTATTTATTAAAATAAAAGTAAACAAATTCTTAATAGCTAAATTGTAATTTTTTAAACATATCCGGAAGCTTCTCCAAAGCCTGGCTCACATAAATCATCACCACACTGTTGCTCTTCTTCGTCATCATTTTCAGATCTCGTTCTCTCGGGATCATTACTCGTATTTTCTTCCAAATCTTTGTAAAACTGCAAAAATTCAAATGTTTTCCATTCTTTTCCATAATGTTTTGAAAGGAGGTCAAAAATATCTTTCAGTTTTGTTGCCTTTGGTGTTATTCTGTTTGGCTGAATTACTTGTGGACAAATCATTGTTATCTTTTTGTTCTTTTTAGTTATGGTTTTTTTTTGCATTAGTCTTTATTCGATAAGCCTAAAACCCTGCACTAGCACATTTTCCGTTTTAGTGCGAGTAATAAAAAATCGCTTGCTTTTCATAAATGCGAAGTGCCAGGATGACGTTGGCTTAATAATAGTAGCGTACGCAGTCTTCCAATCATAAACTGGAATAGTTGCAAGGTCTACGCATGATCCATTTTCATTCAAAACATCTACGTATTCTGATGGAGAATTTATGACCTCTTTTGTCTATAATATATTCTCAATTTTTAGCAAACACACGATCAGGAGGTATGAATGAGTGACCAACGACAGGGAATACTAATTCAATTAGTTTTAGATGTCTGGGAGCTTCAGTGTAAAACCATTTGCCCAGCATATCATGCCTGTATTTTTATTTTGGCCTGAACAGCCATCGCAAACAATGCGTAGAACTTTTACGTGTTCAAGGATTGTAACATTTTGAAGAAAATGATAAACGGCACTTATGATCTCATTGCCACCTTTGGCGTGCGTTGTCTCGTTCTAGTAATAAGAGTGCACATTTTCTTTGCAAAGCTTTGCCTTAGAGTTTCCTTCGACAATGGCAAAATGATGGAAATTCAGTTGCCGACTAAAGTAAGCTGACTGATCCGGTAGCTTCGGAAGGGGCTGGTTTTTTTGACAATCAAAAGTGATCGTTTTCATAATTTCACTGTCTTCTTTTAGTATGCTGTAAAAGGCCTTGTATTTAAGACTATGAATTCGTTTCTGAATGATCAGCTCATTTCTTTTTGTCGGATCTTTTTCAACTTTCAGTTGTTCTAGTAAAGAGATGCAAGTTGAGCAAACGTCGGTCCTCGGGGAGCCAAATCCAATGTTGTAGTTGGTGTTAAATATCTTCCGAAAAAAGCTTTGTTTTACTTTTAGATCAGCATCTCGTGAGTTATTATACATCCTCCACATCTTCCGAATATTTAATCCAGCTGGTAGATACAACCTATTTGTTTGTGACCTACAGTAGTGGCTTTCCTGTCCTTTAAACTTTTCTATGAACCACTGAACAGACAGAGTTTTTGCTTCAAACAGAGCGCTTTTACGGTCACCTCCTCTAGTGTCTTTAATAGGTAATCCTCCACTTTCAAAAAATCTCTTCATTACTCCTTGAACACGATCTTTTTTTATCTGCAACATTAAGAAACGTCTTTCAGCATACGAATACTAGCGATCCATCATTGGTTGGAATAGTATATTTCGTTATGAGAATCCTTCTGGAGTTGGCTTTGGCCTTGCGCGCTTTCTTGATATTGCAATATTTCAGAATGAAATAATCTTGTTGCAGTTTTTTTTCACATTTATAAAAGCTTTTGTGAAATTTTCGTATATCTTGGCATGTGAGCCTACTACAACAAAACGCTTTTTGTTTGTGCCCGCATTGTGGAAATTCTGGCAGTTTTTTCGGTTCGTATCTGTAACAAATAAATAAAAATTAAATCCTTTTAAAACTTTAAATCTACACTACCCCATTGTACTGTCCCGACGTTGTTCTGTGGTGCGGGACAACCCCTCTGTGGAGGTGGCGTCGGTCCCTTGCGGGACTGACTGGCCGTCGAGGTGCCCTGTTTGTTTTCTAAATCCGGGGCACCTCACCAAAGGCGGCATTGGTGGCACTCGCCGGGTTTTAGTGGGTAGAGCTGCGTCCATTTACCAGCTGTCGGGCGCAGCGAGTCCCACATACCCGCGTGGGGAGACCCACTCCCCCGCGGGATGCCTCAGAGCATTTCCCGGCGTTAAAGAAAAAAAAAATGGTGGGGTGATGGCATGCCGCGGCATCGCACTATGGCGAGCGATGCTACAGGTATTTTTTTTTCGTCATTTCACACAACTTTTACTATGAGACCAACTTAGGAAGCTCATAACTGTTCGGCTCTTTCATAGAAAACATCGACCAATTCACCAGAATTGTATGAAGCAGCTGAATTTTTTTACGCGCTTTCAGTGTTGGGCCCTTAGAGAAAGTTGTTTGTATTAATGAGTTTGCCAACCCTTCTAAGTTTGAGCGGGTCTTTTTGTAACAGACAGTATAAAAATTCTATATTGTTTTCAATCCATGTAAACACTTAAACCATAAACTCCCATAAACGTTATAATCGTCCCATAAACAAAATATGGGACTTCGTGTAAATACATTACCTACTGGTTGCATCTCGCATATAACTTTTTTATCATCAAAAATAAAAAAAAAACAAACATTTTCTAACAAAATTTCACTCACCGTTTTTTGCGTGCTATTTCACGTTTCCACGAAGATGGACAGTTTGGCCTTTTCCTAGACTGTTTAGGATCGGATTTTTTCACAAATTGTTCTAATTCACCCATTTTTTCACATGAAATCTTAATAAAATCCACACACACTTAACGTTGTTTAGTCAACAATCGCCATACTGTTTTTTCAGTCAGTTGACTCAAATGAAGTGCTGTGATTGGTCGATTGATTTATGGTGGATTTTGATACTAATGCTAGACGTTATAGGGGACTTTGCAACACATATCGTATTTAACTGCTGGATTTATTTATGTTTTAGCGGATTTTGCTACAAACTCATTCATTAGTCTAAAAGAAAATTTCAAGACGCTTCTAACGATGTTTCTACTTCAAAAAATTTTAATAAGCATTGTGGTGGGTTTTGATACTACACCCCTCATATGTGCTTTTTTTGTCCACCTGACTTAAAATAATTAATTTCCTTCCTTATTAAAATATCGAGATTGTCATGACCAGATATTAATTGGCGTGTTCCAGTAGATTGTAAATTGGTCAAACTCAGATCGAGGTACGTCGTCTTCAGAGTCATCAGCAGAGGAGCGATGTGTGTTACTTTATTTTTCTTGAATTGAAATATACAATAGTTTTTGTAGGGCGTCCTGTTCTTTTTAAATCGAGCCTTTTCAACTACAACCGAACCACGGTTAGAATGTTCACTAACCTCATTTTAGGGCCGAGGAGTACGGTATAGCAGTTTAATGTAAATAATCCATTTCCATGTTCCACTATCCACCAGCCACCATATTTTTTCCCACGCTTTAACCTCTCTTCACTTTTGTCTGCAACTCATTTTCCTCTGAAGGACATCAACTTAGCAGACTGCCTTTTAGTTACAGGTTCGTAACAGTAAATCCAGCTTTCGTCCCCGCAAGTATGCCGAACAACGGCATTTGAATCTTTAAATCTTTTCACTATCTCACGGCTTCTGTCAAATTATGAGGTATCCACCACATACATATATAGGGTACAAAGCTTCCTGACCGCTAAATGTTCATGTTGGATTTTGTACACTTGACTCATACGAGGGCGGCACTGAAAATTTCAGATCAAGGAAGTGACACAAAATTACTATTTAAAAATGTATTTATTGCTTTTCGAAGTATTCTACGCGAAATTTGGCACACTTTTCCATACGATGGAACCAATCATTGAAGCAACCATTCCATTCGGAAGTTGGGGTCTCCAAAATTGCCGTTTTGTAGGCTTAGCTTCTTCAGGCGATGAAAATCTCTGACCACGCAATTTATTCTTTATTTTAGGGAAAGTATAGAAATCATTAGGGCTTAGGTCGGGGCTGTACGGCGGATGGTCTAATAATTCTATGTTTTCTTGCTCTAAAAACTCTTTTGTTCTGTGCGCGGTGTGAGAACTCGCATTGTCGTGATGTAGGATGATGCGGCGGTTGCAGTTCTCTTTACGGAGTTCAGAAACGACCTGTGGCAAACAAATGCTAGCATACCATTCTGCATTAACCGTTCTTTGTCCCTCAAGAGGAATAGTCGCAACATGGCCGGTTTTGGAGACAAACGTGGCCACCATATTTTTTGCAACACTCCGTGAACGAACAATTTTTGTTGGCTTTAACTCATTTTCGAACACCCAAACTCGTGACTGGTTTTTTGTTTCGGGTTCGTACGCATATATCCAGGATTCGTCACCTGATACGATGTTTTATACAGCATTTGAGGATCCTGTGCGGAATATTTCGAGAGTTCTGACGCACCAAGTAACGAGAGCCACTTTTTGCTCTTCACAGAGCAAATGCGGTATCCATCGGGAAAACAACCTTTTTAAACCTAATTTTTCATGCAAGATTATTTGTATTTGACTCATGCCAATGTCTAAAGTTGCCTGAATTTCGCGGCATGTCACATGTCGATCTTCCTCAATCAGCTTACGCACAGCATCAACGTTTTCATGGGTGACTCCAGTTTTTGGACGACCTTGACGGGGATCATCACTGAGCTTGACACGTCCACGTTGAAATTCAGCAAACCAGCGATGAATTGTGGTTTTGGATGGGGCTTCATCACCAAATGCAGAAATCATCCGGTCAACACACTGTTTTCGTGTTCATAATAAACCACTTCGAAAGTCATAATAAATCATCGCTCTAGAATTTTCTCGAGTCAATTCCATTTTCTCAACGACTGAACAAATTTGACAAGACCTTGTGACAAGACCGAGAATCTTTTTTTTAAATAAATAAATGGTATTCGATTTTTAAATCCAAGGAGTTTTCAATTAAAAAGATTTTAATATGACAGGAACAGTGGAAATATTCCATTCCCTATACTTTTAGTGCAGCCTATGTACCGATGCCTAAGCTTGTCCGAATCTACTGATAGGTTACTTTTTTGTCAGTCTCTATCATACGCCGCACAACACTGATGTTAACTTCAGTCGTCGCCGTAGAAGGCCGTCCGTCACGCATATCATCGGTCAGATTAGTGCGACCAGGTTTAAACTAACTAAACCAGTCGTGAACAGTGGCACGAGGGTGTTCATCGTGAAAGGCCAATCGAAGTCTATAATAACTTTCTCTTTGACTTAAATGACATCGAAAATGAATTCACGAAAATTTCAATTTTCGGTATGGCGCCAAATCAAATGAAATATATACACAAGAATATTGACAATGAGTTCCTTTTTTTAATTGTAAACTTATTTTTTATTATATCGATCACAAGTTCTAAGAATTTTCTATAGCTATTCTAAGAGCTATAAGCCTTATTATCATTTCTTATTTTACAAGTCTTAGAGTCAAATGATACAGTAAAACCCTTTTTAGCCATAGCGCTTATAGACCAAATGTTCGCAGGTTAATAGGTTTGGCACGAAGTATACACCACTTGTTATCTTTAAACAATTTTTTAACTTTAAACCTTACCTTAACACTTCCTAAACCAACAGCTGAGATTTTTCCTCCATTATGCACTATTCACTTGAATTGAATTGATACATAATCACTACTGAATGTTTTTCTGTTATTGCTCATGTTGTTTGTGGCTCCTGAGTTAATGCACCATTTATCTCCTTTAACAACGACTGAACAAGCTGACAGCAATGCTTCATCACTTTATATGGCCTTCTCCCTAATATTTTTCTAATTTTTGCGGACAGTTCATCATAATATGGCCAGTTTTTAGTTGGCATTTATAGCATTTTGTTAGCTATCAATGCTGTCACTAACTCGCCACTGCCAATTCGTCGTTCATATTCCTGCAATAGTTTTGATTTGACAGATTCACTGCAGAGTTTCATGTTATTATTCTCAAGACGTGTCATGATCAAAGGATCATCATCAGGTGGTCATCCACATCCACTTAGCATAACTACTGCTACAAAGTCCTGTTCTAGGGGTTCCCCAATGTCATTTAATTGTTGAACGGTTTCTTCGATTTTTGATATATATACATATCCATATTCTCATGTTCACTTAGTTTCATACTGAAAATACTTCTCATATGACTTAACTATCTGCGTAATCCCTTATCCTTAAAAGCTCGTTGTATTTTCTTCCAAGCTTCATACGCAGTTTTTTCATTTCTTACACGAGGATAGGCAGAGGTATGAACAAGCAAATTTTCGCTAAAGCTTTCAAATTTTTCTTTCTATCTTTTACTTTTTCTGATTCCACAAAATCGCATAAATTCTCAGGCACTAATATAATACACATAGAGAGTTTCCAATTATGGTAATCCTGGATTCCCTAAAGTTTTTTAATAGGGAAAGATAGGCGAATAATAATTACCGATGCCGAAAGCATTACTAATTATTTTAGGAATACGCAGTACTTAATGCAAAAAATATTGCCTGGGCCTGTCACCTTTTGGAATATTGGTGATATTTAACGATTTATCCGGATTAAGCAGAATAAGTTTTATTGTTAAACTTGTAATAGATTAGCTTTAGCACACACCATAATATAAGAGAACAAAATTTATATGACAGTACATTTTTTTTTTCAATACAAGTTTTGCGTTTAAAACATCTTATTCTGACACCTAATAACCCTTATTGTTGTCAACTCGTATACATACACTTGCTGAAAAGAAGAACGTAAGATTTAAGAAACTGCAATGGACCTGGACAAGACATAATTAACAGTTATTCATTACATATATTGAATTAAATAAAAATGTGAAGAATGAAACCAGCATTGGGTTGGAGCATAAATTAACTATGGCGTAATCTGATTTGGAAATGAAGTTTCGAGCCTATCCAATCAAATTATTGTTTTAAAACAAGCTACTACAGCAGTTTTATCTTTACCTAATTATTATATAATCAAGGTCCAAGACTTTAAATGAAGCGTGATCACATAACTGTAATAAATTTGGTGCGTATAGGCGTGGAATGTCAAGACAATGCGCTAAATATAACAGTGAAGGGAATAAATCATGGTTCACAGACGAAAGTAACGATCTCCTGTCTGATTTACGCGCTGGGCGGTTTTGGGCTGGAGATGTCACATAATATTCTATATTTAAACTATTTTGGGCTTTAAACATTTAAAAGTTGATGTTTTTGAACGATTCGAATGAATGAATAAACAATTTATTTTACTAAACAGACATAACTTTCTTTTGTTGATATGAATATTGGAAATTTTGCCATAGTTTGATTATGATTTCAATCGTGATCGTAAAGTTTTACTGTCCTTTTTCAAGGTGTAAAGCCGTTAATTTTTCCCGGCCTTCTTACACGCTTTTTATTAGCTTCACCTGTATGTATGTTTGTAACCGACTCCTTTGAGCGCGATTTTGACCCAGTTTAAACGGCCAGATTTCGTTCAAACTTTGTAGATTTATCGAGGACCGATGACTACAATAATTTGATAAAATTATTCCAATATCCTGATCAGGATAATCAGGATAGCACATGCTAGGAAGGCATACCGCATAAGGCGCGCAAGTTACCTACATCACTTGTGTTGTTTTTAGTCTCTCACTCATTTCTAAAGTGATTGCCATTAGTTGAGTACTTTAAATTAATAAAATCTTTAATTAAAAAAATCGACACCAAAAAGTAAAAAATAAATTATAGTTTAAAAAAAACCTAAAAAACACGCTTTAATAGCAAACCGAACTATAAATTTGAAAAAAAAAACAAAATAAATAAATGATATTACTTATTGTAAAAAAGCGTGGTGCTTGTAACTAAGTTTTTATACTAACTTCACTTTTTAAAAATAGATACCGATGAAATATTTTTAACAATGAATATCGAGCACTTCACGCTTTTTTACAATAAGTAATATCATTTATTTATTTTGCTAACCCATTTAATTCTTCTATTAAAAATTATTTTCAAATTTAAAGTTCAGTTTGCTAATTGCTATTAAAACGTGTTTTTTAGTTTTTTTAAACTATAATTTATTTACTCTAGAATTTGGAAGTTTGATGGCGGTACATTTTCAAGGTGTAAGCTGTAAAGATGATTATGCAGATCATTTTTTTTTTACTTTCAAAACATGATAAAACTATCATGCGGAAATCTTTTTAATAAGAGGTAGCAAAAATAAAAATTTCATCCCCAAATTTGTCGCCCTAGGACTACTCAGCCCAGCCTGCTTGTAAACTGCATTCAGCATAGACCCCGCAATATTTAAGCCGTATCAACTCGTATATGTTGTGACGTTGACCACTTATCACTGGATGGCTTCTGCCGATTTGCCTTTGTATGCATGAAAAAGGTAATTGGTCGATGTGGAACTCATCGTTATGGTCGATGTGGAACTCATCGTTATGGTCGATGTGGAACTCATCGTTATGGTCGATGTGGAACTCATCGTTATGGTCGATGTGGAACTCATCGTTATGGTCGATGTGGAACTCATCGTTATGGTCGATGTGGAACTCATCGTTATGGTTGATGTGGAACTCATCGTTATGGTCGATGTGGAACTCATCGTTATGGTCGATGTGGAACTCATCGTTATGGTCGATGTGGAACTCATCGTTATGGTCGATGTGGAACTCATCGTTATGGTCGATGTGGAACTCATCGTTATGGTCGATGTGGAACTCATCGTTATGGTCGATGTGGAACTCATCGTTATGCAACGTTCCAATAATTGTGACATATCAAATATCGTTTTGATTCCCGACGCGTGGACAGCCGTCAGACCGTAAGGCCTTTAGTGATGTGAACTAACTTCTTCTCCCGTTAAATTAGAACCTAATATATTCGCGAATACAAAATATATGTTATAAAAATTATTTTATGTTTAAACGTATTTTATTTATATTATAATCCGTGGGTCATTTATTACTTGCTTACGTGATAAGAATCTTGGTATAGAATAAATAAATAAAAAAGCACCTATAAAAATATTTGCGAAAAATCAAACAAAAAATGCTATTAACATAATATAAATCATAACATGAATAACTTAGTCACTGCGCACTCAATGAGCTGTAAGTAATACAGATTATATAATTAATTATGTTATTTAAACTACTTTATTGTAATGTAATCTAATATTTTTCCGGACATGTTAAGTGCATACGTAATATGCATTACGATTTTAACCCCACGTGAAATAATATCCTCCTGTTTGTTGCTGAAAGCTGGTGCTGTTCATTAGCACAACCACAAGTCCGCACGCAGCACGCAGGCCGCACTCAGCAGTCAGCACTGCGGCCTGCGCTTGCTCAGTCGGTCGGTCTAGCTGCACGCGGCCGCGCGCGCTTCTACGCGACAGTAATATTCGAATTTCGGATACGTTAATTTGCAACCAGTTTGACATTGACGTTTATTTTTTTTTATTTGCAAGTGATAACATCCAGTGACTAGTTTTTATAGTTCCACAGAAATCGATGTGTCTTATCGGAATGCGTAGAAATCGTCACGCACGAATGATTTAGAAGACTTATGGATTATAAACCACCGAGTTGCGGGTACTGTAATTTAAGGCATCACTGCCTATTGTCTAGCAGTTGCGTTGATTGTCCTACCGTTATGCCCTAGTATTAAAAATTGGAGAAAGTCAAAACCGTTCTCCGTCAGTGCTACAACTTATACACTAGTTAAACAAGAAAAAACACTCAATTTAATGAAGACATGCATGTGAATTTTACTACCGGATGTTTATGAGAGGGTAAATAAATTTTTCAACAATATTGGCACTTATACCCTAACTGTAGAGTCTCAAATTGTACATTTCGTAAGAAGAAGGATTGTGTGGTTCTAAATTCTAATTCCGTTGTTTAAAGCACAAGCATACATTTTCTTGGTTTCATAGTTTAATATTTCATTGTAATGTTTAGATAATCTAATAAGCTGTGTTTGTTTGTACTAAGTTGCACGTTGAGTTACTGTTAACATGCCAAATTACAGTATACATAATTGTTTTCAAAGGGAAATTCGGTGTATCGATTCTTATAAATTTATTACTTATTTATTAATTTAAACATCATATAATGTATTTATTTAATTTTAGACTCGAAGTATTACACATTTTTTTATAGTCGTAGATCTAAAACAGTAGTAAATTTGAAACAATTGTAACCTCATCAGGGACGCCTATAAACTATTTGAGACCGTTTTTCAACATGTCATGAAATTTGTCTTGCTTCCCTTTTCCAAAATATGTATATTAGCGTACACACTTGGACACGTAGGGCTTAGCCCAATGTTCGAGTTGAAAAATGTTTCAACAGTTTGTTTGAAGTTTATAGTTTCTTTTTGAAAGCAAATGGACGCCTTGCAATTCAATTTATTTGAGTAGGTTGATAGGTTACGACGGTGTTATTAAATAACAATAGAGTAGGTGTAATGTCATCATTAATATTAGCTAATAATGATGATAACTGCAGTGGTTATTAAATAAAAGTCTCGCTTAACGCACATCTCCAGCTACTTCGTTTATGTGAAATGACTCGAATGGACCGTCTCGTGATAATATTTCATAGGAAGACAAATAATAATATCAACCCTGATACGTTCCACTGCTGGACACAGGTCTTCTCCGTGAAATCAAGCGTATCAGGGCTATAGTTCACCGTTGGTGAACTTCACACACCTTCAAAGACTTTTAATCTCATCAGGCAATCGAAGGAAAACATCGTGGGTTTCCCCACGATGTTTTCCTTCACCGGTGAGCAAACGATGGTCTAATGATCATGTGCACTTAGAAATTGAAAAAACCCATTTCAAGGATCCACAGGGATCTCAACTCTCCCTCAAAAGGCCGTGCCCATACCCACTAGTGACTAGACCATCATCGTTCACTTGTTACACTCCTCACGTCCACACGCCCACATGTCAAAAGCTATCACAAATATTAAAGATACGAGAATACAAGATCTTCATATTCAGGCTATTAGATCTATAACTTTTCTAGTCTAAGGCATATTCATATACCTACGATATAAAATGATTCGTCTATTCAATACAATTAATGTTTTCTATCTAATACCGTTTAGCTTGTGAACTAAAGTCACTTAGCTGTTAAGATAAAAATTATACACCACTTCTATTTAAAATTAAGTTATCAGCTTTACCTTCAGCCTTAGTTCATAAAGTAGATAACTTGATTTGGTGTCGTCAAGCTATTTCAATATCTTCATCGGTTATCTATTCTTTGATATAGGGTAAGTCAGTGGCCAACACAAAAAAATCTCAAAGAAAATAGCATAATTTTACTTCCTTTTTGTTTCTTCGTAAAATCACGCACCTACAAATGATCGCGTTCGAGTCGAGAACTAAACTAGCCGTGTTTCTCGAATCCGATACGAGTAGACACAAACCCAGATCGCGCTAACAGCGGTAGCACTACGCTACCGCTAGATTACTTGGGCACCGCGCGTGGCCCGCCTCCATCTACAGAGGGAGGGATGAGGGCCGGCCCTCATGATTCAAGGTTAAATTCAACCGTAAAAGATTCGTCAACCGTATCGGATTTGACTAGTCCAAATCCTGCTCTCCCGAGCAGCGCGCGCGATGAACCGCGCCCCCTGCGTGGCGCGGAGGGGGGCGTCCCCCTTTCGAATATTTCTTAAGTGAGCCATCTGCTCACTTACTGTACCGATTGAGCTTAAAGGCCATCAGGCCGAAAAGTCTAGCCCTTCCGAAAAAAAAAAAAGCCGTGTTGCTAGTTTGCTTTAGGAACGCCATTTCCGAATTCTATTCCAAACTTTTTTGTGTTGGCCATCTCTCCTATACAGCCATCTTTCCTCGACTTACTCTATGTGAATAGCCCACTTGCGTTTAATAATATGCTTATTATTTACGTAATAATTACAAAGAGAGAGAAATATAGAGCTCCACGATTGAGGAAACCCTTATCATCCAATATCTAAGATATAATTGCTAAAGAATTTACAAAGCATTCTACTAATAGCTGTTCTACTTTTGTACTGTTGCAGACATAATATAATCATTCATAGTTCAAAGACTATATATTTAAAGGTTCTGGGGGCTGTTCCTCGTGGTTTTACCTGTCTAAATTTAAAAAATACACCCAAATAAAATAAAAAACCTTCCTCATTAATAATAAATTTATTCAAAATGAATTTATGCAATCTGACTGTAAGTTTCGGAAATTGGCGCGTTCAAACAAACAAATTCTTTAGCTTTATTTAGTATAGATGTCACACTATGCACAAATTTTAAATAAAATATATAAACGCTAATATCTGTACAATGAAACGAAGAAATGATTTAGTGTTTACGTGGCGATAAATTATGATGTTGATGGTATAATACAACGGAAAATTTGCTTAAAATGACATTAATTATATCTATCACACCTAATCGATCACAAGAGTGATCTTGACCCGAGCGCAGACTAAAAATACGGCCATTACCTAACTTACTACGTGGAGTAACGACCCGCCCGGCTGCGCGCAGCTTACATATAATTAGCAATAAGTACAGTTGTGTGCGAAACTTAAACGAACGGATGGAAGTACAATCGTATAATATAATCGGCCGGTGTGTATAGAGTGTAGACTCCAAATATCAGTAAGTTTTATAAACAGGTGTGAAACGCATAATTTCCTATTCTGGTATCTTTTGAATTTCTTAAATTAAAATTCGTATTTTTTTTGTGCGAAACATCTCTCGGCGCGCCTTGGCACAGTAAATGCCGTGACAGATATTCATCGCGTGACACCGAATATACGCCAACTTTATGTAAAGTACAAATTAGATTTCTTAAACCAAAACCACTGGTTTGAGCTACCGATATTCGATACGTTTTACATAAATACACTTGTACTATTATCCAAATTTAAAGAACGTTTAGACTGATTTTTTATAGTTCAATTTTTGTTCCCCTCACTAATCACGGATTTTTCTTTAATTCAATCTTCACTCAGAACCTCGCATCAACTAATGACCAAAAAGTAATGCCTTCATTGCCATTGACTAGATTAAGAATTCGGTAAACATTTTTCACGACAGCTCAACGAGAAACCATTTCAGATATCTTTGCCTTGTCCTAAATGTGTAACAAATGTTAATTAAAATGTCTCCGTAATTGAAGGTTAGGAGAGATTACAAAACTTGATCGGTAATGGTGTAAACTGTAAAGTAACGTCATCATTTTTTTCTTTATCTTCCATGTCTTTATATGTTTAGACTTTAGACTGCTGTATCGGTCTTTACGGGATTTAAATCTCGCCATTGAGTTTATTACTGAACTGAACTTACATAAAACTCCTGAAATGTGAAGTATCTGCAGTTAGCGATATTATATATTAAGTTTAAGATATTAAGTTCCATAATGTCTTTGTGTCAGACAAGAATCAATGTTGGGAGACAGTGGGGGGAATTTATATTCGTTGGCTTCTCAGATCGTTTTATCTTTCTTTAGTTTTATTAAAAAGCAACAAATTTTCTCTTCGTATAAACAAGTTATGTAATAATGGTAGATATTATTATATTTTTCTACACGACCATTGACATAAATGAATAAAAAGTTAACTTGCAGTCCGTGGGTAACAATTACAAGCAATAATGCGCGGCTAGTAAAATTGTCTTGTCAGACACACTCTCACAAGTAATAGTTTATACTTATTTTTGTACATATTTCGAGATATGATTGTCTTGGCATTCATTGAGGGAGGCCTATGTTTAGTAGTGGACGGATAGTGGCTGATTGGTGATAATTATTGTTACACTTCCAAAATAAACTGATAGCATCGGGACCTAATTAATAAATCGCGGTAAAATCTGTGTAAAATTGTTTCATTATATATTTTTTTGTATTGATAAAAACGAACGACGAAATAAAGTAGTCCAAAATACTAATAGATATTAAATAACAATATGTTTAAAAAACTTCAATTTAATCATCTTTAAATGCTAATATGTCATAAGTCGATAACGCACGTGAAACGCCAGAGGGTTTTGTTGGTGTCTTTGGATGTCGGCGATCACTAACCACTAACCAGCAGAATATGAACCCACTACCCATTTACATATTATAAAAATTGGTTGTCTGTAAAGTCGGTTTACTGATGATAGTTGAACGTGACAACTTTGAACGTCATAAGAAAATGGAACGCCTCAGAGCGAGGCAACGCCGCATGCGTCATGTTTTTTCGTTCTTGCAGCCTGCTTCATCGAATTATAAGACATTGTCACGTCAAAAATATACTTCGTCAATGACAGGTGTTGAAGCAGTTATGATGTTGACAGTACGGTGAATCACTCGACAGAATAAAGCGCATGGCGCTAGCCAGTTAATGGGGTCACACTCACAAAGAGGATCATAATTAAACGCGTCCACTGGCCAGTATTGTGGACGGTATTACTGAAATATAGCTCAATGTTATATGAATTAACTCATCGTAAATTTGGTTGTACAATGTGTACTATTACTACAATAACTAGGGACAGGAGCTCAAAATCACGTAAAAGAAAGTGACTGTAATGCAAGCATAATTAATATTCTTAAAACTTTTCATTTACAAGCTGAATTTCATATTAGATCATAATATTAGTGTTCACTAATATTTTTACTCAATGGTCTCAATAATACCTATACATGACAACATCGTCATTTAAATAGGTCCGTATGTCGTGTTGAGTGCTGACCATGATTTTTTAAATGATATCTATCAGATGCTGATGTATAGCAATAAGCAAACATAGCAAATAGCAATCAAAATGAACACCGGCAATAATAATTTACGAGTTGGGTCCCGTGGTCTCTTCTGATTAATATTTGTATTAGACGTTCTCACTCTCACCAATAATTTTTTAATCGGATTTTCCAAACGTATAATTTAGAATTTTAGTTGGATGTCGTTTACTAACATTAACAAATTCTCCTGTTTTAGGATTCTAACAGGTTGTCTCCTACTAAAGTATATTTATATTCATAGAGAATATAACAAACAGATATCTGTTTAATTTCAATCTATTCGGGTTAGTGACGTACAACCAAGAATGTTCTGGAAGGAAGTGGGTCAAGTGGTACGTTTGCTTTACGATCTCAGAACGGCCGTATATCTTTTTCAACAGCACTGACAGCTTTTTAAGGGTCATTGTCACTAAAGGCGTAATGCTTATTAACATGTGGAAGATATACTTGGGCGTTTTTTCATGGCTTTTACCTCGTTCTTTTCTATCTCTCTCCCTTGTGTCCTACTTGCCATTGATAAAATTAACGGAATATATTCATACTAGTAAATCTCAACTTATCGTAATAGTTTTCTTATCTTTGTGGTTGTTACGAACACAACACGCAGATGGTTATCTAATTAGCTATTTCCCGGAAAGCGGTTTCAGTTTTCAATATGAGACTAATAAAAATAAGTTCATCTTACAATAAAAAGCAGTAAATCTCTTGTGAAAATATAATTATTCACGATTTATCATGCTCTTGTCTAGCGATGAAATTGTACGGAAAAAAGTGTTGATAGCTATTTATATCACTTTTATTAGAGAAATAATTTATAACGGACAAATGATTAGACGGGAGTGTTCTAAATACGGTGCACGATAAAACATAATCACGTTGGAGAAACGAGGTGTTGATAGATAGATGGTTTATTTCCATAGAAAGTTTATGTGTGAAATGTTTATCGTACATGATTAAGTCTCAAAGTCACAGGCAGACGCCTCGCCGCCGACCAAGTGCGCGTGAGTCATTCTAATTACCATTTTCAGAACTCTGTACAGTCAAATCGTAAAAATGTAAATACATTTATTGATGTGCAACATCTATTGGCGCGTTGGCAGTAAAATCGAATGTCGTGACGCCAAACGGCATGATGCCGTCAGGTTTTTTATTATAGATTTTATTATTAATAACATAGACGTTTTAAACGTGCCGGGCGTCCGTAACGGTCAGCTTTTCTCAATAATACACACAATGTTCAGCTAGTGCCTCCGTTAATTCAGTCGGAGAAAAACGTATTTTCACAGGTGCTTGTATTGTTTTCGTTAAACCATTCGCTGAGTTCTACGTTCCCTATATAGTTGGACGTATTTTAGTTTTATTGCCCCTAAAGAAACAGTTTCGTTAAGTCTAACTGTGAACGACAAAGACCAGATCCTTGTGGTTTTGGAACATGTTTTAATTTTATATCTGGATTCTTGATTAACATTTTATAATAATTTCGAGTCATAAATACTATCATTAAACATTTATACATTTACATGTTTATAAACACGCAAGTATGAATAATATGTTTTTTTGTCTGAAACCGGTAAATCGATTACCTCTAACAATTATGCATACATATTTATATAATATATATTATGTTTTTGCAAAGTTACGGTTAAATGTGAATCAGAATCAAAATAATGACTGCTAGTTATTTAATAATTGAAATTTGACTTTTGGATTGGTGTTTCCAAGGTTCGTCTTGGGACCATTGTTCTATATAATGTATATAAATAATAACTTCTGCTTGTTACATCACTGATGGCATGGTTACGCCGTGAGTCAGCCTGTGGGCGATGCAACCGGTTCGATACCTGCAGGTTTTGGTTTCGCAACTGCAATTCGTAAAAACTTAACTTTACCATATAACGTTTTTGGACGTTATTGGTAGTATTTGGATGTTTAATTTTGCAAGAAGACACCATACCATTTTGAATATAATATGCAGTGATGCAATAATCAATTGTATAAGAATATAAGTTTGTCACACAAAAAATAAAAAAAATACGCATAAATGCTTCACTCTTCCTTAGCAAGTAAGTCTTAGTAGGCGTACGTGGTTAGTGAGAAATTTATATTTAGAGACGGTTATATTATACATAGTACATACCCCACCATGGTTCAGCCGCTGTACCTTGGGCAAAGCTAATTGGGCCGAGGGGGCTCTTTGTACCCCCTTATAAGAAGAGGGGACAAAAGAGCAGGGGGCAAGGGGCGAGGATGGGAACCTCACCTCATTGTACTGTCCCGACGTTGGTAGGGGTTGTTCAGTGGTGCGGGACAACCCCTCTTTGGAGGTGGTGCCCTTGCGGGACTGACAAGCCGTCGAGGTGCTCTGTTTGTTTACTAGATCCGGGGCACCTCACCAAAGGCGGCATTGGTGGCACTCGCCGGGTTTTAGTTGGTAGAGCTGCGTCCACTTACCATCTGTCTGGCGCAGCGAGTCTCACATACCCGCGTAGAGACCCACTCCCCCGCGGATGCCTCAGAGCATTTCCCGGCGTTAAAGAAAAAAAAAAGTATATTTCTCAAATATATTAAGTATATTAACTAAACTAACTAACTAAATAAAAACGAATAGAAAAATACTTCTATTGGTTTTTATTTGTTAATTAAAGTTTCTCATTTTAGCCAAATTACAGTCATAGAGTAACACTAAATATGCATACATACGTAGGTTTAAATATTTATATGCTCAAAAATGTTATTTACTATTCAAATTTAAACATATTTTTATTTTTGATTTCATAGTATACATAAATGCAATACACATTGCGTTTAAAATTAAAATCATATTTAAAGTTACATTATGCATCCAAAAATTCAATAAACTAAAATGTAGGTATCACAAATAATTAAGTAATAAATCTATTTTTTGTTATATTAGATACATTAGTATCTATTTTTAGAAAAATATTAGATTTAGAAAAATATTATTGGAAAAATTTATTATTTTCATCGATAAAACCATTTGGAAAAGCTAGTGATTAACTAAATATACACATCATTTATGACACCTTGAAAAATAAAAGGTAAAAAAATTATTACGTACAGCTTGGCAAAAAAGAGTATGACGTGGTGACAAGTGGAACTAAATATTTTACTAAATGGAAACCTATGATGTTGGCAATACTTGGCCGACAAATACTATATTTTAAGTAAAGTTTAATGTTTCACATTTATTATTAACGATTTGATTAAATTCTCGTTTTCCCATATTATGATGAGACCTAAGTCAAAGTGGCGCCCTCATTTTTTCCACACTCTTTTTTGCCAAGCTGTATATCAGAGCTATTAAGATAAATAAATATATATATAATATAAGATGTTATATCGACATTAATTATAATCTTAAGAAGTATTGTATAAGTAATAAGTAGATAACTGAAGTAATATTTTTAGCGTTTGGTTATATGCACCGATATAACCAAACGCTAAAAATATTACTTCGGTTATCTCACACATTTACGAATCGTTAGTTAGTATTTATTGTATAAATACGATAAATTTTTGTCTTCTTTGTCCTTCTTTCACATAGAAATAACGAGACAGTTCAGCACCAGAAGGATAACTAAAGAAAACTGAGTTTCAACCTTTCTTCTTCTTCATCGTTCCCTCACTGCTGAGGATCGTGACCACATATGATCTTCCACTGGACACGGTCATGGGACAAGTGGACGGTCTGGTGCACATTGCCCCCCACTTTGGTCTTTGTGTTCTTCCTCTAGCACGTTTTCCGTCCATTTGTTCCAAAATGAACATCCTCTCCAGATCATGCTTTGGAGAACGCATAATGTAACCGAAGAAGCTCAGAACTCTTTCTTGGCATATTGTTGAGAGCCGATTTTTGATATTTAGTTCCGCAAGTATGGACTCAATTTCAACCTTAACAATACCAATTTATAGTATTATATTAAATTAAGACGATCTCCGGTGGCCGGTCCGTGTTGGATGTGAGTGGCCAAGTTCAGCAGTGGACGGATAGAGGCGTATGATGATGATGATGATATATTAAGACATACGAATCCGTAATGTAATCGGTGAAATTTAAAAAAAAATTGCAAAATATTTTCCAATTATACCATGCTACTTTGTGTACCCGCAAGTCACAAGGTTGTCTCCTGCCACGCGATATATCATTTCTGATTATGATGAGCTAGTATGACTCAATTTTATAGACCAATCGTTTCCAATCATTGTAATCAAAATGTTTCAGATGCTTTGCGGTAATTATGGTCACAAATTGTCTAACATCATTTTTCACAGTACCTACCCTATGATTCAAATTGAAAGTATTTAGTCTGTGTATGTGTATTGAGTTATGTGAATTCTTATGATTGGTTTTTACTTAATAACTCATAATTGGACCTAAGCAGGTAACAGCAATCATTATTTAATCAAAAAGAGAATCATGGTCAATATCGTCCATGAACACAGGATTTCCCCTGGCGTTAGTCCTTATTGTGCCAGACTTAGCACACATGTATGATGCTAGATCGGTCTCGGGTAGTCATTAGACAGCCAGACCTGCTTCTCTTTTGGAATGTAGCAGAGCTGTTATGTGAAAAATAAGTAATATAGTAGCATCCACGTGTTCAACCAGTAAATTAATACAAACAACAATCATCATATAATTGTAATATAATAATATCGATCCTATATATGTCCCACTGCTGGGCACGGGTCTCCTCCTCGAAATGAGACGAGAAGGGTCGTGTTGGGCCATAGTTCACCGATGTGCCCAGCGCCGGCCCAATGCGGGTGTTGAACTTCACACAACTTCGAAGACTTTAAATCTCATCAGGCATGCAGGTCTCCCATAGGTCTCCTCACGATATTTCCTTGACCGGTGAGCAAGCGATGGTCTAATATTCAGAACGAAGAAATTTAGAAAAACTCATTTCAAAACACCATAGTCGTCAGGATCGAGGCCGTGTCCGTACCCACTAGTGACTAGACCAACATTATACAATCGTTATAATGAATATTTTTTGGTTATATTCAAACAATATATTTAAGACATATCTCATAACTGCAACTTATACAGATTTGACTTGCGAGAACAGCCTTGATAAGATGAATCAGATCAAGAAGTGTTTTATCTCTCTGAATCATATTTACTTGCATGTAGGTGATATTTAGAATAGTGCATGGACTTAAAACTACGTTTACCGTCGCGCAAGTTTTTCGTGGTGAGTAAAAGCGTTGATAATTAATGTCTACTGATAATTAACATTTTGATAATTATTTCAGTTGACCAATACCGAAGTCGTCGAAATTGGTTATTTTGTCATAATAAAACATTAATTTTACTTTAGAACCGTTAAACGTTTACATTACGGTTAGTATAGCACTATTATTGTCTTATGTCAATTAGATAAGCTATAGACATTCAGTTGTGGACGGATGGAGGCTGATGATGATGATGATAGACATTCACTAAAGTTATAGTTGGGTATTTGGGTAAAACCCATTTTTATTCCAGACGATTGTACTATTTTTTCTTTAACGCCGGGAAATGCTCTGAGGCATCCGGCTGGGGAGTGGGTCTCCCCACGCGGGTTTGTGGGACTCGCGACGCCCGAAAGCTGGTAAGTGAACGGAGCTCAACCCACTGAAACCCGGGGAGTGCCACCAATGCCGCATTTGGTGAGGTGCCCCGGATCTAATGAGCAAACAGGGGTACAGACGATTGTACTTGCATCCATAATAGTCATACTGCTTCGCCAAATTTCTTTTCTTATATGAGTTATGCTATGAAGCGGTCGAAATATTTTTATAAATTAAATTGGAAACGAAATATTGGCGTTCTTTCAAGTTTTATGATCAAGCGGTAACACTTAACAGGCAGATTAATATATATATTTGAGAGTTTGATATTTATTATTTAATTTCATCAAAGTTAAAAGTGTGTTTGATTATACTTACAAATTGCAAACCTTTGTTTGGTCATCAATTAATAAAGAAGTTGAAAGTTAATGAATCTTTCAATCTATATTTCAAAAACCTTTCACTCGATTATTTAATCGATTCTGTCGTAATAATTGTGACTTAAAAATGAAATACTTTTGTTTGTGTTGTTGAATCGATTGAACCTTTACCACGTCATGACTCAAAGTTATGTAATCAAATCCCTTTTCATGTCGATAATTTCTAGTTTGCTACCTCAGAAAGTATTTTAATTTAGAATTTGATTAATCCGAATAAATGAAAATCCTGAAATAATAAGTTCCCATTTTGCTTGCATAAATAATATTATAATTTCGAATGTGATTAATCCAAAAAACGAAAATCCTGAAATAATAAGTGCACATTTTGCTTGCATAAATAATATTATAATTTCGAATGTGATTAATCCAAAAAACGAAAATCCTGAAATAATAAGTGCACATTTTGCTTACATAAATAAATCACACTTCATTGCACACCAAAAAAAAAACATAATACAATAAACAAATATTAAAACTAGAAATAAGAGTACAAAAGGCGGTCTTATCGCTAAAGCGATCTCTTCCAGACAACCTTACATTTTTTTTTTTTTCGGATGGATCTATGCTAATGGCCCGAAGGCACTAATGCTTCAACGGATTAGTGTGAGCCCATTCGGCTCACTTTTGATTGGGGGGTTGCCCCCCGCCTACCGTGCAGTCTGCGACCACACGGCCTCCTGGCGTCGGTTGTGTATCAGTGGCGGGACTGTGCCGCGTCACCGTCGGGTGGAGACAACCTTACATAATACATATTATGTATATCGAAACAAAAGTTTTATGTACTTAGATAATACACTAATATTGTATATTATGGGCAATAATACCGGTAAGCTTGCGTCATTTATTTCGTTATTATATATTTATATTAAATGTATTATGATATACATGTAGGCATATGCTATGTATTTTTAAACGACTTCAAAAAAGGAGGAGGTTATTAGGTTTCCCTCGTCACTGGCAAAAACCCGAGCCCCTACAAGATTCAATACGAAAGTCCTTATGTTATATCGATTTTTATATTTATTGAAATGTCGCAGTTATTATATTTAAACTAATATATTTTGATATATATATATGTTTTTTATACAAGTTTTATGATTGTAATTAGTTGTTATTTTCGAAAAATTTACATCACTATTCTAAAAGCTCCGTCGACTTTATCGATCTCTTAAACATTTCAAAACTATAAGGCTCTCTGACCAAAACAAGTATGAATAATAATAAATAATTATTATATATAAATATAATAATAATATTAACCCTTATAATTTATATATCCCACTGTTGGGCACGGGTCCCCTCCTCGAAATCAGGCGAGGTGGGTGATGCGCCATAGTTCACCGATGCGCTGGCCCAATGCGGGTGGTTGAACTTCGCACAACTTCAAAGACTTTAAATCTGATCGGGCATGCAGGTTTCCTCACGATGTTTTCTTCACCGGTGAGCAAGCGATGGTCTCATGTTCAGGTGCACATAGAAATTTAGAAAAACCCATTTCTAGGCATCACGTGGGGGTCAGGATTGAACCCGGACCTCTCGGCTCACTCTAGAGGCCGAGCCCACCCACCATCGTCGCCCAATTGTTATTATAATAAGTTTTTATTGTTTCCTATCAGTCATCATATCGACAACAGACAACCTACACGTGACTGATTTATATTCATCTACAAAACCTTCAGCCGCCGTATTCGGTAACTGACTTCGTTATTGCAACAGAGTTGGGATTCACGTTATTTTCTTTGCTGTGTATTTTTGTCACCTCTTTTACATTCGAATATTGTCAAAGATTTAGAAAATTCTAATAAAAATATGTGTTTAATTTATATATTAGAATGGTAGAAGTACAAGAACGCCTTAGAATTTACACTGGCAGCAGATATTTACTTTGCGTCCTTGTTTAAGCCCACTTGCAAATGCTTCACTAGTCAAAAGATCTAATATTTTACGATACCACCTTCTAACATGCCTTTTACGCTAGAATGAGTATTACGGGCAATTCAGTTTACAAACAAAAATAACGAGCAGACACACTTGTTCCAGGACTGAGGATATAAATCAAGTAGAGTAAATCAAAAAGGCCCAAGGTAAGCCTTGTAACAAGAGCTTGTTGTTACAAGACCTAATGTAAGTCTTATATTAGGCCTTGTAACAACAGGCTCTTGTTACAAATAGGCGGCGCTGCGTCACGATCTGACGGGTCATCGGAGGAAACTTGTCTCTGCCGAGCATCGTCTCCACGATTCTCCGTGATGATAAGTCCTGGACGGCGATGGTCTTCTTCTGCGAGGTAGTAATGTTGACAAGCGGGTGAGAGAGGAGGCCGCCGACGAGGCCTGCCTCTGCGGGCGACGGATTGGGGTGCGTAGGAGGCGTTACTTTATGCGCGTCCAGTTACGCCTCCATGCTCGTGTCGGGTCAGAATGGGAACCTGGACCAGTTATGGCACGAAGTCCCCACGACGTCGTGCCATACCGACCCAGGTTCCCATCCTGGGCCCGACACGAACACAGGGGCGTTACTGGAGGCGCATTAAATAGCGCCTCCTACGCACCCCCGTTCGTCGCCTGCGGGAGGAGGCCTCGTCGGTGGCCTCCTCTCTCACCCGCCCGTCAGCCTCCTTCTGGGACATTACTGCCTCGCAGAAGGAGACCATCGCCGTCCAGGACTCGTCGTCACCGAGCATCGCAGTGATGACGCTCGGCAGTGACAAGTCCCCTCCGATGACTGATGTCAGACTGTGACGCAGCGCCGCCCATCTCGGGCACACCTCGAGTGTGTGCTGGGCCGAGTCCACCGCCGCGCCACAATCGTGACACACTGTCAACGGCTCCCTGCGGGCCGTCCGGCACAGGTACTCACCAAAGCAACCATGCCCGGTGAGCACCTGTGTCAGACGGAAGGTGAGGGGTTTGCGCTTACGGCGCATCCACCGCTCAAGGACCGGACGCAGAGCAACCGTCAGGTTTTTGCCATACGGCTGCTGCGCAGGGACACACGACGTCGCAGGGACTGCTTAGTGGCGGCCGGGCAGTCCCCCCTTACGAGGAATAGTCTGGCCTTCGGCCGAGACCAGCCTGTCGCTGAGGTGCTCCTGTTGCTTACAGATTAGATTTAATTTAATGTTGAGTCGCTGCGATAACGTTCTAATTACCTACAACTAGCGGACGTCCTGTACAAAATATTTTTTTTGATAGTTGCTTCGACAAACGTGCAGATGAGGCACATGATGATAAGTGGCCAGCGTCGCCCATGAACATAAACAAGTAAACCTAAGACTACCCCAAGCAACTAATTCACGTGTGCCAGTAACGACACTGCCTGCTTGCCCTTCTCTCCGAAACAGCAAAGCTGTAGTCAGGATGGTGGTATCCACGCAGACCCGATGGGCACAGCGCTACCCTCCCACACACATTATGTAGTGAACCGAATTGTGAGTCTATGCCATTGTCGAATCCACTCAAAACACGCACAAAAAATCATCAAAATCTGTCTAGCCATGTAGAGGCAGTTCAGTCATGTACACACGCACAGAAGAATTATGTATATAAACTTAAGCAAAGCTGACAAAATGTGGTTAGTTGCCTTCGCTAGATCCATGTTATTCATCAGATGTAGCAATTTTAGAGTATAATAGTCGCTTGGAAACCACAATTTAATACTAAGGTAACGTACGGGCGTAACATAATATCGCGTTAGGCTAATGTTCTGTAAAAAAGTCAGGCTAAAGAAGCCGTTTAAATGATACCAATGTCAGCCTTATTTCCCTATATTCATTTAATGTCATTGGAAGGTTACTTGCTACAAGCTTTTTATAACAAAAAAATATGAATTAGTATTTTTCCTCAGTAGCTGCTTATTTCATACACACCACAACTGACAAAATTTAGTACTCTTCATTACACTAAACATTTTTGTAATAATTTATACGACATGTCACATGTCCCGTTTTTTTTTAAATATCATAGAAGGAATGATTGAGGGAAAGGTAGACCGGGGAGAACTTGTATGGAACACTAGCTGTTACCCGCAGCTTCGCCCGCGTTAACTTATATTTACAGCCGTACGCCGTTTGATGATGATTATTTTTATAGCCTAATTTAGTCCCTATAACATCAGATATCTGCCAGTGAAAGTTCCATCAAAATCGGCCCAGCCGTTTCAGAAATTAGCCGGAACAAACTGACAGACAGACTGACAAAAATTGTAAAAAAGGCTATTTTATATCCATACACATTCATATACATTCATTAAAAAGCGGTTATTTTAATATTACAAACAGACACTCCAATTTTATTTATCTGTATAGATGTATGGATAAAGAAGATGGTACGGGTCGTATCGTATCAGGAGGTGAAGGTATTGGCGGAGAGAAGGAAGTATTGGTGACTGCTCCACCGACAAAAGCAAGGCTCTTAAATAGAGAGTGAAATAGAGAGATAGATTGATTTTAATGATGCCAACCATATTGAAACGATTTACATCATTTAAATTGCATAATATCAGCGTGATATTCCCGGTTTTTATGTTATAACAATACGGTATACTAGAAACAAGTTTTATTATTGAAAGTAGTTGCTTTTTATAATTCTTTTAAATTCAACACTTTCGACCTAAATCTGAGACGGTCGTTACCTTCGCGCCATGTTATGTTGAATGGACGCCATACTTGACCTCATCCGGTAGGAAATTGCAGGGCTTCCTTTGGGAAATGATTAATGCCGGTGCGACATTAATGATGATTAATTTGCAGTTTTTTTTTTTATATTTATTGAACATTCGTTAAAAACAAACAGATTGTTTTTAATGATAATTATTTTGTAATTGAAATAACTTTTTCATTAAGATTAAAAATTAGATGATTTGTTTTGTTCGCAATAATCGTATGCAATATCTACTTTTAGCTCAGTAGCGTATAAATATTTTTTGTAGCGTATAAGCCTATTAATCGGATAAAAATCATGGCCTATCTGCGTGATTTAATGCAAATCCGCACATTCATTAGTATGATAGTTACAAAATAAACTACAATCATAAAAATAATATAAATGTAAATATGTATATAATCAACTGCTTAGTTAATATTATTTATAAAAAGATCTTATTATAATCATTATGGAATAAAAATTTACTCATTACTAAGAATTTACGTGAAGTTTTTCGGACGTCATACGATGTCGAAAGTGAAAGATTAGATTAAGACGATCTTGACAATGCTAGCCATCAACGGCTAGTGTAATTCGAAACAGAATAGACTCTTACTTTCTTCCGAATTTATTTACGAATTACAATCGAGCCGAGAGTTTCGACTCATTGCCAATCATTGCCCCGTGTCGTGAAATATTTAACTTTGAATATGAAAATAATTTTAATAAAGCTTTAGCTTTGCTTAACAAGATTAATTATTGCCTTTTGCAACTTAATTTAGTACATCTCCTTGTGTGAAATTCACGGGCTATTAAATACATGTTTCTAAATTGAATCAGACACGAAGATTATCTTTTTTATCTTTAGCTAGATTGTGTTTACCTTTACATAATTTTCTTACCAGTTTCTTTTGTCTAATTCTGTTATTTTGGAGCAGCAATATTGATCTAATAACATTCATCAAAATAATAACATATATTATCTAATCATTACACGCGTTCATTGTTTCAGTGTAGACACGATGATAACTTATAATGGTAGTACTAACAATGGCGCTTTCCTTATTTTATGTCGTAACACTTACTTTTTTATTATTTACAAGATTACGCAAATGTAATTAGCATCGCCTATTTGTCATTGATTAATGGTATTTTTTTAAGATAGTCACGTTTTTTGCCAAACACTTTACTCTAAATACTTAAATATGTATGTTCTGATCTTCATATTTATCTGCAATCAATAAAAAGAAACACACAGTCTGGATATAGGGCTCAATTTATTGTTTCGTGTCTCCTTTCCCCGGTAAAAAGTGTTGGCAAGAAGTTTTTAATGCGGGTTTCTATAGAGCCTGCAGAATTGGCCGTATGAACCTATTTTAAATTAAAGATTCAAAACAAAAAATCAAAACTTTTCATTAAATAACATTGTATACCAAGAATGTTCTTTTGGATAATCAACCAACTATTAGTGGGCGATGTGAGGTCAAAATTAAATTTATGTAATATTCAGAAAATTATAAATACGGTAAACAGGTTAGTACTGGTAATGCAAGTATTAGGTCGTAAACTGTTAACCTAGATCTGCTTCTTAGAAGTGCATTGCTCTAGTATATGTAGAGACTGCATTGCGGCGTATATATAATAAACATTTTTTTTTTCATAAAACATCTAAGAATGTTTTCACCTCATACATTTTAAATCGAAAAACTTAGAAGCGAGGTTTTATAGAAACAATAAGCCGCAAAATATGAAGGCCCTAATCCAAGGACTTTTTTCCTCAGCACCCTGATAATGCTTAAAACGTGAAGGAGTTTTTATAATGTGGCTTTTGTATGCCAGTAGAACAATTTATGGTAATATTAAAAACTAATCTTCTTCTAAAGATGTAAACTATCTTTATCAAGACTTCTAAGGGCAGTAGGATACTTCCGCTGCGAAATCTTAACAGCGCAGCCTTTGTTTTGACTATAATTATATCTCTTTCTTCTTGCGGTTTCATCAATCTTCGCGCCAGCCACACTTCTGTCATTCGGCAGCTATTTCGTTGCGGTGCCGTGACTTTGTTTTTGCACGCGTTTGTCAAAGTCGACAAAATTAACAGCGAAATTTTTTTATTTTATAAAAAAGGACTTTAATTTTACAGAACATTTAATTCAAGAGGTAAGAAGTATATAAACTATCTTCATGTGACTCTAGTGCTTTACGTAATCGGTTTTCTCCTAATTTCTTATTTTTTTCATTATTCTCCAGTGCCCAAATTCTACGAGTTCAAAGTTCAAGTCCATAATAATATTGCTTTCCCCTCTATCTCTGATCATGACGACATTTCGTCCTTATTGCCTCAACTCAACTAAATCTCTCGACGTTCCGACTCCCAGTTCCGCTAGTCAATCTACATTTGATCGCAGACCTAAAATTTTCCCCTCGAAGATTCGGCTCAACTTGAAATCCCCTGAATATATAAAGAAAAGTCAACCTGTTTGCACCAACGTCCTGCGGTTTGTAACGATTTCATACTAACAGGAAGATGCCGCTCAATCAAATGCAATGTTAATATTATTTGTTAATATTATAATAGCTAAACAAATAATTTACTAATTAGATACAGGATTTTAAAAGAAAAATAGTATAACTTGAAAGGAGGATATTTATATTCGTGTGCGGCAACATAAACAAAATCTTTGACTCTTTATGTAATAGTTGAAGAGATTGTCACATAGGAACCAGATTTAAACCATATTACGCGCGGATCGGAAAAAGCTAATTACCGGATAATACGAGCATCATGAGGCACCGTGTGAAAGGTAGCTCCGTGCTGTAATTTATTGTTCGCTACTGCAATCAATATCGTTAACGAATCTAAATTTTTTACTTCGACTTTCACTTATTAAAACTATATTATTATAGCGGAAATGAGGTTGTATTAAGCTAAGTTTATGAGGAAAAGGCTTATTGAACTCCGACGTTAAATGCTTCCGACACAAATGCTTTTTTATTTAAGTGTGTAATTTTTTTACTTAAAGTCTTTTGAGCTAAACTAGAACATCGAAATGTATAACACAACGTTTCATGGAGACTCGTGAACGAGAAATGATTTCCCTCCACAAGGAGGCTTTAATTCGGATGGAAAATTAGTACAGAGCTATGTATCACTCTTATTTCGAAGGCCGCGTTTAGGGAAGACAGTTTCTGAACGATCGCCGAAAAAAGTGTTGATCCCAACAATGTTTTAATCACACATAACAGGTAGTTCAATATGTGATCTAATATTCATGAAATCCGATTTAAAATATGCTATTATCACCATAATTAACTTGCAACTAACCAGCAGACATGAACGCTAAGACTGGCGATCACTACAGAATCATTACTGGCATAGTCCAGCGTAAAGTGCTAATACTGGAAATCAAATTTAGAAAAAAAGTACCTCTAATTATAGTACAAGTTACATAACGGCAGCAGTTCGTGACATTTTTAACGTGAGTGCGCTGTAAAATGCAAAAGTTCATCCATTACGCTTACGCCATATCGGCGTAGAACCGTTTCACTCCAATTACCATAATAGTCGGGTGCATCTCAAAATTCCATAACACTTTCACTGCTTTCTGTATGTGCTTGCTTTGTGTTAGAAATTTCATACGTTTTATGAATCTCGAGTCTATTGAGGATTTATAGTCGTTTAAAGTGTTACGTTTTAAGATTACGTTTTTGCTTCATAGAAACGATTCACTTCAAAATAAGTTTAAGACATTTACAGAAACGCGAGCTATTTGAAGATATCATTCTTGTGAAACTAGTTTCATTAATTTCTGCGTCTTATGTGTAAGCATATAAAACAAAAAATTACTTATTATTATTAAACTTATTGGACTGAATTCATTTGAAATATGTGATATGATCCCAAATACCATTATAGGTATTAATGTTTTGAATATTCAAAACTAAAATAGTAAGTATAACTAAATCTAATTAAATTGTGTAAAATTTTGTTTGAACACGAAAAGAATAAATTTAGAATAGTTTTTTTGGAACAGTTTTTTACGCATGCGTGCAATGGAAAGGCGATCTTCTAACGTGAGGTTAAAAAAATCTATATTTAACAACTACTTCCTGCAACCTAATGGTCCCAGCTCCAAATACTGTCGTGTCACAGATAACATCAAATGACTGATTTAAACTGTATTTTGTTTCTCTGAAAAAAAAGCGCACGATTTTGTTTAGCTATAATATAGGGTAGATGACTATATTTTTTATATTTTGTTTGTTTGTCAACAATACTAATTAATAGTTGACCCTTTAGGATTGAGCTTTGATAAGCAAATATACAAGAGACCTTAGTTGCTGTTCAAGTATTCGAAACGTGCGGCATGTAAAATCTTAATAAATTGCGATCAAATCCGTAAGTTCTTTTAAAGTGAAACTTCTTTGCGCGCTTGAAGGTAAAAATTTTACGGATGAACGTCACAAAAATGTGCAACGTTTTTGTCCCAGAAGACGGAGAGTCATTGAGACCGATTGAGAGGAGTGAGAAAGGGCGAACATCGCATATCTCGGAAATTTAAAGCTTTAGATTAGTATAAATAAACGAGATTAAAAAATTTGCCACATAAGTTTCATTTCTGACATGTGTACTTTGTACGAACGCAATTTTTTAATTATAAAAAAAATATTTGTTAATGGACAGCGTCGTTCCCAGCATTTTACTATTATAATATGATATATGATAATAAATAATTCTGTCATCGATAAATATTTCGGGACAGACGGCACCACATCTTGTGACATACACACCGAAACTGTAATAAAACCACTTTCAACCAATTTCTTGTGTTTTCAGTCCGTTTTACAGTGAGTTCTTTACTACTCTTGTTAGATTTACAATTATTTCCATTGTTTAAAATCCATCCTCCGTAGTTAGCGATAAAATTCATTTATTTAAAATATATTGTAATCACGACTGATTGTCTTACTGACTTGTCTTACTAACTTACTTACTTAATTATCCACATTAAAAGCAGGGAACGTGGGAACCTTTAAAGTTGCGATGTCTAAAGGAGATGGTGATCATTCCTCGAGAGATGCATGCTCATTTATCAACTTGAAATAAAAACTATCGACTTTCCTTCTAATTCATCTAATTCATCGAGCACGTGAGGCGTTTATCGTCGTGTTAGACAACCGTTTAATGCAATCGTTTATATTCTTTGATTTGCATTACATAAAGCGGTTCGTTGACATACACGCGAGCGAACGGCTATCGTAAAAGACATAAGCGTTTTTGCATTTGCTATAATTAGAAAGTATTGTAATTAGATTGTTAGAAAGTACTGAGGGTGAAAATACGTCTACTACGCGTCGAGATCGTGGTTCCGTATTTTTTTTTAAATTGGTACTTTATTTGGATAACTTTGATGAAAGCTAACTTGCGCAGCCTAAGCTACGTAGAGTAAGTAATGGTTGCTTGCTTTTTAAGCTTTTATATTATTATACAGTAATATGAATAAAGCTTAGGCTAAGATTCGAAATACTGTAGTTTACATCTTTTTTTTTTGGATTTTTAAAACTATTAAAGCCAGAATTATGGACAGTGTTCATCTAAAAGTTAAGACGATCGGTGTAGTTGCTAGTTAGCTATAGAGCAGAAATAGAGTATGACCATAATGCACTAGTCTTTATGTCGGTATATCGGTGAAACAAAAAATATCTTTCAAATCCACTTGTGTATACGAAACCTTCTTTGAAGATCTTCGCATACTAAAGAGCTATTGAGTGTATCTTCAGACTGAGGGAAGTAGGTTAAGAAGTGCTGAACTAACAGGATTTGTTCATTATAATGTCGGACTCAAGTAAAGTTTTCATTTATTGTATAGGGTTTTATGCCTGTTAGAAATAATGCTGTACCGAAATATAGATTCTTTATAAAAATAGATATTATCGAAGTTTTTCATAGTTATCCGGGTGCATGCGCAAAGCATTTCGAAATTTCGAATGCGACAAAAAAAGGGTTTTTGTAGTTCACGTGTACATAGTTTTTTTTTTTTTTTTTTTTTTAGTCGTGTTGTAAATGATTGTGTGAAAAGATTGATTGAATGAATAAACTTAGGGTGGATTCAAGTAATACGTACTGAGCTGATATAAGCTTGGTGATCTTGTCAAGTCCACAATACCACTAACAATAGCAAAAACAAGACCGGAGCGATCGAATAAAATATACCTACTTCGTTTTTAGGGTTCTATATCCAAGGGGTAAACCAGGCTGTATCTCATGAACCGTGATAGTAGACAGTTTACATTTTCACAGATGATGTATTTCTGTTGAAACTATAACAAAAAATACTAGAAACAATAAAAAGTGTCTAATGTTGTATACATAATGGTACGGAACCCTTCATGCGCATGTTTTATCTTAAATATCAGCGTGTCCAAGACAAATACAGACTGCAGTAACTAAATTTAAAATTACTACTTCTGTGTCAAACTAAGGCCTATCTTAAACTTCTTTATCATTCACTAGCTGTTGCAAGCAGCTTCACCCGCGTTAACATACTTAATTTGACTCCTATTAGTCACAGCGGGTGTTATATGTATAGCCTATAGCCTTCCTCGATAAATGGGCTATCTAACACTGAAAGAATTTTTCAAATCGGACCAGTAGTTCCTGAGATTAGCGCGTTCAGACAAACAAACTCTTCAGCTTTATAGTATTAGTATAAATTGGACTTAATTACTGCTCAAAACTAATAATATTTAAACTATTATTTGCGTTATAATTTTAGTTTAAACAACACATTGACTTAAGATAGCTAGATATTATGATGCTCTAATATCAATGATAGCTATGACCTATGATCACCCGCAACATCGCCCGCATGAGCATGTTTGTCACCGACATTCCACATTGAATATTTATTTTTACCTATGACACAAGTCATGTAGGGATAATGAAATAGTTTATAAGTATTTCGATGTTAAATATTTATGAGCGCGTCCTTCAATGCAGTGATGGCAAATGGTTATGAGTTGACGGTATTATAATTCACGAGTTGATTTTTTATTAATTATGAATAATTATTCTAATAACATTTAACATCTGCTACGCATCCAGAAACCACTTTTTTATTCCCGTCTTTCGTTATGGATTTTTATAATTATGCATTGGCGTTCATTTAAGGAAGCATGTTCAGCAGTGGACAGATAAAGGCTGATGATGATGTATATAAAAAATAACTTAGATGAATCACATCTGCTGGGCGTCCTGTCACGGCCAGCTGTTATTTTATCGATCGAGTAAGAACTCGAGATTATTTATTACAATGGTTGATGATGAAAATATTAAGTTAACACTGAAAAAAACTGAACATATCTTATCAAAGCTTAAAGAATCGTTCGAGTATTTTCATTCACAAACACGATTATATAAAAAGCATCGTGAAATAGCTCCAATTACTACAGAAATTATGACCGACCGACGAAGTGTATTTTTTGCTAGTTTTATTTTAAAAATTAACACGTTATATTTGAATAAATTATTTATAATTGCTTATACAAGTGTACAACACTGTCATACTAGTTATCTTTAGACACGATTAATATTAATAATAATATCAACCATTATATGTCCCACTGCTGAGCACGGGTCTCCTTCTCGAAAAAAATCAGGCGAGGAGGGTGTTGGGTAGTGGTGGTTAATATAACGCATAGCGCCATAACGTAGCGCGCTATTCATACTCAACGTATAGCGTACGCTATATAAATTCCTATTCGGCGCTATAACGTAGCGCCTCGCTACATTAGGTATGTAGCGAGGCGGCTAGCGTAGGCCGTAGTTATAACTTTATAACATTCGAACTACGCCAACGTGCTAGATCGTAGACGCTAGACGTTATAATTTATACGTCAGTCAGCGTCGAGCGCGCGCTAGTGCTAGATGTGTTGTGCGCTATACCGGCCGGCTCACGCGAGTTACGTAATTCTAGTCTTGCGACTACACGTTATAATATAGTCTATAAAATAGCGCGCTAGAAAAATATAGTTTATAGTCCATAGAACGTTATCATAAAATAGTTTATTTGCACACCACTAGTGTTGGGCCATGGTTCACCGATACGCTTCACACACCTTAAAAAACGAAAAATCCAATCAGGTTATGCAGGTTTCCTCACGATGTTTTCCTTCGCCGACTTATTAATTACAGTATAAATTGTTCCTGTCTTAAAATTAGACACGATCACCAGAAGATATTTTTGCATCAAAATTACGTTCCCGCCTATTTTGGTTCATCCGCTAGATTGATGTTATTACACATCAGTCCATATGGGACTTGTTTGTTGCTTCAGTTTTATAAATAAACAAGGGAAATTGACCGTTTTACGTAGGGAACATTTCAAGGTTTTCTAGTTAAAAAGCGTGTGCAGTAGTAAAGAGCAATTAGCCATTTCCTACTGCTTAATTAGCATGGATTTTATGTTTATAATCGTAACGGAACATATATTTTATATTAGCAATATAATTTTTAACAAAATCTGTCGATTGGTTTTTTGTGACATTGGGTAACGGATTTATATTCATCTTCCATTACCACCCTCCGAATTTATTATATTTTTAAAACAGTAAGTAGAATATTCACACACTTAAAAACTTTTTTTATAAAAGTTAATTTCTAATTATACAACATAGTAAATACGATAACCCACTATGATTTTACTTTGGAACTGTGCCCAATTTCCATTGATATCGTAAAACCTACGCGCCCGTAGTACACGTCAATTGGTTCTGCAAATAGACTACTTAAATCTATATAAACGCATTATTTCACTATGATCGTAGATACCTACAGAACCACCAAGTTGTTAGAAGTTATTGGGTCTTTTAGACATATGATTAGTTGCGCCTTGCAGTTCACCCGCGTAGTTCTCGTTTCCGAGAGAATACGGTTATACAGTATTATAAACCATGTTACTCGGTAAAAAAATAGCTTTGTAATGATGAAAGAATATTTACAATCGTTCGAGTAGTAAAATCAAATCTTTCCGCTTTATACTATTAGTTTAGATAAATTTAAGACTTATTGGGAGGAAAGTTTCATAATTTTGAAGGTACAAGATGCATTATTCTCAAGATAGTTTTACACACGTACACGCTGCGATTATAAATAATAACCTAGGTTTCAGAATAGTAGGAAAATATATGTACAGAGTCACGTGACCCTTGGTACAAACATTTATATCACAAAAATTGTCAGACTTGAAGGAATACGATTTCTGTATTCTATAATCCTATCTTCATATGAAGAAATTTCGTCACGTTTTTCCGCGGTAAACTCATAAACTATTAATTAGATTTTTGATAAATTTTATACATTGTATGCATTTTGGTTCAACTGGAAAGCGTTTAAGATACGATAGCTGGTTGTCTGTGGCAGGAAAATCTCGTGAACGTTATCAGGTGGGAAATTAGGTGGTTTGGAAACCAGAAGAGCCCGGTCCGAGTCTCCATTCCGATTATTTTATGTCAGATGTTTTTCTGCTTTTTTTTCAAGAAATCAAGTATATTAAAAAAAAAAAAAAAACACAATCAGTGTTTGGTTCGAGGTTAGACTAAGACAAACAATAATTGGATTTACCAAAAAAAAAACATACCGAGCAAAGGCTCAGTCATCCAGGTATCTCGGTCATACAGGATTTATCTCACCTGGAACGTCAGATATAGACCTGTATTTATACAAAATTTACATAATACACTTCAAACAATAGGTCAACCCTATTAAAGATAATGTCTACTTTTATAATCGTATATTAATTCTGAAGAGACATCTAAATAGCAAATGCTCCGCACGTATATGATGCTTGATTTAATTTAAACAAACAAAATTATGAATACGTCTTTAAGAATAATATCGTAGGTTTCATAAAACGTATAAAGCTATATACGATTCATAAACGAAGATAGCCGAAGGTTATGCACCATAAATTAATTCTTCCTCCTGGGAAGAATAAATGATTAGGAAATAACTTTAGATCTAGTAATAATGAAATTAGTCCAACTGAAATATGATATTTGAAACATTAGGTAGGGATACTAGCGGAAAGATCGATGGATCAAGATAAGATTAAGGCCTAAATGAAGACATATAAAGTGGATAAAATTGATCTTGTTTTTGTTTTACTCATCGTAAAATGTAGTGTTTGAACTCATAAATATGTAAGTAAATTGATTATATAATATGCAATAAAATTAAGTCATTTATATAAAGTTATACTATACATGTGCTTATAAGACCTGTGACCTAGAATTTAATGTATATAAACATGTAACTAGTTCTAAAGAAATTAAGACAATAATTAGATATCTTGTTACTATCTATTGGATTTGTAGCAAAATGACTAATAAGAGGCCTTAGACAAAGTAACATTAAAAAAACGATAACGAAGTTCGAAAAGAATAAAATGTATGGGATTGACATAAGCCGTCGTCAATTATGTCACTCGTTATCGTTATCGCAAGTTGGTAGACAATGTTAAAATTCGTAACAAAATCATAAACTGTCAATTGGTTATCGAACACTTATGTCAAACTTATATTAATGATATTGATTCGTTATCCGTGGGCATGGGCCATGGAGGGCAACATTTTCACAATATTTATGAGTTATAGTGTGTATGAGGTCTACTTTACATAGATATTAATTTTATTTTTTTGGTCCGATTTGACACTTCTTGTCGAACTTTGTTGACATTTGACAGTTGTTGTCGTTGCACTGTCACGATCTATGATTGATCATTGGCTAGAAAATTATTATCGTTATCTCAAAGACGATAACGAATTTCGGCTACAAAGCGATGTCACTTTGTCTACAAGCCAAGGTTCGGTTTGCAATTACAGACATTATATCCTTTTAAAATAAACGGAACATTGAAAACATTTTTTTTCACGACGTGTTTCTATTGCTTATTATATACCTATTTAACAATTACTTTAGGCGTACATAACAAACTATGGTATATTTTCAATTAAATGGAGGCTTAAAAATATACATTAGGTTGCCAACATAGTATATCCAATACATCAAACACTTACTCATACATCAACGCAACTGCTAATGACAAATATTTTTTTATTGTGTGCTCAGATATATTTTTTTATATACAAAACAACGACCATGAAATGCAACGCAATATAAACATAATATATGTAACAGCGAAACAATGAGCCGCGATTATTTCAATGTAATGTATGCGAATAAGAATTCCAGTCGATCGAACATCGATAGTAGAGACGTACTCGATAACGAAACGGAATTCAACGCGAATCGTTTCAAACTATTCGACGACTTCACGACGGACATACGGATTAATTTCAATTCAATAAGAAACTTCCATGAAATATTGAGGAGTGATAGGCGAAGGGCTGATCCGAACGATTCGGGTGTAGACGTTGAGAATGGCAACCCCATGGATGATGTAACGTCCAATGACAGTGATTTGGTGAGTACATATTATATTCTTAAATGTGTGCATGCTCGTCCCGCTTTCAGTAAAAACTGTTTAGTAGAAGAAAATTTTAGCCAGATAAGAAATCATTTTTATGAGGTAGTTTCATGATATCCCACAGCTGATTACTGACCTTGTAAGAAATGAGACTGCCGACACTTTTCCATACATTAAGTACAGTGTTGTCGTGCGAATGATTCTTCACGCTCGAAACCATTATGATTGGTAGTAGTACCAGCCGATACCTGTATTTTAAATGTTAATATCATGAACATATTATTATCAATGTTTTAGTTATTTTGTGCGCTCGTGATTCGCCAGTTGCAGGTTCGCTAAACATAAAACTTCGGTAGTAATTATAAAGGTTCGTTTATCATCAACTTCTTTATTACTCTTTTTTTGTTTCTATTTCTTTTTAATAGGTACTTGAAATACTATGTTTGGGACATGTCTCTCATGTCTGTCCTTTGGCCAAATATTTAAATTGCATCGCTTGTTGCTGATTTGGAAAAATATGCCCTTATGAGGTAGCCTATACCTTTAACTTTTTCCCTGAAGTATCTTAAATAATTTTGTTATAAAGCGAAACTGGCATATACTCGTATCCTTTTTACCTTATCTCTAACACCCGGTTTCTGAAACGCTTGTCAAAGTTTATGTCAACTAACATGGCTGTTAATCTAACATGACTGTCAAATCAATTTGAGTTGCTGAAACGTCATTCAGAGCAAAATTAACTAATCTATGATTTGTTTGATTTGACATGCGGTTTGTTTTCAAATATAGCCACACTGATAAAAATCGTACCATAGTTTATTTTAAACTGTCACAAATGACAGTTTTATAAAAAGGCAGGCTGTCAAGTGTCGCTGCTGACAGATTATTCCGCGAATTTTGAACCTCAAGTTACAATCATACCAAAGTGATTATTAAAATCTTCTCGTAAAATGGCCTCACGAGGGAAGAATTTCACTGAAAGGGAAAAGTACATGCTTTTAGAATTGGTTCAAAAGTAAGTACAAAATAAGAACATAAGAGTTTAGAGTTCTTAAAACCTTTATTGTTTACAAATTAAATATAATTGTTTACATTACACATAAGTACTTATAGATGCTTAAGTAGACCCTTTGTTTTATTTCAGATACAAACACATTATAGAAAATAAATGCACCAATGCTATATCAATAACAAAGAAGAATGAAGCTTGGATTAGTATTACAACAGAATTTAACAGTACTGCGGAAATACCAAGGAATCAAAAACAATTAAACACAGCATATTTAAATTTAAAACGAACTACAAGGCAAAATATAGCAAATAAAAATGTAGGTATTCTTGATTATTAATATTATAATAATTATTAATAGGCATAATATATAGAATTTCATTATAATGAAACATTAATTATAATGGGTGAAATTCGAGTAAACATTAGAAAACAGTATATAATCTCTTTAATATATATGTATTTATAGACTATATCCATATCCCAGTACCTATAACACAAGTTCTACTGACTTTTTTCTGGACTCACCCTAAGCTACCGAGCCCCATCGCCACGTCAAGGCCTGAAACATGGTGTAGAAGTTCTACTAGCTACAGGATTGGATTAATGTAATTATGTTAGTAGAGATTGCAGATAGATCTTAAAATAATTATAGCAATGATACCTGTTACTAGATAAAACTAAAGAACTTAAATAACAAGCGAAACAAAGTAACAAGTACGAGTCCTTAGTCACCCTTTATCACACACACAGATATTAGGTGTCTATTTCTAATTCTAGCTGCGTATGGGACACTTATTTACTTGAGACAGTTGACACATATTTAGCTTAACTCTTTGATATAATGGTATTTTTCAGGTACAACAATATTTAGAACACAGAAAAAATTATACATGTGACACAGATGCAGGACCATCTCAGGCCAACAGTTTAACTGAAGAGGTAATTTTCAGTATCATTTTTAATACATCTTATGATTAATTATGGTGTAATTAATTTTAATTGATATTATTTTATTTTGTTTCAGACAAGTACTCATAGCGAAATAAAAGAGTTAAGTTCTCTTTTAAAGCAATTAAAAAGAGATGAAATCGCTGACAAGGTTTGTAACAAATAATAATAACTAATAATATATAATATTGTAAGTAATTAATAGGTAAATTGCAAAAACAATTAATGGTAATTTATATTTTCAGAAGGGTATTATGGCATCTGGTGGTGGAATTTATAAACCAGTACTTAGCACTGTTGGTGCTCAAATACTGTCAATAATGGGTGATCAGGTGAAACCACTTTCAAATACCTGTGATAGTGCATCTAATTATTATAAAAATGGTATGTTTTCTTTTCTGTGCATATATACAGAAGTTACACTTTAAATTTACATTTGATTTATTTATTTGTTTAATAGGTACACCAACAGCACTACATATTACAACATTTGTATATAGAATACATTAACTAGGTACAATATCTGATATGTATGCTAATAAAAGGTATACACAACATTCACCACAAATATAACCTAGTTCATAAAATAGAAGCAAAAACTTAAAAAATAATTAGAAAACAAATTTGAAATTCAGAACTTTATATAACGAGTTAGATTTACCATGTACCATTATAATTGAATATTTTTTTATTTTTTAGTTGAAGATGTTATTATTTGTGATATATCAAAGCCTACAGAACCTACTAGTTGTGATGTTACTAATACATCTGATAAATCAAATAAAGCAAAACATCAAAGGAAGATACAAAAAAAGAAAATAGTTCCTAAAAACAATAACATACTAAAAAAACAATATTATGAAAAAAAAATAAAGAGTGCATTGATAGAAGAAAAAATAAAAATATCTGAATACAGACTAGCTTTAAAAAAACATAATTTATTAGATATAGAATTAAAAATTAAACAAAAGGAGTATGAAAATTTAATACAGCAATAAAAATTATACTATCTTATTTTAAATACTAGTTATTAAGTAATTATAATATGTTGCTTTTTTTAGTAGAGTATATTTATAGTAAATTAATAATAATCTTTACGTTTGAAAATTAAAGTTATAGTTTAGTATTACAGAGTTCCTATATTTTTAGTAAATTTATAATCTTTGTGTTTGAAAATTAAAGAAGTTATGATTACATATTTATGACATTATTTTTATTTCAATTTCCTATACCTATTCCTATCATACTAATAAAATTTTATCATCATCATTCATCATCATTAGCCTTTATCCATTAACTGCTGAATATAGGCCTCTCCCAATAAACACCACTAATAAAATGTAATACCTAACAATTAAAATGTGTCAATAATAGAGATGACCGTACAGAAGTGTTTTCATTCATGAGTGAACTTGCACCAGTATCATCGTGGTGATTCAATTCCAGTGATGAAGTAGTTAATTCCTCTATATGGTCATTATGATTTAAAGCCAAATTGTGTAAGACACAACAAGCTACAATAATGTTCATACTTGTCGGTAGCTTGACTCTGAGACCCATGGACAAACAAGGGAAACGTCTCTTCAAAACACCAAAGCATCTCTCCACAGTATTTCTTGTCTTTATATGGGCTTGGTTATAAGCTTCTTCACTAGCTGTTGAGGGACGTAAAAAGTGTGTTAATAAATATGCCCTGCATGGATACCCACTATCTCCCAGTAGGTAGTCACTACCATACATTCCACTTTCAAAATCAGCCCGAATGTGGGAATCATTGATTATTGTTGTGTCATGAACAGAGCCAGGCCACCAACAGATAACATCTAGTATTTTGAGATGTGCATCACATATTACTTGAACATTCAAGGAGAAATATCCTTTCCTGTTCCTATAAAGTTCTGCACGTTGACCACCAGGTGATTGTATCTTAATATGAGTACAGTCAATGGAACCAATAACATTTGGAAAAGAGCTAATATTATAGAATTCACTCTTTATCCTATTTCTATCTTCATGTGTATTGGGCATAGAAATAAATTGTGGCCTAAGTTCTGCAATAGCTGCAGATACTTTTTTTATAATTCTACAAGCTGTAGACTTGTGTACCCTTATATGATCAGCTACAGTAATCTGAAAAGCTCCACTTGCAAAATAGCTTATTGTCAGTAAAACTTGCTCCAAAGCACTTATAGACCTATTCCTTAAAGTGAAGCGTTTAATTTTTGGCCCTATCAACTTCACCAATAATGTAACAACATATTTTGTCAGGCGGTATCTATTTTTGAATTCTTCATCATTATAGAATTCAAAAGGATTCATTCTGTCTTTAAAAGTTCGCCTCCTGCTTTCTTCTTCACCACTGCTAGATGAGCTGGTGCTCATGCTTAAATCCGAAAGAGACATCACAGTGCAACCTACAACAAACAACAATACTTAAGTTTAACACAAAGCCAAAATTTTGATTTTTGTAAGAAAAAAAACATGTTACATATTCATTATTTGGTAATAAATATGTTTTACATACCTTAATAAGTAATTTGGAGAGAAAAAATGTAGTTTCACGTAACAAAACAATTACTCTCCTGACGTTAATTTGCCGATTTATACCGATTAGTTGACCGAGTACTTGACAGACGTTTGACCAACGATTAGGGCTTAAATAGCGTTTCAGAAACCCAAAATGGCGGTTAACATACGATTCTAGAGTAAAATTTGACAGCTATGTCAACTGACAGGCTGATCAAATTTAGTATTAGTACCATGCTTTTAGCAACTCATTTGACACTTAACAAGAGATTTGACAGATGATTTGTTAATTTTTGCATTGATCAGCCTTTTGGAAACCGGGCGTAAGACTCGGAATTCAACCTTTTTTTTTTGTTTTTATTTTCGGATGGCTCTATGCTAACGGCCAAAAAGCCGATTTGGCTCACTTGAGATAGATTATTAGTGGGAGGTTGCCCCCCGCTAACCGTGAAGTCTACAACCGCACGGCCTCCTGGCGTCGGGTTGGCGAAACATTTTTTCGGCTTTTCCCTTCCAGTTAATAACCGGTCTATAATAATAAATCAACAAGGAAGATTTTTTAAGAATATAAAATCTTGTAGACCTACCAAAGACTACTATTGTTTAACTAGTGATAGACTGGAAACTCGAATCAAATATATGTGAGCCGTACGTGGCGCCATCTAGTTGTTGGATATGGAACTAAAAACCTATACCTAACTATAGCCTATACCGGGTGCAATCGTTAAGTGTGCACAGGCGATTATTCCGTAACTATTACAGATATCAAAAAACTTTAAACTGATTTCGAAAGAACTTTACCTAATGAGTAAAATGACAATAATTAATTATTAAAAATAAAACGAGAAATATCCATAAATTTTACATTAAACTCTCCCATACAACGTGTAGGTACGCTGAGAGAGTTCACAGCCTAGAAGAGTTACAGAATCGTGTACGTCGTGCAATTGCTTTAATTACTCCGCAAATTTTAAGGAAAGTTCATTTAGAAACTGTAAATACTAAATACTTAAATAGAGCTTGTCATTGTATTGCACAACGATGACGTTTTTTTTTTCGGATGGATCTATGCTAACGGCCCGAAGGCCCTAATGCTACATCGGATTAGTGTGAGCCCATTTAGCTCACTTTTGGTTTATAAAAGTGGGGGGTTGCCCCCGCCAACAGTGCAGTCTGCGACCACACGGCCTCCTGGCGTCGGGTTGGTCAACGATGACTTCACTTCGAATATCTTCTATGAATACAAAATTTTGTACTTACTAAGAAATAAAAAGTATGGGAGAGTTTAATGTAATTTTTTTGGATATTTATCGTTTTATTTTTAATAATTTATTATTGTCATTTTACTCATTAGCTAAAGTACTTTCGAAATCAGTTTAAAGTTTTTTGATATCTGTAATAGTTACGGAATAATCGCCTGTGCACACTTAACGATTACACCCGGTATATACGTTTATTATTATTTTATGGTTTATTATCTCTATTAATTATTATGTTATTTTATGCAGTTACCTGTGATATTTTTTGTTTAAAGAATTGTCTCATTACCTACCGTGCTTTATTTTCTATGATGTTAACTAATTCGATAGACCTATGATATAATTTTATACACAAAAATATCACAGGCCGCATCTGCATTCATCTTGTGCGCGTGCATCTCGTGCATAACTACCAGCAGTACCTTAAAATTGCAAGAACAAAATTCGCATGAGTTCGAACTTCCAAAATTTCAAATTATTGCAACAACAGCGGCCATTTGCATTTTAGCACTAATAAGTATTACCACAGTATTACTATATCAGAAATTCTAAATCCCACCATATTACAAATCAAACTAATTAAGATAAATAAGATTAAAGGTGTTAACGACACTTAAAATACGTTACAATATAAATAAAATAATGTTGGATTATTTATTAATTATGAAAATTAACGTATATTTAATTATTTGAATAAATGATTTTATCAAATTATCAAATATTCCTTTCTCATATTTTTAACACAGCAACACTCTGAATTTAGTAAAAAATCCGACGGCTAGATGTCACTTTTTATCACAAAATAAATTTTGTTCCTAGTTTCCATACCGTGAGACCAAAAATGTTTTGTATATATGATTATATTGTTCAAAAGATGCCCACGATTTTGAATTATTATTTTATCCACGTGTTACGTGAATTGGTGGAAAATGGAAAGATTGAAAGTAATTAAAAAGCAGAGGTCGTGTCGACTCATTGTTGGCGGAACTTAGCGCGGCTCGTTTGTCCATTGTCCATTCACGACTCACCCGCCATTGTTTATGTCACTGTGACAAATATAGATGTCAATTGTTTTTTACTTTAAACATTAATAGCTCCTTGGACTTCTATGTCCTTAGTAGGGTTTCATGATCATTGCTTTGTTTATTACATTCGATATCTTCAACGCCTATCAATTTGCTTGCATTCCATCTACAGAGATTTCACTGAATATTTTTCTTTCGATAGTCGTATTAATCTTTACTTCTTTTTACACTTTACTTACTTTTTTTTTCGGATGGATGTATGCTAACGGCCCGAATGCCCTAATGCTACATCGGATTAGTGTGAGCCCATTTGGCTCACTTTTGGTTTGTAAAAGTGGGGGGCCCCCGCCCCCCGCCAACCGTGAAGTTTACGACCACACGGTCTCCTGGTGTCGGGTTGGGTTCTTTATTTACTTACTCGCCTTCCATTATAAATATTGTGTTTGAATTTCTTTTATCACAATAACTAGTTTTAGTTATAACATGATTATCATGCAGGATTAATTTAATTTGAATCATTTTAAATTTAATATTCTCATCTTCATCTTCTGTACCTTTGTGTTTCTTTTGTCTTCACAACATCTGCATGCATAACATTCTGGCAAACAGATTCGCTTGTCCGCTTGTAGGGCATTTAGACACGAGTAATAATGACTTTACAAATTCGCTGCGAGCAAAAAACTTATTGTCTCACAGTGGTCGACAGTTATGGTGAAAGTGGAATGTGCAAGGAATTAATCGTTTATAATCTCAAACGACTACAACTGGAGCAATTCGCAAGATAGCTTGTAAACGTTGATAGGAGAGATCTGCGCTTTTATAATGTCTTTAGAAAAGAGACCTGTTATGGTTATAGAAGCTGGTGTTTGAAAAATAAATTATTGTAGACTTAGTTTTGATATGTCCTTAATTTGATAATAATGGTCGTACAACCATCGGCATCGCTAGTAAAAATGTACAATATTAAAATTGATGAAACAAATCAAGAAAGCAAGTCATATATTATATTTTATATATAGATTGGTAATATCGATGTTAATTTATTATTATTCTATCGTAAAGGGACTGGTGATCATCAGAGTACATCCAGTATCGATATTTCAATTAAAACAAAACCATTAGTAGGTAAATTTTATATTTAATCGACCATCATCGAGTGTTGACTCTTACCAAATCTGGTTTGGATTTGGTAAGAGTCAACACTCATAGAACCCTTATAGAACCTTCCTACGCAACTGATCTTGAGTCCTTGTTTCTGTCATTTTAAAGGCATCATTGAACAAGATGTATCGACATTTTAGTTTTGTAACGAGTGTTATAGAAATTACAATGACTAACGTAATATATATCTCATGTATATTCGGTGTTTGGTAAGATGTACTGAACAATGTGTGAGTCACATCCGATGCATCATGTAGGTACTTGGAAACTAAAGCAATATATAATCCAATTACCGTTGCTTACGTGATACACATACAAAATATAAATATGACACGAAAACTGCATGTGGTTTTGGAGAATAGCCGGCCTTCCAATATAGCTAGAAAATCATTGTCCTCGACAAAGATCCTTAATTTTTTAAAGATTTATTTATGAATGAGTTTCCATTACACTATTTTAAAATTCTTCAAACATATAAGCGATTTTGTAATTATTATCCGCAATGAGAAATGGGTTATATCACTGCAAATGTACTCAAAGGAAAATAAAAAACGAATAATAAAGTAATCATCTTTCACTCTCATCTCGAATTACTTTTTGTCAAGCTTTTTTGAAACGCGAGTAGTAATTTAGTCGTTCATTGTTTAGTTAACAACTCATTCGTAATAAATAAAATAATTTCACATTGTTAGCTTTACATAACATGTAAAAGATCTTATCTATATTCTTAATATAGATAAGATCTTTTTGTAATATAATATTTACAATTTCTGGACAAAATTCGATGGTTTAGAATTTAGATTGAAAAATGGTATTGGAATATATCCCTTAAATACTGATTTATAATAGTGTATGGATTCTACTTAAATTGGGAGTAATTATACCTGTACCCGTTTTTTTACGATTTTAGCGTAGTACTTTATAATTATCGTACCACTGTACCGACTTCAGTGCCCAGTGACCATGACACCTTACGAACAGCTAGGTATTTATTTCGGTGATATTTTAAGTTGATTACCTTACTTACGACAAATAAAGAAACCTTAACCTTGATTACGTTTCCCCTTTTAAGGCGAGAGAGAGTCGAATTTAATTACTTTAATAGTTTTTATTTTGTTACAGTTGGAGAACGAAGTGATGGTAGATCCCTGGAGCAGCATGGACTCTTCGAATTCACCATTAACTGACTCCGGACCCTCAGCCAACGAAGACTGCACTCCCTCTACTTCTAGTGAACCTCCCCGTCCTCAAGTTGACATTTCTCCCGTTTCTTCGGATCCACGCCGCTTCCCAAACTCAAAAGACACCAAACTGAAAAATAAAAAATATGGCACATCAAAAACGCCTGACAAGGCGCGGAGCCGAGATCTTACTTTGGATTTTGATACGTTGGAAACCGAGACACTATCGCGCAGGCCGCATTTTCTCGACGAAGACTATCAACCGCCATCAAAATCAAACATCGAATGTCGGATCCCAAAACCCCACTTTCTTGACCATTCACCCTCGCCGGATGAATTCGACGAGCGTAATGACCTTAATAATCCCCATTTTCTTGACGATGAAGTAGACGGTGATGACCCCCAAGCACAAAAGAAATCGGGAGCCCTTCCTAAAAGACCCGTAAAAAATCAGTCTTCCGCATACATAGCTCAAGAAGACAGGCCACCTAGAACAAGTTATAGAAGTACACTACACTATGGGTTAGAAAATGCAGCTCGATCAAGCGAACGTGATAAACGAGCTTCGCAATTATATAGAGGTACTTGGCCCGGCGAGCGCGACGTTTGGACAGGTCACGATTCCGCCAGCGTACGAAGTTTCTCTAGCAATGGTTCCGACGGACCTCGTCCTTCATCGAATTTAGAAAATAAGATGGAATGCGTCTGCTCGTTAATGTCACTTCTGAGCCTATCACCAGAAATTAATGCCGATCTAAGCGGACCGCTTCTAGATATGAGCAGAACTGTCGAAAGCTGTATAGCAATGCGGCAGGCAGGTTGTATTCCATTATTGGTGCAACTTATTCATTCTAAAGTGCCAAGAGAAACTCGCGATCGTGCTGCTAAAGCATTACGCAACATCATACATACGCAGACGGACGATAAAGCGGGTAGAAGAGAGGCGAGAGTTTGGAGATTGTTAGAACAAGTTAGAGAATATTGTTATGTACTCGAGGATGTAGTGGAATCAAGAAAAGAAGGAAAGGAAATCATCGAAGACGACGCAACAAAGCATCCGAGCCAAAGTGTGGCCGCATTAATGAAACTATCCTTTGATGAAGAACATCGACATGTCGTCTGCCAATTAGGTGGATTACAAGCATTGGCAGCTTTGGTGAGCGGGGACCAAGCTGCACATGGAAGCAGAACTGACGATAACACTTGCTTAACAATGAGAAAATACGCTGGAATGACTTTAACAAATTTGACATTTGGCGACGGAAACAACAAATCACTTCTCTGCTCTTTCAAAGATTTTATGTTGGCTTTAGTGGAACAATTGGAATCGCCTAACGATGATATGCGACAGGTAAGTTTTATTTCAAATCAGATTATTACAATGATTTAAGTATATTAGGATTATATTATAGTATAATAATGATGGAAGGTCTGCCCGTCCGCCCACTGTCTATTGTATAAAAAGGGCTTCGTAAACATCACTACGCTGAAGTTGACTCGAAATGTACATACATTTTGTATTATACTTACCTTTTGGCATCGATAGTAAGATGAATATAATATTTACTAAAAGACTATTTACCTTTAATTTCAGGTGACAGCATCAGTACTTAGAAACCTTTCGTGGAGAGCAGATACAAACAGTAAACAAGTTTTAAGGGAAGTCGGAGCAGTAAAAGGTCTAACCAAGGCAGCTATGACGTGTCAAAAGGAGGCAACTCTGAAATCAGTCCTTTCCGCACTGTGGAATCTAACTGCTCATTGCTCCATGAATAAAGTTGCATTGTGCTCTGTAGAAGGTGCCTTGGGCTTCCTTGTGGAAATGCTCAGTTATAACTCGCCAACTAAAACCTTAGCAATCGTCGAGAATGCAGGTGGAATAATGCGCAATGTTTCCAGCCACATCGCTGTTCGCGAGGATTACAGACAAATTCTCCGCGAGAGAAATTGTTTAAGTGTCTTGCTTCAGCACCTCAAATCTCCAAGTTTGACAGTTGTCAGTAATTCGTGTGGTACTCTGTGGAATCTTTCCGCGCGATGCCCGCAAGACCAACAATTTCTCTGGGACCATGGAGCTGTACCTATGCTCCGAAGTCTAATACACTCTAAGCATAAAATGATCGCTATGGGTTCCGGTGCGGCTCTTAAAAACTTACTTAACTCCAAACCTGGAAAAACACATATTATTTCTTTAGATACTACAGCTAAGAGTATGAACTTACCAGCTCTACCAACCCTCGGGGTGAGAAAACAGAAAGCATTAGAACAAGAATTAGACCAAAATTTGGCTGAAACGTGTGACAACATAGAACCGGCAACATCGCCAACTACGAGTAATAGAGAAGAGAAAAATCTGTTTACAGCTACTGAAAGGCAGATTGCTATGAACCTAGAACGGCATAGAATGACATCTAGTTCCCCACTCATGGGCTCGCTGACCTCTCAAATATCACTAAGTCATAGTGCACATCTCTCTAGCTACCTAAGTTGTAGCAATACATTATTAAAAGGAGCTCTTGTATCTCGTTCATCACCGGGCGGAAGCTCCACTAACGTTAACAGGTCTGAAAGCAAAGACTCAGTTACGAGCACACATTCTGACTCAGTATTTGAAAGAGTTACGCGTACGGGTAAAGTGCCAATACCAACGCCAAGAAATAAAGATTTAATGAAAATGGACACCGGCAGCGATTCTGTTAAAACCGCTAAACCTCTATCGAAAGATGCAACTTACATGCGTTATGGAACACAACCTCCGATTCCACCCCCTCGAAGTACAACTGATATGAGAACTAATTATACAGAATCTGGTTATGACGTCGACCTAGATTCTTGCGACCAGCCGATAGACTTTAGCAGAAAATATCCAGAAACTAAAAACGCTGAATCCGAACCAAACGAAAAAGTCAAAACAGAAAATAAAAAATATTCTAAGAAAGAAAATACTAGTACTTTCGGTGATTATCAAGAGACTGATCTCGATCAACCTACTGATTACTCCTTACGTTATCCAGAACTACAGTCGGAAACCGGGTCAGATATTTCGGAACCGCCCGGACCTTCAATCAACGAAGATACTATCAAACATTTTGCCACAGAAGGCACGCCCTATGAAACTCCGATTATATTCTCTACCGCCACATCCATGTCCGATCTTCGTATTATAGGTAAAGATGGAAAACCGAAAACATCGAGTTTGAAAGAACATCCAGAAGCAATGACACATTCAGACGAAAAAGACACTTGTTCCATCGAAGATCCTCCAAGACATGATAATGACATTGCTATCTCTACGCCGCCCACAGCCATAGTATCTGACCCGATTCCTGAAAAGAGAAGCGTATTTGATACTAAGTTCAGTTCTGGTATGATAAGTCCAGAGAAACCTGTTAATTACTGTGATGAAGGAACTCCAGGGTATTTTTCAAGAGTCAGTTCTTTAAGCAGCTTAGGTGAACCCACAGAAGGGGACAATTTAGCCAAAAAGAACGCTCAAGCAACCATAAACGTGGATCCGAGCCCTCAAGAGCAAAGTACTAGCAGTTCCGGAAGAGACAAAGAAGGTAAACAAAACTTATTTTTATTATAAACTAAATAATATGCGAGCCTATGTGCAAATATTTGTCACATTTAATCAATACTTAGCTTAATGCAAGCATCATCAAACCCCCATTCACAGCGCTAACAGCAGGACACTTTTGAAATTTAGTCAAGTGACGAGTCGTATTGTACTTAACGGATCGTCTTTCAGTCATCTTTATTAGATCATTATAATTAGGCCAGTATTAGTGTATGTTTGACTAATAATTATAATTTACATTTCAGGATCAAAAGCGGTAACGTTCGCAACGGAACCAATTTCAATGACTCAAGAGAATTCGGGTCTCGCTTCAAACAGGACGTCGTCACCGCAGCGGTTCGTCGAAGACACGCCTTTGATGTTCTCGAGGTCCAGTTCGTTGGGGTCCCTTCCAGAGTGCTCTCAACAGGACGACCAGGGTTCAGTTCTGTCAGAAGTTAGGTAAGGATACCTTACTTTTCCGGTTAACGGAACTTTGTCCATCCATTGCTAGACTTTCGACACTGTCAAGAAACACTAAACCATTGATTCACTAGTCACGACTAAACGCATTTAACTTAAAGCAGCTTCATATTGTTACGAGTATATGTACTGGTGGCCGATAGCGACCCACCGGTATTTTCATCTTCGTCATCGAGCATATAACCGGATAGAATAGTAATGTGAGTCATCAATGGCTATCAGTCAACCAATCAGAGCGCAGAGCCGGCGTAGCGTCGCAGCACAAAGGCGGAATTTGTTCTCATACAAAACTGCTCTATTCCGGTTATGATCGATGATCTTCCTAAATGGGAATATGATATAACCAAAGTCACTTATATACATTCAATCATTTATTTTTATGAGCATTAACATGCACTCTTAGCTTCTAATGGTTAATAAAACCGTGCCTGCCAATTTAACTCTGCTTACAAATCCTTATCTGGCAAGTAAAACTAGAAAATACTACAGATAGGTAGCATTGGTTTGATCAGCCTCCATTGATATGAATCAATACAGAACATAAGTCAATACAGAAGGTACCAATTAACATTACAGTCGGCTGACGTCAGGCTGCATTTCTCCCAGCGAGATCCCGGACTCCCCCGGGCAGAGTGTCCCGCTGTCCCCTCGCTCGCGCCACCCGCCCACAGAGTCAGTTGTCGCTCCTCACACGCCACCGCTGGGTATGTAACTGATTTATTACTAAATAATTTACTTCTATTGCAGCACTTGTTCTTCTTGACAGTATTATGGTTCGAACTTGAGAAACATATTAAATCGCGAGTCGCGACCGACAGTGGACGACGTAGGATTAAAGATGGCATTACATATGATACATATGCTTCTAGAAGTTTCGCCCGACATAAATGCCACAAGTACCTGTTCTTCCGGATATGATAAAAAAAAAAAGCATTTCGGTATTTTGTGATTTTCTTCTTTTAACATTGACAGTATTGGAAGGATTTGGGTCGTTCCTAACAATCCCGGCCTGGCCTGTAATAAATTCCAATAGATTTTAGGTATTCTACAATTAGACAAACCAAGGTTCTTTAAGCATATAACCGTTGTAGTACAAAAACCAATTATATTATGTTGATATTTCCAGTGGGGGGCGTGTGCACGGGCTCTGTGTTCGAGGAGCGAGTGTCGCGGTTCGTAGTGGAGCACACGCCCGCGCAGTTCTCGGCCAACACCAGTCTCTCCAGCCTCACCATCAACGACGAGCCCAAGGTATCTATCACTTTGATTTGACGATATTAACGCGGTACAAAGTGCGACAGGTAGACGAAGTGTTGGTCGACCATTAACCTCTTGGGAAGACGATCTCCGTGCAGTAGCCGGTCCATGTTGAATGCGAGTGGCAAGGGATCGTCCGTTCATTGAAGGGGGCCTATGTTCAGAAGCGGACGGATAAAAGCTGATGCTGATGATGATGAAAGTGCAACAAGTCTGTAATGTTTAACAACGCTATAAGGCGCAATGTAGTCTGATACAAATGTATCAGACTACATTGGGGGAGACCCGCTCTCTACCTGTGCAGGACGGCCCGCAGGGAGCCGTTGACAGTGTGTCACGATTGTGGCGCGGCGGTGGACTCGGCCCAGCACACCCTGGAGGTGTGCCCGAGATGGGCGGCGCTGCGTCATGATCTGACATCGTTCTTCGGAGGGGACTTGTCTCTGCCGAGTGTCATTACTGCGATGCTCGGTGATGACGAGTCCTGGACGTCCTGGACGGCGATGGTTTCCTTCTGCGAGGCAGTAATGTCCCAGAAGGAGGCCGACGAGCGGGTGAGAGAGGAGGCCGCCGACTTGGCTTCCCCCCGTGGGCGACGAACGGGGGTGCGCAGGAGGCGCTACTTAATGCGCCTCCAGGAACGCGTCTGTGCTCGTGTTGGGTTCAATGGGAACCTGGGCCCAGTATGACACGACGTCGCGGGGACTGCCTAAGCAGCCGGACAGTCCCCCCTTAAGAGGAGTAGTCTGGCCTTCGCCGGGGCCAGCCTGTCGCTGAGGTGATCCTGTTGAATGCCTATCCGGGACCTTTAAATGAAAGCGGCTGAAGGCACTCGCAGTGGTTTTAGTTTACGGGTAGGGCACTCCCAGGTGCGAGTCCCACATAGGGTCAGGATCTACCCGAGATCCTGGCTACATGCGTAAAAAGCATTTCCCTGCGATAACAAAAAAAAAAAAAAAAGACCCGCTCTCCCGCGGGATGCCTCAGAGCATTTCCCGGCGTTAAAGAAAAAAAAAGGATGAATGTTATAATACAAATTATATTTTAGCAATCCATACTCTTGGACGATATGAACAAGATGAGCGCCGGTGAAGAGAATATTCCGCCGCCGCGCACCGAGAACACGAGCTCGCCGATATCGGATCAAAGGTAACCGTGGCATATTCGCATCGACTCTAGGAAGCTCAATTGTGTAGCCGTAACAATGACTGTATTCTAGTAATTGCCAATTGGAACATGCATGCCTTAAGGCGACTCATTGTTAAACAATAATTATAATACCGGAACCGCGCTGAAATAAAAAACTAAACGACAAAATGGTTTTTGTTATTTTGTTGCGTTAAAAACGATAATTGGTAAAATTCTTTCCATAATTTTAAAGAACATAATATAATAATAATATAATAATAATATATTGAGACAACTCACACACGGCCATCTGATCCCAAACTAGGCAGAGCCTGTAATATGGCAACCAGACAACTAATACATACTTATATATTTCTAAATACATACATATTATAGATAAATTACACCCAGACACAGAACAAATGATCATGCTCATCACGCAAACATTTGTCCAGGGTGGGGATCGAACCCACGACCTTCTGGTTTAGTAGTCAGGCTCACTAACCACTAGACCAACAGGCCAGTCATGTATACACTCATCTACGAAGAAAGTTGAGAGGCTTTAACCGGTCATATTTGCTCATAAGATGTAAACCTCTTTTTAAAAAGTGGTATGTTTGATATTTCTTTTCTGTTACAAAATTTACCTAATCATGTGCTGAAAACTTAACAAAATAAGGTTTTTATCATGAACTATCATCATGTCACCAACTTATATTTTCATTCTGTTTGGAATTACTGAAATAAATTGAAATTATTGACGCCAAAATTTCCTATGCGTCCTCTTAAAATGTATAACTGTATTGTTGTTGTTGTTGTATATGTTTAATGTGATTGTTGTTGGTGTTAACAACACTAACATTATGTCTGACTAATATTGATGAGAAGTTGTAAATTCTTTATTTTAATACCGTAAATAAAATAGATTTTTTGCTTATCTTTTTGTAACATCTACATATCACGAGATAAATAGTTTCTATGAAGTATGTATGACGTAAGAATACAATAAAAAATACCGCAACAAAAGTCGTATATAGAAGTTTAATTAAATATATTCGTGTAGATAGGTGTTGCTAACCGGCAATTAACCAGGTGGGAAGACGATCTTCGTACAGTGGCCGGTCCGTGTTGACTGCGGGTTGCGAAGGATCGGTCGTCTTGGCGTTCTTTGAGGGAGGCCTATGTTCAGCAGTGGACGGATAGCAGCTGATGATGATGATGATGATGAGATATAATAAAACATTTTGTAAGAAGTAGTGCCATGCTATGCCATTGCAGCCGAATTTGGCCGGCTCGACCGGGGTGGTACCTCTCACTCTCATAAAACCGGCGTCAAGTGACAGCTACGCTGTCGTGTTTCGTGCGGTTTGTGAGTTTCCGGTGGCCCATTGGGGGGGATAGGGGAAAAGAGGGCAACGCATCTGCATAACCTCTGGTTGTGCAGATATATAAGCATCGGTAGTCACCATGGCTCCGACTGCTAGGTTGCCTCCTAGGACATAAAATAAAACAGATCCTAATTTAACCTGCACCAATAACATTTGTAAATGTTATTTTACAGACAAGTGGACAGGTCATCCATGAGTGCTGACAATGAGCTCTTAAAAGGTAATCTTCAAAATTGTTATCCTAATTATTGAGTAAGGTTATAACCTAAATTTACTTTAGAAATTAGTTTTTTTTTCAATTTAGGTGCGCGTAAAGCCGCGTGGAACCGCTAGTGTACATAAAGAAACTAAATGATGTTCTTCACAGTCACTATATTTCTGAATACATCGGAAATATAAACAAACCACCTTGTTTCGTTAATATGTCTTGAATATTCTTTACTTAAAAAAATTGTCGATCAGAATGCCACGACCATGTACCTTCTGATTTCTCATTTATATCTTAACCCTTACTCCACTTTATATAACCTGAAGGCTAAGAACCAATGAAAAATCCGTATGTGACTGCGGATGTTGCAACAAACAACCGGTGAATTAAGTACCTAATTGTGAATTGAGACAAAATTTTACTAATAAGAATATAGTACTTGACAACAGACTGTTTTATAGTAATTTAAACAGCCGTATAATAAGTTATAAATTATAAAAAAATGTTAACAATATTATGCATCCAACAGAGGACGCGGGTGCTTTATCGGAGGAGGGGCGAGCTTCGGACAGCTCCGCGCTCAGCGACTCCGACCTGCTCGAGGAGTGCATACGGAAGGGCATCGAACAGGTACATATATGTTGTCCATACCAACAGCGGCGGGTGCCGGGGGATTGGCCGTCTTGGCGTTCGATGAAAGAGCCCTATGTCTAACAAAAGACAGAAAACGGTTTGACAATGATGGCTGAAATTCCATCAACGAAGGAACAAAAAAGTGTAAAGCGAATATTAATTATGTCAAATTATTTATTTTAACGCACTGTTCTTTGAAACTATCAGTTTGAATTGAAACTTTTTAGAATTTATTATGCTATGTAATTAATAATTCATTTTATATGGAATTTTACTATTGTCTCAAGCAAGAAAAGCTGTTTTCTTAGTTTTACCACTTCATTAACTGGGCTTCACCCACGCAAGCCAACCTCAGACAGCGGCTAATATTAAACAATATACTATCAGACTGACATATATAAAAGAACAAGGTTTAATTCTAATTACCTTTCTGCTTTAAAAGAAATTCCTTTGAAATTACAATAAAACCTTTACTTGATACTTACTTGAGGTCAGGCTGGTTTCCGCAACTCGACGCTTGTGCGTCTATTTCGCGTGCTGTGAGCCTGAAGCACTCCCTACTGCCAGTTAAGCTCCCGCAAGAAAGCTAGCAGTCTCTTGACATCGACCATCAATGTCAATAAAACATTTATTCTCTATAAAATAAAAACTATAATGTGTTATACGTTTAGGTTGTCAAGAACAAGGGCCCGGCGTCTGACGTGTCGTCCGTCAACCCCTACTCCGTGAGGGGCGACCTTTATGTGAGTACCTATATGTTCATATCAATTATATCACATTATTAAAACTAAATGACCTTTTTTTTCTTTTCTGCCGGGAAATGCTCTTGGGCATCCCGCGGGGAAGTGGGGACTCCCCAGGCGGGTACGTGGGACTCGCTGCGCCCGAAAGATGGTAAGGTGGTCGCAGCTCTACCCACTAAAACCCGGCGAGTGCCACCGATGCCGCCGTGAGGTGCCCCGGATCTGTTGAGCAACAGGGCACCAGGACAGGACCCCAAGGGTCCAACGCCACCTCAACAGAGGGGTTGTCTCGCACCACAGAACAACCCTTCCCAACGCCGGGAACCCCTCCCAACGCCGGGACAGTGCAATGGGGCGAGGTTTCAATCCGCGTCCCTTGTCCCCCCTACTCTTTTGTTCCCTCTTCTTATAAGAGGGGTACAAAGAGCAGCCCTCTCGGTTCACTTGGCATCGCCCAAAGTGCTGGGTTCACCTTAGGCTACTGAGCTCCACCGCCACGACCAGTCTTGAACCATGGTGGGGATATGCTCGATGACATATCGTAACCTGTGTTCGGTTGAAGTGGAAATGAGTAGTGGTGGTAGGCCTGCAAACATACACGCTCTCCAGTATTGCCAATTGGTGAACTGGTAGTTTGCCCCCTCTTTCATGAAAAATAACTCTTTAGTATGTAAAATATAATGTTTTGCTCATTTTAAGGATTGGATAAGGAACGTAGGTTTGATTTTATCACCTTTTACGATTGTAAAGTGGTTGCATTAATATCAAATTTTATAAAGGCTTATAGTAACAATATTTATCTCCTTTTATTACAGAGATCTCTGCCTCCATATCTTCGTTCATCTACAGAGACCGTTAGGATGTCTCATGAATTCGGCAGAAACATCAGGGATAGGTAAGGACTGTTTTTATTGATGTTTAATTTATTTATAGACTAATAATTTCACTCTAGAGTCTAGACACAAATAAAAACTTAAGCTTACAACATAATTATTATGTGTATTCTAAAATCAAATGGACAAATTTGGTAAAAACTATTCTATTCACACACTATACAAATGTAAGCTTTGTCTATGGTTTGAATTATAATCCAGTAATACATCAATCGATGTTTATATTATAACAATATAAATTAAAAATACATAATCTTCTAGTCCTCCGCCGTTGCCGCCCAAGATGGCCGCCGCGCCACCCCGGCCGCCGCCGCCGCCCGCCCGCTCCGCAGGTACCAACATCTCGGAAATATTATTATTAACATTAAAATTGAAACCATTTTATATACATAACACATACATAGACAATGTATGTCTTTTGTATATAAAATGGTTTAAATTTTATATACATAAGATAATAATATATCATGATCTTGTTAAATGTTAACAATTTATAATACTTGCTTTTATTTTCAGAATTCAAAGCGGAAAATATGTCACCGGACAAAATACTACTCATTCGCGATAAACCTAAACTACCCATTGCGGTAAATCTGGCTAGAAACGATTCCCTCAGCTCGTTAAGCTTAGATTCCTTCGGTTCAACTGACAGAGAGATCTTTGAGGAAACCGTTAAGGCTGGACTGTCCAGCGTCAATCCGAGAGCCGCCCTCGCTCTAGACAGTGACAAAGGAAAAGCGCATTCTGTGGAAAGACGGCCGGAGGCCTCGCGACACGGGCGACATCACAAGTCCCTCGATAGAAGTGACAAGATCGCGCACCGAGGTCCCAAATTTCGAGACCCCGAATTCGAAAAGAACATAGCCTCGGGTGCGTATAGCATAAATTCCTCTAACAGGGTCAGGGTGGAACAAGAGTTTGTAGCATCAGGCCGGTCGTCGTACCAAGACGAGCCGTCAAACGCCGTCACGCATCAGTCGAGAGCTCGCGGGCGGGTGACCGACGACGGACCTCCCAGTCTGCCTGCTAGGATTGAGGATAGGCGTTTGGATAGAAGTTCATCCTTGAGCTCGCTTAGCAACGACTCATTTGGGTCTACAGACAAGGAGGTATTCGAACGATGCGTGCGTATGGGAATGTCCAAATCGAAGAAACGGGATGACGGAAAGTTGAGGGTCAAGAGCGACGATCGACTCGACGGGAGAGAGTCGTCTCGGCGACGTCGAAAGGACAAGCCGCATCTAGGGGCACTCGATAAAATGGTAGGAGAAGAGGCAAAGGATCGAGCACTGCTCGAGGAGGTGATCGCTCGGGGGGCAGGTGAAGCCAAGGGAGAGGGCACTCAGTCAAAAAACGTTCTAGCGCCGTCTGCGGCTCTCGCGGACGCAGGCGGCGCCGCCCCCGCGCGAGACACGCCCACTGGCTGTGAGCCTCCCATCATTACCATACAAGACGCTCCTGTCGCCAACACCTCCTCACAACTTGAAGATCTCAATGTAGACAGCACCATTACATTCGAGTCGGCAGATTGTACCGAAATGGATCGGTCCAACGAGTGCCTCGCACCTAAGTCGGCCAATACCACGATTGACTCCGAGAAAGACGAATTAAATCGCTCGAATGAATCTTACGCTGACGTGTTAGATGGGTCTTGGAGCGACGAAGAGGAGAAGATGCCTTGCGACTATAACGCAGAGACATTGACCAGAAAGAACAAGCATAAGCTCGAATGGACCGACATCAAATGCACGGACAGTCAAATTCAATTCGATGAGACGTCCAAAAGGAGTAACGATACGTGGAATGAAAACACTTGTCCCGACGATGTCACGTTCCCGACTATCAGCGGTTCCGTACATCTCATATCGTCATTACGAAGCGAAATCGTTGATGCTGCTATGGCCCTGCCTGATTTACTTGAAAAAAGCGAGGGAAGAAACTTCTCGAAACCAGACTTAACAGACAAATTAGATGGTAATATTGACTTGGAAGACCATTCTACTGGCAAATTGGATGACAGGATTTTGATTGAAAACATTCCTGAACCTAGTTTTACGTCCCTCATTGACGACAACGAGCATAAGTTTGATTCAATTGTGTCATCGGCTATCGAACAAGAAGCCGCAAGATTGGCTGCTCAATTAAAGAACGCACAGTTTGCGTTAGAAAATAGCGCCACGTCTCTCACGTCTATTGACTTAGATAACGTTAAACCTCCTTCGAATCTGGGGAGTTTACTGTCTTTGAGCGCCTCAGGGCAATGGGACGAATCATCACATGCCTCCAAAAAATCTCAAAAAGCGCGTAAGAAATCTTTACCTGTATCGTTAATGGTAAAACGCGCATTAAGCAATTCAATGCATCAAGGAAGTTCGGAGCATTTGGATACCCCACTTAGTTTCTTAGAGAATGTTAAACCTCCTTCGGAAATGGAACATATCGATATGGATGGTAGTATGATCTCAGTATCAAGTATCGTTTCTGAAGTAGCAGACACAAGAAAAACGCCAATAATTTTTGATTTTAAACAACCTATACAAGATTTTCCTCTTTGTACTACATTCACTAACGTCTTCCAAGATTTAGACAAAGTCAATCCTCCTTCTTTGTTTGATGAAATGGCCGAATCTACTTTAGAAGTAGAACAAATTACAGCTCAACAAATATATGATGACTGTATTTCCAATACTCTAAACGTTATCACCGACTTACCATCGGGATCAGAAAATTGTACACCTCTTCCATCCGACGTAAGTAGCGTAGAATCCACTCCAAAAAGACAGAGAGATCCTAAATACTTGACTCCCAAAGAAAAGAGAAATGCTGCTAAACATAGGTATCAAACTTATACCATTACGGGTACAGTGTCTGAATCGGATATGTTACTGGAGACAGAATCTGAAGAATTTGTAACGTGGACCAAATCAGAAAGCGACAAGTCTGACGAATATGTAACAGCTAATTCTGAATCCAAATCTAAAAAACGTGTCAGTGCGAAACAGCGGCGATTAGATGACAGAGCGAGATATCAAACACAAACTGTTGATATACAAAATATACTAACCAATAATGCAGATCAATCAAAAGATCAACCAGATCCTCATATAGAAAGCCTCAAGCGACGATTAGCAGCGAAAAAGACGATTAAACAGAGACGCATAGAGGACGCAGAAAGGTTTAGAACCAGGACACTTAGTGAAGATATTCCACCTTCGCCGACATTCGTGACTAAAGACGCAAACTTCGAAAACGTCGAAACGACAACGGGGTATGACAGCCTGTCATCTAACGAGTTGAATCATCAGCAGATACTGGATGACAGACAAAGCGATGATGTCTTTAGAGACATCGACAGCGGCAACAACGAGGACGATTTTGAATTAAATTCGACTACAATGAAAACATATACAAAAAGTTTCAGAAATTATCTACCTGTAATTGAGAGTCCCGCATCGGTAGATATGTGTGTGGTGAATAACTTAAAAAATATAGAAATGACCGCCTCTTACCGGCGCAGTCAACAGAAAGAATTGTATCAGAATCCCAGCAGTAGCGACTTTGCGAGTTACGAAGCCGATAGCAATTCTGATGACAAAGCTCATTCCGAATCCGATTCTGAGACTCCATCATTGAGACCAAAGCCTAAAATAATTAAACCAGAAAAAAGAGATGAAAGCTTGGACTCAAGTGAATCTCTTGAAGTGGAACAAGAAACTGCAAAAGCAATAAGAGGAAGGAAAAAAGCAACGTACGTCTCGCCGTACAGACGTAGCGCACCTAGTCCTAAAAAAGCGACACCACAGGCGTATAAGAGTCCTCTAAAATCGAGTGCGGCATCCAAAAATTTAAGCGTTTTAAAACCTCAAACAAATACAAAAACACCAAATAGGACACCGCCTTTGCAGAGGACGAGCGCGAACACCTCGCCAAAAAAAGCGACACCCAATAAGTCACCATCGAAAACAGTTCCTAAAGCCACATCTGTACCATCAGTAAGCAAACCCTTGCCCTTGGTAAGGCAAGGCACATTTACAAAAGAAGAAAGTTCAGTTTTATCTAAAAACTTACCAGTAACAGACAAAAAACCGAATACTTCCCGATCGGCAACTTCGCCGACAAAACCTTTAAACACTTCCCCTTCTAGATTACCTCAGTTTAGTCGCTCTAGACCAGCTATGAATAAAACAAACAGCCAGCCGAAGCAAACTAAAACGGCGAAACGAAACTCAGAGCCCGCTATGAAAAACTCTGCATCGAGCCACAGCTTACAGAGCAACGATAGCGGAAAAACAATCGTACTAGCGCGAGCATCGAGACCGGGCAGTACTTCTAGTGTCAACTCGATTGCATCGACGAAGACTAAAGATGTCGAGAGTAAAATAGCGAACCTATGGAAGAAAGTAGAACAAACAAAGAAACTTCCAATTAAAACTGACAAGAAAGTGTGGATCGAGAGCGATAAGACTGAAACACCCAAGCTTATTCGTAGCTCCACATTCGAGGGGCAACCTAAGCTCAGTCAGATAAACCCGAATTCCAAACAAAAGACTGCTATCGGTATTCGAGTGTCGCAGATACCGAGTTTACGGCCGAAAACAGCAGTTGCTAAGACCACACTACCGAATGTCAAAAAAACGACGACCGCGAGAGGTCCAAAGAAAAATAGTGGACCGATTCTATCTTGAATATACCAATTTAAGGAAATTATTATAAATTTAATTGTAGCAGTAATTATTTAACTGCATGAAATTATTATTTTGGCTAGAAATATTCGACTTTGTAATCTTTAAAGACATGCACTTTGTTATTTTTAACAAAAATATTGATCAATGGACGCAAAATAGTTTTCTTACATCAGTACAAAAGTAATTGGATGTTGATTTTCTGATTAAATTATCTAGCAAATAATATTTAAATATATTTTGTATTCAGTGAAGAAATGTATTTCTTTAATTTATTATATTTAGTCTCTTGTATATTTGTTGCATTTATTTACATTCGAAATTATTTTTATATCAAATTGATATATAGGTTTTTTCTTTACATTGATAATTCATATTGAATAAGCGTCACAATATTTTATCTGGGAGGGCTTCATCAATAGTTTGTTTCGATTGCACCAAATATGTAGTATGGAAAAGTGAGTTTTCTTACTATGTATTATTTCAATCTAGCATCAACACGGTACTTGTTGTAAATATTTCACCCTATATAATCTAGCCTAAGGTTACCATATAAACATATTTGTATATTTTTCATAATTTTCAAAAATATATTAAAAAATTAAGACACATCGGTTCGGAGTAAAAATGAAAGACATAGTGCGTTATGTCACAATTTTTTACGTCTAGTCAGTTAGTGTAAAAATAGACAAATTGGCTTATAAAGTTTACAGGAAAATGTTTGCTCTGTACTTTAATAACTTCTCGCAATAAGCTTCTGGTATGTCAGTGGGGGTAATGCTATGATCACAAACAAGCGTCAATTAAATACAATATTTAGCCCGTTGTAGTGGTGTTAAATCTGCAAAACCGATCCGTACGCTTGAGTGGTACATTTATATTATTAGCTTCCATTACGAATTTATTAATGTTCGCTAATGTCTAGCTTTCGTATGCGTAGATATTTTAGACGGAAATTTTGGTTGTACTTCAGTTTAGGGTAACTCTGACAAGCCAGTTTTAGATAATTATTATGATTATTGATTAGTTTATAAGATGCGTAATTTTATGGTAATAAACCAAACTTACAGTGTCTAAATGTGTTTGATTTATCCTTACAGCTCCCTGTTTGCTCGAAGTTGTGCTTCGTGTATTACCCTATTTGCGCTAAAACCCACAGGCAACTAGTAAGTACTACTACTGAAGTATTTTAAAAAATCGTTGATGGTTTAGAAATGAGCTAAAATTAAATAGGTCGCAATCGCGCTCTGTGTGCGGCGACAAAGGCTTAAATATGTTTACAGTACCTATACACCCCTATTTTTAATTAATCAAAAAAAAAAAATTGACACAATCCGTAAACAATATGTACTTATCACAAATAAAAATGTAAACTAATAAAACAATATTCATAAAATATCCTAATAGTTGTACAATTATTATTTGTTGTGAGTACATTACTTATTTAAATGCTTGTTAATTTTCTTATTTTCCTTTAACTTTTTAAATGCTCGACGTGAAGAATACTACTGCGTCGAGAGGCAGTTCAAAGACCCCAGGTGTTACGTGATTGTGGGGTCATTATATATGTATTTGTAGTATTTTTCTATTGTGACCATATAATTTTCAATTAAATATGCATATTTTCAAAGGCATTTAATTTTTTTACTTTATCAAAATCAAATATTTTTAAATCTGATGTTTACATTGACGCCTTACCTTATTCCAAAGGTGTGGTATCTTCAATAAAATATGCTTTATTTTATCACAGAAGGTTATGTAAGATTTTTTTAGAAGTGAAATTTTGAACGTTTTGGGATCATATTGTAACTTATACATTGACTCATAAAAAATTACTGTCCGTATGCAGTCCTAAAATTACTCATTATGTTTATGTTGGTTCCTTAAATTTCTATCGTGACTATTACATTTTTTTAAATCGCGAAATACACCTTAGGCATTCCGCGATTCTTCTCAGGTTGTGTTAGTGATAGGCTACATATTTGTAATGCACAATGCTTAACGTGTAGGAAGAACTAAGGACCCACTTGGTGAATCGGAATTACCAATCGTCGGTTCATAACTCAGACAAGGTCTACACCATATCTTAATATTGTTACAAACTAATATTATGAAGGCGAAAGTTTGTAAGTTTGATGTTGTTGATCTTTCACGGCAAAACGGCTGAAAGTTGAAATGGCTTATACCTTGGATTAGGACATAGGCTATAAAAATAATCATCATCAATCCGGATATGGTTGGAAATCTAAGTTAACGCAGGCGAAACTGGGTACCAGCTAGTAATTTTATATACTTCCTCCATTCCCAGCATTATTTTCTCGCCGGCCAACGTCAAATCAACTGTATTTTGATTTTTGAGTGAGATCTCTTAAAAAGGAAATGAAGTTGACATAAAAACACAATATAGTCAGATTATTTATTATGTGAAATATGGTTCAATACAAAAACAGATTTGAGTGTTCTCTCTAAATACCACTGAATTATTATGCTTATATTATGTAACCACTATACTTTGAAATAGCACGAGTAAAGCCTATCTTATATTTATTTACTGTTTTATATAACATACAAAAATATTAGTAACAAAACTATAATTACTGTATTTTATGGAGGCATGCAAATTGCAGAGGTAGATCGGTACGTATTTACAATACTGTAAAGCCAGATCAGACGTATACCTATCTTAGATGGTAACAGATAATAATTGACCGTGCTTTATTATTTAAAAGGTACATTTTTCTCAATTGTTACGGACGCCCGGCGCCCGGCAGGTACAAAACATCAATAATATTCGAATCATGTCAATTCAGCATCATGCCGTTTGCCGTCAAGCAATTTGAATTTACTGCCAAGGCATTACATATAAAAAAGGTGACAAAACCTTGACTTTATTGTCGATGCCATATCTATTGATTTCAAAGCACTAATTAATAATTGATCTTCGCTTTACAGTATCAATTTACAGGCAATAGCTTAATATTATAGAAAAAAAAATCCGGCGCATTATCAAATACATGAGCAGCAAATTCTATTTACAATTTTAAGCTTGTCACAAAATACGTAATTCAAGTTCCCGTGTCCCCACCGCCGAATACTAAATTTACATCTATTTAGCCATATAGAATTATGCTAAATTTTATCGACAACCAGTGAATGTCAAATCACTAAACCATTTTAATACAGAGATAGTGAAAAATGTTATAAAATGTACATCTAAAGTGTATAAATTTTAAAGTTGCCTAACAAAAGGACAGGACTAGTGCAAATGGAACTAGATCAACAATAATACTTTTATTTTTTCTAATGTTAGTTGTAAAATTATATTAATGTTGTCCTTAAAATATAGAAAAGCATCAGGTATATATAGTTGGCAGTTTAAGATAAGTACAGACTTTTTGGGAAACATTATGCAGTATTTCTACATAGAGAATATTATGTCTTATAATTTTATGGTTACTCCACAAAAATTTATTGTCCCGCAGAGGACAAAACAGTTCAACATCTCAGATATTTTTTCTTATCTCTTTTTATCTTTTGTATCTCTTTCCTTGCAAACTTTTATTTCAGTTACAAAGTTTGTATATGTCTTTGCTATTCAGTTGCAACTTTACACATGTTGTGCGGGTACAACATTCACTAAAAAATTATCACTCACTAATTTGCATAACATTTTTTCATATGTATTAAATAGTGCACTCTCCAGCAATAACATATACATATTCTTTGACTGTCAAAATGCTGTCACACTATTATTATTTTATATGCTACCAATACCTCGTGTCATGAGTAGATTTTAGTTATATAATATTACTGGAATTGAAATATGGTGACACCATTTGATAATTTAAAAAATGTGTACATACTATTGTAGGCGACTGTACGTAACCTTAGCATGAATATAATCAAAATAGCCCTAATAATAATACACATTTAAATCTGACAATTTTTCTCTTAATACGATTGGAGTCACTAATTATTTCCGACTTTAAGAATTCAAATCTATGACATCCAAATTCCTATATAAATATTATCTTATGATGGCGGCAAGGACACTTTATATAAACGATTACAATTCTAAAACATTGACATAAAACATTGGAAATGTTCTCGTCGAATACAATAGCGACGGTAAAAAGCTTTAAAATATTATAAAAAAGAATACTCGCTTTAAAGAGACCGGGCTAGGTTCATTAATATAAAAATAGTTTTTGGACTCCCGGTCGTAAAACCTAAGTTTCAGATGGGAACAAGTATACACATACGGGTATTGGGGTAGTATTGTTTGACCATCTATATTAGATGCTTTTTCAAATACCTTATCGAGTTATTACATAACACATCCGTAAAATAGAACCACAATACCCTGTGCTCGATTCTTACCTAAATACCTAAATCTAAAAGGGACAATAAGATCGCAAAGGTTACAATTTTAAAAAATTCACTAAATTACATTTTTCACCAGTTTTAAAGTTTATTTTCTTAGGAATAGCCGAACTTTATGAAATAACAAATACGAATGAATGAAGCTATCTTTGAGATTAAACACTGTTCTGAGACAAACTTTGAAAATTCTAAATAGGGTAAATGCTTTAATTGCCATCATTTCATTACTTTACGCCGCGCCTCGCTCACCGAGTTTAGACATCACACATGACGTTATTAAGTATATAACATTGTAAATATCACATGCCGTTTGGTTACTGTCATTGGAACTACCCTACCGATGGCGCTAAAATGACGCTAGGTTGTCTAAAATGTTAGCAAATATAACTTAACAATATACGTGTTAACTACATATTAATTGCCACCTTTGCGACGAAATATACACAGACATGGTATGAATATGATTACAGAAGGTTCGAGTAAGTACTATTACATTGAACGAAGAGGTTTATTATTCTATGAAACACCATTGATATTATTATGCTATTTACTGTCACAACGGAACAAAAAACACTGCGACATTTTGTAAATATTTCTAGTCGATATTGCCATGACGAAGTTTACATGCCATTGATAACACGGGTAGTGTTGAATCACATTTCGTCGCAGTATATTTTGTTTTGAAAGCATTTGGGACAGCATTTCTGCGCTGTAGCTTGTGAACATAACAAACATCTTTTCAAATTGCAGAACACTCATACATATAGCTTCCTTTTGTTTGTACTTTAGGACCCGAAATAAAAGTCTACAGCGCAGATTTAATATTTCATGAATGGGATGAAGTTTTACAAAACGCCAATTTCAAAACCAAGCGAAGATAGTTTCCCGACCAGAAATTGACAATAGTTTCCCGATAAATAGTACAATATACTTTTTAATTTAATAAAATCTTCGTAAATTTTGAAGCGAACTTTTCTCAATAAAACCATACATCGTTTTCTTATCCCATTCATGAAATAAACTATTCTGTCTTAATTTTGTACACTCGCCGCGTGGCGTTAGTGTAATATTCCTCTAAAGGGTTTGTATTTTCCAGATACTGTGTGTTTAGCGATCCTCTCGTTGCGTGAGGCGTTTCCCGGTATGACCGTCGAAGCTCATTTTCCACAGAAGCTAATCAGCTATAGTTCAATTCTGACTATTCTCGGATATCATCATTACGCGATCAAGTTCATAGAACTTATAAATTACTTTACAGTCTTTGGATACATTTATCACTAAGACTCCCTTAGCCGCGACTTGTAAATAATTTACTCTCTCGAAAATATATTTCGGAGTTAATTTTTCTTATCATAATATATTTTTAAAAATTCTTACTCTTTTTTTATTTGTTAACATTATAACATTTGATTTTGCAGTAGTCTGCAGCGTTCAGAAGTATCCCGTTAATTACGCGACAACGCGAATTTTAATACGCATATGGACACATGTTTTTTAGGTTATACATATTGTATCAAAACAATCAACTTGCTAATCATATTTGTATGTACTTACAGTACGAGAATATTTAACTTGGCCGCACTGCACACAAACCACAAACTAGCAGTGAGTGGCGTCGCAAAGTTATTTTCGTATGTCAATGTGTGTCGTGCATATTTAAAACTCTGTAAAACTAACTCCTATCCGAAGAAGTTAAATAACGCGTACTGTAGTTTGTCATCACAGTATGCGTCTGTGACACAATACCATACCGATCATATTTGATATATATTTAGTCCATATGCGTGTAGGTAATGCAAAAGCGTTATTCGTATGTCCTTTAAATTGATTTCAGATTCTCCAGAAGTGGCAGCCCAATGTAAATAGACGCATCCTATCGTGAATAACGTTTCTTTGTACTCGTTCGTTTCGTTACACTCCCTACACTTAAGACTAATAAATATACATAAAAATATCACAGCACTATCGATTCACTTACACTAAAACCGACGACGCTTTGCATCGCGGTTTTCAATAAAAATAATAATAAAACGAATCGAAATTGAAATGCATGAAAGCGCTACCGCCGTCGCAGTGGCGACATCTCGTGTAACACAACAAAATGTTTCCAGTAACTGCATATCACAAAAATAAAATCAATCGGATTCGGTGTTTTGTAACAGAAGAGATAACTGATATGATTATGAAAAATCAGAATAGGGATGTTGACACATGTTACAAATTCATGTAAAGTTATGTATTACACAATTTAAAAACCTAAAATAACATTTTAAGTCTATTTATTCAACGTTATTTATAACCCATTATCACGTGAATGCGAACGGCAATTATAGTGCGATGACGTAACTGAGCATAATATTAATCTGCTCTGTGCTTTGACAGAGCGCAAGTATGTTTATCGGTCTGTGACGTAATCATGGTCACATGACAGCTTGGAGCGTTTTAGCGGGAATTTTAAAAACTATTTTTGTTTAGCTTCTTTTTTTGATAAAATTGGACATATTTCCCCATAAAAGTAGAAAGGTTTTTTCGTGTTTAAATAGGATATATCTATCAAATAAACTCAATTACAAAAAATAGTCAACATCCCTATTATTTGTTAGAATAATACTATTTATTTGTAACGTGGTAATGGTTTTGCTTAGTTTTCCATTTAACCACGTAAACCTATGGATCGACGGTAGCAAAAACAACTAAGCAAAATTAATACGCAAATTAAAAGTGCCGCAAAAAAGTACCAAAATATATACAAAAGCTGTTGCCCAAAATTCTTACTCTAAAACACTTTGGAAATTATTCAAAGTCATAAGTTTCGATTTAGAATCAATTTGTGAATCATCAATCCATTGTAAAGGCAATTTAGTTTGTTTTTAAACGACTTCGAAAAGGAGGAGGTTATATTATGTTCGTGTGTATATTATTTTTTGTAATGCCTTTAAATTAAAGATAAAAACAAGTCCAATAAAAACAAATTGTTCTTCTTTTTTTTGTTTTTTGTTGTCAAATTTAGAAATATTTTCTTTTCAAAACATTTTAATTTTAGCTTATTGTAACATGCTATTGAGAGCAAGTATATGATGTATATATGAAATGGATTGATAATTCCCTAGGTCCAGACCCCACACTCTGTACTCATCTCATGAGCCGGTGGGCTAGACTAAACATAAAATTAACAGCTTTATAAACCGATTTGCAAAATTCAACTCTCATGCAAGAAAATTTCATACACAATTCTTACTGACAATCATATTTACGGTGTAATCAAACAATAAACTTAACTAAATGAGGTAGTTACTATGAAATATGATAACATTATTCGCCTAATGTTTGGTGGGATAAATGCTATATATGTATATCTATCAACATTAAAATACACTATTGATAACTGAGGTACATTATCGTTTCTGATTGAGGTAGCTGTGGGATTATTTTAATGACTTCTTGAAAAACCATATTGGACATTCATTCAAATACTTCTTCCAATGTCCAAATTGGTTTGACCAAGTCATTCAAACATGTGTAGATACAAATATGTAAACTATGTAAAAACTTCAAAATTATCATTGTTCAATAACATTAACATACTTGCCTCTGTCATTTCGTAGCTGTATAAATCTTGCTGTACTTTAGTTATAATGGGTGGTTCCCATTTGGGTGTATTGACATAATTGTTATAATCAATATTTGGTGTGAAATTTCCTTGATAGTGGGGTGTCTCTATAAACATTGCTTTATGTTCTTCAATTTTAATGGTCAGCAGTGGATCAATGTGTGGTAAGTTGTGGTCGTCAAGGTTAATGAACCCACTACTGCAACCTATCTCCGGATCGGCATTGATGAACTCTGGACCATACTCAGGTGGATAATCAACAGTTTGTGAGTACTGAGGTAAATCTCCTGTCAGTTCTTGAACTGGTTCTGTAATACCACAACATTTCTTATGTATAATTCTATATTTTCGTTGTTGTACTAGTTTGTGATAGGCAAACTAGCTAAACAAGTCACTTAGAACACATTTTTACATAATGCTCAACCTTAAATTAAATCAGACAAGTTGCCACAGGAGAATAAAATTAGACTAAAATTAAATAGCCTGTTACACTGTGCATGTAACAATAACTGTATTTTACTTAATGAAAATAAAAGTAACATAATAAATATAATTGACATTAACAACATTTTAAATGATAATAATTGTAACAATCTGACATCTGATAGGTATTACCTATCAAAATTTTATAAGCGACAAATAGCAGCCTCGCTATTATATTTTTTATCTTTAAGTCCAGCCAAGTATTTGGCTAATCCGACCACTGTTTTATTTGAACAGTGTGATAATAAAACATACAATTTTACAAATTTGGAATACGTTCCAAATAGTTTAAACTAGAGTATAAGACAATAGAGGAAATCTCTAGCCCATTAATTAGTAATAATAATAATAATATATTAAATAAAAATATTGAACAAATCAATGTAAAGAAATTAAATAAAAAATTGTACTCATTTAACCTGGTGCATCAAAACTTACAAGGAATGTTAGGCAAAGACTTGGAAATTGAATTATTCTTAAAAAACTACAATATAGACATACTGTGTATTACCGAACATTGGTTAAAAAAAAATGAAATTATGTTCAGCTTCAGTGAGCACCAGGTGGCAAGTTCGTTCAGTAGAGAAAAAGCCATAAGAGGTGGCTCACTAATAATTATTAAAAATGAAATAAAATTTAAGGAACGTACGAATATTGTGGGCCTCTCTGCTGAGCGTACTATTGAAATAGCCTGTATAGAGATGGAGCGCCTTATTATTGTAAGTGTATACAGACCTCCAAATGGATTATATGATTCTTTTGAGAAAATCATGGAAGAATTATTAACTAAAATATGTGGGTCTAACAAGCCCATACTAATTTGTGGTGACTTTAATATTAATTTACTAGAAAATAATTCCACCACAGTTAGATTCACATCATTGTTAAAATCATATAATCTGACTAATCTATTTTCAGAACCAACAAGAATTTGTAGTTCTACAGCTACATGTATTGATAATATTTTTAGTAATTTAACTCCTGTCCACAAAGAAATTATCAACAAGTTGAATTCTGATCACTGTGGTCAATTAGCTGAATTCCTTATAAGTTCTAATAGTAAAAATTGTAACAAAAATAATGTGTTTGTTCCTGTGAATGTAAGACGTATTGAGAAATTTAGGAGTAGTATAATGGCAAATATTACATATTTGAAAGATAACAAAAGTCCAGATTTCGCTTTTGGTGAATTGTTTAATTTAATTAATACACATTTTAAAGCCATTTTTACTTCTAAAACAGTCAGTTCCACAAATAAAAAGGGCTTTAATGATTGGGCAACAGCAGGAATCCACAATAGTAGACGCAAATTATATGACCTTTACCAAGAACGCACATACAATCAAAATCAATCATTTAAGCAGTATGTCAAAATATATTCAAAAACATTCAAACAAGTTTGTATCGCGGCCAAATCGCTTTATATTAAGGAAAAAATTAAAAACGCAAAAAATAAAATAAAAACTACTTGGAACATAATAAACGATGAAACTGGGAGAGTGGGTAGTCGTAGCTCTGAATTTAATTTAAATATTGAAAATAGAATAATTAAGTCTGACGAGGAAGTTGCGACAGTATTTGAAAAATACTTTTCTGACATCCCGATTTCGACTACAAAAAATTTAATCTCATGTCCTGCAATTGCCGAATCATTGCTTAAAACCAATGTCAAACAATGTGAAGCTAACTTTAAGTTTAAAGAGATAGGACCCAAAGATATTTTAAATGCATTTAACTTATTAAACAATAAAAATACCCCAGATTTATGGGGAATATCTGTAAAAGTCACTAAGCTCATAGTTGATGTAATTGCACCCCATCTAGCAACAATTTTTAATAAATGTATTGATAGTGGCGTTTTTCCTGACTTAATGAAACATAGTCGAGTCTTGCCTCTTTTTAAATCTGGCAGTACATCAGATGTTACAAATTTTCGACCAATATCAATACTCCCCTCATTTAGTAAAATTTTTGAAAAAATTATGTTAAATCAGTTACTATATTACTTTGAAACCAATATGTTACTGCACAAAAAACAATTCGGATTTAGAAAGGGTCTCTCCACAACAGACGCTGGCGTTAACTTAATTGACCACATTTATGAGGCCTGGGAGGAGTCACGTGATGCTTTGGGAGTTTTCTGCGACTTATCCAAGGCGTTTGATTGTGTACAGCATGAGACCTTGATCAGGAAATTACGCCACTATGGGATAGACGGTACGGCACTGGATCTTTTGAATTCCTATCTTAAAAACAGGACTCAAAAGGTCGAGATAAATGGTAAAAGATCATCCAGGACTAAAATAGAGATGGGGGTCCCACAGGGGTCCATTCTAGGTCCATTTCTTTTTCTAATTTATGTAAACGATTTACCTTACCTAGTTAAAGATAGTCAAGAGGTAGTGTTGTTTGCTGATGATACTTCACTTATTTTTAAAATCAAACGACAAGAAACTAATTATGACGAGGTAAACAACACACTTTTGAGAATGGTACATTGGTTTAGCGTTAATAACTTGCATTTAAATAGTAAAAAAACTAAATGCATAAAATTTTCCTTGCCAAATGTTAAGCAACTGCAAACAAATGTACTCTTAGACAGTGAAAACTTGGAATTGGTGGACTCCACAGTTTTCCTAGGAATAACTCTAGATCTTAAGCTGCAGTGGGGTCCCCACATAGCTAAATTGGCGAATAGACTCAGTTCAGCAGCATATGCAGTGAGAAAAATAAGACAGTTTACTGATGTAGATACAGCGCGAATAGTATATTTTAGCTACTTTCATAGCATTATGTCTTATGGCATACTTTTATGGGGAAATGCAGCCGACATAAACAACATTTTTGTGCTGCAGAAGCGGGCTATTCGTGCAATTTACAAGTTGCCTCCCTATTCATCTTTGAGAGAAAAATTTAAAGAAATAGGAATTCTGACTGTCACCTCTCAATACATCTTAGAAAATTTACTGTATGTCCGTAAAAACATAAATGAATTTTGTAAGAAAAGTGATATTCATAGTAGGAATACACGTAATAGACACAGGTTACATGCACCAATGATTAGACTTTCGAAAGTAAGCAATTCTTTTAAAGGCAACTGTATACGCTTTTACAATAGGATCCCAGAAAACGTTCAAAAGCTCTCCATAAAAAAATTCAAAAAAGTTGTTAAAGAACGTTTGTGTGGTAAAGCATATTATAAAGTAAAAGATTTCATGGAAGATACCACACCCTGGGAATAAGGCGTTCCTCCCGGGCATTTCAAGATAAGATGTTAAAATTGTTATTAATATATATTATTTGAAAAGATTAGTTCCACTGAGTTTGTTTCGCCGGTTCTTCTCAGTGGGCTTACCTTGGAACCGGTGGTAGATTCAATTGACGTTCAAAAAGATACTGTATTAGTACTATTTTGAATAAAAAAATTTGATTTTGATTTTTTTTGATCTTAACCTGACGAAAATGTCAACGTTTTACAAAACAAGTAAGAAGACTGGTGGTAATCCCACTGGTTAAACCTAAGCAATAAAATTATTATATTCTAATGGATGTAAAATTGGTATCTAATATGCCATTTGATAACAATGGTTATATAAAATGATTGCATGGAATAATATAAATATAAATAAAATGTATCACTTACCAGTTGTTGACGATACATTTATATTTTGGATCGCATTGTTATCTGGTTTGATGTTGTTTTCGAAAAATGTAAGTTCATTTTCAATAATAATATGATCAATTGAATCAGACCCTATGGTACTATCATCTGGCTCACACAGTCCATAGGATTCAAATCTTAAATTTAATGTGTTATTCATTGCAATGGACTGTGCTAATTCATCACAAACATCCATTTCAGCATTTTTAATACTGGCATCTTCCTTCGCATTTTCATTTCTATTATCAACAACTGGTTCCAAATCAACATTTTCAATCCTAAGTGAATTTTGTTTTTCCATAGATTTGATTTCTTTTTTATATTTATCACCATCAACATTGTGCATTCTATGCAAATGTTTACCCCAATTCGGATATGACGAAAATGATTTGGGACAAATGGGACACTTGTATGGCTTCGCCCCCGTGTGCACATTTAAGTGCGCTTGTAATTGAGACAACTTGGTGAAACTTTTATTACAATATTTGCAAGAGTGAATTTTTGTTTCAGAATGTGTTTTCATGTGTTCCATTAGACGATTTTTGGCATTGTACACTTTTCCGCAAAACTTGCACATATGGAGCACTGTTTCGAAATGTTGATTTACATGTTTCAAAATGGGATGCTTGTCACTATAATTTCGATTGCATATCGGACAAATGAAAAGTCGTTTTCGGTGCATATTTAAGTGCTGCTGGCAAGATTGGAGAGATGTAAAGAGGTAGCCGCATTGAACACACCACTGTTTTATGGGTGAGTGTAACCTTTGATGTAATATTAATTCGTTTGATGTTTTAAATCTGTAAAGAATTAACTCTTGTTAGAAAATCTACCAGCTTAGCAAACCATTTATACAACTTTTTTTCAATCAAAATTAATATTTTATTAAATTAATATTCAGATATGGTCTCACGATCTGGAGAAACTCTGTTGATGTGTCAAAGGTATTCAAAATCCAAAAAAAAATGTGTTAGATGTATAAGTGGTGCCCATTTTCTTGAAAGCTGTAGACCGCTCTTCAAACATCTTATAATCTTACCACTCCCATGCTTATATATTTATGAGATAAGCATTTTTGTACATAAAAATATAGACATATATTATGAATTGAAATCAAAGGTTACACGGCACAATGTATGTAGAAATAAATATGTCCTTAAAATACCCTATAGGTGGCTTCAGTTGTGCAGCAAAAATGCTTTTTGTATGTCAGTAACAATATATAATAAACTCCCGGACTATTTTAAGGACTATGTATTGAAAAAGTTTAAGCGACATCTTTATTTATGGCTCTTAGATAAAATGTATTACGACATAAAGGAATTTTTAGACAACAAGTTGTAAATCTCAATTATTATTATTAATTTATGTGTTGTATTTAGCTTTTCGTAAATGTATTTATGTGAATGTGAATTTCGAGTGACATTTTTTTTTTTTTTTTTTTTTTTTTAACTTATATAAACTTATATATTTAATTTAAATTGTGTATTGATAAAATGTGACTTTCTAATTACAATTATAATCAATTATTTTGAAACTGATATTCTCTGACAATGATTTTAATGACATGTTGTATTTATCAAGTTTATTTAATTGTAACTATTTTTTCCTGTTAATTTATATTAATTGTTTATTTATGTAAAGTTTTATTTTCACACACCATGTTATGGTAGAATGTATATAGAACTTGTTTATTTTTTTTTAATTTCACCTATGTATTTACTACATTCATGGGAATAAATTAATAAAAATAAATAAGGTTATGTCAGGTTAAATATAATATATTATATGTATAATGTCCTTATATGTATGTTTTTATCAAAAAGTATGTAGTAATAAGCATTTTGTAAGTAATTCGCAAGTAAGTGCAAGATACTATCTATCACAATATTATATAAAAATACATTAACTACTCACGTTTCATTACAACCTTCTTCTAGACATTGTAGCTGGAAAATAGCATGTGATTCTCTTAAATGTTCACGCAGGCGACTCTCAGTGCCATAGCGATGGTTGCACTTAAAGCACACAAAAGGCTTACCAGTGGCACCGTTATCATTCTGACAATGAGACATATGTGTCACCAACAGAGAGATGCGATTAAATGTTTTCGAGCATATGTTGCACCTGGAACATAAATACTACATTATAGACTTAGAACAGACAAAAAGTTTAAGATTAATAAAAATATCAATAAGCAACTGTATATATGAGGTTGACACTATTTACGTGCCTATATCTAACAGGCACTCTTTTTTTTCTTTTATCTTTCATCCCGTGGGGGAGTGGATCTCCCCAGGCGGGTATGTAGGACTCACTACGCCTGAAAGGTGGACGAAACTCTACCCACTAAAACCGGGCGAGTGCCACCAATTCCGCCTTTGGTGAGGTGCCCCAGATCTGTTGAGCAAGCAGGGCACCTCGACGGCTAGTCAGTCCATCACGGGACTGACTCTCTCCACAGAAGGGTTGCCCCGCACCAGAGAATAACCCCTCCCAACGTCGGGACAGTACAAAGGAGTGAGGTTACCATCCTCGCCCCTTGTCCCCCTACTCTTTTGTCTCCTCTTATAAGAGGGGTACAAAGAGCAGCTCCCTCGGCTCAATTTGCTTCGCCTAAGGTGCTGGGTTCACCTTAGACTACTCAAGCCCCACCACTACGACAAGGCTCGAGCCATGATGGGACAACGGGCAGATCTGCTTTTTTCGACCGTAACCTGCGCCACGCCGCGGCCGACGCGCGTGCTATGCGACGTTGCCATATAGATTCGCAGGTCAGTAGACATTTTACAAATAATGTTTTACTTTGACTATACAGCCATTTTACCAACATTTAAGTTCTTTGAAAAAAAGTTTTTTCTTTTTATTATCATAAACAATTTTTTAATATTTTCGAATTAACCGTAAGCATGTATAGTATATGTGATTTAATTTAAACCTTTCACTTTTATCAACCTTGTTTATATCTCCAAAGCAATATACTTTTTCTGGTGTTATCTGGATATAATTTACCAACAAATTGAATATATCCAATAAAATTAATTCACTGTATTCTATTGTTGCAACTGTTGATTAAATATATTTATTCAGTTTTCTTTAGGTATAGTTTCCTATTTCTATTTAAAATTCCTATTGCAATGAAATATAAAATTGATTTAATTTGGAATAAATTATACATGCTGCCATCTACCGAGCTACTTTCAACATATTTAGCGCAATCATTCCAAGGCAACGAAGAAGACTATAGGAAATACTCTATACATGCATTCTATCTCATTCTATTTGAGGCAAATCCTATATATCAATTTGAGTTTGGTGATGATTTGTATTTCATAAAAATTTTAAATAGCAACAGTAATATAGAAATTTCACTTCAAAATACTTACTCAAATCTGTCCTTTGCAAAGTGATTATAAGCATGGTTACTAAACACTGAATACTTTTCAAACTGCTTTCCACATGCAGTGCATGTGTACACAATGTCTTCATCACCATGATAACATGAGAAATGTGCATCAAACTCTATTCGATTATTGTATGCATTGGAACATAATGAACACGAAATTCCCCCCAGTTTTTCAATTGAACCATCTTTGTTTTCTAAATTTGTTTGGTTGTTTACCTCATTCTCGTTAACTTCTTCATCAAAATGGAATTTCAAATGGTCAGAGGCATTATTCACATTTGATATACTTTCATTACATATTGGGCAGGTGTATATAAATTTGCAGTGCATATCTATATGTTTGTGACAGCCTTCTACAGAATCAATTTTTGTTTCGCACATTTGACAATTGTATGGTGGAGTGTCAGTTTGGTTGTGTATAATTCTGTGTAGTTGTAATTCTTTTTTTGTATTAAATCTGTAAATAAAATTTGTTTCTATATTATTTATTATTTCCAATTCAAGATGAACTCAAAAAACAATTATAAAGTTTATATATTTAAATTACTAATAGAAAAAATTGTGTGTGAGCAGTAAACTTACTCTTTATTGCAGGCTCCACATTTGAATCTGTGTTTGGCACTGATGTGCTCTTTAAGGGCTGTTACTTTTGAAAATCTTTTGCAACAATACTCACACCTGCAAATGAAACATGTATTATTATATGCGCAACATTTTTAACTATGAAAACCATCAAACTGGGCCTATATCAATATCATACTGCACATGTTCTTTTTTTTTATTACAATATCATTACAAACCCAATAAAGATGGCACTATCCATCCAACGATTATTAATGATATTTATTAATAATACAACTTTGCTTCCTCTGTTTTTATGTAGATGGTGTTGGCTACAAGTAAACATTAATAAATGCATTATGGCTGACTTACGATACACTTTAGTATCTTGTGAACATAACCTGATGGTACCAGTAGTTGATTTGTATTCACATCATACAGTTATTCCTCGAGTAAAAACATCAATGAAGTGTTAATTAATTTTCTTAATTTTTTTTTTTTTTTTTTTTTTTTTCGGATGGATGGATCTATGCTAATGGCCCGAAGGCCCTAATGCTTCAACGGTTTAGTGTGAGCCCATTCGGCTCACTTTTGATTGGGGGGTTGCCCCCCGCCTACCGTGCAGTCTGTGACCACACGGCCTCCTGGCGTCGGTTGTGTTTTTCTTAATATTAAAAAATCTGTGGCTGAAGCTCAGTGAATGCTCTCAGATGCTATGGTGAAGCTGCTATGAGTGCAAGGACATGTCATTAGTGGTTTCAACACTTTAAGAGACGTGGTTTTTGCATAGAAGACCAACATAATGTGGAAGATCAAAAGTTTTTAAATCTGCATGGGTACCACCATCTTGCTTGTTTCTCCCGTGAAACAACTTTGCTGTTTCGGAGAGAAAGGCAAGACAGGCAGTGTAATTACTGGCACCGAGACTTAACATCTTATGTCTCAGGATAGGCAACACATAAATGAGTTGCCTGGGCTCATTCCAGGTATGCTATTTTATGTTCATAGGCGACGTTGACCACTTACTACTAGGTGGTACGTTTGCCAGTTTGCCTATCCAAGTACCATAAAAAAAAAATGAATTAGAGGAATCACTCAGTGAAGGCTCGTGTCATAGTCAAAGGAGTTGCCAATTACATTGCAAGTGAGCCAACCAGTAGTTTTAAAATGCTTACAAAATATTGGAATGAAGCAGGAATATTGAGTGCCATTAGAGTTCAAGCCGTTTGTAAACAGTTAATGACGGAAAGGATTTTTACATTGTATCGTGACTGGTGACGAAAAATGAGGTTTTTACAGTAACCCTAAGGGCCAATGGCCCATGGGGCCATGATGGGGATACCATGGCCTCGCTTCTATGCTTATGGCAAAACCAAATATTCATGGCACCAACTTTATGCTCTGTATTAGGTGAAACCAGCTTGGTGTAGTGTATTATGAGCTATTACAATCGTCTAGATTCTAGAACAATCACAGATCTTTATTGAACACAATTTATTAGTTTGAGCCAAGCTTTAAAACAAAATGACCGCAATACTTTGAAATACATATTTGTAAACAGTTTTTTACAATAAAGCTTTGAATTATTTAAAAAAAACAATGGAAGCAAAATTGTATACCTAATATAGGGAGCGTTCAAGTATTACGTAACGAATTTAGGGGGGAGGGGGTCTCGTAAAACGTTACGATGCGTTACAGGGACGGGAGGGGGGGGGGGGTTTGAACTACACGTTGCGTAACATTGTTTTTTCCACCCCAGCAGCGGGCGCTCTACTGGTGACTGGGATAGCCAACGGGGCAAGACGGCATTACATCCGGAGCAGGCAGGGGCGCCCCCAGGACAGGACAGGACAGGCTCCGCAGCATGTACGTCTAGAAGCGGAAGATCCTGCAGCAGGCCATCTGCTGAGACAAGGAGGAGACTGGATAGAGGAGGACTGGGCGCAGAACAAGCTCCGCGCTCCACGCAGTCGGTCCCAATCAACGAGCAGCTCCAGCTGGGCCAACTGAGGATCGTCATCGGGGAACTCATCCCTGACATACCCGTAGGATTTGAATCCCCAGGATGGGCTCAGCAGACGACGGACGAATCACGCCCATCACGAAGGCTAAAATGTAGGCGCTTCTGTCCCGCCTCCAGAGTAAGAAGAGGGCGCCGGGTCCAGACGGGGTGCACGGGAAGTAATCGCAATCTCTCTCATAGGTACACCTCGGCGATAGCCTTCGGGAGGTGTTCGACCGCTGCCTGCGGTCCGGATAGTTCTCGAGGGCCTGGAAGGAGGATCGGCTCTGCTTACTACCAAAAGCAGGGCGGATCCCGGACTCGGCTTTGGCTGTGCGACCGGTGGTGCTGCTGACGAAGCTGGGAAGGCCTTGGCGAGAATAGTAGGCACCCGGCTCGCTCAGCATCTGGAGGAAGGCCCGGGACCGGGACTATCAAGAGTCCCAAGTTGGGTTCCGGGCACGCCTGCGACCATCGACGCCCTCAAATGCCTTCGAGTTGTAACGGATGAGGCGGAACCCAGAGGTTATGTGGTGGTCCCGGTGTCGTTGGACGTCGCTAACGCCTATAACATCCTCCCACATACGGGATACACGGGAGGCATTGAATTACTTCAGAGTGTCCCCGAATCTGAGGAGGCTGTTGGAGGCGTACTTCTTAGAAAGGAGGGTCGCCTACGAGAACCTGTCGGGGTCCATTGAGTGGCGAGTTTGATGTGGTGTCCCACAGGGATCGGTTCTAGGCTCGATCGGTTCTGGGCCCGACGACTGGGGCTTGCGAGGCTACCTCCTTTCCTGTATACGCCCGAGGCTGAGGCTATAAGGAAGTGGCGCAGCTGGCCGAGGTCGAGCCGTGATCAGCCGTATAGAGGTTAGGGTTTCAGGTCAGAAATGAAGCCTCCCCCTGGAGCTGCCCTCCAGATCGGAGGGGTGAGGGTCAGGATGTTTCCCCATATCAAATATCTGGGGCTTATCCTCGACGGAGAGTGGACCTTCGGCCCACATTTTTCACGATCGCGTTCTGACATCGGTCATCGGAAGGGACTTGTCTCTGCTCGAGGACGACGAGTCCTGGATGGCAATGGTCTCTTTCTGCGAGGCAGTAATGTCTCAGAAGGAGGCCGACGAGTGGGTGATAGAGGGGGCCGCCGACGAGGTCTCCCCCGCGGGCGATGAACGGGGGTGCACAGGAGGCGCTACTTAATGCGCCTCCAGCAATGCCTCTGTGCTCATCTTGAGTTCAGAATGGGCACCTGGGCCCAGTATGGCGCGATGTCACTTTTTGACTTTGTTGACTTTATGCCACATTATTGTGAATTAAAACTAAAAATGGTCACTTGGTGGTTACGTAAAGTTTTACAGAAAATCGTTACTGCGCGGTACATGGGGGGGGGGGGGTGGAAGGGTCCAAAATAACCAAAAATTGTGTTATGTAATACTTGAACGCTCCCATATAATATATTTAACTAGTGACCCGCCCCAGCTTTGCATGGGTGCAATGCTGATACTAAATATACTACAGAATGTCTTTGACCCTGCGATTTACAGATATCCTGGCTCGTACTGTCGTAGCCATTATATATACATATATATATATATATATATATATATATGCATATATTATACATATAAACCGAGGGAGGTTTGATTCACTCTATCTATTTAAAAAACTGCATCAAAATCCATTGTGTAGTTTTGAAGATCTAAGCATATAAAGTGATTTACAAAAAATCACATTATAATAATAATAGAAAAACTAAAATAATACTCACTTGAATTTTTCTTTGACAACATGCATTGTGTAACAGTGGCCACGGAAACTTGGATAGCCAGCTATCTCTTTAGAGCATATCACGCATGTATAGATTATTTTCTTAGTGTCTGTTTCATGAGTACCATAATGTGCATCATATTCTTTTTTATTAGCAAATGTCACCCGACATATGTGGCACAATATACCACCAACTAAATCAATTGTAGTGGGTTTTGAGGGCCCCCGTTTTGTTAAGCTTTTAGGGTTTAAATGGGTAAGCGAAGCCATGTTAGTATCTTCTGCTATGTGCAGTCCATTTATTGTAATCTGTTTCTGTCATATGGGGGACTGCAGGACTTTTAGAGACCTCATTTTCGTGTTTTGCACCTACATCTCTTTTTTTAATTCTGAAATATGAATATTATTTTATCAATAAAAAATGATAATATAATAAATTTCTTATATGAAGAAGATATTTCAATCGACCTGAAAATTTGAAACATTTATATTTTGTCCCAAATAGTACTGCATAGAACTTATAACCGATATCGGATCTTCGACGAACAAACATTTTATCGTATCCAATGAGGTCAAAGGATTATCAAGTAGGTAATGTTTTCTCGGAAATAACAAATATTTAAATGGTGTTTTAAAAAACTATTAGACCAGTTCCGACTAATAATATTACCAATTTCAGAATTCCATACGCTTTCATACACTTCAATAAAGATAGGTTTTTACAAAAAGTTTCCGTCATTGGCGACCTTGGGCGTAGCATTATTAATATGCAATTTATTCGAACTAGCCGGCTTATTAGAAATTATAGTATATATTCGTGTGGTAAATTAGAAGTCAAACATTTATTAAATCTCTAATTATGAAATATAATTCTTCTCATAATCATTCATTTATAATCTACCAATTTAATGCTAAATGAAAAGGATCTTAAAGCGTACGTTTAAGAGGAATATAACTGTGTAGTACTTACAATTTTGGATAAAAACTTGTAGATTTGCATTGGACAGAAGTCCAACGTTACATTTTACATTACAAGAGTTTAAATAAAACATAAACTGTAAAAAAAATGTAACGCCGGACGACAAACAACGCCAAGAAAACGTGTGAAATTGCGTTTGACATATCCAAGCGGTGTAGGTAAAAAATCAATACAAATAATTGTGTATAATTGCCATTGGTTTTTGTAAATTTTTGGGGGAAAAACTTTTGATTCTATTCAAATACATACTTGCTTGATCAAAATATGAGAATTGAACATATTACTTCTGAATATTATGAGTACCTATGTAATATGTTTAATAAAAAAATATTACTTAAAATAATAATTAATCTAATGTATTCGGGCAAAGTATGTAATAAACTATTATTTCTTTTCATTATTTATCGTTGCATTGGAATATTTTACAATTTATATTAAGAACAGAATAATATGTTCTATTTCGTCAAGTAAACTGCGTACCCGGCTCGTTTGTTATTCTGTATTCTACAATCTACACAAACTATAAAGTGAATAACCAATATCCATATTCTATATCAACAAGAAAGTTTTGGAACGTAGTTCCTTATCGCGCGTTGCGAAAGGGGGCTGACGGAAAAAATTAAGACGAAAAGTTGTCACGACACTTTTTGCTATTGTGTATGTGTATAAACACGCACACTTATGTGTGTGTGTGTTTATTATAAAAGTTTGAAACCTTATCGAATAACATCATGTCACCAATAGCGCAATACAATTACTAAACAACGCCATCAGTTGGTAAATCATATAATTACATATAAATGTACCACGCCATCTATTGGCAGTTTTATGTAAACTTTAAATAATTATACATGCATATGTATCACGCCATCTATTGGCAGATTTACATAAATGTTTTAAGAATTATACAATTTAAACACGTTTCCAAATTAGATATGTAAGTAGTTTTCAATATAACACATTCCACGTACCTACAGTTGACTTAATTTGACTTGCAAAAATTGTTGGTAGTGTGTTTTATTAATAGGTCTTTACCTTTTTTTGTTTTAGTGATGTTCACAGTATTCATATGAAAATATAATTTTGATGTTACTTGGTAGTTTCTATAATAGAATTCTGAAAAAATACAATATTTTCCCTTATTTTTATTTGATTAAATTAATATTTAATAAATAAAATGTAACAAAATTCAAAATAGGTCCCGTGATAATAAACTGAAATGACGTCACCTGTTCCTATTTAGCGGAAGCGGAAGAATATTGACGTACTTTTATACACCATTTTCTGTACGCAGTACATATTGTAAAAACTAATTTTCAGGCGTTTTGACAGTGTACACACGCATAGGCACCGTACAACAATTATAAAACTTAGAAGCCATTTTTTATTAACGACAACTAGAATCATATCATTTTTACGATGTTTAACAACATAATATGACGTCACGTGACAAGTGTTAGCTTTTTGGAGCGAAATTTAAAATGCATTATAAAATGCAAGACTTTATAGGCATAAGACGTATTTAAGCAAAAGTTAATAATATTTACGCCTCTATTAGATATTTATAAATGATCTATAAACATTTATGAAAATCTACCCGTATAATTATTTTTCTTTTTTTTATTACAATTCCTTCTCTAATTAATCGAAAGGAACTTTGTTCCATCCGGGTGTCCCTTGACACCTCTCTTGGTTTTTTTTATTTTTACAAAATTAAAAAAAAAAACGTATATAAATTTTGAGGCACTGAAATTATACTATAAATGGTGAAAGAATTATTTCAATAACTTGAAAAATGACAAAATGAACCAACTTTTACTGAATCCCGAAAGGACGCATAGTATTTGCCCTGTGACGTTACAAGTCTCACCGGGTGGCGGGTCCACGGTACGGGATGTGGTACGGTGACTACGGGTGAGGCGATACTTGACTCGAGCGATTCAGGCGCGGCCCGTGTGCAAGACTTGTGACGTCAAGAGGGCGCGCGCCGAGAAGTTTTAAAGCTGACGGGAAAAGTATCGTCACTTCGTCAATTATGGATGTAATTGAAAAGAATGAGGCCATGCTGCCAAGTCTGTCGTGTTAACAATAATATTGTCTGTAATTTGGAGAAACGGCGGGAAACCCAAAAAGCGGAAAGGGGTGCGGCTTCGCACCTCTAGTCCCCGTCCACCATAGATTAGGTTTTTAAAACAAACACTATAGAAAACTGTTCCAAATGAACGAACACAAAATAAAAATGAATTAACGAGAAACCAAAAAAAAGCACGCCATTATGCCGCTTCCTCCCACTCATAAGTCTTTTCCATAATATTTTAAAGTCAAACGTCAAGTTGACGTAAGTACTGTGAACACTGAACAGTTTGCAATTTAGCGTATGTTTTCTTCATGTTTTCTTAAACAGACAAAACTCCGGTGTGTTTTACATATTATTCGCATTTAAATTAGTTTTTACAATTAATAAGAATTAGAAGAATCAATTGTTTTTATTTTGTACGTACCTGAAGACTAAGTGAATTGAGTGTAAAGTTGTATGTGTGTGAAATACTTCAAATATAGTCGGGTAAGATTTCATCCTTTTCCCTTATAATTCTTTATTCATAATTGAACACTGGCTATAGGATTTATTAATTGATGAAATATATAATTACATAATAAAACCCTTCATGTTTATACACAGCTTCCATGCAGTGTTTACGTTTTACTACAGCAAAAATCATCCAATGCTACTGTTATGTTTTGTAATCTCTGGATTGGCTTGCCGCCAGATAAATTCCAGAAATAAACCGCATAAAGTTCGTCCGATTTACGGGATTCACGTATCCCACATATTACTTTATCATTTTAAATATATTGTTAAAATGGATCGTGTTTATCATATACAATCAAGTCATGGATCTTTTCGAAGTAAGGATTCGACGTCTAGTACTGAAAGTGATCCTAGAGAGAAAATTAAAGATTGCTTAAGAAAATTTATCGCATTTATGTTTACACAAGTGGGTGTTGGAGCCCTAGTTGTCTGCTATGCCATTCTAGGTGCTGCTAGCTTCATGCATATTGAAAAAGATAGTCCTGACGAACAGTTACAAAATGTTCTAAATTGGCGCCAAAACTGTGTACAGCAATTGTGGAACATAACCAATAAATATAATGTTTTGAACTACAGTGCTTGGATTCAGAATAGTGATAGAGTATTGAAAGTTTTTCAAAACAATGTCACATCAGCCATTCATTTGGGCTATAATGGGAGGTCATCTGAGGATATCTGGTCTTTTCCAGCAGCATTAATGTACTCCCTGTCTGTGTTTACCATGATTGGGTATGGGAATGTTGTGCCAAAAACTGTTTGGGGCAAGATTGGCACAATTGCATATGCCTGCTTTGGTATTCCAATATATGTATTGTATTTTTGTAACATGGGTAAAGTGTTAGCACAATCATTCAAATGGTTATACATCACAGCCCATGAGTGCAGTAGACGGGAAGACCCTTTGCTCGAAGACGGAGAAGTTATGCCGGTGAAAAGAAAAATAACAGTTCCTTCAACAGCGTGCCTTTGGGTGATAACATTTTACATCTTAACAGGGACAATAATGTTTGGAGCTTGGGAGAAGTGGAACTATTTAGATTCTACATACTTCTGTGTTATAAGCCTTTGTAAGATTGGTTTTGGAGATTTTGTCCCTGGAGCAAACATAGCAGATTCAGCCGAGGGTTCTCATCTGAAACTTGTTATTAACTTTATATACGTCCTGCTTGGTATGGGGCTAGTTGCCATGTGTTATAATTTAATGTGCGAAGATGTGAGAGTTAAAGTCAGAGAACTAAGAGAAGACCTAAAGAACTGCTTGGATGATATCACTTTAAAAATAACTGTCTGTATGAATGATACAAAATACTACCATCAAAAACAAACTAGGAATTTGAAATGACAATTCCTTGAATTCTATATTTTTAAGTGCAATTTAATAGTTTTAATTTCTTTTATTTTAGTGAAGAATAAGAATCACTAGACTGTTTATTGTATGGTATATGTACACATAAAATTAAACCATTTTATAATTTTTTTTATATATACTACCAAGCAAATAAAAGTTTGTCCACATAAAATTGTAACCATATAAATATAAAAAAGAGGTTCTACATAATAAATCATATATTTTTAATCTATATATTCTTTATAATATAATCGAATAAATTATGATATATTTTTAATATGATATAGGAAATAAATGTCACTGAAAGATTGTATATTAAGAATATTCGCATAAACAATTTTTTATTATAAATTAATGATAAATTCATAAATAAATAATCATAATTATATCAATTTCTCATTTCTCTTTAGAAATAAAATAACCTTTTTAAATAACTAGCTGTTGCCCGCAGCTTCACCCGCGTTAACTTAGATTTACAGCCGTATACAGACTGCCCGTCCGTAGAAAGATATCATGATGATCATTTTACACCATACATTGATACACCACCTAAACTTTCCAACCCGACGCCAGGAGGCCGTGTGGTCGCCAGACTGCACGGTTGGCGGGGGGCAACGCCCGACTTTAACAAACCAATAGTGAGCCAAATGGGACGACTCACACAAATCCGACGAAGCATTAGGGCCTTTGGGCCATTAGAATAGATCCCTCCGAAAAAAAAGAAAAAACTTTCGGAGCCCCTGGCTCGGACGCGAGGCACAGCATCACGGAGCGCCCGGCCAGTGCGCCCCGGTCGGAAACACGGTGACGCATTATTTTGATTTTGCCCGTATCTCCTAAGTTTTTCATTTAATGTGCATGGTGTAAAGAGAAAAAATAATCTTCATGATACGCTCAAGCTAAGTAACATATTTAAAATGATAAGGATTAATACCACATTTGTGTAAATAGCTTTCCAACTACCGTTTTATAATTGCCCATTTTTTAACTATTAAAATGGATATAGTATGTTATCCTTAAGAGATACACATATGCCATCGCGGACTTTTTTGTAGATCTTTCTAAGGTGTACAAAACTGTAGTACATTATTTTGACCTATCTCGTAGAGTTCAGCCAACGTTTGCAATGTAATCGCCAAAAATGTGTTTATTTTCGACTTCACATTAGAAATGTTGAAATTATCAGTGGTTCTCTAATATATTAAGCATGTTATTATACATATAAACCTTCCTCTTAAATTATTCTATCTATTAAAAAAACCGCATCAAAATCCGTTGTGTAGTTTTAAAGATCTAAGCATACATACATACAGACAGACGAGGGAAGCGACTTTGCTATACTGTGTAGTGATTACTCAATATTCATATGGATTGTAAAGTGAAATGGCATAGAATACTCATGCCATGAATTAGACAAACTGATAGAAGACCTGACTGATAGCAAGTGGCCTATGTTGCCAATTAACACTCCAAATGAGTTTACCCAAGATTAGGGCTTATTATTATAACTGAAAGCTGCCCTCTCCCTTAAGCATGGGCCTCAATTCCTGCACTCTCCTTTTCACCAAAATACTGCAAATATTGATGCAAGAAATAGCAGAATGCTCGGTGGTCACACTTATGCAGAGAGTCATCACCCTCTTGCTGCTGTTGCTGCCCAACAATTAATGACTGTCTTATTACTGTGACACTATTTAACACTGTTCTCAAGTGTGCGATGAGCGAACAATCACGCTAACGAGAGTAGATCTTCCGTTCCTTGATACGAGCACTGCAATCGTAAACTCAAGTGGAATGGATAAGAAATTCTCTACGTCCACTACAATAAACAACTTCAGACAGGTCTTGAGATTGGCGTGAGCGATTAATGACGTCATTAACGTTTTCGCCGCGACTACATCAGTCATGGATCGTGGTCAAGGCGACCACGATCCATGACCGTAAACAGCTGAAGGAATATCATGAATGCAGTGAACATTCAGTGGAACAAAAATATCATCTCTACTGTAATAGGGCTATCTGTATGCAGCAATGCGAGTCGAGTAGTGGCGGCAATGCTGCCGCTGCGGCTGCGTCGCGTTTGCGGGTTCGAGGGGCGTTCCAATGACGTCCTGTTCCAGCCAGCCAGCTCTCCTGATACACGGGCACAAACACTCGTCTTTTTTGGCGGTGATGTGCAGGTGATTTTTTTTTTCTTTTGCAATGTACAATTTACAGTTTAATCCACCTAATGGCGTTTTTATTTTAATACATGATTAAGAATTTATTTCCATAAATATAAATGAAAAAGGGTGAGAATTTATTTTCTGTCAAATGTGCCAAAACAAAGGAGAGAAAGCATAATTAGGTTTTATAAAATAAACTTGTTTGATTTTTATGTTCATCATATTTATTGTATTGTTTATAGGATTATCCAGAAGTGATGCAGGCGCATAGAGACAATAAAAATTACTTGAAGTGGAACCTAGAGAACACCGCTCGAATGCTCGGGAAGGATTTTCCCTCGAAACACATTGTCGTTGTAAGACCTGTAAGGTAATATCCAAATTATCTATGCACTTTTTATTATCCCTTTGATTTTGATGATGATCATCATCAGCCTTTATCCGTCCACTCAATGAACGCCAAGACGGCCGATGGCGTACGACTACATATTTCCCATTTTTTGTCTTATATGAAATATAAATTATAAGAAAACCATTTACTTCCGCAGGATAGAGTATAAAAGTTTCAGCTGCTACGACAACTTTGTGCCAAGCAACAATGCCGGTGTACCGGATCATACACCTACGCACAATGCGCTTCATCACTTGGAGAGGTTTGTATATTTGTCTGTTATTGTTGTTTTACAAGACAGTATAGCAAATCAAAATATCTTCTTTACAAAAAAACTTAATGTTAAATTGAAGACTGTCAGTTAGCCTTGCCCCTAAGGCGCTTTGTGGGCGCTATACAGTGTGTCGCGGATGTCTGCAACGGACGGACAATGTATTAAAGCATAATATAAAGCGCGTTCAGTGTGACGCAGGGCGCCCGCGTCGCACTATATCATATACAGCCCGTTGTGGACATCCGCGGAAGAATTGATACTTGCAATGTGAAATTTTTGATCAGGCTCTTGCAAGGCGTTGGCAACAGACTGAGATCCCAGCCAACTGTCGAGTTGCTGGAAGCAATGTCGACAGTGTCTCTACCAGAAGAGATCGACATAGAAGAACTACACGTGAGTATACAGTTATGTAATATGTTATCGGTGATTCAACACATAACATATCTACCTATATTTCAATTTTCTATCAGCGATTGCAGATCAACACAAATAACATTAACGTTAGAAATAGATTCTGATAGAATATTCTTGATAGAATAGTCTGTGTTCTCAGGTTGTGTTGTTGCCAAATTTTGTCGAAATCTAATGAGGAGCGGTTTAGGCGTAAAAATATGACAGACAAAATTACTTTACTTTTATAGGTGAAATATGTCAGATACATACACTGCTCCAACTAGTATTTCTAAAAACGTGATGTAACTAATAATTGAACGTTGATTTTCCGGCCGTATGGTAATGGCGGTTGTACACTCGTGCTAGAGCACTCGCTATGTCTCGTCCGAGGACTCTCGCTCCCCTTTTTATATATAAACGACAGTCTGAGGCGGGCGAGCGTTACTATCTACGCTCACGCACTCGCCCTGCCTCTGACTGTCTCAGGGAGAGTGTAGAGCCGCAATAGCGGTTGCTGTACCGCAGGTTAAGTATAACTGGTTCAAATTTATGGAATGGAGTTAGGTCGAATTTATTGGTAATTCTGTTGACACATTGGCAGAACGCATCCATTCGAGGACTAAAGTCGAACGGCTCGGCGAGCGGTAGCGGCGCGGGCTGCAGTGACGGACACAAGCCGTGAGTAGGTTTAGTTCCAATCGATGTTGTTTTTTTTTAATTATTTTTATTGCCTAAGTCTAATAACCAGGTGCTAAGTGATTACCGCGCTCAACAGACATCCACAACTTGAAAAGTTGAAGTGCGTTGCTTACTTTTATTATCGTGAGGAATTTAAGGATGGGACAAGTGCTATAGGGGTAGGATAAGGGAATGGGCTCCGGCGGTACCTCATTGGCGTATTAAAGTAGTGGCGAGGTATAGAGACCAGACGTTCATGCTCAGATCGGATTAGGAGAGGTGCCATCTTTTCTAAAAATGGTACTATAGTTTAGACTTTAGGTTACTGAACATTTTGGATACGGGGTTGTAACTACTGAAGTACATATTAGTTCTATAACTGGTATAGGGCCTTTGAGCTTAAGACACCTATATAATTTTTACGGAGTAGCGCCATGCTGCTGAATGGGCTGGCGGACCCGAGGAAGTACTTCGCTCTTACTCTAACTCCGACGAAAAATGACGGCACTGTCGTCGTTTTTCGTTCGGTTTCTGATGAGAGATCTAGTGCATGTCCGGGTTCCGAAAGCGGGTCAGTCGTACGTTGGCCGTATGGCGTCTGCGCCAGGACCCCTACCTTCGCAGCAACCATTGTTGTCCCAGCCTCCGCACGCCTTAGAGCTCCTCCCACGTCGAGAGGAGGATACGCCCTCAACAGTTGCCTCCCATCCCACCACCTCCTAATCACGAACGAGGCGGGCCAGGATCCTTTCCAGGTCCTTCCCCGCCTTGTTCAGCAGCACGATCGGTCGCACCGCGGTCGCGCTGTCCGGCGGTCGGCCCCCTTTGGTAAATGGGTGAGTCGACCTTCCTTCCAGGCCTTCAAGGACTGCCCGGACCGCATACTGTGGTCAAAAACGTCGAGATGGCTGTCTCCGAGGTGCACGAGAGCTATGGACCGAACATAAATGAATATCTTTTTTTTAACGCCGGGAAGTGGTCTGAGGCATCCCGCGGAGTGCGTCTCCCCGTAACGTGCACTCGCTGCGCCTGAAAGCCGGTCAGTGGACGCAACCTACCCACTAAAACCCGAGTGCCACCAATGCCGCCTTTAGTGAGTTGCCCCGGATCTAATCAGCAAACAGGGCATCTCGACGGCTAGTCAGTACCCCAAGGGGGCGAGACAGAGGGGTTGTCCCGCACCACAGAACCACCCTTCCCAACGTCGGGACAGTACAATTGGGTGAGGTTCCCATCCTCGCCCCTTGCTCTTTTGTCCCCTCTTCTTATAAAAGGGGTACAAAGAGCCCCCTCGGCTCAATTAGCTTCGCCCAAAGTCCTTGGTTCACCCTAGGCTACTGAGCCCCACCGCCACGTTAAGGCCTGAACCATGGTGGGGATAAATAAATATCCTGCCATAGACCCGGGTAAATTTGTTTACTATTCATGGGTGAAGTTTACCGCGAACAATGTGGTAAGTCGTAAAAGTAAAAGTATTCTTTCGATACGTTATCACTTGTAATAAATCTATCAGAACAGAACTGTCTATCGGTTTATTGTACCACAATATGTATGACTTAGATATGCGGATGATGACATTATATAACATTGCCTATGTTTTTAAAATATAGCCTTTGTATTTTATTAGAGTTTCTGTCTTTTGTCTTAAAGAGCAGTACTTGGCTAGATTCAAGAAATAATAATATACCACAATAATTTGTAGAGTTTTTTTATGTTGAGTGTAATACTTGCCATAAGAAAACTTAAGTATTGGAACTACTTAAAATTAATAAGTTGATGTGGCTTATGTACTTAATTTCCAACGCTACAATATTTCTGTATTTACGTTTATATGTTATGTTACTCCTCAGAGATTTAGACCCGCTGTGGTGGCGGGAGAAGCTGGCATTGGATGAAAGCGCCCTAACCCTGGTAGGGTTCAGCAAGGGATGCGTGGTCCTCAACCAGTTCATATACGAGTTCCACTACACGAAGACCTTGACGCCCGGGGACGCGCATATGATGAGGTATTGATGTTATTTAATACTGCTCTTATAAAAAAAGAAATGAAAAAATAATAATAGTATTAAGTAAACCTTCTTCAATTATATTATTGAGCAATCAATTGCTAAAACAATAATGATTAATTCGTCATTGTCGACCAAAGTCTTCGGACGACCGCTGAGGTTCGTTTTTCAGGTCGAAATTTCCAGAACGGAAGCGAGCAAACCAATAACAGGTGGTGCGTTGGTTTGTAGTGTTAGCTCCGTAAACGTCGTTGATGTTTTACGTTGCTGCCACGACGGTACTCATATTCCATAATTACTCGAATTATTAACGTATACATGATGACGAAAAATATGAAAATGCGATGAAAATGTAACACTAATCAATAAACAAATGACTTGTGGAAAAAGAATTCCATGTTTTTAAAATAAAATGAATTTGAAATTATAATTCTTAGCCAAACAAAAATTATTTTGATTTGAAATGGCCAGTACTGCAGAACGGCAATTTCATAGGTAAAGACCTAATATTTTAAATTCGACTCCTAGTTCGTGGTTTGGTACATTTACGATGATTTTATTGATGCGAGGAATGGGCTTTGCGTCTACCGACTTCTAGAATATAGGACAGGGCTGGCAGTGTTAATATTATCTGACTTTCGTCTCAGGATATCTAGCAGACAACGCATGGTTACCACTATACTGGTAAGACCCGGTTGAATACATTTAGATAATGGGCGACATTGACCTCAATTCTGATGTCAATTTGCATAAAAAAGCATATTTATAAATAAGGAAATAAAATTGATTAGTTTTGACTAGACTTTTGACTAGAGAGAAACCGACATGCAAAAGGATTCTGCATGTCGGCTTAGCAGTAAAAAAATGTCAGTAAGAACTTTACAGCCTTTACCTTCCCCACCATGGTTCAGGCCTTGTCGTGGCGGTGGGGCTCAGTAGCCTAGGGTTAGCCCAGCACCTCGGGCGAAGCGAATTAAGCCGAGGGGGCTCTTTGTATCTCTCTTATAAGAAGAGGGGACAAAAGAGCAGGGGCAAGGGGCGAGGACGGGAACCTTACCCCATTGTACTTTCCCGACGTTTGGAAGGATTGTTCTTGGTGCGGGACAACCCCTCTGTGGAGGTGGCGTCGGTCCCTTGGGGGACTGACTAGCCGTTGGGGTGCCCTGTTTGCTCAACATATCCAGGGCACTCACCGGGAGTGGCATTGGTGGCACTCGCCGGGTTTAAGTGGGTAGAGCTGCGTCCACGAGACCCAGGGGACCTATCCTACGCGGAATGCATCAGAGCATTTCCCGGCGAGAAATAAAAATATATATATTACATATTATATATATATATATATATATATATACCTATTATTATATATACCTTGTGATAATGAGTAAATCCAACATTGCCACGAAACTTCCTTATTCTAGAGTTAAAAAAAAAGTCAGCAAAAACTTTGAGTCCATTGCAGGTTTATAGAGCGGATCGAGGACATGTACTGGTTGGACGCCGTCCAATTACATATTATATATATATATATATATATATATATATATATATATATATATATACCTATTATTATATATACCTTGTGATAATGAGTAAATCCAACATTGCCACGAAACTTCCTTATTCTAGAGTTAAAAAAAAAGTCAGCAAAAACTTTGAGTCCATTGCAGGTTTATAGAGCGGATCGAGGACATGTACTGGTTGGACGGCGGCCACGCGGGTGGCAAGAACACGTGGATCACCTCCAGGAGCTTGCTGGAGACACTCACGAGACTGGGTGAGGCTGTAGCAAGGGCAAAAAATAGCTCAGACTAATTTAGGTTTTTTGGATATTTGGACAATGTACATGTCATACATTTGAGTTTGTAAACTAAAATTTGTTATTCAATTGCAGAAGTGAACATCAACATACACGTGAGCCCGTACCAGGTTCTGGACGAGGGCCGGCCCTGGATCGGCCGTGAGGAAAAGGCCTTCACGGGTCTACTCAAGAAACTCGGCGCTAAGGTATTACTCAATTAGTATAACACACTAATACCACAGCGTAAGGAACAACAGTGGGTTAACGCGTTCGAAGTCGCGCGAAATACCACTTATGTGCAGGCATTCGTTATTGCAGTGTGGTCACAATATTTACATATATTTTATATCATCCGTTCTACACTTGTTTATTCGTAGTATGTCTTATTGTAGAGTATCAGAAATAAAATGAAAAAAATATTGAAGTATATGTAGATATAAATATAAGTATACTGTAGTATATCAAAATATGACGAGTTTTAATATAAACAAATACCAAAAAAAAAAACTATCTAGATTAGTTCAACTAATACCTAACATAATTATTTTTATCGATGACCTTTTAATAATATGCTCAAGATACCAAAATAAAAAAAATAGATATAAATTCTACAAATGCGAAACTGAAACGTGTTTTCGACATTTGGATTTACTAGTTTTAAAATCAAATCAAATCAATATCTTTATTTCGTAGGTAACAACGTATACATTTGAAATACGTCAAAAAAAAAAGAAGAATAAAAAGGTGTAGTAAAAAAAGAGATTCAGATTGCAATAATTGAATTTGATTGAACAATTTTATAAAAAAATCAGAATGGAAGCAGACATATGATTTTGTATTAAAATTAATTTTCTTTAAGAGTTGATATAATTGACTTCTAATAATCTCTTATAAAGTCTCTCACAGCACATGTAATATGGAGCATACTAAATAAATACAAATCAAACTAAACACTCAAACAATCAAAATAAAAAGGAGACAGCCCTGGCTGACATGTCTCGAGCGAATGAATAGCAGCTCCGGCTCGCTACCGCCCCTCTCTCACCCCGCAAACCCCGTACGATTGCTCTGTCTAGACGCGTCCGTTGGCCGACTGTAGTTTTATAGACTGTGCTAATACTGTGTCTGAAGGATACGAAACACACAACTTTAAATACTATCCGCGATTAATAAATACAACGCAATAACAAAATGAGCTCGATACGGCTGAACCGATTTTGATAAAATATTTGAGAACCATCGCTAGAAAACCTGCTTCTATAAAACCCAAATCTAAGTCGGTTCGCTCGTTTAAGTGCTATAGTGTAAACGACATATTACACATAGCATTCAAACTTAGAACACCCTCCTTTATGCGTCGCGGGTTAAAAACATATCACACTTAAAATACAAATTATTATTAAAATTAAATAAATCTTTAATATTTTTGACAGTTTTAAAACGCGCTTTCTTCAAATGTCCCGCGACAGTTCGAGGGGAATCGGTTCGCGGGATAGGGTAGTTAGAACCGTGCTTTATGGTAGCGTTCAGAACGCTACCAGTATAATAAAAAATCGTGTTAAAATGCGTTCGTCGTGAATTAATGTTTATTTTTATATTTATTTTACATTATTTCTTATTATTTAGGCGTCTGATTATGTCGGATGGCGTCGACGTATGATTGTTGGCATCCAATACTTGAACTTCATTTTGTCTTTATGCTGTCATGATGTTATGTTTTCTTTATACTGTCATAATGTGCAAAATTGCTTGGGTACCCAATGGGTATAAATTTAATAAATTACCTAATTATTAAATTAAATAATTTAATAATGAAAGTACCCAATGAGTATAAATTAAATAATAAATTTTACTTTCGCTTTTCTTGAACTGGAATCCTATATCTGCAGGTGAGCCGCTGCCTGCACCCGGTGGCGGGCTCGCCGCAGTCGCTTCAGACGCACTTTGACGTGCTCACGCGTTTCAAGGCCGCGCAGGACAGCGGACAGCCCTGAAATGGTCTCTACGGTCGAACTTCAACGAAAATGATAGTCTGCATGAGGACTTATATCGAGTTTACTTAAAATTGCAGCTTTTAAGATGGGTTTTACCCCACTCAGTCTAACTCTGAAACGACATTTAGACGCTAATCTGGCAGCTTGGTGCAACATTCTGTGTGAATGTATTTATTAATTGATTAAAGCCATCAATATAAACGGATGGAGAAGTTACATGTGCCATAAAATTCCGAAACTGGTCAGTAATTTGTCACTGACGTAATAGCAATTCAACCAACCAGTAATCTGTATGTACGTCTCATCGGCCAGTCATCAATCAATGGCCATCAGTCAGCCAATCGCAGTGCAGAACCGGCGCAGCGTCGCATCACAAATTTGGCGGAATTTGCTTTCATACAAAACATAACATTACCCCTCTATTTCGGTTATATGCTCGATGATTAAAGCAAAGCTCATCGCACCAAGCATTTTATTTAAAGAAACTTAGTATTGCTATGTATATTTGAGATTATAATTGAACTGGAATAACTCCAACGAAACTTGATTTACTTTTATATTTTCGAATGGAAATGTTTATAAAATAGTTTAATATATTTGTCCATGGGCGAAACAGTTGTTAGTCTATAATATATTATATAATAGCTGTCTTCATCATCATCATTTTCCTAGCTATTATTATTCCCATTTATTTGAGATCGGCTATGATATTTCATTATGGCCTCATGCCCGTTAATCCTCGCGTCACTCTACACTCCTCCATATCTCTTAATCCCGTCCATCCGTCCTCCCCTGCCCCTCCACCCGCATGCCCATTACCCTACGTGTCACGTGATCTCTTTCTCTACTGCTCTTTCTTTTTTGCTCGACTTTACGACTTATAGGGTTCCACTGCGGGAAAGTGAGCGTTGAGTTGAATATTTTTCGCGAGCTTATCTTATCAACAGCGTAACTTTGGTAGTGGGCCTTATTAAATATTTTTTTCATCATCAATTACTTCTTTATTACACAGCCAGCTTTGTATACTTCTCTATGCTGTGGTGGGAGTGTTTTCTTGGCGTCTTGAGTGGTGCACTGGCGAGGAGCATTGTCCAGTCGCATAGTCCTACCGCATAGTCCTACCATGATATGAGTAGGCCATGTTTGCTTCAAGTGTTTATGCACATTAACGACCATTTGTTTTTCATTCGATGTAAAATACGTTCGCTGTAAATAAAAGTAGTGTTTATGGTAAATTTTAGGCTTTTTTCCATTTATATATAAAAAAAGAAATTTCCTTTTTGGTAGCGTTAGCCTTAAAAAACCAAGTTTTGATTGTGGTTCAAGTGCAAATTAATTGATAAGTTAATTTTGACGCTTTTTGCGTTGCGTTTGAAGTGATATCTTTAAAGGTTGTCTAGAGCTGCGAGGCTGTGATTCCATAATTTAAATCAACAACTACTCACAATAACAAAAAAAAGTGCGTGCGTACAAAGTACACATGTCATAAGTGAAACTTATTTGGCAAACTAATTTTTGAATCGCGTTTATATTTATACTAATCTAAAGCTTTACATTTTCGAGACTTTCGATACGTTCGCTCTATCTCACCCGCTTGCTCCCTACTCTCACTCCATGGCTATGTGCTTCATGCAACGTTCGCGCTTTCTCACTCTCTCAATCGGTCTTAATCACTCTCTCCCTCTTGGACAAAAACGTTCCACATTTTCGTGACTTTTCATCCGTAAAAATTTTAAAATCGTAAAATGCACGCAAAGAAGTTTCACTTCAATAACGCAATCCAGTCTCGCAAATCTCGCAATGTAACTCAGTATATGTCCGTTTGTTTATATTTTTATCTCGTCTCGTTGGCCTTAGTTTAAACATATTTATGAATTAAAAAAATTTCAAACAATATTTTCGTAATTTTATAAAAAAAGCAAATACATATAGTAATTTAACATGGCTTTAAAAATTTAATAAACATGTGTACATATATTTTTATTTTATTATTTATAATAATTATACCGCATTAAGAATGGAAGTTATAGGTATATGGTATGGATTTGGTAACGACATGAAATGAGAGCATATCAGTTATGTGATTTAAAGGTAGTGAGATTTCGTTGTAAGTACCTACCTACATAATTTTTAATTAACGTTTATTTGTATCCATTTATATTAGTATACTAAAACCTAACATTATGATTTTATTAATAAAAATTATGATTAAAAATCATAATTATACTGTACAGAAAAAACTTATAAATAAAAATGTGAAATGTAACGTCAAGAACGAAAATTTGTAGTTCACCAAAATGACTCGCTTGAAAAATGTTACATTTAATTGTGGTTGTAATTAATGTTAAATGTTTTCTAGTAAAGATAATAATTATTATTAATGAAACCTTTATTTTTTGGGCTGCATAGGCCTATATATAAAATACCTAAATCTAAACATACATAACAATTATGAAATATTTATAACTATGTTAGTAACATTCCACTTGCACATAAGCCTCAGTACGTTCCGGTTGTACTTATCCGCGGAAGCGGCGGAACACCACGCCCTGTGGCCAGAAGTCCACCTGCAGTGAGGGGCGGGGTGCAGATAACATGCCGGCAATCGCATTACGAACGCCTTGAAATTGACGTTGCGGCGCGACTCCAGTAGCTGCACTCTCGCTGTCTATTTGGTCCTATGTGGCACGTACTACACTATGTCTTTCGCCTTAGTGGTGTAGTGCAGGCGGGAAATATAGGGGAGAGCGGGGCTGAAAGTGTCAATTCTGACAAATCCTTATATGGTTCGAATAAAACAAGTAGGTACTATGTCTGAAAGTAGTGGTTCATCCTAAGCCAAATTTAGTCTATGATATGAAGTTACCTACAGATTTTGCACATTTTAATATTTTTAGCAAGAAGTGATTTTTTATTGAGCGGCGGCAAGGCCAACCGCAATTTAGGTCAAATTGTGCCGAAGCTGAGGTCGGTTGTATATCAAAACTAGTTATCTTTCAGATTATTGATCAGAATAGCAATTATTACAAATGCTAGTCTTTCTTCATCTTCAATATATTGTAAACGGGCCTAATTCTTACATTCTCTGCATTCAATCCATTTATCTCCAGGAGCAGAGTTAGAATTGGCATCAAACATATGTTACAGTTTGTCATCAGAATTGTCCCTTCTCTTAGCGGGGTTCTTAGGCGGTTTTTTTTTGCTTTTTCCCTTCCCTTTTCGGTTAACCTTCCTTTTTTTTCTTTTTATTAGCCTGTTCCTCGGCCCAAGGATTTTTTTCTGGAGTTTGTCATAAGAACAGCTGTCCTTTATTGTATCCAATTACCTAATAGGGGAGGTGCTTGAGTGTGATATTTTGTCTCACATATAAAAATCACTCTGCTCAGAGCATTAAAATTACACTACATAACAAACTGGGATAAATAAAAAATATTTTATTAAAACTCATATTAAAAAAATATTGAAACGAAAATATTTACTTACGTGGCGCTAGAGGACCCTGACGCAATTAAAGTGGCAGCCGAGTGTGTCCGACTGTTAGGCATTACGCGACACAATACGATCGTATATCTGTTTTCGAGATATACGCCTAGACACAATTTAGCCCCGGCACTTTCAGCCCCGCTCTCCCCTACACTAGGGTGTTCGGTCCTGCGGCACGTACTTCTTGGGAGCCGTGCCATAGCGGTTCCCGCTAGTCTTCTGTCGGCTTCCTCCTTTGCGCCGTCACAAATCCACCATCATCAGCCCGCTTCGATGCCTTCTCAGGTAACGGCTTAAATCAGTGTCAAAAATATTGACGTCAATGTCTGGTTTTTATGAAGAATATTGTTTTAATATCGAAAATGCTCAAATTAAGTATATTAGGAAAACAAATATTATAAAATCATATATTAATCATTAACATCCGATTTGATAGGATATTTACAAGGAATTTGAAAACTGAAATTATTGTCCTTCATTTAGAGTATTGTGTAATTATTAATATGAAATAGTATTATTTAAATTATTAAAATATATATTTTCTGGTAGATTACATGTACCTAGGTAAGTTCCTGTACAAAGCGCTTCACACAGGATTAATATAGGTAAAGATTTATAATAAACTATATTTTTCTGTCGTAACTATATGTTTCATTGCTCGACATTTATTTACCTTTTTTTATACCTTTTTTAAACGCTTTATATTAGCTTCACCCGCGCTTCACCTGTATGTATGTTTGTTTGCAATTGACTCCTTTACACTTGATTTTGACCCACTTTAAGACGTCAGATTAAATTGAAACTTTGAGCACTTTTTAAGCACCGATCACAATATAATAATTTATAAGTTTGTTCCAATATCCTGATCAGGTTAATCAGGATAGCACATGTAAGGAAGGCGCGCAAGTTATCTACATCACTTGTGTGGTTATTAGTCTCTCACCCATTCTAAAGTGATTGCCATAAGTTGAGTACTTTAAATTATTTTATAAAATCCCTCCCGATCAGAAAGTCTAAATAGCAAAACGTCCTACGAAGTAAAACGTCTAATGAGCAATCTGCCTAGTTAGCTAATCACACATGTAGCAAAACTCTTAACTATCGAGAGGTCCATAATAATAGGTCTTTACCTATGAAATTGCCGTTCTGCAGTACTGGCAATTTCATAGGTAAAGACCTAATGGGTATAACAGTGTCTATTTATGAAATCGACAGTTTTTTACCATGTAGGTACACTTTAAACATATTTAACTTCAATACAACAAACATAGGTAATCAAATAAAAGATAGTCTTCCTAAACATATTTTTTTTAAATGACGCACCAATATTCTTTGGATATATATAGCCTATGTTTATCAAAAATTCAAATGGGCTAGATAACTTTTTGAGCTTCAAGCTTATGCAGTTCTCTTTTATATTTGGCGTTAAACATTATATCGATCTTTTCCTCTTATTTCCTTCAGATAAAATATTCTTGTATCTATACGATCTAGCCAAAGGGCTTCTTTTCGAAGGATTTTGAGGAAGAGTAGAAGGGTTGGCTTTTATATATTTTGTATTCAGCCGCCTGTGCCAACCTTCGAGAGCGTTGTTTGTGCGAAAATTATAATTGCTAGGACAAATTATTATATCTGCCAATGATTGTAGCCATTGTCTTTCAAAGTAATGTAAAAAAATCTTCGTATCCTCTCTTTTTAAGGTATTTTCAACAATGCTAGTCCAACCTTCTCTAAGGTGTTGAGAAAGTAACAGAGGTACCTAAATTTGAACATACTCTGACAATTTTTTTCGGCATTGACATTGACGCTTCTTTCCAAACGGCCTTATTAAGATGATAGTAACAGCCAGTTATTTGAATGTTCGGAAAAGATTTTTTTATTCTATTGATGAGCGCCCTCTTATAATCACATTTAATGGCCGACATGTTCATGTTAAAATGTTGCTTGATAAGGTCAAATAGGTGTACAAGTCGTTTTCATCTCATTAGACGTTTTACTTCGTTGGACGTTATCCTATTTACACTTTCTGATCGGTACTCAAAAAAATCGATAGATACTAAACAGTAAAAAATATGGTTAAAAAAACACTTTATTTAATAGCAAACTAAACAAAAAAATTGAAAATAATTTTTAATACAACAGAGTAGGTAATAACCTACTCTTCAGAAGTAATTCTGTGTAAACCAAAGTCTTGCCTTTGGAATGACCAAAAAAGACTGCTTTTAGATGCTATGCTCCTCCAACCTCAGATTTAAGGTCACATATACATATTATCACACAAAGAAAAAATGGGTTTATATGGGTAAATATTCATCTTCAAGTAAATGAAACTCAACAAATAACTCACACCACTTTATTTCCAAAAGACTATTGCCTACTACAGTACAAACTATATACATACACACGAGTAAACTAACGGACGAACAGCATACATTTAGTGGAAAGAATATCCTATAACTATGGTTGGGCATCGAGTTAAAAAAAAAAAGAGTTCAGACAATAATGACAATAATATTATAATTTCTGGAATTTTTATTTCGCGTGTTATTGCAACTATGTTTTTAACGTTATCACGCCAATTTTTATATCAACAGTGATTTAACTGCCTTGTTCTTAATTCAGTATAGCCCCAATTAAAAGAATTTATTTAGCAAGTTTATTAATACATTTTTTTTCACTAAACGCGCTTTCTTAGATCACATACTATCAACAAAATTAAAATAGTATGTGATTCGAATTTATTGCTCCAAATGCATATTTGTAAAATATGTAATTACTACATAAGAATATATAAGGAAAACTATTCATATAAGTTTCTATAATCCATACCGGTGGGAGGGAAGCGCTGTGCCGCGCTCCCGGCTGCATGGGTACCACCATCTTGCTTGTTTCTCCCATGAAACAGCTTTGCTGTGTTTCGGAGAGAAGGGCAAGACGGGCAGTGTTATTACTGGCACCGAGACTTAACATCTTATGTCTGAGGATAGGCAACACATAAATGAGTTGCATGGGCTCGTTCCAGGCATACTAGTTTATGTTCATGGGCGACGTCGACCACTTACAATCAGGTGGTACGTTTGCCAGTTTTCCTATACAACTAACATAAAAAAGAAAAAAAAATCTTTAAGCTTTTTTTTATTGAATATGGCAATAGACAAAACCTATTTCATTTACAGAGGATCACACAGTAATGTATCATTATAATAACAAGAACACTTATATGGCGTATTAATATGTAGCATTACAAGTTCAAACCCTTACCTTTTCCGTTACATACATGAAATACACATACAGGCAACTAGCGACATCTATATCTTAACCAATAAATTGCTTTACTTATCTCTCCCTTTCTACATTCAAGTTGTACATCCGACAGACCAGTGAAAATTCTTCATTTCATGTCTTAATTAATAACTATGTTTTGGACTAAAGGCGATGTGGAACACATTGTGTTAAAGCAGTTTTATATTTTTGGTAAGTATATTCATAGCGGATTAAAAAGAGATTAACAAGTTTACATGTTCTTGAACTGTCCGTCTTTGTCCAGCATCAATATGTTAGGGTTCTCCTTCTCGAACTCCGTGGGTTTCCTGGTCCTCTGTTCATCCGTCCACTCGCCCTCACCTTTGCCCCACTCTCCCACCTTCTCACCGATCACATCCAACTCTTTAGCTTTTGCTCTCTCCACCTGTATCAGTAAATAAATATTTATTTTTATTTTTTAAAACAATTTTTATGTTGAAAGCTAGACAAGTTTTGTAATTCAAAATATATTTGTAATTGCGTTTTATAACATTTTATGAACATGCATTAAGTACATTTTAAAAATTTAAACACCATTTCGTTAAAAGTTATTATTAATTTTATATAAAAAAATCTTTTATTACAAAATATTCATCTGTTTAGTCTTATCTCATCTTGTATGTTTTGATGTTAGTGATTAGTATTTATCAATATACATATTCCTAGCAAGCCGAGGCTAATTTTTATTTTCTAAAATTAGGTGACTTCAAGCAATATTAATATTCAATACCTAGTATTCTAGCTCCACGCACCCACATTACTCCGTTTTTAAATGAGGCGTCAATGTTAAGAATGGAAGCTAGAAGAGAATTACATCTGGCTACCCTGATGTTTGACATAATGAAATTTAAAAATCCTGAATATCTGTATCACAAATTAACATTTTCATCATTTCATGAACGTTACGGAACACCTCGGACTATTCGTCCAGTCTTATCCATGCAAAAGCATAGTGGTGCAGCTTTTAGAGGCAGTTTTAGATACCAAGCAACCAAATGTTGGAATAATATACCACCACCAATTCGAAATACTAAAAGTAAGTTTACATTTAAAATCCACTACAAAAAATATCTTTATAAAGGACAGGTGCAAATGTAATCTATTATTATCGATATTATTTAATTTAATAAATTTTAGAGTAGATATGCTATTGTCGATCCGTAATGTTTATTTGTTTATTTGTTATTGTATATTATGCCTATCAAAACATTTTATCTGTAAAGCCATTTCATATATTCTATAGCGCACGACTATCAATACCCCTATTTCCTTCCTTTACCTATTATTATATTTTGTTGATTATTTATGATATTATACAAACCTAGCACTGTGCCCTCTCATCGTAGCAGGTAGTAACTGAAAATCAGTCGATCTTTCTTCGGATTGATCTATTAGTACTGAGTTACATACCTTTTTGCGATTCTGCAGCACACATACACTTTATTTAAGTGTGATAATATTACCAATGCTGTTATCATATTTTATCTGTCTTTATTTTTATTTTTACTCTTTTCATTGTGTATGTGAAATGTGGAATTGTGAATAAAGTTTCTATCTATCTATCTATCTATCTATTAAATATTAATATTGCATGGAGTTTATAAAAGGCTGACTATCTACTTAGCTGGTTTAGTTGTTTATAAGAAAATGTATAAAACACTACTACACGAATAGATATAATTGTAAAAATGAAAGAAAATAAAATATGAAGAGCACCTGTTACCTCGTTGTCGTGCTTGGCGAACTTGTCAAACATGTTAGCAAATAACTGCTTCTCTTTTTGCTTCTGCTTTTGTATCACATTGCGACATATTATTATCTGGTTTGCTGCAGCCTTTAAAGAAACACATTTTACACATTAAATTAAGATTTCTTTTTAATGCTAGACAAAAAATTTATACTAGACACTGGCAAAATTTATAGGAAGTTGATTATTTATAAAACCAAAATGCCTTTATTTATGGTAATTAATCACAAAGGCCTATAAATACCTATTCATCTTTGTGTTTACGAAAATTCTCTAAAAATTGGTTGTCTGTAAAGTCGGTTTACTGACGATAGTTGAACGTGACAACGTCATAAGAAAATGGAACGCCTCAGAGCGAGGTAACGCCGCATGCGTCATGTTTTTTCGTTCGTGCAGCCGGCTCCATCGAATTATAAGACGTTGTCACGTCAAAAACATATCCATAAATTCGCTAACAGCCCTTTATACTAACAAATTATAAGCTCACCTTATTCTGTGGTTCGGCTTCCAGAACTTTCTGGAAATCTTCTTTGGCTTCTTCAGCTTCGCCCAGGCCCAACAAGGCCTGCCCCCTCCTGAACAATCCCTTCACGTTGGTGGGTTCAAACTTCAAGGCTTTAGTGGCATGATCTTTGGCTTCAAAGTGAAGCTCTGGTTTAGTTTTTAAATATACTAGTGCGAGATTCAAGTGTGCAGAGACTACTAGGTCCTTTACTTTAGAATGAAGTTCTTCATTTTTTATTACACCCTCGTCTTCTGGCATACCTGTAGAATATTAAATACTATATATAGTTCACAACTATAAGTATAAATGAAAAATTCATTTAGAATAAATTATGAATTATACCACACCTTCAACAAGGGACAAAACTTTTTTGTACTTCTTAACGGCTTGCTCGAGCTTGTTGGCTTTAAAGTACTCTGTGCCCTTGTCTTTCACTAATTTTGCTTGCTCCAATTTCTCATCATCGTCCATCAACCAAGACTCTTTAGCTTTTTCAAAACTAGTTAACTTAACTGTGTATTCGACAACAGCATTCGGTGGCACGCCCAGCTCCGCATTTCCTTTTGACTTGAATGCAAATTTAGGTTGCAGAATCAACTTTGACTTTTCATTAAGCAAAAACTTCTCCAACCCTCGCTCGATTCCTTCACAAATGTTACTCTCGTGACCATCACCCAAAGTAAATGTTACAGTTCTACTATCAAATACTTTGCCATCCTCAAGCTTGCCTTCCAACTCAACTGAAATTTTAAAGATACTCAATAAAAATAATTCAAAACAGTATTTTCATAATTGACATAAATAATATGTTGCGTAACCTACTAATATTGTAAATGTGAAAAGTTGCAATTTTTTTAGTTTGTTACAGGTTACTCAATCAAGGTAAAAAACAATGAAACCAAATTGTGCAAAAATTGGTATACCACTTTTCTCGTATTATTTCATGTTGATACGAGAAAAGGGGTAGAAAAAATTGACGTGCGCGCATGCTAGCCCTACAGGAACCAAAAGCTTAAGTTATTGCGAACAATTGGCAGGTAGAATGGCTATGGAATATACTATTTTTAATTAATGTTACCTGTAACTTGTGCTCCATCATTGGGTTTATCATCACCCGTTCCCTCTTCTATGATATTGCGAAGTATGCCCTTCATCTTGTTAGGACTGAGATCTTCTAAAGCCCAGTCAATCATTTCAACCTGCAATAAAAATGGTTTTGCTATAAACTGTCTGTAAGGTATAAAGTATAATATATTTAAAATAAGTCACTAATCACATCTCCATCATCTTGCTCTACATCTCAAGCACCCTACTTTCGAGAAAATTTAATCCAACCTGACTGAGGCGCTCAACATATAGACACCCTACTATGTTGTTAACTCGCTAAGACCTGACTGGCCTGTTGGTCTAGTGGTTAGTGACCCTGACTGCTAAACCAGAAGGTCGTGGGTTCGATCCCCACCCGGGACAAATGTTTGTGTGATGAGCATGATCATTTGTTCTGTGTCTGGGTGTAATTTATCTATAATATGTATGTATTTAGAAATATATTAGTATTTATCAGTTGTCTGGTTACCATATGAACAGGCTCTGACTATTTTGCCGTGTGTGAGTTGTTTCAACATATTATTATTTATTATACCTAATCTAAGCAAAACACAATCCTCCTTATTCCACTTTCGCAATAGAGACACGGGACGAAAACCAAACATTATCTAGTGTGAGGTTCCCATAGTACACAGTGACCACCCTAAATAACTAGGTATTTTGCTCGTCTGGTCACTCACGTTCCTTAAAAACTGCGAAAACTTCAAGCAGAAAGTGCACGGCCGCAACAATCTACTGGTTTCTTTTTTCTACTGAGTACACACTGGGTGTGGTGATTTGTCTGATTCTTCGCAGGCGAATATGCGTGCCCCGTATGGAGTCGCTCATCCCTCGCAAAGTTGGTGAATACGGATTTAAATAAAACATATAACAATAATCAGTGGCATGAATAGCTCCACAAGGGATCCGTAGACCGATAGCATGTGATGCTCCTGTGAAAGAACCAAAATGGAGAAGGATACGCGGCATCACATGTACAATCGAACTAAATCACGGAATTTCTTTGCCGCTGAAAAGCCGCAACGATTTCGCCAGTCGCATCCTTCCTTTTTCAGGAGATAGATCTCAGGCTAAAATCAGACGGTGGCAAAACAGATTTTCGCTTCCTACGCAATTTGTACACCGTCCAAGTATCTCCCACTTGGACACAAGCTACCGTGATCCACTTGGAAGTGTTTGCATAGACTACGAACTCAGGTCGGCCGGAGCAAGGACAACTGTGTCCGGTGATCAGAGGATTCACAGATCCCTCAAAAGTAGAGTGTTTATGCAGTGCCGTTACACAAACAATGGATCATCTCATGTCGTGTTGTAACAAATATAAAATATGTTACATACCGCTTCCCCTACTCAACAACAGATGGCGCATTCAGGAATTGTCTCGATTCTCTAGAGAAATCCAGAATGTTCGCGGGGTATGAGGGGATGTATTCGTCTTTTCGAAGACGAGTTCTTTTCGCCTCCTGCCGTTACACAGTGCGCTTGATTCTTTAAGTAAAGAGGTCCTTGGCGTATCTGGAGTCGGCTGAGGAAGGCTGAGGGCTGAAGGCTGCACGTGGCCAGGGGTGGCCGAGGATCCCTTTACTTACTATCTATTTTGGCCGCCTCTTCGCCGTTATTTCACCCTATCCTCTCTTGTGGGTGAAGCTCCATCTTCTCCGGCGGAGGAGCATTCTGGTGGCTGGGACTTCCACGGGCAGCGAGTGGACCTTAGGCGTGCGGGTGCAGGTGGCCAGCCTTGCGTCGGAAGGAAGCCGGACGTACGAAGAGGGACGCTGTAGTTAAGTGCCCTATTCAACCTCCCACGTGGATGCCAAAAGTATTACCACGACCTTGTCTTAAAATTTAATAGCTGTTTTTCCAAATTCATATCTCTCTAATTTATACACATTGGTGCCTAATGCTACAGTGTCCTGCATGCCCTTGCACCTGCATGTTACAGGACTTTAATGTACGCTAATGCAATACCTCGTCGTATCTGAGTAGCTGACAAAATTTAGGCAGCCATCAACACACTAAAGAAGAAGTGCACTAAGATCATCAAGTTCAGAGAGGCAATGTCTCTTGACCGAAAGGTTGAATGCCTTATAGAGATTCTCTGATCTATCTTACTAAGCTATGATTTAATCTTCCAAACTTTGTTAAGTACTCAATCTTTGCATGGAGTCATGTAATTATACATTTTTTAACAACATAAATATTAATAAAGCTTGTTAAGGTCGTTTAGCTACATGTATATCTAATTTCCCAATGTAATTCAAGAGTGCAAATGTCACAATTTGCATACAACTCACAATAATCGTGCTTCTATTACATATGCGTAAATGGCTGTAAATTCCTACCATTTTCGCCAGTAATAACAAATAATCTATCATAGAATCAAATATCATATATGTACATATATCAAACTAAAGTTCTAATGAGTATTTTTATTCTACAATATATACTTCAATATATGCCGTGCCTCTAAATGAGCTGTGTTTTTGGTTGGGGTGTGATGTAGAAATGATTAAATTTACTACTTGACGACCTCTGCGGCTCAATGGTTAGCGCGTTGGCGCTCAATTCGGGACGTAGCGGGTTCGAATCCCGCCAGGGAACAAAAAAAATTCTGTGTTCCTGGGTCATCCAGGAACACAGAATTTTTAGGATGTGTATTAAATATATGTATTATATAATAAAAATCTTAAATATATGTATAATATAAAATTATTAAATATATTTCCATTGTCTGGTACCCGTAACACAAGTTCTTCGAGAACTTACCACGGGGCCAGATTGACGTGGTGTAAAAGCGTCCATAGATATTCTTCTTACTACTTACCTCAAATTGTAGTGTAGAATTGGGTGGTATTTTAGGTGGGGACCCTCTTGCACCATAAGCATATTCTGGTGCACAGGTGAGCACACATACTTCTCCCTTCTTCATAGTCGCCACACCAATGTCCCATGCTTTTATAACTTGTTCTGTAACAGAATAAATAACACAATTTTAAATGTTTAGAAAAAATTTGCAGGTAGTCTCTCTGGGTAAAAAAAAAGAAACATTTCAAGCATATGAGCACCTGATTCATATACAAATTCTACATGATCTTTCAAGTTGTTATGATATAGTCAGGGGATATTTATATTTATTTACTTTATATTAGGTCTTTAGTCTTTACCTATGAAATTGCCGTTTTGTATGACAAAATTTAAACGATTTTTTTTCATGTATTTTTTATTTGTATTAATCGAAGTAATCACCCATGCAATCAATGCATCTTTGCCAACACAGTGGCAGTTTATTGATGCCCTTCTTAAAGAAATCAGCTGGACGGGAGGCAACAAATTCTTCAAAGGCATTTTGTACAGCCTCTCGGGTATTTAATTTTTTTCCCGCCAAGAAGTTATCCAATTTCGGGAAAAAGTAGTAGTCTGTAGGCGCAAGGTCTGGTGAGTAGGGCGGCCAACCCCAGTTCTTGCAACTTGAGACCGCCTGCTGTGCAGTATGAGGTCGCGCGTTATCGTGCAGGAGCAACGAAGACGAGCGATAGACCAATGCTGGTTGGAGATGTGCCAGCTTCTCCATCATTGTGTTCAGTTTTTCACAGTACACATCTGCAGTAATGCTCACCTCGTTTGGTAAGAAGCTGTGATGAATCACAACGGCGCTAGACCACTAAACAGTGACCATCACTTTTCTAGGGGTAACTTTTCGTTTAGGGCATTGTTTGTGTGTCTGTTGAGCAGTGCAAGGCACGTCTCGACGCGTACTTCGCGCTGGCGATCATTGAGTTCGTGGGGCACCCATTTGTCAAGCTTTTTTACCTTGCCAATTTGACGCAAATGGACCAATATTGTTTTGACGCTAACGTCGAAAGCTGCTGCTAATTCAGCCGTAGATTGCGTATCATCAGCTTCCACTATCGCCTTTAATTCGTCATTGTCGACCAAAGTCTTCGGACGACCGCGAGGTTAATTTTTCAGATCGAAATTTCCAGAACGGAAGCGAGCAAACCAATAACAGGTGATGCGTTGGTTTGTAATGTTAGCTCCGTAAACGTCGTTGATGTTGCGTGCCGCTTGTGCCGCGTTGCTGCTACGACGGTATTCATATTCCATAATTACTCGAATTTTTAACGTAAACATGATGTCGAAAAAGATTGAAATGCAATGAAAATGTAACTCTAATCAATAAACAGATGACTACTTTTGGAAAAAGAATTCCATGTTTTTAAAATAAAATTAATTTGAAATTAGAATTCTTAGCCAAACAAAAATTTAATTTTGATTTGAAATGGCCAGTACTGCAGAAAGGCAATTTCATAGGTAAAGACCTATTATTACAGTATGTATGCTTTAAATCCCCACCATGGTTCAGGCTTTGACGTGGCGGTGGGGCTCAGTAGCTTAGGATAAGCCCAGCACCTTGGGCGAAGCTAATTGAGCCGAGGGGGCTCTTTCTACCCCTCTCGTAAGAGGGGACAAAAGAGCAGGGGGCAAGGGGCGATGACGGGCACCTCACCCCATTGTACGTCTGGAGGGGGAGGGGTTGTTCTGCGGTGCGGGACAACCCTCTGTGGAGGTGGCGTCGGTCCCTTGGGGGACTGACTAGCCGTCGAGGTGCACTGTTTGCTCATTAGATCCGGGGTACCTCACCAAAGGCGGCATTGGTGGCACTCGCCGGGTTTTAGTGGGTAGAGCTGCGTCCACTTACCAGTTTACCGGGCACAGCGAGTCCCACATACCCGCGTGGGGAAACCCACTCCCTCACGGGATGCCTCAGGGCATTTCCCGGCTTTAAAGAAAAAAAAAAAGGTACGCTTGAAATTAGTGTTGCATAGTTTTAAGCATCACACATTTTGTATATAAAAATCAATGAATACTTTACAAATAAAAATAATGATTTCATTGAACAAAACAGCAACCATCAAAATCAAACCAGCGAACAAAATCATGAAACCACATAGTTTTCAGGATGTGGTTACCTAATGTTAACACTTTCCCAATATTTAACTTTATCACACAATTTTTATCATATTTAACAGTATGTATTATCATATTTTACCAGTGAGAACTTATCGTTTTCCTGTTTTTATAGCAATCATTAAGAAATCATTTTCAGAAGGATCTTCCAGTTTCTTATTTCTAGTTGTGCACCCGCCTTAACCTTTCTGGTAATAAAACTAACATTGATTTTATTATTTGCACCTATTTTATTATTTGCACTTAAAAATCATGTCAGTTTTGTTACCTCTGCATACATTTTATTAAGTACTATAAGTAATGTAGTTTTAATCAGACAAGGTGAAAACATAATCTAGAAAAATTATAAGCAAATTTTGAATTTATATCATTCATTTTACCTACTTCTATTTTTATTATTTATCTATTTATTTAAGAAACAATTTTGGGATACACAGCAAATTGAGGGATGTAGAGTCCTCGGAGAAATTACTGGCTTTTAATTTACTCACTTTACTCTGATTACTGGAGATTTTATTGTTTTCTAACCACCTCAAGTTAAGAATGTTTGCTGCACTTTGTTCTGCTATGGCCCGGTAAATTAGTTAAATTAGTACAATCCCCTTCATGACCCGCTCAAGTTTATAAAACCCCTTGAAAAATTAGGTAAAAAAACCCATTTATCTACCGGTGGGAGGGAAGCGCTGTGCCGCGCTCCCAGCTGCATGGGTACCACTATTTTGCTTGTTTCTCCCGTGAAACAGCTTTGCTGTGTTTCAGAGAGAAGGGCAAGATAGGCAGTGTAATTACTGGCACCGAGACTTAAAACCTTATGTCTCAGGATAGGCAACACATAGATGAGTTGCCTGGGCTCGTTCCAGGTAAACTAGTTTATGTTCATGGGCAACGTCTACCACTTACCATCAGGTGGCACGTTTGCCAGTTTGCTTATTCAAGTAACATTAAAAAAAAAAACAAATAGAAGTATGCTTATGTACGTACTACAATTATCATTCGTGAGAAGTATAAAGTTCCTTATTTTTGCCTGTTTCATCTTATTAGTCAAGCCCACCTAGTATTATTTTTTTAACTCACATAATCATGGTTTACGGTAATCATGGTTAATAACATGTATGTAAATTTTGATGTAAATATAACAAAAACATGCTTTCTTAAAGAAAATTTGTTTTCCTATTTTCTCCAAAACTGTAAGTTTCCGTGTCCCCACTTTTGCAAGAGGGTTGTCCCATTGAAAACATTGATGCTACTATTTTCAAAATGCAGTTTAATCCTGACGGAATTATAGGACATATACATAAGGTTTAACAAGTGCTTATTAATTTAAGTACATTATAATAACCATGACCATCACTAATTATGTTAAATTTACTTGGAATATTAAATTGATTGGCATTATTAAAATGAATGGAACATTATAGTAATATTTTAACTAATATACATTAATATTTTCAACGACCTTATTTAGAAAAAATGGATTTTTACTTACTTTTCCCAAGTTGAAATTCGAAAGGCTCATTTCGGTCCTTGCTCGAATCGAACTTCGATCCATCTAGAAGAGTTCCTGTATAATGAACAGTAACAGTACATCCAATTCCAGGGGTTTCTTTCCCCTCGCCTTCTTTAATTATACGTTTAAGCACACCACGGTCGCCGGTCGCAGTAATATCAATTCCTTCATCGACAGTCATGTTTGTTTAATAATATTGTTAGCTTCAAAATAATTTCTAACAAATATTATTTTTCTATTAAATATGTATTTATTAATGTAATGACTCCTGTCTAATAAAAAAAATGTGTTTTATTCTTCGATTTTTTCGAGAAACAACTGGCAGGTACAGTGGTTAGCAATATGGCACTATGACACTTGACAATTGACATTGACAAAAATGAGGTAAGCATTGGAAATTTCTAGATATTTTTTTGTTATATATTTGTTCCTGTTGCAACAGACTAAGACCAGAGGCCATGTTGACAAGGTTGCCTTTTTTTTTTCGGAAGGGCTAGACTTTTCAGCCTGATGGATGGCCTTTAAGCTCAATCGGTACAGTAAATGAGCAGATGGCTCACTTATGAAATATTCGAAAGGGGGCCGCGGTTCACCGCGCGCGCTGCTCGGGAGAGCAGGATTTGGACTAATCAAATCCGATACGGTCGACGAATCTTTTACGGTTGTATTTAACCTATCTTCATGAGGGCCGGCCCTCATCCCTCCCTCTGGAGAGGGAGGCGGGTCATGCGCGGTGCCCAAGCAATCTAGCGGTAGCGTAGAGCTAGCGCTGTTTGCTCGGTCTGGGTTTGTGTCTACTCGACGTCGCTTACGACCCCGAGGCCCAAGCGGTGTGCAGGTGTACCTAGCACCGTGTATTGTACATCTGTGTATGTTGTGACGTTCGCGTCGCGCTTTTGCGTCGCGCATTAGTAGCTGAGAGATTTCATCAGCTAGATCTGTTAAAACGTGCTTAGGTAACCTATGTTTAATTGGAACTGAGCTATCTGGGGAATAGTTTGCCGCGCTCACGATGAGCGGGTTTGGGTGCATGAGTGCCTTTTCAAAGTGACGTTCTAACGTAATTTTGAAGTGGCCCCTAATGGACTCTAATCTGAAGTCCCTGTGCAGGTCGATGTTTCTTACGTACCACGGGCAACCGGTTGCCATGCGTAAAAAATATTTTGGACTACTTGTAGTGCATTAAGGTTACACAAGTCGCTCATCTTTCCATACAAACGCGGAGCAATAACTACTACAATGTTTGACGTTAAATATCCAAAACTAAGTATAATATCAATTGATCTCGTCATTATCTATGTCTGTATGTACCCAAAATCGTAAATAAAATATTCATTTAAAAAATACAAGCGTCTAAACTTTCATATTTCAACACCAATTTTAGCCCAACATTGGGCAAAAATATATAGTATACTGAGAGCGAAAGCTCAAAAACAAAGCCCGTACAGACATCGTTTAGTAATTCAAAAGTTGTAATAAATTTATTTTAAAAAGATACACTTAATACTTTTTTTATGAGAATTTGACTGCTAGAAGTCTATTCACACTTTATTACGCTGTCGTTTTTGAAACGAAACATAGTGCATCTCACCCTAGCATTTCTAGCGTGCGGGGACTGGGAGGGGAGGCGAACACCGCGCGCCAATCACTAATCAGTGCTAACCGCGCGGACGTCACGCGTCGGTTTGATTTTTCGTTCACTGCTAATATAATTCTTATAAATTATAGTAAACATTGCGTTTAAAAGACGACCTCAGCTGTGATTCAACGGTTAGCGCGTTGGCGCTCAAGCCGGAGGTAGCGGGTTCGAATCCCGCCAGGGAACAAACAAGTTTTCTGTGTTTTAGACCCATTAGCCCATTTTAGACCCAACCAACGAATTTAAAATATGTTTTTATTTTTTTCTACTGGACACTGCTATCTCGAAATTAAATGAGAGATTCGATCTGCTGACCGAACACAATTCAGTTTTTTCACTCTTCCAAAACATTGAATGCTGGAATAAATTAGAGATGCATGAAAAAAATCTCAGTGTTATCTGCTCCAAGAAAAACTAACATTTAAAAATAGATTTGATATTGACGGGGAGGATTTATATATATAATGAATTAGAATTGTTGCCAATATTTTTTGCCAATGCATCAACAAGTACTCCCACTGATATTTTAAGCTATATACATTCTAATAATTTGATTTCCTCATTTCCTAATATCTCAACAGCTTTGCGTATATATTTAACACTGCCTGTTACAGTAGCAGAAGGTTAAAGATCCTTTTCAAAATTAAAATTACTAAAAAATTATCTTCGTTCAACCATGACCCAAGATAGACTGAAAAACTTAGCCATAATAAGTATAGAATCCAAAATTGATATAAAAATAAATGATTTAATTAAAATCTTTGCCAACTCAAAAGCAAGAAAAATTGAGTTTGTTTGATGTATGTACATGTAATAAATCGCTATTTAAAATGAAGTTTTAAGTTTAATTTAATTTTTTAGAGTAATAAATAAATAAATTATCAAAATTACGTGTAGGTATTGTGTTTTTTACGTTGACTAGGACCTCTTTCATACTGCAGTGTGTCGTCGGTCGCGTGCCACGCTGCTGCAGTGTAAAAAAAACGAGGGCGCAGGCTGAGTCCCGCACCCCGGCGCAGAATAGACTTAAGACGGCCCTGCTACCAATTAGTTTACAAACTGTTTGTCAAATAATAAATGCCTTTGATTTGTGATAAAATACCGACAGCGATATCGAACACCACAGTCGAATACAAACATTTGTCCACATGTTCGTGTTTGTTATTCGCTGTTTGCCAAAACCCAAGCGTATGGAGTCAGCTTTAGATGTAGCTCAGCATATTATGATTTTGTCGTAATAAATATTAATACTACGCTTAACAATATTCAAAAGGAATAAGGATGTTAATAATATTATGGGATTGGTTCAGATGACCTGTGTAATATCGCAAGGCCTTTTAATTGCTCTGTTGAATGGTAATCTCAGATTATACATACTCTTTTGATGTCAACTACGATCTGTTTGGTTTTTAAGTATGTATTATATTTTGAATTACTTTAAATTTGGAATGTCAGTTTTAGATATAAAAGATGGATAGTGTAATATTTTATTAATTCCGTTAAAATCAATTAAAGAAGTAACATGTCTAGATTTCTGATATAATTTTTGTATTCTCTATAAATGTCATAATGATCATATTTAATCAAATATAAATTCAAAATGTTGATGTTCAAATAAATAGTTTTTCTGATTTTTTGTGTCTGAGTTTGAAGGTGATCCCATCAGCCACATCTACCATTCAAGAGGTTATGTGCCCAGCAATATCTATATTTAAAACCATTGAAAAAGAAACAGTTGAAGAAGTGGTAACAATTGACTGTGTTGGGAATGAAGAGAGTGTAGAGGCAAATGAAGTGGTTTGTGAGGCAACGATTGAAGATGTGAGTTTTGTAGATGGCCTAAGTGAAGAGGTTATGGAAGTTAGAGGAGGTTGTTGAAGTTTTTTTGGTGATGCCGAGGAGGGTGTTGATGTTTTTGGTGATGCTGATGAGGCAGGTGAAGAGGAAACGGATGTTGTTACGGAGGGTGTGGGTCCAAGGAGGAGTCCACGTTTTTAATGATGCTGATGAGACAGACGAAGAGGAAACAGATGTTGTTGCGGAGGGTGAGGGTCCAAGGAGGAGTCCACCTTCTCACATCTTCAATCGTTGCCTCACAAACCACTTCATTTGCCTCTACACTCTCTTCATTCCCAACACAGTCAATTGTTACCACTTCTTCAACTGTTTCTTTTTCAATGGTTTTAAATATAGATATTGCTGGGCCCATAACCTCTTGAATGGTAGATGTGGCTGATAGGATCACCTTCAAACTCAGACACAAAAAATCAGAAACTATTTATTTGAACATCAACATTTTGAATTTATATTTGATTAAATATGATCAATATGACATTTATAGAGAATACAAAAATTATATCAGATAACTAGATATGTTACTTCTTCAATTGATTTTAACGGAATTATAAAATATTACATACACAATCTATCTTCACTACATAGTATGAAACAAAGTCGCTTTCTCTGTCCCTAAAATAACATCCATTAAATAGTGGAGAAAGACTGTTATTTTTGAGGTTTCTAATGTGATGTCGTAAATAAACACATTTTTTGCACTTACATTGCAAACGCTGGATGCACACCAACAGATAGATCAAAATAATGTACTACATTATTGTACACCTTAGAAAAGATCTACAAAAAAGTCCGCGGTGGCATAATAATATGTGTATCTCTTAAGAATAACATACTATATCCATTTTAATACTTAAAAAATGGGCTATTATAAAACGGTAGTTGGAAAGCTATTTACACAAATGTGGTATTAATCCTTATCATTTTAAATATGTTAGTTAGCTTGAGCATTTCATGAAGTATGTTTTTCCCGTTTACACCATGCAAATGAAAAGCATATCTTAGAAGATATAGCAAAATCAAAATAATGCGACACCGTGATTTCGACCGGGCCGCGCGAGCCGGGCGCTCCGTGATGCCGCGCCTCGCGCCCGAGCCGGGCCTGGCCCCGGTTCCGAAAGTTAGGATAATAATTATTATTGTATCAATGTAATATGGTAGAATTGTGTATCCTAAATATGCCTACTGAAAAGTCCGCGATGGCATAATATGTCTATATTAGTTAAATATAACATACTACCTATATCCATTTTAATACTTTAAAAAATTGGCAATTATAAAGCTATTTACAAAAATACGGTATTAATCACTTCATATTATAAAATAAAGTCCTACACCCGTCCATAGATAAATAATCATCATCAATCCGTGTACGGCTGTACATCTAAGTTAACGCGGGCGAAGCTGCGGGCAACAGCTATGTTTAAAACTGACATTCAAAATTTAAAGTAATTCAAAATATAATACATTCTTGAAAACCAAACAGATCGTAGTTGACATCAAAAGAGTATGTATAATCTGAGATTACCAATCAACATGCTACACCATCTTTTTCTTGTTTATCAATCGAGATATGATCGAGATTATAATAATAAATAATAAAATAAATAAATATACTTAACATAGATTTATTAAACTATAGATTGGTACATACTGCAAGTGAGAAAATATATAACATAGGGTACTTGAGCCAGACAGTAGACTGCAGACTAGACCATTTGATAACATGCAAATTATTGGCAGAATATACGCCCTTAAAACAAATCAAATTATTGTTTAGTATTTGATATTTAAAGTGTTATCTATAGACCACTATGTTTCAAAGGAAAAAAAACCAAAAAATTATGATATACATAGACACTTTTTTCTCTTGTTACTAAAATCCGCTAAAATTACTTACTAGTTACTACTATTTGGTACTTAAGGGTTGAGATGATATAAATTCATATTATAGGTTTTTCATATTTATTTTAAATATTTAAATTATTTCTTAAATTAAGTAAAGGACAAGGATGCAAGGATGCAAAGCCCGTGGGATTTTCATAGTGGGATAAGAACTATTTTATGCCCTAAGCTAAGTTGCAAAGTATTTTCATATCATATTTCACCTAAAACTGTTCCGTGGTTTAGAAGATAGACAGTCCCAGGGTTTTACCCGCATATATCCCGTTCCGGTGGGATTTTCAGGATAACAACTATTTTATGTCCTACGTTGGGTTTCAAAGTATCTTCATATCAAATTTCACCCAAATCTGTTTCGTGGCTTAGAAGATAGACAGTCCCGGGGTTTTACCCGCATAGGTCCCGTTCCCATGGGATTTTTAGGATACAAATCATTTAATGTCCTAATTTAAATTCCAATCAAATTTCACCCAAATCTGTTTTGTGGTTTAGAAGATAGATATTCCCGGGGTTTTACCTGTATAAATCCCGTTCCCGTAGGATATCCGGGATAAAAACTATCCTATGTCCTTTCTCAGGTTTCAAACTATCTTTGTGCCAAATTTCATTCAAATGTGTTCAGTGGTTTAGGCGTGAAGAACAGACAGACAGTCAGAGTTACTTCCGCATTTATAATATTAGTAAGGATTGTATTGTTGTTTATACATTTCTATCAGAACGACAAAATTATGGATATCCATTTACACTTTCATACCTAGTCAGGATAGTGTTTTGCAACCTCTATCTAACTATAAAATACACTATAAGTGTTATGAAATTTATTTGGCCATCTTCGCTTGATGTATTATTCATTTTTGGGTACATATTCTGATTTTACCTAATTTACATTTACAAAATGGTGTTTCAAAATATCAGTATATAAAAATATCAGTCTTTCCCTTAGTCTCTGGGAGTTTCTCTTGGTTAGTTTCCTAATGTGTTTGTATTATAAATGTGCACACACATGTGGTGCTGTGCTACTGTGGCCACCCATAATTTGTCACTTTTTAATAAAGGACACTTTTAATACACCGCACCACGGAGCTTGGATATAGAAGGAGAACGATCATGTTTATTTTTTCTACAGAATATGGAGAAATTCAAAGTTTTATTGAAGGATGCATTGCAGTTGCAGATATTTAAATCTAGCGGGTGATTATCTATGAAACGAACTTGAGTTTAATAAAAAAATGAATCAATAAATAAAAAAGTTAATAATATGTAATAAGAAATTACAATAAAAGTTTTCACAAAATCAATGTTTTTTTATTAATTAGTTGCTAAATGTATATTATTTGTGAAGTCACAGGGATTGGAGTGATATTAAGGCCATCCTGGTAGTAAAAATTTTGACACTACAATTTTGCCACTTTTTCAGTGGACAAATTATAGTATGCCTATGTTGATAGTTGTTCTCCTTTCTATCTTAGCTAAGAACATACACAGAGATAGATGGACCTCCTTACTTCTATACTCCATGATTCAAAAGCTCAATCAAAAAGTGTAAAAAAAACAAAACAATAGGTCCTAAAATATGATATTTGATTTATATAAAACATCTTTTTTTGCAAATAAGTAATTCTTATATGTTTATTTGTGTAAAAAAGGTTGCAGTATATAATACAGTAGCTGTCAGTACAGTAGCAATAACATAATATTATAATCTTTTATTTTAACACAATTGGTAACATTAAAAATCATGTCATTTATTGATTTTTTAACATAAACTAGTTTTACTAGAATTGAATTTGATCAACTTGACATAAAACTAGTAATTTATTAAATTATGTGGCAGCTTGATGAATTTAAGTACAAATGTTAGGGCACTTAGTTACATAATGTCTATAATGCTGTTTTGATGACTGACTCAACAATTTCTGGTTTTCATGAAGCCACTCATCGGAACCATCACAGCAGTCACAAATGCCATCATTCACTTTACTAGATGGCACAGACAGTATCAAATGCTTCTTTTGTGTCTGTGTATCACAGTAAAAAATACCAGATGGACATGCAGATGTGCTCGGTTCATCTGTGCTATCTTCACAATCGCAATAATCATCATTTACAAGGTCAAATGATATGTGTTGCTCTGATGAAAGACATTTAAATTCATGTTTGGAATTTGGGCGATATTTTTTTATATTACTGTAATAAACACCTCTTAATATACCATTATCATTTATAAATATATCATCGTCCGATTTTATGTGTACCAAATCTTTGATACTATTATGATCCATAACTTGTATAATTTTATTACCATTGGCCGTTTCGGCGGTTATAGTAAGGAAAAAATAAAGTTGATAAAGTATAAAACTTACGACCATGCATATTGTTAATATGATTACATTTTTCTTTTTCTTTATACCCATTATCGCACAATTATTAAGTAACCATGTTATTAGAATCTCTTAGTTGCGAAAGCACATCATTATTTGCAGTATCCACAACTTTTCTGTTACTGTTTCCGCTTGGTGGATAATTTTATTGCAAAATGCAAAATATTATTCGTAAAATGATAGGATAAAGAAATGTTCGCACACGATAACTATGGACTTAGGAATTTTATTTTCATAATAAATTATATTTTCAGTTTTCAATAATGAAGGTAAATATTTTCCGGAAATTTAGTTGTAAATTGATAAACAACAATAGCAGGGTTGCATTTTTTTTCATTTAAATGCATTAGCTACTAGGCTATTAGCCATACAAAATACAATATTCGGTCTGTAATACGGAGAAATGGCGGGAAACCCTTAGGAGCGCGGCTTCGCCCCTCTAGCCCCCATCAATCAACTATTATTCCCCATTCCATCCACCCAGAGCAATCCACCACAATATTCGCCAACTAATCACATTATATATTACACAGATTAAGTTTTTAAAACAAACACTATAGAAGACCGCCAAAAAAGTCCTACTATGAAAACCACTCCAGAACGGTCCTCCACAAGATTCACCAACCAATCATAATATATAAAGATCAAGTTTTTAAAACAAACACTATAGAAAATCACTCTGAATGGACAAAACACAAAATAACAATTAATTAACGGGAAACCAAAAGAAACTCACCGCGCGCCCCGATGCTTCCCGCCGTTCCAGCAGGGTTGCATTATTATTATTATTATTTTCATTTAAAGGCATTAGCTACTAGGCTATTAGCCATACACCATACAATATTCTGTCTGTAATACGGAGAAATGGCGGGAAACCTCAAGGAGCGCGGCTTCGCCCCTCTAGCCCCCAATCAACTATCATTCCCCATTCTATCCACCCAAGGCAGTCCACCACAATATTCGCCAAACAATCACATTATATATTACCTACACAGATAATGTTTTTAAAACAAACACTATAGAAAACCGCCAGAACAGCCCTACTAATACTCCCACAAGATTCGAATGACGAGGCGAATAACGAACTGACTCTATACACATGCGTGTGCGTCATTCGCCTTGTCATATGCCTGCGGGTTCGTGAGTTAGTGCCGCGTTTACACATTCGCGCGAACCACGAGGCGAATGACGAACACGCATGTGTAAACAGTCAGTTCGTTGTTCACCTCGTGATTCGTGAGTTCGCATTGGGAGTGGTTTTTCGGCCGCGATCAAAGGGCACGAATGGCGAACACGAACATACTGTTTACATATTCGCCTGCCTTCAGTGAACAGTTAGCGCCCGATCCAACAGGACGTATAGACAAAATGGCTGTCATCATCATCCGCGACTACCTTTCAGGCCGGCATTTTAGGTATAGAGTAGAGCGCACTCTGTCCTCTCGGAGACCTCTGAGGGCCGGAGTCCCACAGGGCTCCATGCTGTCTCCGACCTTGTACAACTTGTATACCTCCGACATCCCCGAACACCCGGCGGTTAAACGGGCTCTCTTTGCAGACGACACCGCTCTGTATATCACCCACCCCTCAGCCGCAAGGGCTTCCACCATCCTCCAGCGTGCCGTCACCGAGCTGGGTGAATGGTTCGCAAAATGGAGGATTGATATAAACCCAGAAAAAAGTACCTCCATAAAATTCTCACGTAGGAGGGTCACAAACAGACGACCTTATCGTACCATGAAACCGATAAGGTTAAACAATATAGAAATACCCAGAGTAGATCAGGTAAAATACCTGGGGATCACCCTTGACAGGTCGATGTCATTTAGACCACACATAGAGACAGTCACCAAAAAGGCCAAATTCGTCTTGAGCCGTTTATATTTCTTAATTAACAAAAACAGCAAAATGCCCCTCAGGCATAAGCTAACCCTGTATAAAACTTGTGTCCGACCCATTATATAAGATTAAATTATAATTTAATTAGCAATAATCCCGCAAAACACGCAGTCTTTACTGCAAATGTGTGAGTGCTCGCATATGCATGCATATAGCACCGCCCTCCTTTCCCACACTGCATGCGTACACTCGCATGCACCACCACCCCACATGCACCACAACCACAGTAAAAGACCACCACCACACAATCTACGCACGTTTCGCCCCGACACCGAGGCATCCTCAGGATGTAGACTCTACGATTAGCAATCGTTAATTAACGATTGCTAATCGTAGAGTCTACATGCGGCGGTGCTATATGCATGCATATGCGTGCACTCACACATTTGCAGTAAAGACTGCGTGTTTTGCGGGATTATTGCTAATTAAATTATAATTTAATCTTATATAATGGATTTCCGCAAAGTAACGCCTGATTCTATTAACTATCCGACCCATTATGTCATACTCTTGTGTCGCATTCGCGCATGTGCCACAAAGTCGACATAGTGCACTACAAATAGTCCAAAATAATTTTTTACGCATGGCAACCGGTTGCCCGTGGTACGTAAGAAACATCGACCTGCACAGGGACTTCAGATTAGAGTCCGTTAGGGGCCACTTCAAAATGACGTCAGAACGTCATTTTGAAAAGGCACTCCTCCACCCAAACCCGCTCATCGTGAGCGCGGCAAACAATGCCCCAGAGAGCTCAGTTCCAATTAGACATAGGTTACCTAAGCATGTTTTAACAGATCCAGCTGACGAAATCTCTCAGCTACTAATGCGCGACGCAAAAGAGCGACACGAACGTCACAGCATATACAGACACACACACGGTGCTAGGTACACCTGCACACTGCATGGGCCTCGGGGTCGTAAGCGACGTCCAACCCTACACATGGAAACCACATCGATCCGGATAGATCGCGGAAGCTTAGATTCGAATCCGACACGAGCAGACACAAATCCAGACCGCGCAAACAGCGCTACGCTACCGCTAGATTGCTTGGGCACCGCACATGACCTGCCTCCCTCTCCAGAGGGAGGGATGAGGGCCGGCCCTCATGATGATAGGTTAAATTCAACCGTAAAAGATTCGTCGACCGTATCGGATTTGACTAGTCCAAATCCTGCTCTCCCGAGCAGCGCGCGCGATGAAACGCGCCCCCTGCGGGGCGCGGAGGGGGGCGTCCCCCTTTCGAATATTTCTTTATAGAGCCATCTGCTCACTTACTGTACCGATTGAGCTTAAAGGCCATCAGGCCGAAAAGTCTAGCCCTTCCGAAAAAAATAAATAAAGACAAAATGGAATGGATGAAAGTTCAAGTTTAGTTTAACTAAATATCGTTTTATCAACAATCCATCAATCAAAAGTTGGCATGACACTTTTTGCTATAGTGTGTGTGTATAAACATGGTATAAACACTGTGTTTACTGTTTATTATAAAAGTTTGAAACCTTATCGAATAACATCATGTCACCTATAGCGTGATGCAATTACTAAACGCCATCTATTGGTAAATTCACGGAAACGTTTAATAATTACACATAAATGTACCATGTTTTATGTAAACTTTAAATAATTATACATATGTACCACGCCATCTATTGGCAGATTTACATAAATGCTTTAAGAATTATACAATTTAAACATGTTTGAAAAATTAGATACGTAAGTAGTTTTCATTATAACACATTCCACATACCTACAGTTGACTTAATTTGACTTGCAATAATTGTTTGTAATGTGTTTTATTAATAGGTCTTACTCTAACACTTATTAATCGAAAGGAACTTCGATCCATTTAATATTTATACTCTTTGCTTCGATCCATCCGGGTGTCCCTTGACACCTCTCTTTTTTTAAATAATTTGATTAACAAAAATATATTTACGATGGTATAAACCTCTTTTAGAGATCTACAAAAAGTTGAAAAATTATCATCATCAGTTCGTATAAGTCTGTAAATCGAAGTTAACAAGGGTACTTATAGTGTTAAATAATATAAAAAAGTATACTTTTATTAATACATAGTATAAAACAAAGTCGCTTCCCGTCTGTCTGTCCCTATATATGCTTAGTTCTTTAAAACTACGCAACAGATTTTCATGCAGTTTTTTTGATAGATAGAGTGATTCAAGAGGAAGGTTTATAATAATACATGCATAATATTATAGTAGATAAACACTGATAATTTTAGTGGTTTCTAATGTGATGTTGTAAATAAACACATTTTTTGAGCTAACTAGTTGTATACATGTAAAGACATTCTGTAGTATCAGTTTTTTAGTTTTTTTTAGTATCAGCATTGCACCCGTGCAACACATCTGCATAATCTCTGTTTGTGCAGATGTAGCGCGCATGCCGCCATTATTGCCACGTCTTCCATGTTCGCGTGCGAATGTCAGAATGATTCACCCAAGAGAATGTAATCACTACGTTTATGATTCACCTCGCGAATATGTGAACAGTAGTTCCGAGTTCGCGACGGCATTCTTATACGAATGTTTCCGCGAACGTTTCCATGAATGAGGAGGCGAATGGCGAACACGAATGTGTAAATGCGGTGTGACAACTGACAATAAAAACGAAACACAAAAAAACGGGTAAATTTAAGAAAAAAAGTTATCATAAAAGTATGTACTGAGACCGATAATAAATATTTTCTTTTGACTCTATGGAAAATCTAAAAAACAAAATTCGCTTGAAAATAAACCATCGACTTAGAAGGAATCTTTGATATCATTTCTTTAAAATAAAAGCACACTATAATTAATATAATAGGCAAACGAAGACCATAGAAACAAAATGAAACGAGACGCGCGTAATTTAGTAAGATCAACGCACCGGACTACGACAACGGGGATGTGACGTCATAGCATGAGCGCGCGTAATCTCGGAATTTAAAAAAAGGGCTGAAATTTCTCGTCGTTATAACTTCGGATATACTGCATGAATAGGGATGTTGACATTTTTCATAAATGTTTATAGATTATTTATAAATATCTAATAGGGTGTACACACACACACTGTCAAAACGCCTGAAAATTCGTTTTTACAATATGTACGGAAAATGGTGTATAAATGGTATAAAAGTACGTCAATATTCTTCCGCTTCCGCTAAATAGGAACAGGTGTCGTCATTTCCGTTTACGATCACGTGACCTATTTTAAATTTTGTAACATTTTATTTATTAAATATTAATTTAAACAAATAAAAATAAGGGAAAATGTATTTTTTCAGAATTTTATCATAGAAACTACCAATTAACTTCAAAATTATATTTTTTATGAATACTGTCAACATCCCTATTAATGTGAAATAAAAACTAATGTAATGTACACACGACAGCTCCATGAGTGTAACAGCCTACATAACTTTATCTATAGTAATACAAAAACCCAAATTCGTGCGCTAAGGACAGAACATCAGAGCTTCAGGACGGCTCGGCCAATCACAAAACACAATTCGCTTACACTTTCTATTTTTAGATTTATTACCCTGTCTATTCGATCGTGTTTTATTGTTTAGACAATAGACTTTGTATTTTGTTCAAACTTTTGTCCGTCGGCTGTAGCTCAGTTGACAAATATTATTGAACTAAGATGCACGCGCGTTATTTATTAAGTATTAAATTTAAAAAGTTCATGTTATCAGTTATATTAGCTTATAATTATTGCGACGCGTGTAAATTGTTTATGAGCTATGACACCCCCATTGTCACAACAGCGAAAGCTGATAGTGGTGTTGAGAGAAGGTGGACACACCATGGACACCATTTCTGAGATCAGTAGAAGAACGAGAATATCGGTGAGTGAGACTTTAAATAAGATATTTATACATTTAAATTACAACGAAAACTATGTAATACAAAGTAAAATATTATTGTTCATCAAATATAGTAATATCATTTTTAAGTAGGCCTCTTACACAATAATATTATCAAAGAGTATAATATTATAATACGGAGGATATTATATTATAGGATAATACGTCATTGCTCTTACATTTGAGTCATCAATAAAAATAAATAAATATTATTATGGTAAAATGTTTCTGGCGCGAATGTTAAAGTATAATTATAATTTATTTGTTTATTGTTTAAGGGGAAAACAATAAACTTTTGGTTGCGACGCAACGAGGAGACTGGAGGAGACTTATCGGCCCGTCCCCGGCAGCTCCACCGGCGCGCTACCACCGCAGACCGCTGAACAAGATGCTGCTATTGTGAAAGCGATCCATTTAGGAGCATACGGATTACTGCAACTCAATATAGCGTAAGTAGACTTTCAAAAGATACATAGGGAGTAATAAATCGCTTTTACAGCAATCTTTCAACAGAAAAATGTTCACAAATAAGTTTTAACTTCAATTAACCCACGATTTTATTGTAATGACTACTTATTAGGCAGTAAAACATATTGACCACTAGCGTTTGCCCGTGTTTGCGCTTCTCTCACGTTAAAGTAGATTAAGAAATACATCAAGTCTGTTCGCTGTTCCTTGGTAACAGATATTTAGAGATTGAGTATTTCTATGACACTTATATTTTCGCTCTTCAAAACTAAACTTATCTTAATAATAGGTCATGAAAACACAATTAAAAAATGCCTAATAAGTAAATAAATCCAACAACTAAGTGTATACAGTAATGTATTTATTATTCATTATAGAATATATAATATTTAGAGAAACATAAACCTTACTATTGCCACCTGATGGTAAGTGGTAGACGTCGCCCATATAAACATAAATTAGTTTACCTGGAACTAGCCCAGGCAATTCCAAAGGCGATCCGTCCGTCCGTGTTGGATGCGAGTGGCAAGGGATCGGTTGTCATGGCGTTCATTGAAGGAGGGCTATGTTCAGAAGAGGAGGGATAGAGACTGATGGTTATTATGACGAAACACTAATAATTAACTCTGGGTCACGCGAATTTCACTCATTATAATGAAACAATAATTTATTATGATTTTTACAAGCCCGACGTTTCGGATACCTACTTTACAGCAACCATGAGAGTCCTCCCGTGACCATGGTTGCTGTTAAGTATCCGAAACGTCGGGCTTGTAAAAATCTTAATAAACCGCGATGAAATCCGTAAAAATTGTTTCATTATAACTCTGGGTCAATTTACCTAATTAAACTAAGTGTATTGTTTTTGCATCTCTTTATTTTTATGACGTTAAGGGTTCGGCCATCGTAAATCATAGGATTTAAGGAATTTGTGAAAGCATGATTGTGTGCAGATGTTTTGACCGTTGGGTTGTATAATTACAAATTTTGGAATTTGTATTATAAATGTCTGGGAACGTTGGGAGTTGGTTGTTTTGCCGTATGAGTGTCATAAATGTATTGTTTTATAGTATAAACGAGCAGGGTGAGAGATCCAAATATAAGTAATAGCTTGTTTTTAAAGATAATCAAAATATGTTCACTGTTGTTTCAGGTATCAACCGACAGAATAAGACGTCGTTAAAAAGCCGTTGGCCTCAAGACTCGGACCCCGGCAAAAGAAATGTCTTTTACTGACACCGATGCCCAAGAAAGAGCTTAAAATTTAAAAGTTTTAATACCTGTGTTAGCTTAATAAATTAAATATATGATTACTGATTGTTTTACTTATAATGTTTACGTGAATTTCACTCTCCTTATAATGAAAAACCTTTTACGGATCCGTAAAAGTTGTTATAATAATGTAATATAAAATTTGTTATAATATAAATTGTTTTATACCTAAATAAAGAGTTTTTACTTTTTTGTGTCTATCTAACAACCTACCCCACTTTAACCTACCCTACATTGTTTTAGGGTTTAGCAAATCTATGAAATATAAAGCTTTGGCTCAATCTTTCAAGTTGAGCCGTCGCATACACATCTTATCTTATATAATATTATTATTATTAATAAATGGGCAGATATTAATTATACCTTTGTCATTTCTAGTGACATAGACATACAACATATTATGTAATAAACTTAATCGTTTGCCTAATATGTAATAAATTATACAGACACAAAACTTCACCTACTGTATGTAGAGGTTGCAACAAGTAGGTATTGCATTAAAATTATTGAATTTATATAAAATAATACCTTATATTGATTAAATTGTATATAACTACACTAATATAATAGTGCCAAAAGATATTATTATAGTTCAATACACTAGAAAAATGCTAGAAAATATATATATATATATATATATATAGGACTACTTCATTAAGCGACAGACAATTTACTTAAAACTTAAAGATAACATCAACGTGTATCGCGCGATATAGCTGTAAAGCATACATAGTATTTTAAATTCATTCAAACACAAAAGCGCCTGTTGACCAATGCCCACGGCTCGACTATGTACCGCCGACCCCGTAAGCGAGACGAACGGAAAAGCGAGCTGAAAGAGAGGATCTCCTATATCTTTAAGGCCACAATGCGTCAATAGCTTACGTATGATCATTTAGTTGAAATATGTTAAATTTTCTTCTGCCTTTTATTTTTGAGTGAAATCAAATAGACCTCATATTATCGCCCACATATTATTTGTATAGATCATATAAAAATCCATGATAAGTACTCGTAATATAATTTTAAAAGTAAGAGCAATGAATTTAAGACAGTCCGCAAAAGTCTCACAATATCATGTTGTCACTTCAATAGAAAAGGACGCACTCCTGTTTAACGCTATTTCACACAAGCTCGTTTTTTGATTCTCAGTACACAATCTTGTTATTGTATAATGTCTTTGGTCGAGCCGCGCTTCTTGGGGTTTCCCGCCATTTTGCCATATTACAGGCTAAATATTGTTTTGTTGTATGGCTAATAGCTTAGTAGCTAATGCCTTTAATTAATGAAAAAAAAATGTGTCAAATGTCATTTGTCAATTGTCATTGGCAAATGGCAGAGAATGGCAGCTCTCAGCTCTGTGCATTTGTATTTACGATTTGTAAAATGTATGCATAATTTTTTTGTTTAAATGGATCTAGGGAAAATAAATTAACCATTTGATTTTTATCGTATATACCTGTTAACAAAATGAGTTCCGTAACAACAACATTATCACCGTCAAGCTCGAATCAAAATGAAAGAACGGATAATGAAGATATAGAGGTGAGGGTGTTATCTTAAAAAATATTTTATTTAGTCAATAACGAGTAATATATTGTCAATGAATCACGAGTTATGTTACAAGAATATTACTTCTCAGTAATGCAGATTTTTGGCATTAAGCTAGCGAAAAGAAGCCAAAAAAACTGCAGGGATGTGGTAGCTGGTACTTTGGAATTATATTTCATGAGACAGAGACTTCATTTATCTATAAATCTTAGGTATAAATAATTGAACAACTTCTTAGTAGTTTAACTTAAAAGAAATAGATAAAATTGTACTGCAATAGTAATTTTTAAGTAAACAACGCCATCGCCACTCCTATGTTCAGCAGTGGACGGATAGAGGCTGATGACGATGATGATTAAACAACACTAACACACTAAAGTGACTGATACATTGTTTAGCAGTTATATATTTCTAGTAAAATGAGAGTGTATATCTGTCTCTAAGATGTATAAATAATGTTGTGTATTTTGTATTTAAGATCCAAAATCTGCCAGACCAAGATCTAAGATAAACTCATGCTCGGTTCTAGCTTTTTATGACAAATATACTGAATGTTGTTACAATGCTGAAATATCTTATTTTTCCATTTCAATAGATAGAAAGACACAAGTGTGGAAACTATTAATATTGTATTTTTAGTGAGGTTATTAAACTATTTTTTTAACAAATTTTGGCCATAACTATATATAATATCTTGTACAATGGAGAGTGATGAAGAATTTTTTTTTTTTTTTTTGATTTTTATGTCACATGGAGGCAACCGAGCAATCGGAGCCTTATGGTGACTATCAACGCCCATAGACATCCGCACAACCAAAAGTTATGCAGATGTGTTGCCCTATCCCCCCCAATGGGCCACCGGAAACTCACAAACCACACAAAACGCAACAGCATAGCTATCACTTGACACCGATGTTATGTGAGCGAGAGGTACCAGCCTGGTCGTGCCGGCCCAATTTGGATGCAAAGCAACATGGCACTACCTCTTACTAAACTTATTGCATACTATTACAGGTGGACAATTCAAAGAGTGTCTTGCATAAAATAGCAACATTGTATGCAGAACAGTTGATGAGTGATTTAACATTAGAAGTTGGTGGGACGGAGTATCCTGCCCACCGTCTCATTTTATGTGCCACCAGTGAAGTGTTCCAAGTATGTAAAATAAAAATAATTAAATTGTATATCTTTGAGGTTGTTGTATACTAATGTAACCTTGTTATACTCGAAGTCATTTTAGAGTCGTGAAAAAACATTGAAAAATACTAAGAGGGGTTCACTAGTGACATGCAAGCCACGCAAGAGTACAACCAATTAGTTTTTATTCCTTATTAAAATTAAAACAACTTTACTGTGTTTTGGAAATAATCCCTTCTTTCCATCAGAACAGGCAGTATTATTACCAGCACCAGGATTTGTTATCTTATAGTTATTTCTATATTTTATATCTTAGATTGAATTGTAATTGTGAAGTCTTGGTGTCTTAACTTTCACAAATCTTATAAACTCTTAAAAATGCTCTACACATATAAAACCATATTATGGTATAGCAACATAATAAATATCATCATCATCAGACTGGCTATGGCACGGAGATCGTCTTCCCACCTGGTTAATGGCCAATCAACACTTTGTCGCTTATATGTGGCCTCCACTTTGAACCTTATTGGCCGATGTGATGATGCCATCCATTCTCCTGAATTAATAAATATTTATAATCTATATTTTCAGATAATGCTGATGAACCGAGAATGGAGTGAATGGAGAGAGAGCAGGATTGTCCTCCAAGAAACCCCCACTGCCGAGTCAGTCTTTCCTCATTTTCTTAAGTGAGTCTAATGGATAGTTTTTAAACACATAATACATTTTTCCTTATGTATTATATATTTATTTAGATAAACATATATATTATTATAAATATTCTTATATGCCATAATGTATGTTTATCTTTAAGGTACTTTTACACTGGTCAAATAAGGATTTCACATAGAACTGTGTTACCAGTACTTTCTCTTGCGGACAAGTACAATGTAAAGGTCAGTGTTATGCTCAGTAGCAACTTACATGAAAGCTATTTATGTATTTTCAAATGGATTTTTTATCTCTTGATAGATATATCAAGATTTAATATATCTCTTGTTTAATCTTTCTATATTAATCAACCATTTTCTTTTCTTAAATTTGGTTATCATATCATCTAATATTATTGTTATATTTTTAGGATCTAGTGACTCTGTGCCTTAGCTACATGTCACAGCACATAGCCCAGGCTGCTAAGAGAGGACAGCTGATTGCGTGGATGCAGTACACCATGGCCTGCGGGCACAATGATGTTGCTAAGGTTGTTGATAGTTTAATTTTTATTTATTTATTTATTTAGCCCTTTAAACTGGGTGAGAGATCTGATCTTGAAGTTTGTTATAGTATGTCTCTCAACTCAGTGTGCCTGTTGGAAAAAGGCTCCTCCAGTAGCTTCCATTGTTTACGGTCTTGAGCAACTCTTCTCCATTTGGATCCCGTTGAAGTTTAAGCTCATCCTCCCAGCGCGCTTGTTGTCGTCCTCTACGTCTTTTGCCATCTCGAGGGTACCACTGTGTGATAATTTGGCTCCACTTTTCCCGTTTGGATCTCAACATATGGCCTGTCCATCTCCATTTTTGGAGATCTATTCTATGCAGAATGTCGGTTGGTTTCGTTTTAGACCTTAACTGGATATTGCTAATTCTGTCTTGCCTTCTTACTCCTGTCATGCTTCGTTCCATAGCTCTCTGGCATTTTTCTAATTTGTCTCTATGATATTTTGCAAGGGACCATGTTTCACAGCCGTTGGAGATGCATGGAAGGATACACATATTGAAAACTTTTCTTTTGGTTGACATAGTATGGTCATTTGATTTAACAATTTCCTTAAGGGACCAATATCTTTTCCACCCATTAGCAATTCTTTTATTTATTTCTTTTGTTGTTTGGTCTTTAGGGGAGATGATCTGAGCTAAGTAGCAATACTCGTCTACATATTCCAGTTGTTGTTCTTCAATTTCTATGGGTTCCATTTTTGAGTTAGTCATTAACTTCGTCTTTGTTATGTTCATTCTTAGACCCTCTTTTGTGCTTTCAGGATTTAAAGTTTGTATCATCTTCTCAAGCTTCTTTGGACATTCTTCCAGTAAAACCAGGTCATCAGCAAATCTGAGATGGTTTAATTTTCTCCCATCTATGTTGAATCCTAGGTGTTCCCAGTCAAGATTGCGGAAAACATTTTCTAGAACTGCTGAGAATAGCTTCGGAGAAAGTGGGTCTCCCTGTCTGACTCCTCGCTTGATTCGGAATTCTTTGCCCAATTTTTCTAGTTGGATTTTGGATTTACTGTTTGCGTATATAGTTTTGATGATATTAATATATGTTGCTGATATGCCTTGCTTTTCTAGACTTTCCCATATTGCCTTATGACTAATGCAGTCGAATGCTTTTGTATAGTCTATAAAGGCTATATAAAGTGTTTTATTGAACTCGTTATATTTCTCAATTATCAGTTTAAATGTGTGGATATGGTCTATCGTTGAAAAGTTCTGTCTGAAACCCGCCTGTTCCATTGGTTGTCTTTCGTCTAGTTTTGTGGTTATCCGACCCAAAATGATTTTTGCAAATGTTTTGTAAACATTTGACAGTAGGCTTATTGGTCGGTAGTTCCCAATGTCGTCCTTGGCGCCTTTTTTGTGTAGTAGAGTTATATATGAAGTTTCCCATTGTACTGGTACATATCCACTTCTCAAAATTTGGTTGAACATCTTAGTAAGTATTGGTACTAATTCATCAATAACCACTCTCAACATCTCGTTAGGGATTTTGTCTGGTCCAGGTGCCTTCTCCGTTTTTTGACTTTTTATAGCCTTTTCCACTTCACCCTGCAAAATATCAGGTTCCCACTCTGGTTGGTAGTCTATTTTTTCAATCTTTGTTGAATTAGTTGAAGGTCTTTCTGTGTCGTTGTTTGAATATAGGTTTTTGTAAAATTCCGTGGCTAGTTCTTGTATTTTTTCCGTTTGTGATGGTTTCTTCCTTTCCGTTTTTCCCTTTTCCTTAGTTTTGGTATCCACTCTTTTCCTGTTTCTTTAATGTCTTTCAGAGCTTTCCTTACGCTTCCTGTTCTTAATATTTGTCTCTCTAGCACTTCTCGTCTTTTGTTTATACGGTCTCTTCTCATTAGTGTTCTGATTTGTTTGCTGATTTCTGTAATCATTTTTAAATTTTCTTTGTTTTTCCCCTGAGCCATAATAGATTTTCTGCATCTATAAGTTGGATAGTCTCATAACTGAGTAGAAGTTTGCTTTTGCTTTTGTTAATATTGCTAGTAGTGGTTAGTAGTTTTTCCAGGTCTTCATAGATAGCTTTGATATTGCTTTCCTTTTGGTATGTAATTTCTTGTAGTTTTGCTACTAACAACTTTCTAATTTCTTTACAATTCTCAGCGGTGATGTTAGCTGGGCTGTATGTGGTAATGTTCTTTCTTGTTTTTTTTGGTGGTGCTAGCAGAATTGTACTTCTGACCATACGGTGATCTGCACTAAAATTGATTTTTGGTATCACTCTTGTATCTGTAAACACTTTGGGAAAATTGCTTATTATATAATCTATTTCATTTTTGTAACTACCATCTCGAGAAATCCAGGTCCATTTATTCTTTATTCGTTTTTTGAACATGCTGTTCAGAAGAGTTAAATTGTTTTCTAGCAAGAATTCAACCAGCTTTTGGCCATTATGGCTTCTTTTTCCATACCCATATCTTCCTATTACATATTCTCCATCGTTTTGCTTCTCTCCGACTTGAGCGTTGAAATCACCCATTAATATTATATGATTGTTTGGAAAAACTCTGATGACTTTAGCCAGTTCAGTGTAAAATGTCTAGCTCTGATTCTGGAGCTTTCTCAGTTGGTGCGTATGCTTGGATAATAGACCAAATCTTTATATAATTGGGGAGCTTAATGTTGAGCACTGCTATCCTGTCAGATATCCCAAAGATGTTCTGTATTTGTTTTTTGAAAGTCGATTTTATAAGGAACCCGATTCCTCTTTGGCCTCCTTTTTCACCTTTGTTAAATAATATATAATCTTGGTACTCATGAATTGCTTCACCTTCTCTTCTCACTTCGCAGATTCCGAGTATATCCCACTTTATATCTTGAATGGCAATGTTAAGTTCTGTGAGGTTATGTTGTGTTCTTAAGGTTCTGGCGTTTAATGTTGCTATGTTGATTCTGTTCATTTTTCGACTTAACTTTACTGGAGGGTTATGGTCTAAACTTCCCTCGGTGACCAACCGTAGTGGGAAAGTTTTTTGTTCAAGTTGTTTTGTATTGTGTTTTTTCTGTAATCGTTTTGTTGTTCCGGTTCTGGTTATTGTTGTTTTTATATTCGTGTTCATTAGGTTTTTGGACTATCTGGAGTTGAAATGGAGTTAGTTCTATCTCTTCCCATGTACTGTAGTATCAAATATACTTTCAGTGTTTCTTTTTGATCATTTATGTTTGTTTTATTTGTTTGGTTTTTGAAGTTGTTAGCTGTGTTCGGTTTTTTCACTGTTTGCAAGTTAGGGGAAACCGTCTTGTCTCTCTTCCTTTTTTCTCGCTGATTATCCTTCTGTTTTTATTAATTACAAGTCGGTCTCCTCTCAGAAAAGCTATATTTCCATTTTTGCGTTCTTCCTCTACTTTTATCTGCAGTTGTTTACGAGCTTCAAGGACCTCCCTGGGGAAATCTTCTTTGATATAGATTCCTGCTGGCAGGTTTGATTTTGCTTTTAATATGAGATGTTTTTTCCACGTAGTTGAAAAAGCAACAATTACAGGGCGATTTTTGCCAGTTCGCGCGCCTAATCTGCGAATGTTGTTTATTTCGTGACTTTCTATGTAAATACCCGCATCCTCTATTGTTTCCTTTATGTGATCCACAAGTTCTGCCTCTCTTTTCTCGTTTTCCTCTACACCAAAGAAAATTAGGTTATTTTTCCGCTTATCTTTTTCAAAGTTGGTAATTTTTTGTTCTAGTTTTGTTACTTTATTTTTAAAATTTAGGTTTTCTTCCATGAGCTTTTTCATTTTTTCATCTAATGCTTCCATCACGTTCGTAGTAACTGCTGTGGTATGCTATGCTATATTAGTTTGCTGATTAAGCTTTTCTTCCAGTTTCGCATCGATTTTTGAGAGCAACAATTCCATTTGTTGGTTGATTTATGTAGATTACAGTGGCAACACTTATTTGTGTAGGGTAAAATAGAACGTGGTAGTGACAACCCCGTTCGTCAGTAAAATATTTATTTTTGGTGGCAACACTGGTCGATATGTCACTATGATTGACAGCTGGTAGATTGGTTAGCGACGAACTTCACACTGCACTAATGGTTTTTTAGGTTATATTGTAATTATTCATTGTAATTTCCGTTTATTTTCTCCAATCCGTCAAGTATTTTTCACTTAAATGACTTCTTCTACTTTTCCACTTTGTGTTTTTCTTAAATAGTTCTGGTATTCGTTATTATTTCACACTTATATGATAAATTAATGTGGAGCACTTTGATGTATGTGTTAACAGTTTTAACGCCGGAACCGGAAAAACCTGATAGTTTAATAATCTATTTTCAACATTTATGACAGATAGGGCTTCTGGTAGACGTAGTGTTGGTCGGCTATTAATCACGTTGGAAGACGATCTCTGTACAGTGGCCTGTCTGTGTTGTTTGCAAGTGGTGAGGGATTGTTTGTCTTGGCGTTCTTTGAGGGAGGCCTATGTTTAGCAGTGGACGGATGCGCTGATGATGATGAAATAAATAATGTAATAGTTTTACTTGAATTACTTCAAATTGTCTTGTACACTTGGCTCGATGTGATCATAATATGTACAGCCACCAATGTAATGAGTCTTTGTTGCTAACAACAGCTTGACTGCATTATGAATATAAGGCATGATAATTGATATTAATATTAAATACTATTTAGTGTTGTTTAACCAACCAATCACGCATATCTGAGTTGTGGCTATAGGGTGGCATCCACCAGATTGTCTGTTGCAAACTAAATGTAAAAAACTTATTTGTATGCTTTAATGCCCTTTGCTAAATCTTCTTATGATAAAATATTTGATTATAATTACACTTCTTGAGCCTGTATAGGTGAACTATACGCTACAGAAGAAGAACTAGGTTTTCCTGTTCTGATAATTTTGAGAGAAATTGTGTTCAACAGTAGGACATTAGATGGAGGTATTAAAATCCCCCTGCTAGCAGTGACTTGATCACTCTCCCGATTGTCCCAGGCGTGCCAGAACTTCATAAAGTGGAACATGGAGTGGGTGTGGGTGGACAGCTCGCTGGCGGAGCTGGAGGGAGACACGTTACTCCTGCTGCTTCAGCAGAGTGACTTGGTGCTGCACAACGAGATCACACTCTACCAGTGAGGACTTGGTATACCTATATACATATATGTTGCGGTTTTGTTTGTGTGCGCTTCTAAAAACCAAACTCTTCAGATCTATTATATTATAATATATATATAATTATATTATAATAATTATATTATAAATGTATATTACTTACTGCATCGGGAGTCGGGACTGTGTAACAACTGGATTGTTCATTTTACCGCTGTATGTTTATTTTGAGACTTACGTTACGTTTATTCTATATAGTGAAACATTTAAGAATTATATTAGCAAATACCAATTTCTTCCAAGCCTATCATTTGGTTACATTACGGGAAAGGAACGCGCGATGCGCAGTCACGCATATTTTACAGTTTATATAAAATCGACTGTGACGTCACTATTCGCTAACTTACTGATATGTGCTGACAGGTTTGCACTGGCCACTGAATGCAGCTGAATGTGAAATATAGCTTTGATGTAGGTTAAGATATCAAGACCATACCGGTAGCACTGGCCTACGCCTTGGTCTTGATACCATGTGTACACGTGTCAGGTTCGTGGTGCGGTGGCTCATGAAGCAGAAGGAGAGGCTGCAGGCGAGCGACGCCAGCGAGATGGACATCCGGCTGCACTGGGAGTCGCTGGTCACCACCGTCGTGTCGCACGTCAGGTCAGATCTCCATTCAAATCCGCCATCTTGAGTCTTATTATGATATGGCCTTTAGGCTAACAATACCCGAAAAGTGCGAAGTCCATAAATAAATTTATTACTTTTTTGAAGTACCTAAATACTTCTTTACGCGTGCTAGACTCGGGGAGTATGTTGGAATGCCTGACGAGAGCATTACGGAAGACGATATATGTATACGGATAGATACGGATATATAAGTTTTGATTTACGGCGACATAGTACTGAACACTTTGAAACACTATTATGAAGTTTTAGTTTTTGAAATTTTATAATGTCTAAGTATATACCGTCGTGTCGCACGTCGACGACCTCCGTGGCTCAGTGGTAAGCGCGTTGGCGTTCAAGCCGGAGGTTGCGAGTTCGAATCCTGCCAGGGAACAAAAAAAAAAAAGTTTTCTGTGTTCCTGGGTCATGGGTGTATATTAAATATGTGTATTATATAATAAAAATCTTAAATATATGTATAGTATAAAAGTATTAAATATATTTCCGTTGTCTGGTACCCGTAACACAAGTTCTTCCAGTACTTACCACTGGACCAGATTGACGTGGTGTGAAAGCGTCCATAGATATTATTATTATTATTATATACTTCTATCGGCAGTCCCTATTGTTTTTTATATAAATAAACTACTTTTCTGTTGTCCTTTTATTGGGTAGGTAAGGTCAACCAGGTCAGAGAGAGAGAGAGAGAGAGAGAGAGAGAGAGAGAGAGAGAGAGAGAGAGCCGCCTGAGCATTCATTGTTATTATAAAACCTTAAAATTATATTAGTCTTAAAAATAAACCGTCGCGCTCGGGTTTACTCGGTTCTAGTTTTCGTCGTTGTCGTCGTTTCGTCGTTGATTCACTGTCTTGTTCTACATATCACAGGTTCCCAATGATGTGCCCCAACCAGCTCGCGAAGCTGCTCCTGTGTCCGCTCACGAGAGAGCACAAGGAGTTCTTCATGGAACGGATGGCCATCGCTATGAGCTACCAGTCAGGTGTGTATTACATATAAAACGTCATGGGCCTTCACAATAGAGATAAAAAAACTAATTCGGAGGGGTCTGAAACTATTTCCATTTTTTTCCAATTTTTTCCAAATACTACATTCTTTTTAGAAATAATTTTATTCGTTGGCAATAAAGTTTTGAAAGTTATAAAGTCAAAATGTTCACGCTTCAACTTCACTGACGCAGGTCAGTACGAGCGCGCCTCGATCAATTTACTGTACAGCTTATGTTTACGCATCGGCACTACTGACGTAGGTCTGTACAGTTCGTGTTTACGATTCGACTTCTTTGCAGGTCAGTACGAGCGCGTGGCGGAGATCCAGCAGTCGGAGGGCGGGCGGCTGCTGTTCACGCCGCGACTGTACACCGAGGACACGTGGGGCTCGGTGCTGGCGGTGGACCACTTCCACTCTTTGCCGTGCTACCACACACGCACCTTCATCTTCTCCACGCGCCCGTCCATTGCGGACGTGGCCACCGACAGGATGACCGAGTGGACGGTGGATCTGTACCCCAAGGGCGTGTGGTTCAGGAAGAGCATGCTCATAGTTTGGGCGGTCACCTATGATGTAAGTACCAGAATATATTATAAGCTTAATGAAAGAGTTCATTACCTTGAAACGGCTGAACATCTACTGAAAATTTACTTTCAAATAAAAATAACCGCCACCAAATAGTTCATCTGATTGAGAACTGTGGTGCCACAGGCACACTTAGCGGTAAAACATTTAAGTTTTCTTTGGTGGGGGGCTAAAAATGCAACTTTAAATCACATCATTTTTCATTTTGTGAGTGTCTGTCTGTGAACATAGTTTTTTTTGTTAGCTTCACTATGTACCGTTCTTAGTCGGATATAACTGCTGTGTCATCTGTTTGTGTGTAGATCCCCGAGGTGGTGCTCCGTACGGTGCGCGTGTCCATAACGTGCAACACGGACCCCAAGTACGACCGGGAGCAGTACGACGCCTGCGACGAGCCCGACGTCAGGGTCAAGGTAACTCGTACAGTGCTGCCACAGCCTTCTATACAGAACAAAGCTTACTTATTTACTCCTGTGGATTAACGACGCGAAATATCTGATACGAGGCACCACAGCGCCCTCTCTTGTGCGATCACCACACAGGTTTTAGTCTCCAGGGCGTATATGTTTTTCATCACTTCGTTCTTCCTCAGGTCGTTCGCAAAATTGATTTTAGTCGGGTCGGCGGCCGCAGAGCTGTATCCATAGGCCCTATTCAACGCCCAAGCATTATCTCCTAATGCCCAAATCACTGGAGTCTTGCTAATTTACCATCTCGTAGACCGAAGCTGTTGTAAATTTTTACAGTCGTATTTAGTTACACTATAAGACAAATCAATCTTCCTGTACTACCACGTACGCACCACTTGTTCAGGTTAGCGGAAATTTCCCAACTTGCTTGCGCGGGCCTTTTGAAATTCGTCGGCGGGCCACTTTCTGGCCGGCGGACATAAGGTTGAACAGCCTTGATGTAGGTTGTGGACCGTATTTTATCTACACAGATAAATAAAATTGATGTGTCTGTTTGTAATATTAAAATAACCGCTTTTTACTAAATGCATATTGATGTATACACGGTACAGATAACAAAACACCATTTTTAAAATTTTTGTCTGTCTGTTTGTTTGTTCCGGCTAATTTCTGAAACGGCTGGGCCGATTTTGACGGGACTTTCACTGACAGATAGCTGATGTTATAATGAGCCACTTAGGCTATAAAATACCTAATCGTCATCAATTCGTATCCGGCGGCAAATCTAAGTTAACGCGGGCGAAGGTGCGGGCAAAAGCTATATAGACATAAAATAGATTAGATCTCAACAATGCCCTCCTTTCAGGTCAAAATTCAAAATGCCTTAAATATGATTTTTTCTCTTCACCAGATCGGTATCCTGGTGTGGGGCGTGCAGAACGGCGTAGAACACGTCTCGTCCGTGGTGGAGCGGGTACACAGGTTCTCTTCTAAAAACAGGTGCATACACAATCCGGAACAATTTCAAATTCTTACTACTTAACCATACTGGTTATTATCGTAGGTCAAAAACAGCTTTAGTATTGTTACAGCATTAGCGACCCCTATATGTCTCACTGCTGGGCACGGGCTATCGAAATCAGAATAGGAGGGCGTTGAGCTATAGTTTAAACATGGTGCAATGCGGTGTGAAGTTCACACACCCTCAAAAACTTAATCTCATCAGTATATGTGACTAATCTCATAATCGGCTCCTAGTCCGATAGTCAAGTGGAGTTGAGGGTATTATGCTATAATAGGGATGTTGACACGTGTTACAAATTCATGTAAAGTTATGTTTTACACATTAAAGACAGTATTTGAAAACCTAAATTAACATTTTAAGAGTCTATTTATTCGTCTTAAATAAAATAATTTAATTAAAGTCATAGTTGTACAGAGCGCGAGTATGTTCACGGCCAGCTTGGAGCGTTTTAGCGGCACTTTTAAAACTAAAAAATACGTCTTTTTTGTTAAAATTAGATATATTTCTTCATAAAAGATTTTTTCTTGTTATTTTTTGGGCATATCAAATAAAATCAATAAAGAAAATTAGTCAACATCCCTATTATCGCGGTTTAGTAACACCAATTTTTTATGTGTACTTTAATTTCGGAATGCTTTGATAGAACTTAATGGTTCTTTGAGCCTATTGTAAAAAGTATCAACAACAACAACTGCTAATAATGCGGTAGTATATATTGCAGGGTCCTGAACATCGACGGCGCGCTGGACTTCGACGAGCTGAACACCCCTCTATACTCGCCCGCAGCCAACCATCAGCTCGCACCGCCCAAGTGAGTCGCACGAAAATTTTATACAGTTTTTTTATACAGATAATTGTAGATCTTACTTTTGATAGGCTAAGGTATACAATAGTATATACGTAACGTTAGACGGTATATATGACAGGACTTCTGTCTATTGATTGGGAAATTCTCCTATTCAAAATAAGTAAATACAAAATATGTATTAAACTAAGTACACTAAAACCTTTTTTTTGGTAATGTGGCCTAAATCATATGTATAAAATATGAATAATATAATGGTAAACTAAAAATCTGCAATTCATATGCCTTAATGTATTAATGTCCTATTTATGGTAATCATACTACCCTTTTTTCCATTTCGCCAGAAAAAAATATTATTTTTATTTTAATACTAGGTATGTAATATTAAAATTTATATTCCAAGTTTTCGTAAAATATGATGTTAATTATATTAATATATGTATTTTCAGACAATGTCCAAAGTGCTCAGAGAACTGTGAGCCAGCGGAGCCAAAACATCTGCTGGGGCCCAACCGGGATCATCTACGAGTGAGTCATCAGTTTATTTCCAATACTGCTTTATAGTCCTCATCCCCTTTCGGTCCACTACTGACTGGTACTTTCACCGTTACCCCACGGCTGGCTTTTAACTAGGCACGGAGATCGTTATCCTATCCGTCTTCTCAAATGTGACATTTACTCCAGAAGTGGTTAGTGTAAGAGGTAGTGCCATGCTGCTTTGCAACCGAATTGGGCCGGCACCACCGGAGTAGTACCTCTCACTCACATAATACCGGCGTCAAGTACAGCGACGCTGTCGCGTCTCGTGCGGTTTGTGAATTTCTGGTAGCCTATTGGGGGGATAGGAAAAAGGAGAGCAACGCATCAGCATAACTTTTGGTTGTGCGGATGTCTATGGGCATCAGTAGTCACCATAAGACTTCGACTGCTCATTTGCCTTCTTATGACATAAGAAAGAAGTACCTCACCGTCGACAAAGTTTGTACATTTTGGGAATCCATTGCTGGAAATACTTCAGTAAGGCAATACCATATAAATTATACATGTGGCAGAACGATTTGCCATAAGGTGTATTTTCGAAGCATAGAGTAAAAGTAAAAAAAGTGTTTTTTGTTTTAAAATAATTAAAAAAGAAACAATAGTAAAACTATAGTCAATTGAAAAGTAACATTTGGGGTTGAGTTTTTTAGAGGACGCAATTTTATTTTTTTGATGTGCAGGGGGGTCAGTGTAAAGCTAAAACCAAGTTTGTGGGGTCGCCACCCTTGTCCCACGGCCGCCATCTTGAAATTAGCGGTTTAAATGGTTTTTACGATATATCTCTTAAACTATTTATCTGAGCGCTGTAAAACCTTAGCTATTGACTTAATGAAAAAATGTTGCGTAAAATTGTTGCTCAAAAAACGATCTACAAAAATGGTCTGATATAATTTTTTCGTAAAATGATAAATAATTGTAAAATTTATAATAATATTTTTTTTCGAATTTCTGAACATTTTCGCTTATAACCTTTTTTTTGGTTCTACGACAAAAAGTTACTGGACCAAAATTGTAGATAATTTAATTTGCAACAAAAAATGTTAACAATTTTTTTTTATCAAATAAATAGTTTACGTGATACATCGTAAAAACCATTTCAACCCCTAGTTTCAAGATGGCGGCCGTGGGGTCAAGGGTGGCGACCCCACAAACTTGGTTTTAGCTTTACACTGACCCCCCCCTACACACCAAAAAAATAAAATTGCGTCTTCTAAAAAACGCAAGGTAAGGCCTAAAAAATTAAATTGTAGGTACACCTCGCGTCGCAACTCGCATGCGCCGCCGCCGTCAATGGAAAGCGATGCATAAATGTCGAAACCAAAATAACCTCTCGCACGTGGTAATACGGCATAAAATAATTTACATGTCGGGAGATATTACTATTGGTTCATGATCGCTTTCTAGTTCACAATGTTAAATCTGCCATTTTTTGTTTCTGTTATTTTATTTGTTAATGAAACGATTGTATTCAAAGACAAAACCATTTAGCTGCGAGAAAACAACCATTAAAATTTCATCGTGACAGGTGTATTTACATAGTTTTTTTCCTTTTTTTTTCTTTTCCGCTGGGACTCGCTGCGCCCGAAAGATGTCCCGGATCTGTTGAGTAAACAGGGCACCTCGACGGTTAGCCAGTCCCTCAAGGAACCGACGCCACCTCCACAAAGGGGTTGTCATCACACCACACCACAGAACAACCCCTCCCAATGTCGGGATAGTGCAATAGGGTGAGGTTCCTATCCTCGCCCCTTGTCCTCTCTTACTATTTTATCCCCTCTTCTTATAAGATAGTGCGAGGGGGCAGCTCTTTATACCCCATAAAGAGCCGCCCCCTCGCGCTCGGTTCAATTGGCTTCGCCCAAGGTGCTGGGTTCACCTTAGGCTACTGAGCCGCCGCCACGATAAGGCTTGAACCATGGTGGGGAAATGTACATAGTTATTGTTTGTTGTTTTATGTCATTCATAATGTTTTATTATTTCAGATACAAGTGGTGATCGTTCCGCTAACTAACTACTGCCACGTCGGGCCCCAAACATGACAGGGCTGTGTCCACAGACGGACGCACGCTCCATCAAATGAAGAATCTGAGGCGCTACTTGGAAGTGAAACCTATTAGACATATTTACAATCTGTATTAATAAAGAAAATTTTAAATAATGTAAATACAAGAATGTATCTCTATGAAGTATGATGAAGCCACTGACTAGAACGGCTATTAGTCTAGTGGTTGGTGCAGGATGTGAGTAGCGTTCATAGAGGAAATACTATCCTATATTGGATAGCGCGCTGGTAAAACGAAAGAAGTATATTTTTCTCTTTTATTCTGTATATAATTTAAATAAATTTTTTTTTCGATGTAGATTCTAAGAATCTGAACAAGGGTAGATCGATTTAAAAAAAAGTTCTTTCGGATTTACATTTAATCATGACTTTAATTTTGGAGATGACGCGGACGCTTACTTTAAACATAATAATACATAAGTATTGTGAGAATAGGATCACGGATTGAAGCCTTTATTGTGTGTTTCTTCCTTGTGTATTGTTTCTGAACTGAATTAATGAAACTGGGACTTTCGTCTGACAATGCCATGAAGGGTTGCCATTAGAAAAATAATGTTTTGTATGTTAAAGGAGACGGTCCAGTTTTGGTCTGGTCTTGTACAGTACACCATAAATAGAGAAAAAATACATAGATTTCATTAAAATAAAATAAATAATAAACTAATTTACATGCAAAAATTAAAATATATTTCAAGTTTTTTAACTTGTTGGCAATTCTTAATGATGATGGCGCCCTACTTACTCAATGTCATTTCTGACAAATGACAAACTAAATGATGACAGATACATAACGAACAATGACATAATTCCTTACATTTGACAGATAACGCCAAAGAATATACGCCATACGCCATTGTTTTATACACGTAGTGTTGCAAATCTTGGAAACATTAAATTATTCTACCGCTGAAATTGAGATGAATTCATGGATATGAACAAATCAAAACTGTTTTAATATTGTCTTTCCTTCATCTGATTACATGTACAAAAGTAGACCAACGTCCCATACAATTTTGGACCGTCTCCTTTTGTAATTATTCTAACAATTATTAAAAGTAGTTATTTTACTTTTGTTAGCTTCTTTAATTAGTGATTATTCGCAATATAGTTTATAACAAAGTGATTGATAAAAATTATACCTAATTTTATCTCTGGCAACCGTCATAAAAGCAACAATACAACTTTTAACTTATCAGCACTGGTGTTTCCTGATTTTTTTCAGTATATTTATTTGATTATAGACACATTGTAATAAGAAATAATTACAAACACATCAGAGTGCAATAAAATATGTTGTTGAAAGCAGCAAAATTTGAATAAGTGTTGTTGTTTTAAAATTAAATGCGTTAAAATTAAAGTTGTTTTCAATAAATATCCGCTGCTAAATTTCCTTTTAGTGAGCGACGATGGTCTAGTCACTAGTGAGTATGGGCTTGGCCTCTTGAGTGAAAGATCTGGGTTCGATCCTGACTCCTGTGATGCCTTGAAATGGTTTATTCAAAATTTCTCCGTACACCTGAACATGAGACCATCTCTTGCTCACCGGTAAAGGAAACATCGTGAAAAACCTGCAGAACTGATGAAATTAAAATGATTTTTTGAAGGTGTGTGAAGTTCACTGACCCGCATTGGGCTAGAACATCGCTGAACCCATGGCCCAAACACACTGCTTCTGATTTCGAAGAGGGGACCCGTGGTCAACAGTGGGACATAATATTAGTGTTGATATTTATTTTATGTATAAATTTCCTTTTTAGGGCTCCATGCCCAAAGGACGCCCTGACTGAGACTTTGCTACGTCACATGGCTCAGGCAAGAGTAGGTATATATTTTTCAACTTGACTGCTATACAAGATGGTTATCCTTACTTACGATGACGATATTGAAATTAAGTGAGAAAGTGTGTATCTATCTGCATTTGCCACTACTGCTAGTGGTATTTTTTTTATGTTATGATATCCGTGTATAACTCCGATTCGCACTTGGCTGTAACTATGGTACATGTTTCCCTTTTTTTAATGGAACAATAATATAAAAAACAAAAAACTTAAAGTAAAAACTGTAAATTTTAAGACATTTTTATATACAGAGTGGAGACGACGATGCGACCTTTAATTAAACTGCGTATTGCAAACAACGTTAACAGTCTCTATAAAAAAATTTAATAAAAAATATCCAGTAGTTTAGGCACAGGACATTATTTTTCATTGTTATCATTCCCTACACGATGTATCTGTTACTAGGCTATCACGCACAGGTGAAAGACCTCCGTATCGATAGTACAGACGCATTGCCAACTCGAAAAAAATAAAATCATAACATTTGCTTTTTGATTTAATAATATTATTATGCACTCATGTCAATTGATTATTATGTAAGTGCGTAAGGGACAAATCTAGGTCCGATTGTTTCTCTTTCGTTTTTTCGGTGCGTTTGCTGATTGGGAAGCGCTGTTGACCTTGACGATTGATGAATGCCCATAATTGGTAATGTTTATGTCTATGTGTCAACTGTCAGTCAGTCAGTGGGTCGCGTATTACGGAAGTGCATGAGTTCGGTGTCTTTGATGCGCTCTGAGCCGCGTTCCTTTTGTGTTTTTTATTAGTTATTACGTAATATTTAATAAAACTTTTATGTGAATAGAAGGTGCATAGTGAATCGTGGGAAATAAGACGCTCCTTTATAGTGACAGTACACGTAATTTAGAATAGGTTTAATTGTTTTTTTTTATTATTATTATTAAGGACAAAAAACAATTGTACAATAGGTAATAATAACAAAGTATTGTTACATAAACATATGAGTTGTTGTACAATCAACATCATTATCCTCAGATTACTCTAAAATCTAAATATAACACAGTAGTTGCAGCACACGAGTATACGAGTATCAGACAAGTGGTAGGTAGTTAAACAAAATTTTATAAAGCAAAATAAAATATAAAAAAGAAATAGCAAATACAGAATAGGTACAGTAAATTAATCAATGTAGAGTGCCAATAATTTCTTTCTTAAAAGAAGGAAGTGACAAAGAGAACAAGTCAACTCCTGTGAATCTATCATTATATGATTGCATAAGACGCCGCAGAGGTGCACGTTTACCTGCATTCGTTTTAGTACTTTTGGGGACAAAAAGACGAAAATTCAAAGCACTACACGAACGGCTAGGCCTACCCGGAACTCTAAAGTAAAGTTGATTGTTTAAATCATTGCTATCAATTATATTATGACAAATTTTGTGTAAAAAGGTCTGGTCAAAGACTATCCTTCTTTTATACAATGGAAGTAGTCTAAACTTTGATAATAAATCATCATAAGAAGTCTTACTGTGGTTACATTTATAATTAATGACGCGCAGAAATTTACGCTGAACCATTTCCACACGATCACTATTTATACTTATCATAAAATGGATTCCAAATGACTGTTGCATATTCAAGTTGTGATCTGATGAGGGATTTAAAAATAATTAAATATGATGATATGAATCTAAATGAAGCACATGCCCTAATAACAAAACCATAAAGTTGATAGGCTTTGTTGACAACTTGATCTACGTGGGAATCAAAGTGCAACTTTGAGTCTAACAATACACCTAGATCCCTTATAAGCGACACTTTGTGTAACGGAACATTACAAAGATTGTACTGATAATCTAAAATATTGATTTTTTTAGTAAATGTAATACTTTTACATTTTGAGATACTCAGCTGTAATTTATTTTCAATGCAATAATCAGAAAGTCTGTCAAGGTCCGCTTGTAATTTAAGACAACTGTTGTAATTATCTATTCTTAAATATATTTTTAAGTCGTCAGCATATAATAAATAATTGGCGTAATGAAAACAACATCCAATATCATTAATAAATAATATGAATAAAAGTGGGCCAAGTATTGACCCCTGTGGGACCCCAGAGCTGACAGTATCGAGTTAGAAGCGAATCCGTTGATGACTACCCTTTGTGCTCTATTTTGAATATAGGAAGCAAACCAGCGTAAAAGATCTCCTCGTATCCCATTAAAAGCAATTTTTTTTAAGAGCAGCAAATGATCGACCTTGTCGAAGGCCTTGCAAAAATCAGTATAAACAGTATCTATTTGTTGCCGATTGTCAATATTATTAAATAAAAACTTTGTATATATCATAAGATTACTTATTACTGACCTCTTTTTTACAAAACCATGTTGATTAGGAATAATTATACGATGTAAAATGTTATATATGGAATTATGAATTAATCTTTCGAGTACCTTCGGCAAGGTAGACAACAAGGAGATCCCTCGATAGTTAGTTACGTCATTTCTAGAACCATTTTTAAAGACAGGTGTAATATTAGCATTTTTCCAAATTTGTGGCATTATACCACTGTTTAAACTTTTGTTAAATAATATATGAACAGGTTTATTAATAGACTGAGCAGTTAATTTAAAAAATAATGGAGGCAAACTATCAGGACCGGGACCTTTTGTAATATCTAAGCTCTTAAGAACTTTAGTGACATCGTCCAATGATATATATATATATATATCAGATATTATTTCACAGTTTGGGTAAGTAAATTATGCGAAGTTAGACGCTTACTAACTTTTAAAATACGAATCGTTTTTTATTACAATGCCTCGTTATATCTAAACGGCTTTGGGATACAATTTTAATTCATGTAAAGTGTCATGGAAAAACCGCTTTAGCTATGGGACATACCGAGAGAGTTTTTGTGTGGTTAGGTATGTAAAATATGGTGTCTATTCCACAAAATAATGTTGATGCGATAGAAGATTTAAAATATAAACTATCGGATCTTTTCAAAAATAAATACCTACTTAAATATGGCCGCCAATGGCGACATCTTATGCATTAGAAATAGGTAAGTAACAATAACAGACTTTCAATAATTTCATGACAACCATAATGATAATTTAAAAGATTAATTGAAATAAATTTTGAAACAAAATTGCATAAACAAAGTGGTTCTGATTGTGTACGGCGGTGATTGTTTACATGCGGCATTATGCCGCCAAAATTTCATGTCGTAACTCGTAATATGTGACATGACACTGCGAAGTGCGACGTTGCCTCTCTTGTTACAGGTTAGTGACCTTTTCAAGTAAATGCTGTTCTATTTTGTTTCCATATTTGTGCTATTTATTTTGTTTGAAAAAAACTTTTTTTAAAATCCATGTTAGGATTTTTTGGATAGATTAAAAATACTAGTATGGACTAGTATAGCCGCTATTTTCATTTATCGTCTCCACTCTGTATATAAAAGTGTCCTCCAATTCTTCAAAAATAAATAGTGGGAGCATAAATTACTACGGGGAATACAAACACATGTATAAGAAAAAAAATGTAATATGCCAAGATTCACATAAAATGGTATCGGAATGATAACTACACAAACTTAAACTCTCATTGAAATCTTAATCATCTTTTATCTATACTCTATTATGGAATTGTTTAAAATTGTTACGGTAAAGACATATAAATTCTGGGAGGCGTTTGTCTGATGGCGGTGTCAACTGTAATATTATAACACCTCAACTATTATCCAATGGAAGTAAAAATTAAGGTGTTAACATTCATATAAATTCATATTTATAATACAAAGTTAAACATCATTGAAATTGAGCAAAAATATACAATCTACATTCAGCAAATAAGCTTAACTTAATCGAAATACATTTGTATATAAATGTGTAAAACATACATAAACAACATACAAAAAAAGTTTCAATATAATATAAATCAAAGACGGCCATTATTAGAATGCAGACAAAAGTTATGTTATGCAGAAAGCACTAAGCTTTAGGCAAATTCTTCAGCAGCATATATGTAACAAACATTTTTTACCCATTGAAGAAAATAATAGTTTTCTTGTAAATCCTATAACTTTTGATCAAAAATATATTTTTATATAATAAAATTCTATATATTTTTTATTTGTGTTTGTTCTAGAGTTAAGTGTAATTAAAATGCATACATTCTTTTACAATATTTAAATTGAATTCTTTCACATTAATTAATTTACTATTATTAGGTACCTGACCAATATTCTTATATTTTGTAGAGGTTCGCTGGTAACGGTTTGAATTGTGACTTAGAAATGAATATTTGATCTCATACTAGTTTTTACTGATCCATTTTATTAGATTAGTTACAAATAATATATTTCATTAAATTTAAATAAAATTTCCCATTAATTGTTCTCTAAGGTAACATTTAAGTACATACAATGTGTCAGTTGAAATATAATGGTAAACTTAAGCACATACAATCTCTACATATTTCTAAAGAATGTTAATAAAAATAATAGTGAACGTATAGTAACGTATAGTAACGTAGTGAACACGCAAAACGAATATTATTGAATGAATGAATGAATGAATTAATATACTTTTTCGTTCATTCATTCATTATTTGGTATTGACAGTCTTGTCACGTGTGTTAATGTTGGTAATTTTTATATAAATCTCATCCAAAATTCTAGAATACTTATCACAGTGATTTTTTTATATTACTTATTCATTATAAGACTTAAATATTTTCGTTTTGTGTCTCAATACCGTGCACGGGTTGTTCAAAAAGCGACAGAACATAATTTTTAACGTACAGCCAATATGTTTTATAAAATTTCTAAATGCATATTTTGTTTGGTCATAGCAGGAGCTCTTTTGGGAATAGTTGCATGGAAGCATAGTCTTCGAGTACCTGAAAAGTTATGTATTGTTATTGTTTAGTTAATAATTGCAGTTTTTCTAATAAGACCATACAAATTCAGATAAGTCAATACCCGTGTTGGGTTATATTTGTACTTGGTTGGGATTCTTAAATTATTTAACTCGCTTCATAATATAAGGCGCAGAACAAGGTAGAACTTGTTAAAGATATCTTTTTTAGGTTCCATTCAAAATGACAAAATGGATCACTAATGTAGCCCATTATTCGTCCATCTATCTGTCAAATCACAACCTATGTTACTTCCTAGCGACCTATTCGTGAAGTGGTAGCGGTGATCACCTGTTTCAGGTTGTCTGCGGTGGGTTTAGGCACGTCCAGCGGCATCAGCGCCCGCAGCGCGGCCCCGTCGAGGCACAGCTGCTTGTTGAGCAGCAGCTCGGCGGGCGCGCTGGGTTCGAGCGGCGAGTGCGCCAGCGAGTACCGCCGGCAGATGTCCGCCCACGCCGTCAGGTGCTTGTCGTTGGCCTCCTCCGCCACTGATGCGATGTCGTTCTGGAAAGATCAAATTATGAATACCTTTACAATATTATAGATGTCGTTCTGGAAGACCCAATAATAAACATATTTATAATATTACGGATGCCGCTCTGGAAAGATCAGAATATAATGAATGTAGTTCTATGAAGGTCGAATTTGTATTTGTCTTAGGTTTTATGAGGATGCAATTTTTTTGTAATAGATACATAGGTCTAGGATTCGTGCCACCTAATAGTAAGTGGTCCATAACTGTGCTAGGCCCAAGCAACACATCTTTGCGTTGCCTATATGAAAACACAAGATTACCTTTTTTCCTGTTTTAACCTTCTGTTCAAAATAAAGAGAAACAAGATTGTGGTCCTTCCACTGGTGAATTATGATGTGATATCCGTCTTAAAAGTCTCAAAGACAACAATCAGATTAAAATTCCTTTATTTATATAGTTAATGGTTATATGTACATAACCATTACCGTAATAAAGCATGACAAAATAAATAAGTAATAGTATATATATCTAACTTTTTTAGGTTTTAATTATTTTTTATGGTGTGAACCCAAGTACAATTTTTTTTGTACATCTATTATAAAATGTCTTTGAATCTACCTTGGCTATTGTAGAAATAGCTGTCCCATAATAATCATGATTTATCTTGAATATCTCAGACACCAGTTCAGCGAGGCTGCCTTGAGTAGTATTCGCATCGTCCACAACATTGTAGGTCTTCCCTTTGCACTCCGGCCTGGTACCAACGATCCAGATTGCTCGGCACAAGTCCATTACATGCAAAGTGTTCATTTTCAGATCTGCTGTCCAGAGGAGTTTCATTGTTTCACCCAAGTGCTTGTAAATTCCACCATAGAGGAGACGTGGTGCTGTAACGTGCAAAAAAAATGACATTATTATAATGTTTAACAACCTTCGCATTTTGAATACATAGTTGATAGTACTATTACTTTCAATTTAGGAAACAAAACATGTGGCTCAATGCTGTCAATTATATATATTTATTATTTTAACACCATTAAGTACACATAAGTACCTACTTCTAAAATGCAAGGATATTTAAAATATTTTTAGCTCCCATTAATATTGAAATATGATTCCTTACTCAAACTTCTTCGATCTGCAATCCCGTAAACAATGGCTGGTCTCAAGATGGTATAATTTAATTCTGACTCCATCTTCTTTAGTTCTTTTTCCACCTGGCTCTTCATTCTTCCCTCCACCGTCCATGGTTCCACGGGACAGTCTTCTTTTTGTGGCTGGTAAAAAGAGTGAAAATATTGAACTTATACATAAAATATGAAATAAATCATTAACAGCTAATGAATACTAGTTTTTAGTGTATTCCATATATATAAAAAAAGTTATTATAAGACTGTATCTTACTTTAAGTGGCAAATGTTGAAAATTAATGTGCTATAATCATCATCATTATTTTTTCGTCCAGTAGTATACTACACTCAGCAGCTATTATGCTAACTATAAAGTATAAGATACAATAAAGTATATTGCAATAATACAGACCATACTCATTTGACTCATTAACTCCTATTTTCCTTTTCAAATGTTGTTAATGTAGGCTAATGATATCACTACAAACAACAGCTTAGCTGTAGTGATTAGAGTTTACGAGAGAGTTCTTTTAAAGCTTTGGACAGACTATTTTTTTATTATATTCTACTAGCAGCTGCCTGCGCTGCTATGTGAGTTTTATTATTTTATGTATATATTTTATTGGTTTAAATGAGATAAACATTATTTGGAAAATATACTAATTGTTCGATGATGGTGGTAGGGATGCGCTCTGCCGCGTTATCGTGTGCTTTTTTTTCGTCAAGCAGCATTGCTGTGTTTATGTTTATAAATAATATCGAATAAACTTCATAAACAACATATTACCTTATCACTGCTATACATTTGTCCACTAGAGATTTCAACAAGTCGTCCAACGTTCAGTTTAGCGCACTGCCTGGCAACGTTCATGCTGAGCGAGACTATACCTTCAGCGTACACCGCCTCCGTCTGACCCACCCTGGTCTCTCCCGCGCAATTCACCACCAGATCCCACGGCCCATCCGTCGGTTCTAACGCGTTGGCACATGATGCTGAAAAAGGTTAGATTTGTAGATACATGGACATGACTAACCAGATAGATGCTTTATGCATGCATGTTTAGATAGCAATGTTAATGTTGTATATGCCATCAAAGTTGATTCCATTGAATGACGGCTCCACCAAGTTGGCCTAGTCGTTCAGGAAAACATTTTTGGCCAACTTAACAGTATAATGGTTAGGTATAAACAAACTCGTGTATGTGTACAATGATGAAGTTTATTATATCGCAGAAAACGTTATCATGGGTGTACACTGTACACACACATGGATCCGCGTAAGCGGCCTGGCATAACAGATTCAGCGATTGTGTGTGAGCGTGTGACGGGCTATTGATAAAAAATGTTGTAATTTCAGGCTGGTTTGTAGTGGTTATATAAGTTTTATTAAAATTAGAGGTTTATTATATATACCTCCAATATATAATATAATATTGGAGGTATATAATATAACCGCTTACATGTAATGTTATTATATTTGTTTATGACTAATAAACATACAAAAATTCAATCCTTTACTCATAAATTGTGGAATGTATATTTAAATATGATGCCGTGCTGTATTTTTAGTCTACTGTCATCATAGCGCATTACTCGGGCGCGGTGCTAATGTAAATTATTCAAATAAATCATTTAGGAATTCATGCGCGGCGCACAAACAATGGCAGAACGAATAATCATGGCTTATATCTTATTGTATTTAAAAATATAATTTTGTGTTATGATAGATTCACGATTCAGTCTAGACGGCGCCACGTAAGGTTCGACGCTGGTTATTTTGTCACCTCGGCGAAGTATGACGACGAAAATGTGAATAATATAAACTGATGCCAATACCGGTTTAAAAAAACGAAAAGAATTTACCGAGCGAGTTTGATCGATTAAAATTTGTATATTTTACTTCATGTAGTTTAAGTTTAAGACGTGACTGTATTTGTGTCTTGGAGATATTCAAATGCGAAATGAAATGATTGACCAATAACATGATATTCGCGATACTAGCCGATATTCAACTACAAATTTAATATTATATTATGTCTATACTCTATGGTATCGACCCTTTTTTGGTTGTCGTAGTGGAAATGATTACGCATTCACCCGGGGATGAGCCGTCCCCGTGAATATGTGGTACTCCCGGCGCTTCCCGCTACCCGGCGCCGGTATACTGCACTAAAACTACTGCGAGTTGCCTAATGCCTTCAGCCGCTTGAAGGGGAGTGTCCCGGGTCTGACTAACACAGGACACTTCGTTCAAAATCAAATCAAAATCAAATTTTTTTTATTCAAAATAGTACTAATACAGTATCTTTTTGAACGTCAATTGAATCTACCACCGGTTCCAAGGTAAGCCCACTGAGAAGAACCGGCGAAACAAACTCAGTGGAACTAATCTTTTCAAATAATATATATTAATAACAATTTTAACATCTTATCTTGAAATGCCCGGGAGGAACGCCTTATTCCCAGGGTGTGGTATCTTCCATGAAATCTTTTACTTTATAATATGCTTTACCACACAAACGTTCTTTAACAACTTTTTTGAAGTTTTTTATGGAGAGCTTTTGAACGTTTTCTGGGATCCTATTGTAAAAGCGTATACAGTTGCCTTTAAAAGAATTGCTTACTTTCGAAAGTCTAATCATTGGTGCATGTAACCTGTGTCTATTACGTGTATTCCTACTATGAATATCACTTTTCTTACAAAATTCATTTATGTTTTTACGGACATACAGTAAATTTTCTAAGATGTATTGAGAGGTGACAGTCAGAATTCCTATTTCTTTAAATTTTTCTCTCAAAGATGAATAGGGAGGCAACTTGTAAATTGCACGAATAGCCCGCTTCTGCAGCACAAAAATGTTGTTTATGTCGGCTGCATTTCCCCATAAAAGTATGCCATAAGACATAATGCTATGAAAGTAGCTAAAATATACTATTCGCGCTGTATCTACATCAGTAAACTGTCTTATTTTTCTCACTGCATATGCTGCTGAACTGAGTCTATTCGCCAATTTAGCTATGTGGGGACCCCACTGCAGCTTAAGATCTAGAGTTATCCCTAGGAAAACTGTGGAGTCCACCAATTCCAAGTTTTCACTGTCTAAGAGTACATTTGTTTGCAGTTGCTTAACGTTTGGCAAGGAAAATTTTATGCATTTAGTTTTTTTACTATTTAAATGCAAGTTATTAACGCTAAACCAATGTACCATTCTCGAAATTTCGTTCTCGTTCGTATGGATGGTTACTCGCGTGAGAAGTTTCATGTGTTATTTTCAACATTACAATGTAGTTTAAACAGTTGTGTATTTCTTCTGTCAAACATTTATATGTTTCGGAGAGAAGGGCAGAACAGGCAGTGTAATTACTGGCACAGAGACTTAGCATCGCAAGTGATTGACTTGCCTGCACCAGTCCCAGGTGCACTTGTATTCTGTTCATGAACGACTCACCACTTACAATCTCGTGGCTCGTATGCCCATTTGTTTATCCTAGTTGGATAACATAAAACAAATGTTGGAAAAAGTTGGATGGACCAGGTTAGTGTTACCACTAACTGGTAGCATAGCCCTTTTAGTAAGAGGTAGTGCCATGCTGCTTTGCAGTCGAATTGGTCCGGTACGACGACCTGGGTGGTACCTCTCACTCACGTAACACCGGCGTCAAGTGACAGCGCATTTCGTGCGGTTTGTGAGTTTTTGGTTGTGCGGATGTCTATGGGCGTCGATAGTCATCACAAGGCTCCAAGTGCTCGGTTGTCTTCAAATTACATAAAAAAATAATTAAATGAATATCAAAACCGCTTATAATTCTGCCCCTCGAATTCAACTGACACGATGCTTACATTTAATTTCTACGGATGAAATTACTTATACTTTTAGGTCAATGAAACTTACTGTAACCTATGAATAAAGCTTCCACACGAGAATTGAATAGGCCGTCATTTTTTCGTATAGCTTGGTACGAACCTCGACAGTTACCCCATCCATCAAAGAGATCATCATAATATGCTAATTATGCCAGGCATGATAAAAAAAGTCTTTCAGTTGGTAGTCACGTTTCAACCCCACATTATAATTCTTAATAATATAAAACCATTTTACAAAAAATTAAAACCGACTTGAAAAATACTATTTATTACTTTTTATATTACTTTTCTATATTACTTTTTACTTTAGTATTTTTGAAGTCGGTTTTAATTTTTTGTAAAACGGTTTTATTTCTTAATTTTTAGTGATTCCGAAATTCGTCGTCTTGGCGTTCATTGAAGGAGGCTTATGTTCAGCAGTGGACGGATAAAGGACGATGATGATGATGATTGAGAACCTCCTCTTTTTTTGAAGTCGGTTAAAAATAGATAGAACCTTTGTGTATTTCAAAATGATTTCGAATAGGTTTATGACATTGGGAGTTAGGACGTCTATCACTTTAGTACTTCCGTGACTGGCGGATATAAATTAATTGAAACGTCGATAAATCCCTGTAAACATGATTTCCTTATAATCTTACGAATGATTTAAAATAAACACAGTACGCCGGAACATCAGAGAAAATCGATTTTACGTTAGTATAAGGGGTACTGCCTAAGTGCTCTATACACGAAGGATCACTTTGAAAATTAGGGGCGCATTATGAATGACTTGCTGAGCACATTTTCAAGGATCTATTACAGATCGAGTTACATTACATACGTGTGCTTCTGTTATACTCTGCACTCTTTATCTATTAATAACAATTGTGGTTGAAATAAACATTATATAAAAAACCCCTGACATAAAACCCAATTGAAAGTAAAAAAAATATAGTATAAAATGTGTGTCTTAACTTGATGAAAGTATCGTCATATGGGACCGTTATATATTATATTGGCAAGGTGTTGGAAGTTCGCGCATCGTAATTCTCAAGTAAAATCGAAGCGCGAACTTCCCCCGCCACGCCAAAACCTTGCCAAGTTACGTGCCTCGAGTTATAGACTCTCTGTAGCCTGTAGTTACGCACACAAAAACGTACGTCTGTCGCATCACAGCTACAAGTATGGCCCACCTGCTTTCATAAAACAACTATACATATTCACAACGACAATTACCTATTTACCTACTTCATAATATTACACAATTCGCTTCAGCTGGCAAGATTTAAACCAGCGGGCTAATTCTGTAGCATCTGTACATCAATATGCATTTAGTAAAAAGCGGTTATTTTAATATTACAAACAGACGCTCTAATTTTATTTATCTGCATATACACTAATAGAAACTGGTGGGAGAGATGCTCTTTTGCTGCGCTCCCGTCTTCTTGGGTACCACTATCCTGCTTATTTCGCGTGAGAAGTTTCATGTGTTATTTTCATCATTACAATGTAGTTTAAACAGTTGCTTATTTCTTCTATCAAACAGCTGTTTTGGCACCAAGACTTGTTACGTTGTTAAGTTACGTGTTAGGATAGTCTAAACGTTCATGATTTATCTGGGCTTGTTATAGGTTTACTTGTTTATCCCCACCATAGTTCAGGCCTTGACGTGGCGGTGGGGCTCAGTAGCTTAGGGTGAGCCCAGCACCGTGGGCGAAGCGAATTGAGCCAAGGGGGCTCTTTGTACCCCTCTTATAAGAAGAGGGGACAAAAAAACGGGGCAAGGGGCGAGGATGGGAACCTCACCCCATTGTACTGTCCCGACGTAGGGATGGGTTGTTCTGTGCTGCGGGACAACCCCTTTGTGGCACCTTCACAGAGGGGCCACAGAGGCGTCGGGCCTTTGCGGTACTGGCTAGCCGTCGAGGTGCCCTGTTAGCTTAACAGATCCGGGGCACATCACCAAAGGCGGCACTGGTGGCACTCACCGGGTTTTAGTGGGTAGAGCTGCGTCCACTTACCATCTTTAGGGCGCAGCGAGTCCCACATACCCACGTGGGGAGACCCACTCCCCCGCGGGATGCCTCAGAGCATTTCCCGGCGTTAAAGAAAAAAAAAGGTTAACTTGTTTATGTGCATGGGCGTCGCTGACCACTTACCATTATGTGGCTGATATGCCCGTTTGCCTATGCAACTAACATAAAAATATAGATTAATTGTTAATTCCACAGTTGACATTAAAACAGTAGCATAAACTAATGGAAATGAGTCAGCCCTTGATATGTTATCATGCATGTCAACAACACACAAATGAAGGAAACTCGTCGAAACAATATGAAGCTCCAATACTTCAAGTGTAAACTTATTATGATATTAAAATATGTTTAGTTCTCATTTAAGCATGTTATGATTTACATTCATGTTTATTATTTGTAAGTTACAAAATATAGTAGTTTTATTACTTAATAATTTATAACATACTAGTTAGATTTGAGAGGCATTGTCCTGTACAAAAGCATTTTGTAGTCTACACGGTTGGCAAAAAAAATCATTCTCGAATCCATTTAAATATGTACACAAAAAAATACATAAAAATCAGTTCAGCTATTTAGGAGTTCAGTGACATAAAAACACATAGAAGAGCCACGACCTCTGTGGCTAAATGGTTAGCGTGTTGGCGCTCAAACCGGAGGTTGCGGGTTCTAATCCCGCCAGGGAACAAAAAAGTTTTCTGTGTTCCCGGGTCATGGATGTGTATTAAATATGCGTATTATATAATAAAAATCTTAAATATATGTAATTAGTATAAGGGTGATTCTCTGTAAGAATGTTTTTTGCTGTCCCCGGCATTTTTACCACACTTTTATTAGCTTGGGTTGTATGTGTCTATGTATGTATGTAATGGAATCTTTAAACATGATTTTGACCCACTTCTAATGACCAGATTTTGTTCAAACTGTTGTAGATTTATCGAGGACCGATGACAATACAATAATTTGATAAAATTATTCCAATATCCTGATCAGGATAATCAGGATAGCACATGCTAGGAAGGCATAAGGCGCGCAAGTTACCTACATCACTTGTGTTGTTTTTAGTCTCTCACTAATTTCTAAAGTAATTGTTATTAGTTGAGTACTTTAAATAAATAAAATCTTTAATTAAAAAAATCGACACTGAAAAGTAAAAAATAAATTAAGTTAAAATAACACGCTTAATAGCAAACCCAACAAAAAATTTGAAAATAATTTTTAATAGATGAATTAAATGGGTTAACAAAATTACTTATTGTAAATAGCTTGATTTTTCTTAATTTGATAAAAAAAAACAGTCCCCCGTCATTTTATATGGCAAAAGGTACACAAATATCGAAAAACAAAAAAATCAGTTGGCTGGGTATTTATTATCATTAAGCTGATAGTTTTGTAGCCCTTGTTAATTTTTTTTTGTAATAAAATCAAAAATAATTTGGTCGTACAATTTTGTACATATTTAAGATGTCCTTACAGAGATTCACCCATAAAAGTATTAAATATATTTCCCTTGTCTGGTACCCATAACACAAGTTTTTCGAGAACTTACCACGGGACCAAATTGACGTGGTGTAAAAGCGTCCATAGATATTATTACTATTACAGGAGAATTACAATCATTATGTTATAAGATGCATACATGTAACTGATATTATACATGCAAAAGTTTGGTAAGTTTGGATGTTATTGTTCTTTCACGGCAAATTGGCTAAATTGATTTGGCTGAAAGTTAAATGTTGATGGTGGATACCTTGAATTAGAACAAAGGCTACATTTTATTCCGAAAAACTCAAAAAAGTTCTTACGGGAATTACATTTGTCTTATATTAGTAGTAATTAATAATGACATCAATTGAAATGTCAAAAACAATGTAATTGCCAACCGCACAAAATTTATCTGTACTGGCTGAATGCCAACAAGTCTTTCAATACAGTAATATAGTGATGTGTTACATTAACACACATATGCCTTACATAAAATTAGTAAGGATAAATACTACCTATTTATATGTTTTTTTTTTATCTCGTCCTGGTAAGGAAATAAATAAGCTACTTCAAACTCCACACGGGCAAAACTGCGGGCAACAGCTTGTATATATAACATAATAGCCAGTTGTCAACATTTGATGTGATTGGATTTGATAGATCAGAATGCATTAAAATAAATTATGATAGTGACAGGTAAGTAGTGCAATTAAGCACTGAAATGACAAGAAAAATTGCATAACTATAAAAAGTTAAAAATTGCTCAAAAATTAGTTTTTGGTTAACAATTAAATGTCTTATCTCTTAATCATTATTGTATTTAGAGGTTGTAATAACTTTTGCTCATAAAAGTCTGATAAAATAAATTGTTTAATACATGATATTATATGGTTATTGTCTTGCTTAATTCAAACAGACAGTCAATCATATACACGAGACTTCTAGTTTTACAGTATTACATTATATACTTTTTATACATTATTTACTATTTATACAACTAAAGATACAAGAAAAGGGTGTTAAGGATTATATGTCTATTGAGAAGATTTGTTTGTGAGTGTGAAAATGCTGAGACACTAAAATGTTACTACAAAATATATATTTATCAATTTTCAACTTGAATTAATTTTTTGAATGTGTAATTTTATAGTAACAAGAGTAAATTATACTAAATTTACTTTAAAAAAATACGCATGCAAGTATCACTGAACTGATAGTATTTAAGAATAAATTATATGTTAATATGTAAAGTATTTTACTGTTAGTAATACATGGATCCATGTATAAAATGTTAGATAATGTTACAGAAGATATGTCGAACTGAATGTCGTTTAAAGATATTATTTATTGTGTATAAATGATTTCATTTTTATACATATTTGTAACACATAATACTTATTTTACAATAAATAGTAATGAGAAGAAAAATAAAATATTCTTACTTGGATTTATAAGGTTTGCGCTTTTATACTCGACGCGGGGGTCTTCAAATACCTTCGTATGGGCAGGATTTAGGAAGGCTAACTGAGGCGGTGTTTTGTCGACCGCTCGTAAGCTGCTCACAAAGTCATTACTTATTAAGTATTCAACAAAGTTGCGCCCAATAAAACCGCACCCTGAAACAGACCGCACAATCAGAGAATTGACAAAAAACATAAATCACAGGATGACTAAGACTTTCCAAAGACCGTTATGGAATTCAAAAAAAGGAAGTTGAAAAATATTTATCGTTTGTATAAGTTTTAAAATAACACTATAATGATGATTTATTTAAGTAATCACAAAGATATTTACCTCCTAAAACAACAACTCGAAGTTTCGAATTATCATCGGCAGAATCAGACATCTCGCCAACGGCTGCAGGAAAGTGAATGACACTTGACAGTTTGACAACTTTTTACTTTGACAGCTGTCACTTTTTTTTTTCTATACGGACTGGACTGCACATATTGCATTGCCAATAACGAAAAACAGATTATACTAAGAGGGTTTTTATAAATTCATTTTAATATTGCATTGAACTTTAATAGTGCAAAAGTCAAAAGAAATACTGCCAGAAATAATAGTTCAAATTATTGGAACGTAGTTCCTTATCACGCGTAGTTACGAAAGGGGGTTAGACGGAAAAAAATAAGATGAAAAGTTGGAACGACACTTTTTGCTATAGTTGTACAGCTTGGCAAAAAAGAGTATGGAAAAATTGAGCGCGCCACTTTTACTTTGGTCTCATCATAGTATGAAAAAACAAGAAGGTAATTTAACAAATCGTAAATAATAAATGTGAATGTGCTTTACTCAAAATCTAGTATTTGTCGGCCAAGTATTGTCAACATCATAGGTTTCCATTTAGTAAAATATTTAGTTCCACCTCATTTAGTCACCACGTCATACTCTTTTTTGCCAAGCTGTAAGCCGTGCGGCTTTTTGATTGACACGTTAGGTACTGCGTTGGTAGCTGTTTTTGTTACACTATTGGGGCTGCTTAATAAAAAATCCCAGTTCAAATCCCACCGATCTCGGTGACTTTTTTGTTTTTTTTTTTAAATTATTTTACGCCGGGAGACTAGGAACAAGTATAATATGGAATTGACATTCGCGTATACCCGAAAGGGACAGGCATATTTTACAGGGATACCACATTCATAATAACAAGACTACTTATTTTCTTGAAACAAGTGATATTCTGATAAAGACAAAAGAAAGTGTCTATGTCTCTGTCACTCTTGGATTTTTCGTATGTTGTTATCTCGTTCCAATACGGTATTATTATTAGCTTGTCAAATCTATTGATACTTGATCTTAGCCGGGAGATGCTCTGATTTTTATCGATAAAAATCATAAAAGAATTATACCTACCCGAATAATTATTTTCCTTACATCCTTTTTTTTTGTTTTTTATTACAATTCCTTCTCTAATTAATCGAAAGGAAATTCGTTCCATCCGGGTGTCCCTTGACACCTCTCTTTAGTTTTTTTTTAAAGTCAGCATTTTGATTTTAAAGTAAGCACTATGAATATGACATTCACTTTGGAGTAAAAAAAGTATGTACCTACTACACAATATTTTATATATTTATTTAAATATTATACCTAATTCCAATAACATCAACAAGAATAAGTTAAATTAGAACTAAAATAAAATATTCAATCGTACTATAATTTAGTCTCTTCTGTATTATTTATATCTTTATCTGGCGGCAAAAAACAAGCCACGCATAGTCCACCTAGAACAAAATTACAGTATAATTTATAATCTTTTACCTAAATGACATTTGGAATTAATATTATAGGTATAAACCTTAGACTTTATCACGCCCCATTATAACCTCTGGCCTATAATAGGCGGGTGCTATAAGTGTTAACGCTAGCTATCTGTGGATTTCTGATTTGGATGCGGTTTTTATTAGTAAGTATAATTATCATAATCATAATGTAAGCGACTAAGGTCTAGTGAGTATGGGCTCGGCCTTTTGAGTGAGAGATCCGGATTGGGTCCTGCGATGCCATGCAATATTGGTCTTTCTAAATTTCTACTAGCACCTGAACATGAGACCATTACTTGCTCACCGGTAAAGGAAGCATCACGAGGAAATCTACATGCCTGATGAGATTAAGTCTTTGAAGGTGTGTAAAGTATTACTAACCCGTATTGCGCCCGCACATTGGTGAACTATGGCCCAATGGATTATATGGGTTGATATTATTAAATTTTTATTATGATCATAATATACCTACTCTACATAGTTGCGATTTCTATTAAATTACTTCTAGATGAATGGTCAGCAAATAGCAACGTCCAAGTTCTTTACGGCTACATAACTCCAAGCTACGTATTTTTTTTCTAATAATTATATTATATAATACATGTCCCACCCTTTATACATACATATATATATATATGTCCCATTGCTGGGCACGGATTTTCTCCTCGAAATCAGACGAGGAGGGTTTTGGGAAATAGTTTACCGAAATATCTATTATTATTATTATGATGCGCTGGCCCAATGCGGGTTGGAGAACTTCACACACCTTCAAAGCAAGGTGAGCAAGCGATGGTCTCATGTTCTGGTGCACATAGAAATTTAGAAAAAAACCATTTCTATTTTCTAGGCATCAAAGGGGGGGGGGGGGGGGGCTCTCCACTCGACTCACTCAAGAGACCGAGCCCACTAAGCCATCGTCGCTTTTTTTCCTTATTGTTGTTTGAAGACGATAAACATATTATAAGTTATTAAAATCCTGTGTAAATGATATAGACTTACAAATAAGAAGGACAACGTATCCAATAATCATCGGGGTGCAGTGCTCAGCAAGAAGAGTGCCAATGAGTTGTACGCTCAGAAACCCAAATCCGCGTGCTACTACCACAGACAAACAAGTAGCCATTCCCCTAGAAATAAATATATTCCTTTGAAATATTATATTAACAATATAAGGTATAAAGTACATAAGTACATACATTTTTTTTTTGCAAGCAATTTGTGCAAGTATTAAAAGAAAGTAATAATTTAAATTCATTGTGAATGATTTTCGAATCTGGATCGATTTTTTATGAGCATAGATTTAATTTCTTATAGATTCAATTAACTATTATCAAACCTATATATTATGTAAGTAGTATAAAAAATGTGTGATGATAATAGCTAACAAATTATATATCAAACTTACCTCAAATGTGTAGGGTTGTTTTCAATCAAATATGTATTTGCATTACCGAGAATGAGCGAAATATATAGAAAGCAAAAGAAGAGTCCGATGCTTAGAAGTGGCACTGTTACAAATAAAAGAACAACACCACATGTGGCTGAAACTGCGAAGATTATAAGCGTTGTTCTTCGTGTTCCAATCGGTCCGACTATGAAAGTGAGAAGTACGTTAAGAGAACCGGAGACGCCGGAGTAGACCATGACGGCGTATAGAGTCAAGGGTTTCACGGCTGTCTCACAGTCGATGATAGTCTGTTGAAAAAAAAGGACATGACAACAATTTTTTTATAAACATTTTCTTTTAAAAATACATTCAAAGGCATTTGTTTGGTTGGTAAAGGATAGGGTTTGTTTTTGTGGTTCAAGATTTTTGCTTCGCCTGTGGAGCTTTATTATTAACAGGATTTAAGCTTTATTTAAAATTAGGACATCCCAAAAGAACCTCACCATATTTCCAGATGATGCCGCCGTGCTGGCTACTTCACAGAATGTCTTTCCACTGCTGTCATCGTTAGTAAAGTATGCGTTAGTCATTGTAGGGACCCACATCGTATAACCTGTAGATCTGAAAATATAATAATCATGAAGAATAATAAAAAATATTGTTTTTAATACTTAATTAAGGGATCATTTATTTATCTTCTTGACTAATTTGTTTTCTTTTTTGTTCCCTTGAGTACCTAGGTGTTAGGTGAGGTTTTGTGTTTGGAAGATTGGTGATGAAGGGATTCAAGATGCGTTTTTTACATTTTAACACACGTGCGTAGCTTCTGCGTGCTCCACGGTGGAGCCGCGCCTTAATTCAAAAGCGGGTAAAACTGTGAGGCACGACTTTGACTTATAAGTAGCATATGAGTTTATACTCACGTCATAAAAGAACACAGTAAGATGAAGTACACTATGAGATTATTTCTTAACAAATGTTGCTTGAACAGAGGCGCCGTCTGGTTCCATATCTTATAGAATATGTTGGTTTCTGTTGCTGTCATCTGTTCTTCCAGATAAACAGAGGCCACCTAAAAATAACATTTATAACTATAACTTTTAGTATCGAATTTTCGTACAATGTCAAAAACATCAGACTCGTAAAGAAATAGTAATGATTTAATTCCTAATTATTCTCAAATGCCTCTAAAATAATGCAGGGAAAAGTAGCAGAGTAAGAAAAAACTATATAATAATTTGAGTCATGTATTTTTTTAATGTTGCATAATATTATAATATCCTCTTGTTTGTTTCTTTCGTCAGTAGATGTTTTGCCGTGTTCAGAAAAGAAGGGTAGAGGAAGTTCCCAATTAATTAGCTCATTTTTGATATGGAGACCTTTCATCTTCATGTGGGACGTCTAACTACAAGAAATATCTATCTGCTGGCTCTATTGCTAATGGGAATCAATTAAAAAAAAACCCAACCATTTGTGTGGTTTCCAAAACCCAACCCAAACTACCGAAAGAAGTGAAAACACATCGACACAGCACTTAGGAGTGTAGAGCAGACTATCTTTCTCGCTCGGGCACGCTCGGCGGTCCCGAGTTCACCCGATCGAGCGTTTCACCTCTGAGCGTGACGGACCAACCTAATTCACAGCCTACAAAAATCTGTGTGCGGTGCGCCAAAAGAAGTGTTCACTTTAAAAACATTACGATTTTTTTTGAATAATGATCACCTAAGCAAAGTAGTATCATAGAGGCTCACCGGGTATACCGTCTTCGCCGATCCCATATTACAGCTGTGAATAGTCCTTAATAGATTTATCGCTGCATCATCGTTTGCCTTACTAAGGAGGAACTTCGGACTTTCATACAAAAATATCAAGGAAAACGTTCCGAGTATTCCCGGAGCACACATTATTAGCATCAGGAGCCTCCACGGCCGAAAGTCTAACGACAACCACGATATGTAGACCTTGAAGGACATGCCGGTTAGAACTGGTAGTGCTACCACTGTGAAAAAGATTAAATATTTAAAAAAATATGCTTATAACATTTCTAGCATATTAATTAATATAGGTACTTATACAAGGTTGATAAAAGCGAGAGGCATTAAATTAAATCACGTATACTATGTACCATTTTCAGCCTACACACCAAAGCTTAGACCAATAGAATCTATAGTTTAGTCACAGGATATTTTTAAAGTTTTAAAGCCGCTCTGCTTTGTTCGACCCGTTGAGACGCAACCTGTGCCGCACCGACTCAACGTGCTGTGCGACATTGCCTTTTAGATTCGAAGGACATTTTACAAAGGATGTTGACGTTTTACTTTCACTATTCACGTATTTAAGTTCTTTGAAAAACTTTTTTTTTATTGCTCTCAAACTATTTTTAATAGTTTCGTATTAACCGTAAGCATGTGTATGTAGTACATGTGGTTTAATTTAATGCCTTTCGTTTTTATCAACCTTCGTTAGGGGAATTCGGTCATTACCCAAGAGGGAAGACAGTGCGGAGGCCGGTCCGTGTTGGATGGGAGTGGCGAGGGATCGGCCGTCTTGGCGTTCATTGACGGAGGCCTATGTTCAGCAGTGGACGGATAGAGGTTGATTATGAAGAGTAAGTAAGATGAAAGTTTCACTTAAAAAAAAGTGTACGCGTAGGTACTTATAGAAACGGAAATGAATTCAAGTAATTACATGTGCACATCCTTGAATGAATAAGATGTGGTGGTAACGTAGTCAATTCTGCGTACATTGAAGGATATTCAAAATTCCTTAAACTTACCACACAGAATAAACTGAACAAATAAGGTTGCACTGGCCATAAGGAACATGAATTTGTTTCTGTACTTGGACGGGACACTCTCTGCTAAGAGTACATATCCTGCCGCATTCGCTGACGATGTACTGAAAGTATATATATTGTTTTAAACTAACGCGATCACTATTCATGTTTATATTAGGTATTATTGTTACGGGTGGCTACCGCGTTTATTGTTTTATTGAGGTCCCGATATTTCGGCAATGTTTCAATCGCCATGATTACGGGGAGACTCTACAGATAATAAACTCGGTAAGCACCCGTAACAATAATAATATAAATATGACTACCGAAAGCATATTGAAGTTCCTGTTCTTTCAATTTAGGCTATAGTCTATACGTTTTGAAATGAAAAAAAATATCTATGTTTCACGTTTTATCTTGGTAATTTTTTCATCTGTTTAAGTTAAGGGTAATTTGTCCCTGCGAGGTATTTTCTGCATATAATCTTGAAATTATTCAAGATACTTAGACCACAATATAATCTATACTAATAATATAAAGCTGAAGAGTTTGTTTGTTTGAATGCGCAATAAATAAAATCTTAGGAACTACTGGTCCGATTTGAAAAATATTTTAGTGTTAGATAGATTTATCGAGAAAGGATATAAGGCTGTATAACGCTGTGACTAATAGAAGCTATGTAAGATAACGCGGGCGACGCTGCGGACAACAGCTAGTAAAGATATAATTATAAACAATAACACATACAAACAAGCTGATATAAGTTTCAGACACGCCAAAGAGGTGTACGTGGGAGCGAAGCTAGCGGCGAGATTGAAGAGCATGCCGATTGGCATCGCCAGCATTAGTGACGTCTTCCTGCCGAGGGTGTCTGCACTGAAGCCCCAAAAGTATGAAGAAAACATAACTCCTAAAAAATGTTCAACCTTTACTTTCTTATTTTAACCGACATTAAAATAAGAGGAGGTTCTCAATACGTCTGTATGTTTTTTGTATGTTTGTCATACGATTGCTCCGCTAATTGGAATTGTATAATTCTATTTTTATTCGAAAGCTGGTGTTTCCAATTTGGTCCCATATTAATTTGATTAAGATCTGACCAGCCGTTTTTGAGTTATTTTCAATATTATGCTTATTTTGTTGACTTAGTTTACCTCGATGATGTGCTCATATTATTACTTGATGTAAAATGAACAAAAAAAAAACAACTGTATAGGATGCTTTGAAAACACATAATATTATTTCGAGTTCATTGTAATATCCATTCTAATTTGATGATGTTCTGATAAAGATCTTACGTGTAATAGGTAAGTACAACGGAATTCTTTAAAAATGGCAGCAAATCTGCCGTGATTGACATGTATACTTATATATTATATTGTGTTGTTAAGACAATTCCAAATCGGTTTTTCTTATTGGCTTAAACACTTTCTTTGTTCATCTTATTAAAACGACGCCGTCTAATATGAGCAATGCTTTTAACCCATATTTCAGACAAATAAAAAAGCTTTGTACGTAAGTTAAGTGGCGGGCGACTGATCGTCTTGGAGTTCATAGAAAGAGGACTATTGGCAGCAGGGGACGGAAAAGTTGCCAAGTATGATGATGATGAAGTATTGAGTATATCATTGACAGTACCTTCATTCACTTAAGATGTTTATTATACGAACTATTTACATTCTATTATATCCGAGATCCGAATGTGTGGATATCGATTAGCAAGGTACATCTGTACTTAAGTAATTTTGCAGAGCTCGATACGTTGACATTGTCTGCGAATGTTCAAGAGACTCGCACTCAAAATGGATCTTCTCAAAACAGAAGTGAAAAACATTTATTATGATTATTTTAAATAGTTCTAAAAATGCACACATGTTATATGAATGTACGTTTTAAAACATTAAGTATAATTCTACTTAAAACAGCAATAGGAAAAATAAACTTACCAATCAAAGGGACAGCTGACAGTAATCCCTGCTGTGGTGTAGACAATTCCATCTCACACGCTATGGTGGGCAGCATGACTGAGAAGCCAAAGATGTCGATATACATTGCGATGATTAGCAAACAGCATGTTGCTAGCATACAAAGATTGTATTTACCGAAACCTGCAGATTTCAAGTACGTGGGTGAGTAATTATTGAGGGGAATTTCATTATATATATGCGTTGGCGAACTACATATGGGGATATGTATAAATTTTTGATCTTATCAAGCAAACGGGTTTATTCACATATTTTCATGAATTTTATCCATCATTGTGCAAGGGTTGTTAGCATAAGCAAGCACTGAATTAAAAAAAAAATAGATAAAATCATTTTTAAGTGATAGTTTCGAAACATAATATAATAAAAAACCAGATTAAATTTTAGTTCTTTTTTTGAGTGACTGTTTGTAGCAATGTCTGTATATCAGTTAAGTATGTAGTCTTAAAAGTCACTTACCCGTCAACTCCAATGCATCCTCAAAACTGCTTTTTATTTGAGATCTACTTTCTACAGTCATAATCAACACTAACAAGAACACTAATCTATTTTTTCAACTTCCACTAACAGTTAACGTATATTTCCTTAATATTAGTATGCAAGTAAACAGTTTTGTGAAAATCCCTCTCCATTTATACTATTTTGTTTTGTGAACAAAAGTCACTGTACACAATAGTAATAAGTGCTGAGATAAATCCACTCAATAAGTGTATTTGTACTGAACGCACGAGTGCCAGGCTATAGAAATTATAAACGAAGATAATACGTTACATGATTTGATTTAACGTGATTGGAGAAATGCTTTTTTTTTTCATAAAATCAATCCTTATAATCAAATCTTATATGTGGGACCTTTAGTCATAAAGTGGAATCTATTTTCTTAAGAGTACTTATTTGTTTTCGGAATTTAATAGCAATACTAGTAATTAGGGAAATGTTTGCTTCTAAGAAGGGGAATTATTATTATTAATTTCTGACCAACACATGAAAAAATAAATAATAATAATAATATGTTGGGACAACTCAAACTCGGCCAACTGATCCCAAACTAGGCAGAGCCTGTTCTTATGGTAACGAGACAACTATTTTTAACCACCAAATTCTTAAGATACGTTCATAGAAAAAGTAATTTTGATGATTTAGGCTTTATTAAAATTTAAATACAATTTTGATTTTGCAAAAACATTAAACAAAATAATGTGCTTGTCTATTTGTGATTCTAGTAAAAATTATAAACCACCAGAAAACAATATAGTTCAAGATTCGGCATATTACAAATTCATTCGTTCACTGCTTTTTTCGTTCAATAGTTCACTAATTACATAATATAATATATTGTCTCTGTTTTTACTTCTCTATCTTGACATTTATTTACAGGATCATTAAAACATATGTATAAGCAAGAGTTGCATATAAATACGATATAAAGTAAATTAGAAGTGTATAAACATGGAGGAATATATGTGAATTAGTATGCCGTCTGCTAAATAGAGCGCGTGAGCTTGAAGGGGTCTACATGTAGGTCTCATTGGGGTTTTTGAAAATAGCTCCGGGAGCTACTGACCTACATGTGATAATAGGTGTCAACATACATATAGAATGTAGCCTCATTGAAGAACTAGTATATATTTAGGTCAAGAGGTTTATGAAAAGGCTTAGTCTTCCCTAAAAGAAAAATGATGTGAAATCAAAAGGTAAAAATGTTTAGCAAAATTATACCTTATTTCACCTTCATTGTATTTGTATATAAAAAAAGAGATATAAATGTGATATATATGTATATCACATACCGGTGGGAGGGAAGCGCTGTGCCGCGCTCCCGGCTGCATGGGTACCACCATCTTGCTTGTTTCTTCCGTGAAACAGCTTTGCTGTGTTTCGGAGAGAAGGGCAAGACAGGCAGTGTAATTACTGGCACCGAGACTTAACATCTTATGTCTCAGGATAGGCAACACATAGATGAGTTGCCTGGGCTCGTTCCAGGTAAACTGGTTTATGTTCATGGGTGACGTCGACCACTTACTATCAGGTGGCACGTTTGCCAGTTTGCCTACCCAACTAACATAAAAAAAAACATATTATACGAGTACATACTTACAATTCTTTCACTGTTTTTCTTTAACGCCGGGAACTGCTCTGAGGCATCCCGCGGGGAGTGGGTCTCCCCACGCGGGTATGTGGGACTCGCTGCGCCCGAAAAACTGGTAAGTGGACGCAGCTCTACCCACTAAAACCCGGCGAGTGCCACCAATGCCACCTTTTGTGAGGTGCCCCGGATCTAATGAGCAAACAGGTCACCTTGACGGCTAGTCAGTCCCCCAAGGGACCGACGCCATTTCCACAGAAGGGTTGTCCCGCACCACAGAACAACCCCTCCCAACGTCGGAGGACGGGAACCTCGCCCCATTGTACTCTACCGACGCTGGGAGGGGTTGTTCTGTGGTGCGGGACAACCACAGAAATATATCGAGATATAGTTCTGTGGAGCATTTCCCGGCGTTAAAGTAAAAAAAAGGTACCTACGTGAACATGACACGAAATAGAGCACCGAGTTACATTTCTATAGACACCACAGAACAGTAAAAGAGTAAAACCTCTTTTACTGTTCTGTGATAGACACATCCAAATTCCACACGCGACAGAATTCATATTCAGAAAAACGTAAATACTAAATTCCCGTTGGTTTTTCTCAACAAGTTTTATTATTACCTACTACTTATGTTACCGTATCATTCATGTGTAATATTATCACGCTTTTGTTTTGTAGTACACAAAACCTCAAGTAGGTACTTCTGAATTAGTAGTATTCCTTTAGTAAAAAATATCTAATACAGTTTAGAAAATCCGAAATCGTATTTGTAAAATGTTGTACCAAGTTTTATTTATTGTTTTGTCGTGAGGACGTCTTATAAATCGATGAACGCCGCTGCACGCACGGAAGTGTCTCGTTCCACCTGACTCGAGCGTGCAACCGAAAGTGCGGAACAAGCGATAGAGAGCACGATCGGCCTAAGCGTTCGGCTTGTGATGCATTATGATGTTATTATATAAACTTATCGTCCGTAAACATTACAGGCAATAGGTAGGTTTTTTACGGATACAGCTTCAGCAACAAATATATATATATATACAAGCTATTACCCTGTAAGACCAAGTGAAAACTGTCTGCGTAAAATGAAACATATTCTTACAGCAATATTCATACTGTCGAAGGTCGACCAATGCTCAAGTATTATCAAAATATTTACTATTGGTAAGTAATTGGGATAATTAAAAAAACATATTCCAAGCTTTTTAGTTTATTAATAAATAAAACTGTATAGGTAACAAAATATTTCCCCACCACGGTTCAAGCCTTGTCATGATGGGGCTCAGAAGCCTAAGGTGAATCAGTCCCTTAGGCAAAGCCAAGTGAACCGAGGGGGCTGCTCTTTATACCCCTCTTATAAGAAGAGGGGAGAAAAGAGCAGGGTGGGGGACAAGAAGCGAGGATGGGTACCTCACCCCATTGCATTGTCCCGATGTTGGGAGGGAGGGGAGGACTGACTAGCCGTCGAGGTGCCCTGTTGCTCAACAGATTCGGGGCACATCACCAAAGGCGGCATTGGTGGCCTTCGGCGGGTTTTAGTGGGTAGAGCTGCGTCCATCTTTCGGGCGCAGCGAGTCCCACATATCCGCCTAGGGAGTCCCCCCTCCCCCCCTGTTTATAGCAGTCACGTGTACATTTATGTAACGTATAATATAAAACTTGTATAAAATATATGAAACTACGTATTTTATTTTATTCCTAAAAAAATATCTAAAAAATACATTTTTACAATACAATATAATGGAGGAATCAGGAAACATGAGAAGATTCGATGTATTTAATCGTCAAAAAATGTTACTAGCCTATAAAAACGATTTACATTACAAAATACTAATAAATATAAAATATTCATAAATTATAGTAATAATTTCGATCACATTTCCTTACTTTACTTAAATCACAGTGTAAATACATAATGAAGTATGAATTTGGTACTGTTAAATTAACAAATTCCAGTAAAAAAATGGAATTGCGTTTATTACGATCTTATATAATATATATATATAATATTTAAACTTTTACATAAAGATAATTAGATAAAAAAAAATTGTACATAAATCGTTAAAATAATAAATAATACAGCTTTTTTTAATCACATAAACATAAGTGGCCTTATTAATAGACATAGATTAAATTTACTCCAAGGATTAACTCCGTAGTAAAGATTTTCCACAGGAAATTCGTATGAAAAATCCTTATTACTAAGTCAATGCTCGGAGTAAATTTAATCTATGTTTATTAATAAGGCCAAAGGAGTTTTAACTTTACCTTTATCCTGATTATTAAGTGAAAACTCTATAATATCTGGAGCGTTTGTACTTTTGATCAAAATTATTTTTTATTAAATATACGTTTATCTTTCAAAATTTGCTTCTACAAGTTTCTACTTGTAAACAGGAATTTTCGTAGTTGAGAACACGGGAAAATCTATACGAACATTATTAAAAAAAACATGTTTTTTTGTTGTTATAATTTAACTCAAAACTATTCAATCGATTTTAAAAATTCTTTTACCATTAAAATGCTACGTTAACACTGAATGAATAAGGCTATAAAAATAATCATCATCAGTCTGGATACGGCTCAAAATCTAAGTTGATGCAGATTTTGTGACAGATGTCTAAACAAAATTTAGCATACTCTTAATTCCATGAGTACTTAGGAGTCATAGAGCAACACGGGCCTCCGTCCGGCGCTCCGGTCCGTGTTGCTCTAAGTTACGAGTATATATACATTGTTATCTTTAACTTAGTGCAAAGTTTTGCAAATAAATATATATAAAAAATAAGTAAGATATAGAGTATTTATATTATCATAGAATCGGCCTTTTTATAGCCGTTGATATAAGTAGGTATGTACACATTTTATTCGTTCGAAAATTTTATATTATATAAAATAGAAAAAAATATTACAAAAGTAAAACCGTCTTCAAAAATAAAAGACTAAAAGGTCTTACAATAATTGCGTTTCTTTAATTTTTGTGCTTACAACTCAACTTATTCTTTTCCTAATCTAAAAAAATAGCGTTTTTTGGAGTCACAATAATATATTCGTCCATATAACAAAGCATACAGACGAATTAAGAACCTTCTCTTTTTTTGAAGTCGGTTAAAATATTTTTAAATATCCTACGTCACTTTACTAACAGTCACGTAAATCTATAATAATACCCTATTAAAATTCACCAAACCTTGTTTTCATAGCCTGCTGACCAAATAAAGAAGTACATATAAAAAAAATTGTCACTCAGCAGGGTTCTGGGACACAAGTCTGGGACGGTCGGGAACTATTGCATTATTAGTTATTATTATTAGTTACCTACTCAATGTTCCATCTTTAAAAACAATACTTTTCGTTTTATTTCAATCAATATCGAGTTCCCAGTTCATGTACTTTTCTCATCCTAGTCTACGTCTTCATCTATTTTTGATGGTAGTTCTTTAGGCTTCTTTGTATCCGGCGGTAGAAAGAACGCCGTAATGAAGCCCACTGCAAAAAATGTATTTTATTACTTGTCGATTTAAACTATGACGATTTGAAACTAAAACCTTTGAACTGTTGAAAAGTTGTTTAAAACTTCTCTTTACTTACTTTATTGACAAATAATCGAAATTTTTGGAAAATTAATTTAGCTCGTGCAAATACTGCAATACTCACTTAAGACGAGAGCAATGTAAGCCAACAGCATCGGCATGCAGTGGTCGCTGAGGAACGTCGCGATAAGTTGGACGCTGATGAAGCCAAACCCTCGAGCGACCACCACCGACAGGCATGTCGCCATTCCTCTGTAATACGATTTTTCATAAAATAGGCTTTGTCAAAATAAATAATTATTGTTCCTCTTGGTGCCTTAATGACAAAAGTTCTATATTTTAAAATTTAGCTGCACATACTGCGCACTTTTTTTGCGCCCGAAAATGCTCTGAGGCATCCCGCGGGGAAGTGGGTCTCCCCAGGCGGGTATGTGGGACTCGCTGCGCCCGAAAATGCTTTGAGGCATCCCGCGGGGAAGTGGGTCTCCCCAGGCGGGTATGTGGGACTCGCTGCGCCCGAAAGATGGTAAAGTGGACGCAGCTCTACCCATTAAAATCCGGCAGGTGCCACCTATGCCGCCTTTGGTGACGTGCCCTGGATCTGTTGAGCATACAGGGCATCTCGACGGCAAGTCAGTCCCTCAATGGTGAATGGACTGACGCCACCTCCACAGAGGAGTTGTCCCGCACCACAGAACAGCTTCTCCCAACGTCGGGACAGTACAATGGGGTGAGGCTCCCATCCTCGTCCCTTGTCCCCCTGCTCTTTTGTCCCCTCTTCCTACAAGAGTGGTACAAAGAGCAGCTCCCTTGGCCCAATTTGCTTCAGCCAAGGTGCTTGGTTCACCATAGGCCACTGAGCCCCACAGCCACGACAAGGCTTGACCTATGGTGGGGCACATACTGCGCACTTGCCTCTACGTATACTTTATACTGTTTGGCTTATTTGTTTCCAAAGCATGTGTTGGAAAGACGCCAGGATAGGTATTACAATTATTAATACCATAACACGGCTTAGTGTAGCTAATTAGTGGACAATTTACTTAGGTTTAGCTGTTAGCACGGTGGGTTCCACTCTCCAGTTCTTCTTGTGTTCATGGTACATATGTATAGGCATTAACAATTTATTCCTTACCCTTGCAATTGTATTACCTAAACTAATTTACTATGTAACTTACCTTAAATATGTGGGGTTAAGTTCCACCAGGTAGGTGTTAATGTTGCCCAAAATCAATGCAACATATGGAAACACAAAGGACAATAAAAGACTATACATCGGAGTCTTCACGAACAGAAGGATGATACCGCAGCTGACTGTGACGATGAATACGAGGAGTGTAGTCTTCTTCTTGCCTAGGGGTCCCACAACGAAGGTGAGGAGCAAGTTGAGGAACCCACAGAGACCGGAGTAGACCATGACAGCATATAACGCCATAGGCCTGACGACATCATCGCAATTCCTCGTGACGGATGTCTGAAATGTACAAGCCATTTCTAAAGTACTTTTACTTGAACAGAAAAGGAATTTTCTATGACGCATGTAGTATGTACCGAGAGTTACAATATCCAGTATGGTTGTTCATAAATGTATTCATAGTACAAGATTAATTAGGAAACAACATTTAGATTTTAACAAAACGTATTTATTAGGTTTAAAACTTAAAGGTTAACAATAAAATTAAAAGTTATTAGAAATTAGTAATAAATACTAAATACTAACTGAAGTTCATATAAGTGGAATAAAACTTTTTTCTTCCACTTATATCAACGGGATAACCAATTCATTATCTCGGGTTAAGCTATATGCGAGAAAAATGTGAAAGAGCCACCAACTATTGTGGAGAGGTCGACTACAGTCAGGCGAGGAAAGTATTAGAACATAGTTCACACGAGTTGGTAATATTCGCGGGGAAATAAATATTGTGACAATATCAGGTGCATTTGCAGATGTAGAGATGAGACTCATGTTCAAGTCCAGCGCCTATAGCAACTATTCTATCATCATCATCATCAGCCTTGTCCGTCCACTGCTGAACATAGGCCTCTCTCAAAGAACGCCAAGACGACTGATCCCTCGCGACCCACATCCAACACGGACCGGCCACTGTACGGAGATCGTCTTACCACCTGGTTAATGGCCGACCAACACTTCGTCTAACCGAACGTGGCCTCCACTTTCGAACCTCATTGACCTATCGGCCATCCATTCTCCTGAGTTTTAACTACATATCTATACATATAATAAATCTGTAGAGGAGTCGTTTCTGTACATTGAAAATATTAAAAAATAATAATAGCCAGGGTGTTAAAGGATGACTAACAGAATATATTATTTCCAGCATTTTTTTAATTTTTGTCTGTTTGTCTGTTTGTCTGTTTAGTTAACCACGCATCACGTAAAAACTACAAAACCAATGTAAATAACTTTTATACATAAAAATTGTGCGTAACTTAGAGTAACATTTAGTTTTTGTTTTATCGCAATCGCTTTACTCTATCAAAAGATATAATATTATGTATTTGAAATGTAGTTCAATACAATACTTAACAAATAGGATCAGATCAACGCCATCTATTGACAATTTATAGTACCGACTTATTGACAAAAATGTAGTTCAATATAATACTTAACAAATAGGATCAGATCAACGCCATCTATTGACAACTTATAGTACCGACATGTATATCCTATTTTTTAAGTTTAATGAATTTGTTGAGTTATTATAATATTTTGTTAAAATTTTAATACGTTGGAAAGGAATAGTAATTACTTTCTTTAATACTTTAGAAAAACATCGTTTTCAATGAATATAGTTTAATGTGTCACTTAATATAAAAAAAAAGATATTTTATAACTGTGTCCGAACGATTACAGATTAATTCTTAATAGATGGCGTTGTGCATATGACGTCATTTCCTGAATCGCGCTATTAAGATTCTCGGCCAAAGAATCACCCTAACCCGTATTTGAAATTACAGTTGAGTTGTTGGGTGTCTTAAGTTTTCTAAATTCGTTCGTTCGTGTCGTTTAAAAGGGTCTTTCTTGGTTTTAGTCTGTTTGTCGTTTGATAATTGGTTCTTTAATCTCTCAATATTTTCTAGAATAAGAATATGCCTTCTAGAAAAAAATCAAACCTACCGCAAAGTAGCCGAAATGCTAAAAGGTTGAGATTAAGTAGGTCTCAAGAATCGGAGGAAGATCGTGAAGTGAGGCTAAATGCAATCCGAGCGAACCACATCAGAACTCTTGCATCGGAAACACCTACTCAGCGTGCGTCTAGGCTTTGCATACAGCGTGCACTTACAGTAGCTTCTCGCTCCCAAGAGAGTATTGACGAACGTGAAGCGCGGTTATCGGCTGACAGAGAGCGCCACGCCCTCTCACGCGAGTCTGAGACTTTTACCGAAAGGGAGTCGCGTTTAAGTTCGCAAAGAATCCAGACCGCAACTTTGCGCTCCCAAGAGAGTATCCAGGAACGCGAAGCGCGGTTGTCAGCTGACCAAGAGCGTCACGTCCTCTCACGCGAGTCTGAGACTTTTACCGAAAGGGAGTCGCGCTTAAGTTCGCAAAGAATCCTGACCGCAACTTTGCGCTCCCAAGAGAGTATCGAGGAACGCGAGGCGCGGTTGTCAGCTGACCGAGAGCGTCACGTCCTCTCACGCGAGTCTGAGACTTTTACCGAAAGGGAGTCGCGCTTAAGTTCGCAAAGAATCCTGACCGCAACTTTGCGCTCCCAAGAGAGTATCGAGGAACGCGAGGCGCGGTTGTCAGCTGACCGAGAGCGTCACGCCCTATCACGCGAGTCTGAGACTTTTACCGAAAGGGAGTCGCGTTTAAGTTCGCAAAGAATCCTGACCGCAACTTTGCGCTCCCAAGAGAGTATCGAAGAACGCGAAGCGCGGTTGTCAGCTGACCGAGAGTGCCACGCCCTCTCACGCGAGTCTGAGACTTTTACCGAAAGGGAGTCGCGTTTAAGTTCCCAAATAATCCTGACCGCAACTTTGCGCTTCCAAGAGAGTATCGAGGAACGCGAAGCGCGGTTGTCAGCTGATCGAGAGCGTCACGCCCTCTCACGCGAGTCCGAATCTCTCTCAGAGAGAGAACGGCGATTAACAACAGCCAGAGGTAATTATGTAAGCGCCCGGATGAACGATGTACGTTATTTAATATCCGAAAGGGAAAGGATAGACGATCTGTGACGAGCAGAAACAGGAGAACAGCGACAATCTCGCCTGGGAGCTGACCGGGCTCGATACCACATGAACAGAATTATAACTGGCGAGGCTGATGATGAGTCCTTAGAATATAATGTTGTTGCGAACATTATTCTGCCTTGGGAAAATAAGGAAAAATCAGGATTTACATATTCAACAAGAATTGACTACGCCTTCTACGCCTTTGTGGGTGGTATGACAGAAATTTGCAATTTTTGTGATGCTCTGAAATGGAGAAAAGAGGCAAATGGAATGTGATGTTCAAATGGAAAAGTTGTTGTTCCAAATTTTCAAGATCCCCCAAACATTATTAAAACTCTTTTAAATGGCGATCACCCCCAGTCTAAACACTTTTTAGATAATATCCGTTCCTATAACAGCGCTTTCCAAATGACATCCTTTGGGGCAAAACAAATAACGGAGGATCCGTTCATGCCAACCTTCAAAGTGCAAGGTCAAGTTTACCATCTCATCGGATCTTTATTGCCAGATAATGAGGCTAGATTTCTTCAAATTTATTTTGTGTCCGATTACACTGAACAGCATAATATTAGGAATCGCCATTTCCCCCAGCTTAATGGTGCGCTTATATCAGAACTACAAAACATTCTGCATCAAGTAAATCAATACGTGGGGAATTTTAAAGCTGCGTTAGATTCCATTCCACAAGGCAGCAATGATTACAAAATAATCATCAGCGCAGATAGACGTCCTGTTGGTGAACACCGCGGGAGGCACAACGCACCAATGGCAGATGAAGTCGCAGTTGTTTTAGTCGATCAGGAATGTGAGAGGCGTGACATCGTGTTACGCACTCGCGACGATCGCCTGCAACGCATTTTTGAAACTCACCGAGCTTACGATGCCTTGCAATATCCATTAATATATTGTAATGGTGAAGATGGGTACAATTTTGGATTGCACCAAGTGAACCCTACTACGAGGGTCACTAACTTTAATAAAAAAAATATCGGCTCTGCAATATTATTCATACCTTTTGCAAATAAGGCGTAACTGTTTTGTTTATTTGCAACGTTTTCGTGGTTTGTTCAGTCAATTTATTGTGGACATGTATGCAAAAATAGAAACTGAACGTTTAGTGTACATTCGCACTAACCAGCGTCATTTACGTGCTGAAGAATACGTGCATTTGCGGGACGCAATGCAATCAGATAATAATATCGAAAATTTGGGGCGGTTAGTCATCTTGCCTTCCAGTTTTATTGGCGGTTCGCGATATATGCACGAAAGAACGCAAGATGCCTTTTGCTACGTCCGTAAGTATGGCCGGCCGGACCTATTCATAACGTTCACAACAAATCCAAAGTGGACCGAAATTTTTCAGGAACTTCTCCCAGGACAGGCGTCATATGATAGACATGACATCATTGCGAGAGTATTTCATTTAAAACTTAAATATATGATTGATCTTCTTACAAAAGATAAAGTTTTCGGCTCAGCTCTTTGTTTCATGTATAGTGTTGAGTGGCAAAAGCGTGGCTTACCTCACGCCCACATCCTCCTGTGGCTGGCAGAAAAAAATCCGACCCGAAGCTATTGACAGTGTCATAAGTGCCGAGTTTCCAGACCCTGATGCAGATCCAAATTTGCATGACATCATTAAAACACACATGGTTCACGGGCCATGTGGCGGTTTAAATAGAGTATCACCATGCATGCAAGATGGTCGGTGCTCAAAAAGATACCCTAGGGCACGTACAGAACAAACTATATCGGGAGAAAATGGGTATCCGCTATACCGGCGTCGATCACCTTCTCAAGGTGGTTTTACGGCTTCCATCAAGTTCAGTGGGCAAGAAATTATATTGGACAATAGATGGGTGGTACCGTATTCACCAGTTTTATCTAAAGCATTTCAAGCTCACATTAATGTTGAAATATGTAATAGCGTTAAGTCTATAAAATATGTATGCAAATATATCAATAAAGGTAGTAATCAAGCAATGATAGCGCTGAGAAATAATGAATATGACGAAGTCACAAGATACCAGTCTGGCCGGTACATAAGCTCCTCTGAGGCAGCATGGCGTATTTTAAGTTTCCCGATACATGAAAGGCATCCGCCGGTCATTCACCTGGACGTGCACCTTGAAGGCGGGCAGCGAGTGTACTTTCAGTCTGAAAATGTGGTAGAAAGGTTGGCCAACCCGAGACAAACCACCTTGCTTGCATTCTTTCGTCTTTGCCAAAGTGATCATTTCGTAGGAGACGTGGAACTGCTGTAGATGGTGAGCCTAGTATTTTTAAAGAGCACGTGATTGGACGGGTGTACACGGTACACCCGAATAATCCCGAGTGTTATTATTTACGCCTTCTTCTTCATATAGTACGAGGTCCTACATCTTTTGCAGAACTCCGTAAATTGGACGATATTGAACATCCCACCTACAAGGTCGCTTGCCGCGCACGCCATTTATTAGATGGAGATCAGCATTGGGATGATGCTCTAGCTGAGGCATGTATTAGCGACAGTCCACATCGCTTGCGACATTTGTTTGCCATCTTATTGACCTTTTGTGGATTATCAGATGCTAGACTGTTGTGGCAAAAATACCATGACAAGTTTGCTGAGGATTTTTTGAGACAAGTTCAACTAAGTACTGATGGAGAAATTCCTCATCAGGTACGTGAAATTTGTCACAACAGGTCCTTATTAGCTATTCAAGAAATTGTTATAAGTATAGGAAGCTCGGTCAGTCAATATGGTTTACCAACACCGACAGTCGATGGGGAACGTATAAACAGAGAGTACGCTTCAGAAATTAGTTACGATCCCGTGGAACTCGCAGAAATTTTACAAAGTGGCTTCGCAAATTTGACAGAAGAACAGCGCCAGACGTATGATAGAGTATGCTGCAGTGTAGAGAACGCATCGGGTGAAATCCTGTTTTTAGACGCGCCTGGCGGAACGGGTAAAACTTTTCTTACCAAAATTATTTTGGCTCGGATAAGGAACCAAAATAAAATTGCTCTTGCTGTCGCCTCCTCGGGGATAGCTGCCACATTTTTGCCAGGAGGAAGAACAGCACACACCATGTTTAAAATTCCCATAGACTTAGACAGTACGGAAAGCCCGGTTTGCAATGTGTCACGAAATAGCGATAAAGCAAAACTGTTCAATGATTGTGCTTTAATTATTTGGGACGAATGCACGATGGCAAATCGGAAAGCTGTAGAAGCTGTCGATAGAACTTTGCGGGATATAAGGCAAAACGATCGACCGATGGGTGGCATTACAGTCCTTTTCTGTAGTGGTTTTCGGCAGACACTCCCAATCATACCGCGAGGAACAAGAGCCGATGAAATTTCTGCCTGTCAGAAAAGCTCTATTTTATGGCGCACTATAACAGTTACACACCTAAGTATAAATATGCGTGCACAGTTAGGAGGCTGCGAAAATGCGCTGGAGTTCTCTAATTTACTATTAAAAATAGGTGATGGTACATATCCCGTACAAGAAAATGGAAAAGTTATTTTGGTACAGAATCTTTGTTTTTCTGTTACATCACAACAGGATCTTATTTCTTCTGTTTACGGGGATTCCACAGACATTGGTAATCAAACTGGTTCTTGGCTATGCCAACGTGCTATTTTGACTCCCCGTAACGACCAAGCGGCAGCAATTAATTTAAAAATATTGACGCATGTTTCTGGAAATAGTATAGAATATACATCCATAAATACAGTTATGGAAGAAGAAGACGTCACGAACTATCCCGTGGAGTTTTTAGATTCCCTCAACACACCTGGTCTTCCAGCCCATAAAATAGTTTTAAAGGTCGGCGTACCGATAATTCTTCTTAGAAATTTATGTCCTCCAAAACTTTGCAACGGCACTCGGCTCAAAATCACTAATTTGCAGCAAAACATCATCGAAGCCGAAATCTTAACTGGTTGCGGAGCTGGTGATGTTGTTTTCATTCCAAGAATTCCCCTCATTCCCAATAATTTTCCTTTCTCCTTCAAAAGAGTGCAATTTCCTGTCAGCCTCTGTTATGCCATGACCATTAATAAAGCTCAGGGTCAGACATTATCCGTTGCTGGAGTTGACCTAAGTACTGGTTGCTTTTCACATGGCCAACTCTATGCATATCTATAACATATTTACTCTTTCGCGAGTAAATAACCCCAATAACCTTTTTGTATACGTTCCAGATGGGTCCACATTTAACATCGTTTACAGAGAAGCACTTGCTTAAAGATAAGAATGCCAAAAAGTAGACCGTACAGTGTAAGCTTCATATAACGTCACTGAAGTCTGAACGTACTGTACATTCTGAAAGTAATAGAAAATTGTTGCTATATGGAGAGAAGAAAAATCAACATCATTTGTAACAATTTTTCTCAAAATAAAGTGATTTTGTCCTTCTCGCCATGTTCTCAGTTGGAAATTACGTAAACAAAAAAAATTGATAACGTACTATGCAAGCCCAAGTAACAATAGCCCTCTTATAATAATTATATTATTATTAGAGTGGTATTTATTACTATTTCTGTGGATTAGTGATCAATGATCATACATTTTTGTAAAATTGACTGATAATGCGGATTGCGGACGGTTCATACATTTTATAAATAATTGTAGGTATGCCGTGCAGTGTCCGGTCCGCGTTGGATGCGAGTGACAAGGGATCGGTCGTCTTGACGTTCATTGAGGGAGGCCTATGTTCAGCAGTGGATGGATAGAGGCTGACGATGATGATGATGATAGCTACAGTATAGTTACCTAAGTAGGTAGGCGCTAGGTGATTCTTCTTCTCTATGGGTAATTTCAAAAGAGACTAGGTGCTATGAATAAAAGCGATCAATTATATTAAAAGTATAAGGGTTTTAAGTTAGAGAGTAAGTTTTCAACATCCTCTATTTATACAGCTCTTCACACTAAAAAAACTCATTGTTAAATTACGTAATCTACGCGAACGAAGTCGCGGGAAGAACTAGCTGGTTCTATATAAATCAATAATCAACGTTGCCTAGATCATGACCACGTATTTCTTTGTAGAGTTCGAATAAAATCAAACCTTACAGAATTAGTGGCGTCCGTATGTTTGGTAACCATGCTGGCGACCTCACAGTAGGTCATCCCTGTTGTGTCCTCGCCATTAAAATATGCGTTCGTCATTGTGGGCACCCACATTGTGAATCCCGTTGATCTGTAAATTTTAGGAATATTCAAGTTTTTAATGCTCTTTTAATGATCAATTTGCACTTGACTGGTTATATAAGTAATAAGTTAAGGTAAAGTTAAATTATTGTACTGTTACAAATAAACTAATTACTAATACTTAATATTCTCAGATGAGAAAGATGCGCTTACGCCCCGCGCGCGTTGGTGTGGGTAAAAAAATTAAAGGCTAATAATTAATGGCGAAGAAATAAGCTCTATAGTCGTCTATCGGGCTTATATGTTCCGTGAAAACCTGTCCTTCAGATATATGGCAGGACAGATAGTGTGATTACCTGGCTGGTTGCAAGATAGGCGACTGGAACTCGAACAGGAACTCGTTAATGTTCATGGGTGACGTTGGCAACTGACCGTCAGTGGTTTCGTCTAATGCCTATCCAATGAACTTAAAATATATCATATACAGATAATTAATATTTAAATTGTACTTACGTCATATAAGCACATAGGAGTATGAAATAGAGCTTCACCGAGTTCTTTAGCAGCGGGGGTCTGAACAGGGGCGCAGTCTGGTTCCACATTTGTTGCAAAAAGGACCCATCTGTGCTTATCTTAATGTCTGATGTCTCCAAGAATATAGACGTTACCTGTGATAAATAATTAAAATTAAAATAGTGTCTCGTTATTTTATGACTCGGAATAACAGGTTGCTGCTTTGCAGCCGAATTGGGCCGTCACGACCAGGGTGGTACCTCTCGCTCACATAATACCGGCGTAAAGTGACAGCTACGCTGTCGCGTTTCTTGTGATTTGTGAGATTCCGGTGGCCCATTGGGGGGAGGGTAACGCATCTGGATAACTTTTGGTTGTGCGGTTTTCTATGGGCGTCGGTAGTCACCATAAGGCTCCGAGTGCTCGTTATGACATAAACAAAACAAGCAACAGTCTAACAGTAAAAAAAACAGTCTAACATTAAAAAACCAAGAACAGTCAGTAAAAAATAGGACGCCCGAAAGAAGCGATGCTTTTGTAGTGTAAAGCGTAGGGACTAAACGCGCGCCACGTTTAGTGTGTCTGTAATATCGTAAGAAATACGGATAGAGTGACCGCGCGACAAGCGCCTATATATGCGAGTGCTCCGTATAGAAGCTTCGCTTCAAAAATGATAGCCTTATTTTTTGTTGTTCAATCAAAATTTATTTAAAATTGATCTTTTTTATATTAAGTATATAAATGTATAATTCTATAGTGCCAACATTCTTGTAATTTCGTTGGATTCAATCCTCAAGGTTTTAATATATTTATATATAGAAAGATATCGTAAATTATGGTTTAGTAGCGTATGTCTACAAAGCTAACTACTACTAAAGAAGAATCTTATTCTTATTGACTAGTATGTGTACCTAGCTTAATAGCTAAAGTAAAGGTAACGTAAAGGTAATCCTTTACGTACCAACAGATTTAATACAGAACTCTATATTGTTTAATACATTCTGCTCATTTTTAAAGTCTTAAACTATTTATTGAAACACTTACAGGGTAGGCGTGTTTTTCAAGTTTTGTATTAGAATTAAACATGATCTTCAGTATATCCATTGTCTTATGCTCTAATCCTTTGCTGAGAAGAAACTTAGGGCTCTCTTGCAGAAGAGTCATGCCTACAATTCCTATGACAGCTGGTAGGCTAAGGACCTGCATGAGGAGCCTCCAGGGACGGTACTCTAGTCCCAAAAAAGGTACATCAATGTGGAACTGAAGCTTAAAGATTGGTAGGGCGGGTACTGGAAAAACGAATAATACAAATAAGTTTAATTGTTTGTATCGGTATACATGTATGTCATAATATTATGCTATTGGAACGAAGTTCCTTATCTTTCTGTCTGTCTCTCTCTCTATATGTGTGTGTGTGTGTGTGTGTGTGTGTGTGTGTATTTTTTTTTTGTTTTTTATTACATTTCCTTCACTAATTAATCGAAAGGAACTTCGTTCCATCCGGGTGTCCCTTGTTTTCATCTATTTGGTACCTAACGACCGATCTTCAAATAAGTGCAAGCAATAAAAGATTCTCGAAATGCACTTAAGAAAGTAATGCCAAATGAGATACGATTTAGGACATACACCTATTAATTCTTACCACATTATTATTTTAATAAAATAAACCTAAAAAGATATCGACTAGAATGAAACATTACCAGATATAATATCTTCTAAAAATGTTAGAGTCACTGAAGCTCATCTGATCATCAGATCAGATGTGCTTCAGAAGGGACTGATATTTCTTTATAAGCCCTGAATGCAACGAGGCCGTAACCTACGTGATTTTAATTTATACATTAATGAGTCTGCAACTTGCCAATTGATGAAGATATATGATCCTAATGGAAATGACCTCCTCACACAAATATGTATTAATAGAAATCAGTTTTCTCCGTGCTTCAATTATTTTTTCTATTTTATTCTGACATCATTGTCTCTATTATTGAACTCGTCATGGCTGTAATGCAATGGTCGATATTTGCCCACGAAGCCACTGCGGCCAACTCCCGCATCCATATTTACTTACTTCTTATGTAATGAGGCCAATTATAGTGTTCAGTGAATGATGACGTTCAAGTTTTTTTTAAAAAGGTTCATAAGTTGTCTAGGGTAATTAGATCTACTGGTAACCGCATGTAATAGTAATATAGGATAATAGCTTTCAATATCATAATTTTCATACAGAATTAGTGTTTTTCAATATACATATATCCATACAAACTGTATTCGTAATCTTGTGCTATAATAATTGACCCCCGTATAAGCATGATCTAATTATTACTTACTATCAATTAAATTATTATCGATATTGAGTATCATTATATTTACGTCTTTGTAACAATTAATTCGTTGTAAGCGAAATTCCTATGGAAAATTTAGATCAATAATTTTGTACTTGTATTAGTTTTAAGCTCGAATAGAAATTCCAATAGGTAATATTGTTATGGCCGATTTCACTCGGTTGAGTATGGAAGAAATATTTTCTCTAAGTAAGTACCATTACCTACTAAACTACTAAACTATAGTTTCTGAAAATTTCGAAATATGAACACATAATATAGTTCAGGAATAATTAGCAAAAGAGACAAAATGGACACTTTCTTTGGAATGAAAATCTATCGGGGAATTAGAATACAAATGTACAATTGTACAAAAAGCTTCCTTAAGGCAAGCATTCGTATTTTTGGCAGTGTAACTCTCGATATTCTAATTCCCCGATAGATTTTCATTCCAAAGAAAGTGTCCATTTTGTCTCTTTTGCTAATTATTCCTGAACTATATTATGTGTTCATATTTCGAAATTTTCAGAAACTATAGTTTAGTAGTTTAGTAGGTAATGGTACTTATCTAACGAATTGGTATAAGTCATGTTGATTACTTGCATAGTTTATTTTATCTGATTTATTTTGTACTTATGCCGCATACGGCATACGCCTTTGTGTTCATTAGCGGCGTCAGTGTTTTCATCTCTTTTTTGCGCACGGAAGTAAATTAAGTTATCTCATCGAAAGTATGTGAAATGGGCGGAGCGAAAATAATTCCCTATTTTCGGGTGCCTCCCCTATTTTTGCTCAAATTCTTCTAGTTACAGGCGCGTTTAAACAATCACTTAAATTTTATTGTCTTAGCTGGTACTCGTGTAGATTGGAAACACAGTGAAAGAAAAAAGCAGTTACTCATAAACCAATTTCCGTCAATGTATGTAAATATATAATGAAACCAAGACAATTTAACCAAACTATATTATGAGCGTGAGCGACGCTGGTCTATGGGCTCGGTCTCTTGAGTGAGAGGTCCGGTTTCGATCCTGACCCCTGTGATGCCTTGAAATGGGTTTTTCTTAATTTCTAGTTACACCTGAACATGAGACCATCGCTTGCTCACCGGTGAGACCCACTCCCCCACGGGATGCCTCAGAGCATTTCCCGACGTAAAAAAAAATAAAAAGCGCATCAGTGAACTATGGCCCAACACCCTCCATGCCCAGCAGAGTGGAACATAATATAAGGGTTGATATTATATATTATATATATATGTACATATGCCGATCGGTTGTCTTAGTCTTCATTGAGAGAGGCCCATGTTCAGCAGTGCACGAAAAAGAATGATAATAATATAATATAAATGTACTTACTACATATAGCCAGCTGCCCAACCATAGTAGCGCTGGCCATGAGAAACATAAAACGACTCCTGTTCTGACGTGGCACCGTTTCTCCCAGGAGGACGAATGCAGCCGCGTTGGCTGATGACAAACTACATGGTTTTTTTTTCAATTACTTTAATCTCCTAATGTTTTATACAAAACATTTAATAAAAATTTGATATTCAGTTAATACAAGAGGAATGTGAAAATATTTTTAAACCGCGATCGATATAGTCAGTAAAAATTATTACAAAAATAAATTCCTATTTAACTTGAAAACGAGTAATATAGTTATAACTTCAATAATAATTAATTAACTTAGGTATTAGTAAAATTTCGCCCATCGTTGGATATCTAAGACCTCTTCCAACTATGTGGCACGAAAATAATATTATAATAACAAGTCGCAATATTTTTAAACCGATATTTCCTAAAAGAGCTGCTTCTTATGTCTGTAATTGCCACGCTGAGCAGGCGGTTTGGCAATCGCAGCGGATGATGAATTCGCATCGGTGGCACTGCTGCCTGCCGCCGATCCTATTGATGGTGCCGCCATCACACAGTGCGATCGATGCTTAGTGATCGGTCAGTGTTGGCGATCAGTCGTCTTGGTATTCATTATTGAGGTAGGCCTATGTTAAGCAGTGGATAGTTAGGGGCTGATGATTCCCTCTAATGTTACTAAAAGTAATTTATTTTTATGTTAGTTTGATGCCAAACCAAAGCGATACGTCTTAGGGACCCTCAAGAAAAGAGCATACTCATATTTGCAAGGTCGGCAACGCACCTGCTAATTCTGTGGTGTAGTGTGTGTCTGTGGATGTCGCTTATAACTTACCACCAGGTGCACCGACAGTCCATTTGCCTAATCTTCTATAAAAATAGCCTAGCCTAGCAGACGAGCAATCTGATAATAATGAGCCTACTACTACAAAAAATTTACTTAGGACAATCCCAGGCCACTCACTCATTGATGCGTTATGTATATTTTAGTTCTTTCTTTTCACCCAAAATATAATATTGTTAAACTATATTAAAAACAACAGATGTACTTACAATCCGGCCGAAAGAAATTTTAACACACATAGCGCCATGAAATTCGAGGCTATACTAGTTCCTAGGTTGAAGAGCGCGCCGATGGGCATCGCCAGCAAGAGCGTCTTCCGTCGACCCAGCGTGTCGGCGCACAGGCCCCACGCGTATGAGGATATCATTATACCTGAAAACGGTAGCGATTTCCATTAAATTTCCTGTATCCTTAATGTAGCTCTTTTGAGATAAGTTGATTCTTCTGCTTAGCTTTTACCAAATATGTCGACTTCCAAACTAACCGGGTTCTGCTGGATACCAGTATTTTAAATGGAGCGACTGCCTATCTGACATCCACAACCCAGTAACTGGGTAATACCCCGTGGTAAGACTGGTTGTCAGCCTGTCGGGCTTCTGACGACCCGTAACGACTGTCAAAAAATCGGTTGTCTGTAAAGTCGGTTTACTGACGATAGTTGAACGTTACAACGTCATATGAAAATGGAACGCCTCACAGGGAGGTAACGCCGCATGCGTCATGTTTTTTTTCGTTCTTGCAGCCGGCTCCATCGAATTACTTATAATTCGACAACGTCTTAACGTTGTCACGTCAATATCCACGAATGACAGCCGGGACCAACGGCTTAACGTGCTTTCCGATGCACGGAGGAATCTCGGTATGTAAAGATGGTCACCCATCAACGGATAAACGCCGGCAAGCGTAGCCTAATGCGGCCTGATGTAGCGGCCTGACGGATCGAACCATGTGGCTGTTATTACTTAACTACGAGGTCCTCGTTTTCAGATAAGTTCTTAATATATTTTAAATATAAAATATAATTATCAGTTTAATTGTGATTATCATTAAGATAAACATTGGGCTGATTAAAAGTTTCAAGCACCAAGCGCCAAAAAGCAAGTTAACGTTGTATTTTATAATTTACTATGGCTATTTTTACTTTTAAAGCTATACATATGTACGTAATATTAACATTATTTTCATTTTTATTTCGCGGAATGAATGAACTTTCGAGAAACTTCCATCACAATAATTTTACCAATCAAAGGTATGGCTGACAGGAGTCCCTGTTGAGACACTGACAGGTTCATGTCACAGGCCACGCTGGGCAGGAGCACAGAGAAGCCGAATATGTCGATGTACATCGCCAGGATGAGCAGGCAGCACACGCTGAGCATGGCATAGTTGTACATGCCAAAACCTGAAAGGAAAAATATATTGCTCTTGTTTGTGTTAGTTGGATAGAAAAACTGGCAGACGTGAACATAAACGATGGAACGAGCCCTGGTAACTCATTCACATGTTCCTGAGACAAGATGTTAAGTCTCGGTGCCAAGATTTACACTGATTATGCTTTATCTCCGAAACACAGCAAAGCTGTTTTACGGAAGAAACAAGCAAGTTGGTGGTACTCATGCAGACGGGAGCGCGGCAACGCGCATCCCTCCCACCGGTATCAACCTTCCCACAGGTCTCAACTCTCCCACCGGTAGGCGAGTCACCCAAACTTGACTAACATCCATCATCATCATTGACTCTTTTACCACCACTGGGCACGAGTCTCCGCGAAATAAGGCGAGGAGGGTGTTCGGAAGTATCTATACTATATAATAAAGCTGAAGTGTTTGTTTGGACGCATTTTCCTCTGAACTGACAATCGACTAAAAGAACATTCATGAAACAAGTTCACCAATACTTTGAGAGAGCTTTAAATGTGGAAGCTTATTCGGATCACTAGTTCATAAGTTCTTTGAATATTAAAACAAAGGATTCGATCTTAAAATACTCTATCTTGGAAGAGAAATTTATCACAATATATTTATGAATTTAATGAACATCATCAGCCCCTATCCGTCCACTGCTGAACATAGGCCTCCTTCAATGAACGGCAGGACATCCCTGGCCACTCGTATCCAACACGGACTGAATGAATGAATAATGATATGAATGATAATAATAATAATAATAATAATATATATGGACGCTTTCACACCATGATATGTTAGTTGAAATAGGCATACTGGCAAGCGTCACTCATTTAAGAGTTTCCCAAGGACTATCCGATTCCCAAGGACCTTTTTTTATTTTATTTTGTTGATGCAGTGGAAATGCTTTGCGCGTTCACCCGGGGATGGGTTGTCCCCGGAGATATGTGGGACTCCCGGCGCTCCCCCAGCGCCGGTATACCGCACTAAAACCACTGCGAGTTGCCTTCAGAAGCTTGAAGGGGAGTGTCCCGGATCCGACTAACACAGGACAAGGACTATCTGACCTTGTACCAGAGCCAGGTAACCTCTTCATGCATTGCCTATCCTGGGACGATGGTAGGTCTCGTAGCCAACAATAAAATTGTTTCCTACTCATCATATCCTAACAAAGGAAAGTTGCTTCGCCGAAGCACTAAGAAGTATGTGGTACCCATGCCCCCATCATGGTTCAAGCCTTGTGGTGGCGGTGCAGCCTAAGGTGAACTCATAATCTTGGGCGAAGCCAATTGAACAGAGTGAGCTCCTTTTTTACCCCTCTTATAAGAAAAGGTGACAAAAGAGCATGGGGGCAAGGATGGGAACCTCACCCCATTGCACTGTTCCGACGTTGGGAGGGGTTGTTCTATGGTGCGGGACACACCCTCTGTTGACGTGGCGTCGGTCCCTTGGGGGACTGACAAGCCATTGAGGTGCCCTGTTTCTCAACAGATCCGGGGCATCTTACCATCTTTCCAGGTGCAGCGAGTCCAAAATACCCGCCTGTGGAGTCACCCCTTCCCCACGGGATGCCTAAGAGCATTTCCCGGCGCAAAAGAAAAAAAATGTGGCACACATACAGGCAGGCGCGTCGACGAAAAACTATTCATGTATCATAATCTATAGAAATACTACTAATTTCTACGTTATAACGTAGGCGAAGCTGCGGGCAATAGCTAGTTGTAATATAAACCAATGACACATTTTCCTACTTATAAAATTCGTTTCCCACATGACATATATATACGTAAGCAAAGTTATTTTATGCTATACCTCCACATTTCTCTGTATCTTGCAAACCAAGCATTAAGATTACGTCAATCAGTTCTTAGTAAATTGGTCAAAAGTAATCCAGACAAAAATATTGTTCGGATAAGCATTTTATAGGATGATTGCCGATTGGTTTTGTGTACTTTATATTTAGTACATGTATATTTAGGAAGATTTGTGTGTCTGCTTAATCGGCAGGCGAGTTATAATAAGTAGTATTAATAAGTAATTTTCACATGGTGTAATTACACTATGGCTTATATTGCAAAGAACTTAAAATCTATACTAATATTATAAAGCTGAAGAGTTTGTTTGTTTGTTTGAACGCGCTAATCTCAGGAACTACTGGTCCGATTTGAAAAATTATTTCAGTGTTAGACAGCTTATTTATCGAGGAAGGTTATTATAGGCTATATAACATCACGCTGTGTCTTATAGAGGTTGAGTAACGCGGGCGAAGCTGCAGGCAACAGCTAGTAAGTTAATAATGTACTTTAGGATGTCCATACAATTTGTTTAATTCTAATAATGGCAATACTAATAAATATTATTTTTGAAAATATTTGTGTTATACATTGTATAACAATTACCGGATAAGAGGGATGCGCTGTGCCGCGTTCCCGGCTGCATGGGTAGGTACGTCTTGCTTGTTTCTCCCGTAAAACAGCTTTGCTGTGTTTCGGAGAGAAGGGCAAGACAGGAAGTGTACTGGCACCGAGACTTAACATCTTATGTCTCAGGATAGGCAACACACGGGTTGTTCTGTGGTGCGGGACAACCCCCCTGTGGAGGTGGCGTCGTTCCCTTGGGATACTGATTAGCCATCGAGGTGCCCTGTTTGCTTATTAGATCTGGGGCACCTCACTAAAGGCAGCATTGGTGGCACTCGCCGGGTTTTAGTGGGTAGAGCTGCGTCCACCTTAACATCTTTCGGGCGCAGCGAGTCTCACATACCCGCGACCCACTCTCACGCGGGATGCCTTAGAGCATTTCCGGGCGTAAAAGAAAAAAAAAGGTAATACATTGCCAGAATAGAAAAAAAATGAAATTTTAAGTTAATATTCTGCCTATTTATAGTCTTGCCTTGTGCCGGATGAAGAGGCAACGAAGAAGTACGATACCCTACGTATTTTGTTGTTGATATGTAAAAACCACGAGTTGACAACTACTTTCTATACAACTAGAAATAGATTTGCTTTCTTTAAAAGATTACATTTATAGGTAACATTTTGAACTCACCGCTCATATCGAGTGCGTCTTCGAAACTGCATTTGCCATGAATTATGTTTTTTTTTGACATTTCCATTTGCCAATATGAAAAGAGTTTAAAAATAGACGCCGCGTATGACTTCGATTGCGTCCTACCTTAGAATGTCGCGGAAAGATAGACTATTCACTAGAGCATAGATGTTATGCTCAAACATAGATGCAGATTTCAAGGAATTTAACAGTTTTATGAACTTTGTTTATGATGCAATTATAACAATAACAAAAAAAGGTGAAAAATTATCATCGTCCGTTAATTTAAGTTAACGCGGGCGAAGCTGCGGGCAACAGCTAGTTGATTAAATAAAAGGGATTGATTGTACATTATTCAAAACAGGAATAAAACATACTTTCAAAATATATTTTTAATTACCTAAAACCACCTAAAATAAACTTAAAAACTATATTAACAACTCGTATCACAGTCATTAACAATTTAACTAAGAAAGGTTTAATGATAAATAAGAATAGATTAATTCATTATTAAAATCTATTATTTAATATTTTACAAACAAGTTAAATATGAAAAAATGACTAGGTTAATGAAACAGCGAATGAAATAAATAATATTATAATAATAATATCTATGGACGCTTTTACACCTCATCAATCTGGTCCCGTGGTAAGTTCTCGAAGAACTTGTGTTAAGGGTACCAGACAACGGAAATATATTTAATATTTTTATATTATACATATATTTAAGATTTTTATTATATAATACACATATTTTATACACATCCATGACACAGAAAACTTTTTTGTTCCCTGGCGAGATTCGAACCCGCAACTTTCGGCTTGAGCGCCAAATGTTATGTAGATAGGAACGAAGTTCCTCATTATAAAGATATTAATTTCATGTTCTATTCGAGGTATAAAGAACATAATTATTCGGGTACCTATACATTTTTTATTATAATTTTTTTATTGAAAAAAATCAGACACCGCCGTAAAATAATCCCATAAACAAAAAAACTCACCTCAGATCGGAGGGATTCAAACTTGTGTTTTATTGCTAAGCAGCCCCAATATTGTAACACACAGCTACCGATCGCAGTGATGTGTCAGTCAAAAATTTGTATTTCAATTATAAAAGATTCAATTTGATTTGTTTCTGAGTAGGATGACGTCAAAAATCATACGCTTTTATTTAACGTTATGGACGTTTTTAGCCGGCTAGGGTATCCCTCCGCAACCCCCCATAAGGAACTTCGTTCTAAAAAAAAGTAACATGAATTCAATACGTATTATATTCATTATTTTAATCCTGATCATATGCTTTGATTTAATCTATTTAAGACAGGCGTTATCTCCAAATCTCTAAACGAACCATTTTTAAAGTCCATGATTAAACTAAAGCAGTCCTGAAATCTAAGTCCACGTCAGTGAAGTCGTGGGACACAGCTAGTATTCTATAATGATGCGAATTCTACAGACGACAACTGACATAATTTATCAAACGCATATAGAAGCAGTTGCATGGTTTATATTTTAAAAATAATTAAATATAATAACGACGAAACTTGTATTCAGTTTGATATTATATTTCTTAACCATCTACTAATAAAAATTATATGAGTCGATTACCATTAGAACGTTGCAGAACAATAACAAATCAAGAGAGAGATTTAAGTGAAGTACTTTTATTAAAAAGAGGATCTTAAATAAAAGGCTTGTTAAAAGAAATTAATTTCTATGAAGAAGGCAAATATGTCATTTTAATGGGCTTTGTGTGTATAGTTTGAAATAATTAAATATTGAATCTTATACTTAGGTTATCCCTTTTTGAAATAAAACTTCTTTACGCGCAACTAGAGGGTAACCCAGATTTTTCTGACGGAAGTAACGCTCAGGATAAGTATTTAAAAATAGTAATTAATTAGGATTATTTATTTCTAATTTTTGCAAACGGATGAATTGAGAATAGCAAAGTAAATATAATTTTTGGTTTAAAAAAAATGTATTAAATTGCACAGTAATATTTTTTGAAAATCTACAAGTGAATTTGATTATTTATACTTTTTAATGAATAAATAAATAATTTATCAATTTTCTAACGTTCAGTGTTCATTTTTTAAATAAAACTTCTTGAGGCGCGACTAGCGGGAAACCCAGATTTTTATGAAGTTTAACTTCAATCGCGCGTAAAGATACAGCACACACTAATTTATATTGATAAATAGTTTTAGATAGATAAACAGGTACAATATCGAAAAATCCCGACATTGTATTAATAATATCAACGTTAATTGAACTATATTTTTCCAACTGATGCTCCTGATGACAAATATTCCTACAAGTTTCCAGGGTATTATCCCTGGGAGGAAAAAGCGTCGAGAAAACTTGTTTGTGCTTTCAGCGCTTTAAAATTTAGATTGCGCAGTCACCACGCTACAAGACGACTTAGACATTTTACTAATTCGTTTAACGGTTGTTATTCAATGGACTACTATTATAATTAGTAAGTCAATGGTGTTATTAATTTTTATATTATATAATTTAATCTGTTGCTTTATAGTATTTTAAATACTTTTAAAATATTACTGAATTTTTTTTTAACTCCAAAGTAGGCAAAAAAGAGAGAGAATACTGCTAGTATCTCTCTCTGTCGGTAAAACTTAATTAATCAAGTTTTACCCTTATTTCCCATTAAGTTCTGTATTCCTAGTAATTCTGACGAAAATGGCGGATCCATGATGAAGCGCACTGAAAAAAGTTTTTTGTTTTGGAATAGGAAATATGAGTTTTTTTTATGGCACAGTAAAAAAAAGTATTTGTCAAAAAATATAAAAAAATGGTATGGTATGGTTCAAATAACCTGTGGGGTCGTATCATGGAGACCAATGGAGACTGGTTGAATTCTAGAGTCGAAATTTCAGAACTTGTTCCATCCACTTATGCCATAATGTGCTTTCATGACAACCCTTTTCAGGCACGTTTTTGCGACATCTGATCTACCAGGATTTCATAACTAGTAAGATGTCGGTAACGAAGCCGTATTGACAAGGATGTACGAATTGCGTGGGAGCCATTTTAAATGATACATTTTACTATAGCCGCTCTACACGTAGACAGATGCATAGGCAGACGGCATCGGCAGACGCGTCCACCGACGTGTAGATGAGGCATCTTAAGTCTTAACCACACCGATCAACAATAGCATACTCGGTATTATTGTTACAATTACGACACTGACTCCAAAAGTAACAATAATGACGTGATAAGCGCAAAGATTCTACATTATTAGCAGAAGATTAAGTTGATCGTAATTTATAACAAAAATGAAAGAAACGCATTACATAAACGCACGCATTTTAATTATTTACTTTTTAGTTTTTTATTTTTAAAGTGAAACTTTTATTACATCGTCTCAAACTTTTTCGTCTATGTGTTGCAAGTCGCGTGACGACCGGCCGCCAAGTTTTCCAATTATAAAATTAAGATTGATAAAACGATTTTTAAACCCTTAATTTTTATTCTAAAAATTTTTAGTTAAATGTCTATAATGTGAAAAAAAGTTTCACTTTTACCGTGGTTTCATAAAACCACACAATCCTTTTTTTTAAGTCGGTCTTAATTTCTTATTTTTTATTTAAAAAAAAAATGTGATTCCGAAATTCGATAACTTTATTAGTCTGAAATATGGGTCCCCACCATGGTTCAGCCCTTGTCGTGACCGTGGGGCTTAGTAGCCTAGAGTGAGCCGCTGCACCTTGAGAGAAGCGAATTGAGCCGAGGGGGCTCTTTGTACCCCTCTTATAAGAAAAGAGCAGCGGGCAAGGGGCGAGGACGGAAATCTCACCCTATTGTACTGTCCCGACGTTGGGAGGTGTTGTTCTGTGGTGCGGGACAACCCCTCTGTGGAGGTGACGTCGGCCCCTTGCCGGACTGACTAGCCGTCGAGGTGCTCTGTTAGCTTAACAGATCCGGGGCACCTCACCAAGGCGGCATTGGTGGCACTCGCCGGGTTTTAGTGAGTAGAGCTGCGTTCATTTACCATCTTTCGGGCGCAGTGAGTCCCACATACCCACCTGAGGTGACCGACTCCCCAGGCACGATGCCTCAGATAAATAAAAAAATAGGCTGTAAAAGATTATGACAACCTATACAATTTAAACGGCGCACAAAATGGCCACATGGCATAATTTAGAAGCAACATAATTTGCAAAACAAGTATTGCATAATCTTATCTTTTATATATATATATATATATATATATATATATATATATATATATATATATATATATATATATATATATATATATATATATTTCTTCTCTGTGCGTGTGTATGTCACTGAACTCCTCCTAAGCGGCTGGACCGATCTTGATGATTTTTTTTGCGTGTCTTCAAGTGGATTCGAGAATGGTTTAGATTCACAAAAAAAAAATATATTGTACAGGACAACGTCTGTCGGGGCCACTAGTATATAATATATTTCTTCTTTGCGTGTGTATGTCACTGAACTCCTCCTAGACGGCTGGACCGATATTGATTTAAATTTTTTGTGCGAGTTCAAGGGGATTCGAGGATGGTTTAGATTCACAAAAATAAATATTTTGTACAGGACAACGTCTGTCGGTGCCACTAGTCTTATATAAATAAATCAAACATCAAACTGTGTCTCCAGCGTTTCGCGTGCGGTATCGCGAGTCCACGTCATATAAACGTCAAACTGTGTCTCCAGCGTTTCGTGTGCGGTGTCGCGAGTTCAGAGATTTTATGTCATCTAAAAATATGCGTACCGCGCTAAAAGAAGTTTACACTTCGAAAACATACAGACGAATTGAGGACCTCATCTTTTTTTTAAGTTGTTTAACAAACGCCAAATCACTGCACTTTACATTGTCAAACTTAAATTTATCTATCGCGCTGTACAGTTTATTAACTCCACATTCAAAATTAAAAATATTCTTGAATATTATATCTGATTTAAAAATGCCACATCCAATAAGACTTCTTTTACGAACTCACATTTGTATTATTTTGTTCAAGAGGTGAGAAAAATCAATATTGGGCGCATGCGTAGTAACTTTGCTTGCTACTATGACAACGAGAATAATCCACCTCGTCGGACCGATGGGCTCCTGGTACAGCCGCCCACAAGTCAGAAATTTCCCTGCCCTGCTCCGGGGTTTTCCCGGAAGTAAACCTTCAAGCTTCCGGTTAGTAGGGCAGTACGGATAAGTTTTCCGCCCAAGTGACGTTTTCACTGAGGAAAGTCGGGATGGGATAGGAGAGGAGTTCTGCGCACATCTTACGCGCATGTCATTAAAAAGTACGTTTCTATCAACATGACATTTGCACCTAGGTTAGGTTAGATTCAAGAGATACCTTTGCCATGAGTTTTGTTACAAGCGTAAATGACATAACTATAGTAGTTACGTAAAACGCAACACGAATAGAAAACTAAGGTATGATAAAGTTTTCTATTTGTGTTGCGTTTTTACGTTAACTACTTATATACGTAACGTAACGTTAACGTAAAAACTAAGGTATGGTATAGTTTTCGATTCGTGTTGCGCTACTATAGTTATGTCATGTGCGAACTCATGGTAGTGGTACAGGTAGACATAATATCTCGACTTTACAACAACAAAAAATTAAGAAAAGATTAAATTATTGTATTATATTTATTAATCAATCTAGATCATTTCGATTTGAAGAAACTCAATACAATGAATGTAGGTATTTCGTTTTGATTTTATCATAAATGCTTTTAATACTTTTTGTTATTAAATTGGCAGTTTGATAAGGCCACCGAAGTTTTTTAAAGGTTTTAAATATCGAACATTACATAAATAAAGAAATTAAAAGCCCAAATCTGCTGTGTCCTCTCGTTCTGGTCTCCAATATGACTGATGAAGTAATATTTATAATCTGAATAGGATCCATATAAGAACATACTGTTAAAATTTTAAATATATATTTCTTCTCTTCTATAAAATAGTTTTCCTGTATAACTTCTGTTTAGTTTATACAACAAATTGTATTTGGACTCTTTGAGATAATAATAATAATCATCATCAGCCTCTATCCATCCACTGCTGAACATAGACCACCTTCACTGAACGCCAAGACGGCCGATCCCTTTGAATTAATATGAATAGGGGAATAGTACTATGTATCCTATTAGTATACTTTGGTACCTTAGAATAATTACACTATAGAAACCTAGTCCGGGGAGCCATTTTGAAGCAACTCACATGGAGCCATTCTTGCACCAAGCGCCGGGAAGTTCCGCAGTATTCTATATCAAACCGCGCCAAACGTGCAAATTTTTGCAATTAAATTGAGTCACAACACATCTGAATAACAAAATAAATGAAATAACATCACTTTTCACAGTAAATCTTTCAATATTTCGTAGTATCTTGTAATTAATTAGGTTTAAATAAATACAATTTTTTTCAATGCTCAGTATTGCCCGATTGTGAAAATATTTTTACTGATTATTTTCCCCCATTGATTAAATTTAAAACAGTTGCTACTGATATTTACGTAGGTACACGTACGTGACACGTTCTCGAATTAATGTGTTTGTGTGATTTAACGATATCAAATACAAACAGTTAAACAGTAATATGTATAACAACTTTACATTACAACTGTGTTTCATGCCAATAAAAAATAATTATAAAAATGTATATTTTACTAATTACCTACGGTTATATTTTCTTCGTTTCATATAAATAAACATTCTTGTAATATAACAATTATACATAATAAATAATAATATAGCTTGTGTATACATGGTTAAGTAAAGTTGTTATAAATTAATACATAAATAGATATGCCCACCTAGCTATTTATTAAATATTATTGCTATAACAAATTGTTATCAGCGGCCGAGTCATTTCCCGTTTTTGGGAAAACTTCACCACTACTGGCAACATTGAATCAATTTAGTGCTTCATTTTTGACAGCGCGCTTGTATGAAGACTGACCTTCTATAGTGTAATTATTCTAAGTTTGGTACTTTGTTGTGTAATTAAGACGTGCGTCTCCATTTTATTCTTAGTGTCTGTATTGGAGGTTGCTGCACTACATGACTACTGGATAAAAACCATCTCGAATAGAATATATAAGTAATGATTACTTATTATTGATTAAATAAAAGGGATTGATTGTACATAATTCAAAATAGGAATAAAACATACTTTCAAAATATATTTTTAATTACCTAAAACCACTTAAAATAAACTTAAACACTATATTAACAACTCGTATCACAGTCATTAACAATTTAACTAAGAAAGGTTTAATAATAAATAAGAATAGATTAATTCATTATTAAAATCTATTATTTAATATTTTACAAACAAGTTAAATATGAAAAAATGACTAGGTTAATGAAACAGCGAACGAAATAAATAATATTATAATAATAATATCTATGGAAACTTTTACACCACGTTAATCTGGTCCCGTGGTAAGTTCTCGAAGAACTTGTGTTACGGGTACCAGACAACGGAAATATATTTAATACTATTATTATTATACATATATTTAAGATTTTTACTATATAATACACATATTTAATAAACATCCATGACCCAGCAACACAGAAAACTTTTTGTTCCCTGGCAGGATTCGAACCCGCTACTCATTGAGCCACAGAGGTCGTCAAATATTTATGCTTATTGAATGTGATGAAAATTTTTATTTCTCTACCTTCAAAAGAAGGGTTTCTAAAATAATATGCATAATATGCTTCTTTAAAAGCATTACAAGAGATGTAATTTGAAGGTTCTGAGTACATGGAACCAGCTGACAGTCATTGTATTTTAGAACAAATACGACTTAGGAACCATTAAGAATTGAGCCACCTCAGCAATTGGCGTCGGTAATTATCATCAGAAGAACCAGCTGCCTTATGCCTTCTTTCTATTTTTATAGGGGTGCATCTTTGTAAAAGTTAACAGTCGACCCTAAGAACCAGCTAGCCAAGAGCCAATCAACAAACCAACACTAAGCATGGACAACTTAAAACTATATAATCTTTAGAAATTTCCTATTGCATTTCAGTCAAAATTCTGATAAAGTTTACGTTTCCAAATATATTTGATGATTTGCTAAATCTTGACTTACATTTTACTTTTAATTATGTAAAATCAGCTACTAACAGTTCTTTTTGTTTAAATTATGTAATGGAACAAAAGGCGGAATACTTAAAATAAGGCTGTACGTTTTTGGAATCATTGCAATTCTTTCAAGCAGGTTCGTGGGTTTCGTTTTGAGTGGCGTCTATCTTCGGGATGTCAGTTGATTTCTTTCTGCTAGGAAGAGTTAAGCAGATCAGAGCGCAAACTGTAATAAAAAAAAAATTGAAATTATGATATTTGCAGTTTGTTATTCATATCATCAGCTTATTATAAGTTTTTATCAATATTTTCTATGGCTGTGCATCAACTAAGGCTACTCCGATTGATTGGAGTTCGTATTATGTGGAATTTTTTGAAATTGCGATGTTTATTTACTAAAACTATTTATCAACAACCACACCCACTAAAATCATATTATTCGGTCCAATAAAAGTATATTTCATAAATCTAATCAGTATTTACACAGTGTAATGAATGATTGTAAGTAACTTGTTGCTGGCTATTTCCTTATATATTAGAAGAAATGGTACAGGGAGAAAAATAGCATTGTTATTTTATTACTACCTATTAAAAACTCTCAAGTACAGTAAAGAAGTAACTTACCAATAACAATACCGCCGAATAAGTAGAAACTAAGCCCACAATTTGTAGCTAAGAAAACACCGATCAAATTGGAGCCCGCCATCGAGCCGACTCGACCCATCATCATAGATAGACATACCGCCATGGCTCTGAAAATGGACCAAAAATATATAATATAAACTTTTATCATAAACGTTTGCTATGCACTTATGTGATCCTTAGACATCCAACATATAACCATAAGATAGAGTAATGTGAGACAAAAAATCCGAAACGAGTGATTTGCCACTTAAGTAATAGCAATTCACCAACCATCACACGGTTAACCCGAGCGCAGAACGGTCGGAGCGTCGCAGCACAAATTTCCCGGAATTTGTTTTCATACAAAACACATAAAATTACCGCTCTATTCCAGTTATATGCTTGATGTCTTTAGATTATATTGCTATTTCTGATTACATTTATAAATATGTGAAATGCATACATTATGCTTAGTTTAACCAAAGTTTCATACGTTTCGAATACTGGTTATCTAGTAAAACTCTACTCTACAATTATAAATCACTAAGTATAAAATGATAAATATAACAATGGACTTTAATAATATTTATTATAAATACCTATACTTCGTTGGGAATAGTTCAACGGTCACAGCATTCATAAGGCCTATACAAGCTCCGCACATTTGGAAGATGGCAAATAGAACTACTGCTAGATGCTGGTTGTACGCCAGATGCGCTGCAATCCCACACAGTCCGGTCGTGAACAATATCACCACGAGGATAACTTTCTTGCCTAGGAAGTCGACGAGAAAGCCGACGATGATGTACATAGAGCAGAATACGAGACCGACGTATATTGACAGCTCAAACGTCGCCGTGTTCATTGTATCATCGCATTCAATCTGAAACAAGAAAAAAAAACTAATCTTACTTAGAAATCTAATTAAAAAAGACCAACAGGATTTTTAGTTCTTGACGTTCATGGAAAGAGATTCTGCAATTATAATAATATAACTATTCTATGATATATTATGACATCAAACTGTTTAACCTGTGTCACAGTCGTATATTTTGAAATCATTTTAAAGGTTGGAAATGTGGACAATATTATATTGCAGTCGAGTATACAATAATGGACAAAAATTATTGCTGAGTCACAAAAAATACATTTATCTTGAAGCATTAATAAAAAATTTGCATTTAATTTAATTGCAAATTAAGAAAAAATATCTCAATCACTTAGTTGTGCAATCAAAAAGGTAGCAAAAGCAAAACAATAATTATGAATAATAACACAACACTGAAAAAGGTAATCATGGAAAAACAATGATTATAAATTTAGTAAACGGAAAAATGAAAGAGACTAAACATCAATAATCACGGCAAAGATTTTATGTGAAGTTTTGTGACGACGTATAATCCAAGAACCAAAGATCCTAACAGTCAGTATATCATCACGTAGACGTTTTATTTGATTGATAAAATTTGGGGGGATGTAATCACACTACTGGTATGTATTGACATAATTTTAAACTTACAATTGTTCCATTTCCGGGTAAGGTTTGAGTAGCGTCTAAAACATCGCAAATCTTGGATTCAGCTCCGTCGTGATTGACTAGTGAATTTAAGATGGTCGGGAACCAAACGTAGAATCCGTTCGTACTAAAACATTAATATTTATTTTTAGTTTCTTGCAAGTTTAATTCAACTATTACTAACGCCTTAGATGCAATACACAAATATATAAAAAGCACATAGTAGAATAAACCAGCTTCAATTTGATTTTAGTATTTCAAATTATATTATACAAGGTTGATAAAAGCGAGAGGCATTAAATTAAACTACATATACTACTACACATGCTTACGGTTAATCCGAAACTATAAAAAAAATAGTTTAAGAGCAATAAAAAAAAAGTTTTTCAAAGAACTTAAATACGTGAATAGTCAAAGTAAAATGTAAAAACTCTCTATAAACCTTTGTAAAATGTCCTTCGAATCTAAAAGGCAACGTCGCACAGCACGTTGCGTCTCACCGGGTGGAACAAACCGGAGCGGCTTTAAAACTTTAAAAATATCCTGTGACTAAACTATTGATTCTATTGGTCTAAATTTTGGTGTGTAGCCTGAAAATGGTACATAGTATATGTGGTTTAATTTAATGCCTCTCGCTTTTATCAACCTTGTATAACTATTATATAATTTTTTCCATGACTTGACGTAGATTGTGAGGCATTACTTGACTGTAGTAGCTCAATACTGTAATGTCTCTCTATAACTAGTATCTGTAGATTGTTTAGGTCATTAAAGTTCAGCTGCAACCAATATATTATGATACTTACGTTGCAAAAATTCCAAATTGTACAAAGCAGGTAAGGCAAGTCCATGGCAGTAAGGGTGATCGAAAAAGAGGTGCAGTTTGATCTCGCATCGAGATTAACACTGCTGCTATACCCTTGTGTTCGTTTGCTTTTGAATAATTATTATCAGTAGTGAGTCCTTTGACCTGCAATTAATATTTTTTGTATAATTATAATTTGAAAAGAGTTTGTAAACGATAAGAAATTCTTAATTTATAATATAGTGAAATTAACTTACTGGAAACGTTTCTATCGGCAGCCTCTTATTGTAACGATATATGCTTTTCAAAACATTCAAGCAAGCTTCTTGTTTACCACATGCATTTAAAAATTTCGGACTTTCAGGGAAGAATATTAAGAATATCGTGGCTATAACAAATGGAAAAGTGCAAGCTACTATTAGCAGGCGCCATGGACGGTAATAAATGTTTAGAAATTCAATTGGCGCAGAAAATTGGAAGGATAGAATCAACCAGGATACAGCTGAAAAACAAAGTTTTTTTAGGCATTAAAGTTAATATGGTACTTAGTGATGCACATTCACTTTATATATTTTAAGCACACCAACACTTGGCCTATCATTTGATTTTATTTCATGATGTACATTTTAAAATTATGAAGCCACGTCAATGCTTTTGTTCAATTTATTATCGAGATATCTTACCTGGTAACATAACTGTTCCAATACCAACGAATGAGGAACCGAAGGCCACCATTTTGTCTCTGTGATGTATGTTAGTGAATTCTCCAAGATATGTGTAAACCACAGCTGAAGGACCGGACATGCTGTAAAATAAAACGAACATTCCTTAAATGAAGATTATTTTTTTTGGAAATAGAAAAAAAAACATTGTAATATGAATCTATTATTCTAATTAAATGTAATATTGTTTGTCTATCAATTTGAAATCAAGATAGTTTATGTGTATATTCACTATAGTGAAATTGTTATCGTTAATCGATATAGATTATGAAAAGCAAAGGACCTTGTAGGGCACCTTGTGGAACGCCATCGTAGATAATAAAATAGTCGTATGTTATAATGACTAGATATTTGTTAATTTAATAGATAATGTAGTGACATTACCTTGATTTTACTTAGGTAGTTCAAAGTATCATGTAAATATAAAAAAAATGGTAATAAAAGGTGTCCTTACAAAATGGATGATAAGAAAGACAAGATGCTGAAGGATATAATGTCTGGTGCAAAACTGGCGAGGGTAGAGAATATGGCGGAAATCATCATCGACAGGAGCATGACAAACCGACGGCCCCTAGTGTCCGCCATCCAGCCCCAGAAGTAAGATGTGAGAATGATAGCTAAAAAAACAAAATTTTATTAAAACCAATTAGTTTTTTAAATAGATAGTAGGTATAATTTTATAGGTGAATATAAAGTAAAAGTGGCGCCTACCGATTTACTTTATTGCTAAACAGATTTACCATGTTCCGTCATAATAGAAAAGAACTAAGGGTCAAATAAAGGTCTGGCGCAATAAGGGACAGTCATGGGTGTAGTGTTTTGGTTTTTTTAAATGTTGAAAGCACATTCAATTAATGAAACTCGTTCTTACCTAGGAAAGGAATAGCGGCGAGCCATCCTCTCTGCTTCAGCGTGAGATTGAGGTCACATTGTGCTGCCGGTAACACATATCCGAGGACCAAGCTCTGCATGATCACTCCCATTAGAATCAAACCACTCACGAGCATGTGCACAATGTTGTAGGTACCAAAACCTGAAACAATAATATTTTAAATCAATATTCATGAACAACATTTAGTTGATTGGCCTTGAGCTCATATTTTGCTAAAATTCTTAAGACCTCGGTAAGAGCTGTACTTGGCGGATTTTAAGTTTGTAACAGGTAGCTGCCTCATTCAGAATATTATGGAAACTGTGTTTTGTTCTGTGTGTTCAGTGTCAGATTCATGTTGGTAGTAAACTCAAGGGGAATTATTATTTCTTTGTTTATAAATATTTTCAATTCAACGACCACTGCTACGAAAAAAAATCAATCGAGAGATAATTAATAAATATTAATCTTATTATATCCGTGAATATCCCCACCATGGTTCAGGCCTTGTCGTGGCGGTGGGGCTCAGTACCCTAGCTCCTAGACGAATTTATAATAAGGGCAAATAGATTCTGTCCATCTCTTTACGTCTAACCCGTTAATCGGATTTTAATCAAATAAGCTAATCAAGAAAGATTAAGACAAGGAAATCTTAGTCATTTATAAATGCTGTGAATTTACTTTGTTGTAAGCTTATGGAGAGTCCTATTTATTCCTTCTAGTTAACAAGCAGATATTGTATAGTCAATTATCATATTAGTATAGTATTGAGTATCCCCACCATGGTTCAGGCCTTGACGTGGCGGTGGGGCTCAGTACCCTAGGGTGAGCCGCTGCACTTTGGGCGAAGCTAATTGAGCCGAGGGGGCTCTTTGTACCCCTCTTATAAGAAGAGGGGACAAAAGGGCAAGGGGCGAGGATGGGAACCTCACCCCATTGTACTGTCCCGACGTTGGTAGGGGTTGTTCTGTGGTGCGGGACAACCTATCTGTGGAGGTGGCGTCGGTCCCTTGCGGGACTGACTAGCCGTCGAGGTGCCCTGTTTGTTTACTAGATCCGGGGCACCTCACCAAAGACGGCATTGGTGGCACTCGCCGGGTTTTAGTGGGTAGAGCTGCGTCCACTTACCAGCTGTCGGGCGTAGCGAGTCCCACATACCCGCGTGGGGAGACCCAATCCCCCCCGGGGAGCATTGCCTCAGAGCATTTCCCGGCGTTAAAGAAAAAAAACCGTGAATATGACTCAATATTTATTAATACTAATTACTATTTTAGTCAATACTAATTTAATCCACACGCTGTACATCAGTTTTTAACAAAGCATTGTGAAAGAGCATTAACCGCAGTTGTTTTTGATTACAGATATCGATAATATATTTTATTATTATAATATTTATGTTATTTGATTTTTTGTTATTATTGAAAAATTCTATTAATTTTGCTTATAATACTCGGATAGGACAAATGACGCACAAACCTCCTGATCTTATGATGTATATTTATATATACAGGAATTTACCCTTTTAGAGAGCTTATACACATAATTAATGAATCAGTTGCTTAGCACAAGTCCACATTATGTTATCATAATTCTAAAGATCTCTCGCCGTCTCGTCAAAAGAATTCTAAAGAAGGCTGCTTCGTCAAACAAATATACATTAGACGTGGCATATATTCTGATTCTTTTATTATTGTTTTATTTTAAATTCGACTTAATTAATTATATTAACTGACTGAGGGCCGATTTCACCAATGTCGTATAAATCTTATTCCCGGATTAAGTTGTTAATCACTCGCGAGTAAGCCCATTTTACGTTTTACCAACATTTAACCTAGGGATAAAATCTCTATACTAGAGTAAAACCTTATACCGCCGATTTCGGCCGAGTAAGCTGCTATTCCGAGATTAGTAGTGTCTCTACCATGTGTTGTACAGTTGTACATACTGTTTACTACAGCATTTTATATAACATTTCAATTTTATATAAGTACAGTAATATTGTGGGTTATTTAATGTTATGGTATATTATTAATTATTATTATTCTCTCAAATATTGTCACATTATAATTAATTAAATATGTCATATTATAATTGTAATAGATTTAAAATTAAATTTTATTAATAAAAAAAATATTAATCAGCATCGATATGTACATGCCATTATTTATAAGTACATATTAGTTAGCTATTTCACTTTTTTTGTTATTATAAATTGTGGTATAAAAATTTTGCTTCATTGATACTCTATCCGGTCTTTTATTTTAATTTGTAATTGTTTACAATCAACGATTTGTATAAAACAATATTATAGACTTGTATACACCGGTTAAAAAAGTGCAAAAGTTTCAAAACACAACAAAACCAAACCATATTAAAAAGCGCGCGGGATCACTGTCAGTGTCAATTGGGAATGGCGGGAAACATCGGGACGCGCGGTTGTGTTTTTTTGGTTTCCCGTTAATTAATTGTTATTTTGTGTTTTGTCCATTCAGAGTGGTTTTCTATAGTGTTCGTTTTAAAAACTTGATCTTTATATATTGTGATTGGTTGGCGAATCTTATGGAGTACCGTTCTGGAGTGGTTTTCTTAGTAGGGCTGTTCTGGCGGTTTTCTATAGTGTTTGTTTTAAAAACTTAATCTCTGTAATGTATAATGTGATTGTTTGGCAAATATTGTGGTGGACTGCCTTGTTTGGATGGAATGGGGAATGATAGTTGATTGATGGGGGCTAGAGGGGCGAAGCCGCGCTCCTTGGGGTTTCCCGCCATTTCTCCGTATTTCAGACCGAATATTGTAATTTGTATGGCTAATAGCGTAGTAGCTAATGCCTTTAAATGAAAATAATAATAATAATAATCAGTGTCAATTCAACTGTGAGGTATTATCCGAACAAATAAAAGAATACGCAACGCTATTGCGCAAGTATACGTCAAACTGTCTATTTTACTTGGGCGCATTACGCATTCATCAATTCTTTCGGTCAACGTCACAGAGTAACTATGCGAGAATAAGATATCTATAGAATAACGTGGTGAAACGAAATTGAAGTTAATCCTCGAATAAATCGACAGAGTAAAGTTATACTGGGATAGCTACTCTAGTGTAAATTCAATGTTGGTGAAATCGGCCCTTAAATAATAATTTTTGTGCTCCGAAAGTTATACGACTCTTCAAACATTGCGTTGTTATCCTTTTTAATGTCTGCCATACGCATCTTTGGTGTTTATAGATGTAATATATTAAACTAATAATGGTGCAATTAAAATGTACAAAAATAATCTTAATCTTTAGTATTAATGGGGCTGGTACCTCTCGTTCACATAACACCAGCGTAAAGTGACAGCTATGCAGTCGCGATTCCTGCGGTTTATGAGTTTCCGGTGGTCCATTGGGGGATAGGGAAAAGGAGGGCAACGCATCTGCAAAACTTTTGGTTGTGCGGATGTGTATCGATAGTCGCCAAAAGGCTTCGACTGCCGTTTGCCCTCAGAAAATCCTAAGTCAGTCAAACGGCAAACTGCCAGAGAAAACCCTAAAAAAATCCGAATCATATTAAGCGCATTAATTTATTGAATAATATGACATTAATGAAAACATTTCATACTTTATCGTAGTAAACATGTTATAATTTATGTTTAGTATTTAACATGGACTTAACATTATTAGCAATTGAATGAGACTTTACGTCAGAATAATGTTATGTTTTGGAAAATCCCATTATCTTATGACATAGATGTAACAGATTTAACAACAGTTGTTGTTTTCTAATGTATACGCGAATTTCACTTATTATAATGAAACAATTTTTACGGATTTTATCGCGGTTTATTAAGATTTTTACAATCCCGACGTTTCTGATACTTTACAGCAACCATGGTCACGGAAGGAGTGAGGTGTCATACGTTCTTATGTTACAAAGTTATTCGAAACTACCCTGACCCTATGTGGGACTCGCACCTGGGAGTGCCCTACCCGTAAACTAAATCCACTGCGAGCGCCTTCAGCCGCATTATGAGGGTCCCGGATAGGCATTCAACAGGATCACCTCAGCGACAGGCTGGCCCCGGAGAAGGCCAGACTACTCCTCTTAAGGGGGGGGACTACCCGGCTGCTTAGGCAGTCCCCGCGACGTCGTGTCATACTGGGCCCAGGTTCCCATCCTGAACCCGACACGAGCACAGGGGCGTTACTGGAGGCGCATTAAATAGCGCCTCCTGCGCACCCCCGTTCGTCGCCCACGATTCGAAACTACCCTATGTAACGTCGGGCTTGTAAAAATCTTAATAAACCGCGATAAAATCCGTATAAATTGTTTCATTATAACAGTTGTTGTGATTGTAGCAAGCTAGTGTTGTAATCTTGATACATGATCTAAATAAAATATCATAGATTAGAGCAAAATCCCGCTTTCTTCCGTAAATATAATAAATTTTTCTAATTCATTATACATATATATGTATTTTTTTTGACGCCCTTTGTGGTTCAATGGTTAGTGCGTTGGCGCTCAATCCGGAGGTAGCGGGGTTGGATCCCGCCAACAACACAACAAAAAAAGGGTTTGTCCATGACCCAGAAACACAGAAAACTTGTTGTTGTATTAAATATGTGTATTATATCATAAAAATCTTAAATGTACGTGCCCAGCAATGTATGTATAATACAAAAGTATTAAATATATTTCCGTTGTCTGGTACTCGTAACACAAGTTCTTCGAGAAATTACCACGGGACCAGGTTGACGTGGTGTGAAAGCATCCATAGATATTATATTATCATTATATTTAATATCTTACAAAAAAATAACTCAGGTTATGAAATTTACAATAATAAAGACCTTTATACTAAATTAGGACAAACGATATCATTGTGATCATTTATTTATTTGTGTCATATCTACATAATAATGTTGGTGACAGCGTATGTCCGTGCACTGAAAGAAATTCATCAAAAAAACTGATAGGAACAGAGCAATTTTTTTTTTCTTTAGATATTGTTTTTTGTCATAAAATTTCATTAAGTAATCTTACTTTAATAAACAAACGTATATCGAACGATCTTTTAATTGTATGAAAGTATACTTTTTAATGTCTGTTTTTTTTTTTCTTCAGCTAATACGAGTCCACTGCTGGACGTAGGCCTCCCCCAAGGATTTCCACAACGACCGGTCCTGCGCCGTCCGCATCCGCTGGCAGACAAATACAGGGTTTTAATGTAGCCGCATCATCGAATTTAACAAAACCGAAGCTACAGTTATTACCGAATACATTCAGTGTTACATTAATTAACTATATTTTTTAATTGTATGAAAGTATACTTTTTAATGTCTGTTTTTTTTTCTTCAGCTAATACGAGTCCACTGCTGGACGTAGGCCTCCCCCAAGGATTTCCACAACGACCGGTCCTGCGCCGTCCGCATCCGCTGGCAGACAAATACAGGGTTTTAATGTAGCCGCATCATCGAATTTAACAAAACCGAAGCTACAGTTATTACCGAATACATTCAGTGTTACATTAATAACTATATTTTTTGTGATTTTTTTTTCTAACGCTACAAATATTACGATTGGGCTTTTATTTTTATGTAATGATTCCTTAAAAAGAAAAACAAATCCTTTCATTTTCATTAGGTAGCACAATTTCTTGCAATTTTAATTCATCAATGAAGCAAAATTATTTTGTATTTTATGTTATTCACGTGTAGAATATTATTCACGTGTAGAATATTATTCACGTGTAGAATATTATTCACGTGTAGAATATTATCAAAATCGGGCCAACAGTACCCACAGGGGGTCGCCGGTGCAATCTCTGACCGAGATAGACTAGCTGTTTAGATGTCGCAGGCCAGCGATCTGAACTGATCTACGTTTATCAGAGCACATGCAGAACTAATGCGATATTTAAAGATCGTAAATATTATTATTTGCGAATAATAAACGGGCATTAATATAATTTACTGACGCGCGCAATCTTGGGGTTAAGTAATCAATAAGTACTTTATAATTACAAAAACGGCCTAACGCCCCTAACGCCTGCACAGATGGGGGCATTATCTAATCTCCCATCTGTGTTTGTGGCCTTGACGAAAGCACTGCAGACCACATCCTTTTTAATTGTTCAAACATAACAGTTTAACTGTATTACATTCTCCCCCCCTGTGTGCCCAAGCCCATAGATCATAAATTTCTGTAACATGGTCCATAGATGTTAATTGCTCGCTCTCGAAAAGTATAAAATATTCTCCTGATATTATTAGTATCAGGATAAATGTGGTGAAAAAAACGCGTCTCTTATCTCCACTCCATGCCTCCTTCAATCAATGGCATAAAGTCTACTCACAAAGTAATGAAATCATCTTCTTGCAGGTCGACCGACAGCCCCACCATGGTTCAGGCCTTGACGTGGCGGTGAGGCTCAGAAGCCTAGGGTGAGCCCAGCACCATGGGCGAAGCTAATTGAGCCGAGGGGGCTCACCTCAATACTGTCCTAACGTTGAGAAGGGTTGTTCTGTGGTGCAGGATAACCCCTCTGTGGAGTTGGCGTCGGTCCCCTGAGGGACTGATAGTCGTCGAGGTGCCCTGTTTGCTTATTAGACCCGGGGCACCTCACCAAAGGCGTATTGGCGGCACTCACCGGGTTTTAGTGGGTAGAGCTGGGTCCACTTACCAGTTTTCTGGCGCAACAAGTCCCACATACCCGCCGAGGGAGACCCATTCCCCGCGGGATGCCTCAGACCATTTCCCGGTGTTAAGTTTTGTATACCCATTTGTAATTATTGTGATTTATTGAAATCGGAAATCAATTTCATTAATTCATTTCGGAAACCGATAAAGCCAATTGATTGAACAATCCTTATCAGAGACGCCATCGTAAGTCTGAGGACATTACTGAAATACTTAGGTTAGATACAAATAACAATAGATAAAGATAATATATTTTCAATTTTAACCTTCTGATGATAAAACGTTTTTAATAGTTTGATAATCCTTTTATCGCTTCTATATTTTTAGTATCGATGGGGTTTTTTTTAATATGATGGATAAATTTAAGGAAAAAACTAACCTTGGTTGGGTTAACCCCCAATACTCAAACGAATCTCAAATTTAAGACCTACTTAAACTCGTGTTGTCCCACTTTTTTCTTTGAATCTGACATGTCGTAGCATTAGTTTAAGTACGTGTTAAATTCTCTTAAAACTCAAATACCTATAATACAGGCTGTAACAGATTATGACAACCTATAAAATTTAAACGGCGCACAAAAGGACCGCATGACATTGACATTTCAGTGTGTTTGACTGGTTATGTAAACAAATATTGCATAATCTTATATCAATAAATCAAACATCATATAAACGTCAAATAACGTCTCATAACGGTGGTAACGGTGACGTGAATACAGAGATTTTATCTCATCTAAAAATATACGTAGGTACCGCGTCTAAAGAAGTTTTCACTTCAAAAATTTGTTGTCGCCTGTCAAATTATATTTTGTAGTTTAGGCGTCGACCCCATTGCGCGAGGTCTAGCGGTCAGAGTTCCGAGTTCTGCGTTCCGCGTTCACAATAATTGTGCATACTGCGAGCAGTGTAGTTTAGGGTTCAGTAGGTAATCCTCACTTTGTCTTCGGAAGATAAAATTCTATTATTTGGAGCCTTGCCAATTCAAAAAATAAAGAGAAAGTAGGGAAAGGTGGTAAAGGAGCACATGAGCTTCAGAAGTTTAAAAGAAAACAAATAAATTGATTATTCTAATCAGTTATTATTTTAATTGATTAATAATCTAATAATATTTGCCCTCTTTGAAAATTTTTATAGTACTCGTCGTCCATCGTCGTCGATCGTCGTCGGACATTGTAGTTGAACTAGTTTTCGACAAAAATATAACTCCAACAGAACGTGCGTTCACTTTGACCGTCGCGGTCGCGGTGTGTAGGATTATAAGACACCACATAGGTTACAGTGAATGCGGAACGCAGAACTTGGAACTCTGACCGCTGACCGCGCGCAGTGGGGTCGGCGCCTTATAGATTTAATTTAATATCATTTGATGATCGTAATAGTATGTTATATGCATATCAATAGAATATTCCTAAAAATATAAAATAAGCTGGGCTCAAGGTCACATTTAATCGGTCCTATCATATCTTTTGACTATGGCGCAACTAGATAGGATTTCTAGAAACAAACGATGTTTTACAGTGACTGAGTTTATTGAAGGGGCCTATATGATGTAGGACAGAAGGAGGCTTGGGATGTAAGATGTTGTGATGTTGATGATGAATATGTATTGATTTTTACTAAAGCCTTAATCATCATCATCATCACCCTTGCTAGTCGCATCCAACGTGGACCGGCCACCGCACCTTTTTCTTTTTTCTTTTACGCCGGGAAATGCTCTGAGGCATCCCGCGGAAGAGTGGGGACTCCCGAGGCAAGGCGAGGTAGGTACAAAGAGCAGCTCCCTCTGCTCAATTTGCTTATCCCAAGGTGCTGGGCTCACCTTAGGCTACTAAGCCCCACCACCACGACAAGGCTTTATTCATGGTGGGGTCAAATAAACACATAGCTTAGCACACTACATAGCACGTTGAGCTACGGCAAACTTAAGGACCAGTTGTAAATTTAGAGGCCACAATTCAGCTCCGTAGGTCATCACGAGGAGAACGCATTGGTTGAAAATTTTCGTCTTCAAACCCTGCGGTGTTAAGCCTTAATGTTGTTAGTAAATTAAAAGGAAACATCTTGAGGAAACCTGCATGCCTGATCAGATTGAAAGTCTTTGAAGGTGTGTGAAGTTAACCAACCCGTATTGGACCAGCATCGGTGAACTATGGCCCAAACAGCTGATTGAATCCTCGCCTGATTTCGAGGAGGACACCCGTGCCCAACAGAGGGACATACAAGTAATATAAGGGTGTATATATTTTATAAATTAAATATATTTTTGCATTTTTTTATTTGAATTATATTATTTACCTATAATGTTATCTGGTCATGAAAATATCAAACCCTATCTTACCGGTGATCAACATAGCATCATCAAGGGTGGTTATGGAATGGGTTTCCTTGCCACCCTTATCCCTTTTCTCCAAAATGGTCATTTTGTTTTCCTGAAACAAATTTATTAATTAGTACATTATGTCACTACACATGCATTGCAATCGCTTCAGTTAAACGTCTCTTAATATGAGAACAGGAATAAATAAATATAAATAAAGATTAATGAATAAGCACACCACGTTAAACTAGCCCCGTGGTAAGTAGAACTTGTGATACGGGTACTAGGAACGGAAATTTATATAAATACATAGGTATATGTATATACACGTTCAGGACGCGGCGCAGACGTCTATATACGTCATATTATAAATTATCTCCACTTGACGGGATTCGAACCCGCAACCACTGCGTAATGTATCCAGTAGCCTGTAATGTGACCATCACATCTAAGAAACCACATTGTTGCGTTTGCGCTGGTTTGGCTGCGTGTTTTGGATTGAGATGTGAAAAGCAATGCAAAAAAAAACCGCTTGATATTTTGTGTAAGTATATTATTTTCCACAACACTAGTTTTACAATTTTGTTAATAGCGTGCGTCGAACAGAAAATGGAGTTAAAAAGTTTAGGTGTCAACCTCTGTGACGAGGCAGTCAAAATTCATCATGTCATCGGCATCCTATATGTAAGACCTCTGCGTAATGACGCGATATTTGACCAATCGAATGTCGAGTTCGGATTGTGCGTTAACATAATATTATATCCATGACATTAAAGAAATGAACCTACTGCCTCATTGAATTTATAATACAAATAACAACAACGCGCTCTATTGAAGATAGTTTCAATGGCGGTTATTAATATAATTACTAATTACATTTATATTCATTGTATATAATTTGCACTGCTATAATATAATCTCGTGTTGTTTTCATGAACAATATTACTGGAAATACAAGGAAAAAATTATGTTTTTTTATGTATACGTAAAGAGAAGCCTTTGTACCCCTGAATAAGGTTTGCAGAGAGTGCGATTATGTATTGTTCGAATTTGTAGATTTTCAATTAATTTGGTTAGATTACTGGTAATACTCCGATCGAGACATATTTCATTAACAAGTTCGATAACACGATGAAAAAAGTGGATTCACAAAATTGTGATTTTCGCTGAGTGGAAGATGCTCAACACATTTTGATGGAATATTATGTCAAGTTCGTATAAGAAAGCTACTAATGGGGATCCCCACCATGGTTCAGGCCTTGAGACGTAGCGGTGGGGCTCAGTAGCCTAGGGTGAGCCCAGTACCTTGGGCGAAGCTAATTGAGCCGAGGGGGCTCTTTGTACCCCTCTTATGAGAAGAGGGGACAAAAGAGCAGGGGGCAAGGGGCGTGGACGGGAACCTCACCCCATTGTACTGTCCCGACGTTGGGAGGGTTTGTTCTGTGGTGCGGGACAACCCCTCTGTGGAGGTAGCGTCGGTCCCTTGGGGGACTGACTAGCCGTCGAGGTGCCCTGTTTGCTCATTAGATACCCATCGCCACAGGACTAAATACTCGGAGTCAAGTAACGGAAGCGGTCAGATGCGCAGGATATGTTAAGGTGAACAAGAGTACGGCGAGACACAGGTGCACGTTCGTCCTTGTCCTTCTGGACCCGATGGAACGACAGGAGAAAGACTCAGACAGATGGAACAGTATCGCAGTGAGAGAGTTACAAGGTGTCAGTACTTTCTCACACTCCCTTAATCGCCTCTTACGATACCCACGGGAAGAACCACATCGCTATAATCTCAGAGTAACAAGCTGTCAAACCTGCAGGCTCGTGCATGCAGGTTTCAGTTGTACTCCTCCTCGACAAAGTATATCGAGAAGTGCACCAGAACAACAAAATCAAACCACTCGCCTTATAACATGTTTATGTTCTAGACAAGCGTGCTCCATCGTCGGCTACGTCATCACTTTCTATCAGGTGAGACAGTGGCGAAACGCAAGCCTATCAATCATTAAAAAAAAATTGTGCTACTTAACCATTCATCCTACTTATTTAAAACTTATGTGAGTTCTTTGAAAGAAAAAAAAAATACGAATAAAAATATATCGACATATAATGCCGAACAGTTTTCTTTTTATATAGTTTCTAAAATCACATTTTTCGTGATAGGTTTTGTATTGATAAATACGTAACACGGTTATAAATTATAATACACAAAGATTGATTCAATGGTCTTTCTCAGGGAACTAGCTTTGGAACGCGGTGGTAGTTATTACTTATTTGACGTTCAAAAGAGTATCTTACTCTTATGCACAATATTGATTTTTATAGTACCTATAACTATTGTTTTCTTTATAATATAATTGATTTTTTAATAGTAATAGTTCTAATATCATAAGTAATTTTACAATCAGTATTATAATGATATCTTGTTAGCCTGTATAAAGCAGATATTGAAGGACCACCGTTGTTAAGTGGCATTGCGGTATGCGGTAGAACAGTTTATAAATCTATTGTTTCAGTGTTTGTGAAAATAAGTAGTTTTCCGTAATGTTGAAATTTAGGATTGACTTTTCCGCAAATTAGCATAAAATAATGTGTAGTAAATCCAGTAGACATTTCAAACGCTTACAAAAGTTACGAATGCCCTTCTTTGATTAAGAAGATTGGACTATACCGAGTTCAAAACTGTACCTATAGCTAGGTTTATATGTTTTAAAGGGTTTGAATGCGCTAAGCTCAAGAAATACGGGTCGTATTTAAAAAAATATTATTGCTTTTTAAAAGCATAAATTTTAACAAAGGCTTATTTATTTTTGAGAAAAGTTTTTTTTAAATTTCGTGGCGAGTGAAGCCGCGGAAACAGCTATTACGGGTATAGAATCTGGCCTTTTGGCTAATTGCTGAATTAAAAAAATCTGAATTCATGTATATTAGGTTATTTATAACAGTTTTTTTGGCATGTTAAATATGGTCAAGGAGAAAGACCTAGTAGGCCTGCCCTAAATTATTTTATATAGTTCTATAAGATCCTATGTAAGAGCAGTAGATACACTTTTAGGAAAATAAAAAATTTATACATGACACATTACGTTACATTTTCTTTACGTAAATTGTTATTTATTGGATTCGAACCTGCGCCGTATCCTTGTTCAATTACTCACTTGTATTGTGAGATTGCTTTCTTACGATTATTATACACGAAATAACAGACCAAATAATATTATATACCTACACATAACACACTAATGACTGTCCGGTTGGTAAGGCGATTGGGTTCCGTACCTACTCGCAAAGATATCAGGCCCAAATCCCGCCAATTTGTAAAATCAGTGTAATGATTTGATTTTATATAAGATATTAAATTAATTATATTAATTAGCAATTATCCCGCGAAAAACGCAGTCTTTACAGCAAATGTGTGAGTGCACGCATATGCATGCATATAGCACCGCCCTCCTTTCCCACACTGCATATGCGTACACTCGCATGCACCACCACCCCACATGCACCACAACCACAGTAAAAGACCACCACCAAACAATCTACGCACGTTTTGCCCCGACACCGAGGCATCCTCAGGATGTAGACTCTACGATTAGCAATCGTTAAGTGACTTGCAGGTTTTTGCTACGATTGCTAATCGTAGAGTCTACATCCTGAGGATGCCTCGGTGTCGGGGCGAAACGTGCGTAGATTGTTTGGTGGTGGTCTTTTACTGTGGTTGTGGTGCATGTGGGGTGGTGGTGCATGCGAGTGTACGCATATGCAGTGTGGGAAAGGAGGGCGGTGCTATATGCATGCATATGCGTGCACTCACACATTTGCTGTAAAGACTGCGTTTTTCGCGGGATAATTGCTAATTAATATAATTAATTTAATATCTTATATAATGGATTTCCGCAAGGTAACGCCTGATTCTATTAACTAGATTTGATTTTATATAGACTATGTAAATAAAGGAAAATTGAAGCAGTTTGACTGATGTAGCCTGCAACGTTACAATCACTTTTTATTTTAGTTCCTAACACCCGTAACACATTCCCACAAACATACCATGATTGTTAATATCCTATAATATTAAATAAATATAAGTGCACAACTAACCTTTTCACATACAATGAAAAAAAAAATCTACTAGTCCATTTACCAGTGTCGAGTCCTCTAAGCCACTAAAACAACTAACCCTAGATTGTGAGGCGTCTGCCTTACCGTGCGATATATAGCCATTTATATCGGAATGTTTATATTGTCTTTTTAAGATAACACGCCGCAGGAGCTCTAATAGGGTCACATATATTATAGTGGAATATTTGGTTAAAAATATATTAAAATAACAATAATAGAAATCATGACCTATAAAATATGTTTTGTTATTACGCTGCGTCATTGCTACGATAATGGTACGTTTTACGCGAAAAAATACGTATCAACGTATTTTTTCCATTACGCCGCTTATCATATTTTTGTGTGTGTAATTTTCCATTCATGAAATCCGCGAGTAAAAGTATAAAGTGAGCGGTGATAGCGTTAGTTGGACCCGCAAAACATAATTTTCATCCGTTATTATACTTACATTTTGTATCATATAATTTTAAGTAATTTTAATAAACTGTAATCAAAATGATTTTAGAATTAAAAGTATAAAAGTGTTTGAATTTTTATATAAAATCTTGGATATGAAGTGGAATATAGGCTGATTTAGAGTTTAGATTTTTTTCTCGATTCCTTAGATTTTAGTTTCCTAATATTAAACGCATTACCATTGCGACAAAATAGATTTATATATAAGCTTTAATAGCTTTCAAGTTTGAAACCTTTAAGAGCGTCCTGATAATTAAGCTGTAAAGGGAGGAATAATAAATTAAGTTTAGCAAAATTTACTTTTTTGTAGCAATTTTTTATTCATATGTTATTAAATTTGAAGCCACAAAACCTAAGATTTGATAAAATTATTGTAATAATGATAAAGTTTATACCTAATACTAGATACCTAATGCCCGCGATTTCATCCGCGTGGACGTTATCTTAATAATGTTATATTCTACTAGTATATAGATACCATTTACTGTTTTGCCGCCTTGAGCATAAATAATCAGATCTCAAGTCAACCCCTTTTCAGCAGCTTTCAGGGTCTGACCTTGAAACTTGTTTAATCATTGCAAAGCAAGCGGCTACTAGGAATGTGTGGAACTCAAAAGTCAAAGGGGAAGTTATTTGTGAAGAGTTAGTATACGCGGAGTAAAAACAGTTTTACCTGAGCCACACATGATGAGAATCTTAGCTTCGATTATATTTTTTTGAAGAGCAGTTACTGTAAGCCGAGTTGCATTGCATAATTTAGGGGGAACAAGGTTCCTCGGCAGCATTATCGGTACACCGACTTTACTTTATTTTGTCCGCAGGAAGACCTTTTGCAGTGTGTGTATTCAGAAACTTTACTGGATAAATTGTAGTACTGTTATTATTAAGGACGCTAATTCAAGATCTATAAACTACCTTATCCCCAAAAACTTCGGCTAATATTTTCTGGTTTATAGCAGCGGCTTGGTCATTTCTTGAAGCGAGTAGGTATGGCACGTTCACATAACCAAGAATTTTCCCGATGTGGTATACTTGACAGGTCAACAGAAGAAGAAGGAAACATCACCTGAGCGTGCTCCTCAAGAAAAATTGCCCTATCCAAGTTTCAATAGACCTTCGACTGAATTACCACCTAGCTATACTCGCATGCTAATTGCTAAATGAAGCTTTTTATTAGAGGCCAGAGGTAAGAACACTTCAATGAAACTTTGATTTCATCGGTCTTGTCCCCTGAAGAGATGACTTTAGCGTAGTACAGAAATGAGCAGCGCCATCTAGTGGTTTCTTTTTACATCTAAACTAACTACTTAACAATTTAATTCTATTCTATTTTATTACTAGTTGTAACTCTATAAATACTTAAATAAAAATGCGTGTGATGCGTACGCTGCGCACATGTGGACGTATACCTTTATATTACCATACGTTAGCTCAGTGGCTTAACTAACCCCCACTATGGTCCAGGCCTTGTCGCGGCGGTGGGGCTCAGTAATCTAGGGTGAGCGGTGCACCTTGGGCGAAGCTAATTGGGCCGAGGCGGCTCTTTGTACCCTTCTTATAAGAAGAGGGGACAGAAGAGCAGGGGGCAAGGGGTGAGGATGGGAACCTCACCCTATTGTACTGACCCGACGTTGGGAGGGGTTGTTCTGTGGTGCGGGACAACCCCTCTGTGGAGGTGGCGTCGGTCCCTTTTGGGACTGACTAGCCGTCGAGGTGCCCTGTTTGTTTTCTAGATCCGGGGCACCTCATCAAAGGCGGCATTGGTGGCACTCGCCAGGTTTTAGTGGGTAGAGCTACGCTCGTTTACCAGCTGTCGGGCGCAGCTAGTTGTGGGACTATGTATATGTAATGTGGGAGCATGCAAGTTTCTTCGCGATGTCGGGCTAGGATTATATCAGACCTTGGGCATGGTGCACCTTGAGCGAAGCTAATCGGGCCGAGGGGGTTCTTTGTACCCCTCTTATAAGAAGAGGGGACAGAAGAGCAGGAGGCAAGGGGTGAGGATGGGAACCGGGCGCAGTGACTCCCACATACCCGCGTGGGGAGACCCACTCCCCCGCGGGATGCCTCAGAGCATTTCCCGGCGTTAAAGAAAAAAAAAGTGGCTTAACCAACATGAGGAATTTAATGTAGTAGTAATATGTTTGAGGTCAATACACTTCCAGATATCAAAATATTATAAAGGCCTTTGACCTCTTCCGAAAATGTTTATCTTAAGCAGTTCCTCATAGTGATTATTGCGATATCAAATATTTAGAAGGTTCCTGAAAAAGCGTTTTAATATTATCGTCATAATCATTTGTTTTTCATAAACATCACGCATGATGATAAATTAGAATAAATAGCTGATAAGTGTTGTTGTCATAGGAATTAGGACTTTCCTCAAACTGTTTGTTTTGAATTCATTGTTGATGACAAAAAGATGACAATAGAATAATTTGCATACAACAGATTATAGTTAAGTAAACATATTGAAGTGTGCACACTTGAAATAAATCCGGTCTTTAAAATAATGCGAATGTACAGTACGACTTAGCAAAATTAACTTTGATTATGAAATAAAATTAATGTTTAAATAATAGCAGAATCTATATATTTATCTGGATTCTGTCAGTATGCACATATGCAATTTTATAATAATCACTTTTTTGCGACTAACATCATTCTATTATTTTTTGTCTGTATATCATGGCAATCTTGCCGAAGTTTGGTATATCCTAAGAATATGCATCTGGCCGAAAGATAGGTCATAATATTATAATACTAGCTGACTCGACAGACATATTAAACAAATACAAACATAACAGGTGCGTCTGACTTGCTATATATAAATGATCAATAAATGTTAATACTTATATAATAATAACAATAATATATTGGGACAAATCACACACGGCCATTTGATCCCAAACTGATCAGACCTGTATTATGACAACCACACAATTGATACATACTTTTATATTTCTTTATAGATAAATTACATCCAGACACAGAACAAATGATCATGCTTATCACACAAATATTTGTCGTGGGTGGGAAATCGAATCCACGACCTTTAGTAGTCAGGGTCACTAACCACTAGACCAACAGGCCAGTCAAATATGGTTAATAAATGTAAATAAATTATTAATAAATGTTAAAAAGGGTTCCTTGAGTCATGCATTCTATTATAATTACCTCGACACGTGCAAATTTGAAGTATAGTAAGTTAGTATTGAGACTACGAATGTACGAGGCACGCAGCTGCTGAGATTACGCTATTGGTTGAGTAGTAAACATGTGTCATACATAATTAATAGACTACGCAATATTCTATAATCATTGTATTAAATATGTGTATTATATAATAAAAATCTTAAATATAAGTATAGTATAAAAGTATTAAATATATTTCCGTTGCCTGGTACCCGTAACACAAGTTCTTCCAGAACTTACCACGGGACCAGATTGACGTGGTGTGAAAGCGTCCATAGATATTATTATTATTATTATTACAAAGAGGTATATATACAAGGTATATATATAATATATTATAAAAAAAAACTTTTATGGATTTTATCACGGAAGACACTCTCACCTCAGCTGACATCTCATTTTTTCTTTATACATTGCGGGGTACCACAGGGGTCCGTCCTTGGTCCACTTCTGTGGAATCTTGCATACGATGCTGCTCTACGTGTCGCTTTGCCTGATGGTGTCAACATCATCTGTTTTGCAGATGACATGCTGATACTAGCCTTCGGGGAGACCTTTCACAGTACCAAAGCGCTCGCCGAATTTGGGGTGGGTATCGTCGTCGACAAAATCTGCGAACTGGGCCTACGTATAGCGCCTCATAAAACCGAGGCTCTATGGTTTCATAAATTGCCTAGGAGCAGAGAACCGCCCAGTTTGCATATTCGAATAGGCGACTCGGAGGTTCCAATCAGCCGGTTCATGAAGTACTTAGGGCTTACACTGGACAGTCGCTGGGGCTTTGAAGAGCATTTTAATCGCCTTGTCCCTCGAATCGACAGGGTAGTGGGTGCTATGCACAGACTGCTGCCAAATCTCGGGGGGCCAAAGGAGGAAGTTCGTCGCCTGTATGCGGGGGTTTTTCGGTCGATGGCCGGACTATGAGACCTATTTGGTCTCATAGACTTTCGGGTGTGCGCCAATCCAGGACCAAGTTGCGTAGCCTACAGCGACGAATTGCGATACGGATCGTACGAGGATATCGCACGATATCCTTCGAAGCAGCGACTATTTTAGCGCGTTTCCCACCCCTGGATATCTTGGCGAACATGGATGCCAGGGTCTATAACCGTATGCGTATATATCGTCTAGGAGGCGAGGGTGCGTTGCCAAATACAATCAAAATACAGGAACGGGACAGAGCTTTCGCAACGTGGCGAGCATACCTCCGGGAGGAGCGTTATGCACGTAAACGCGTTGTCGAAGCAGACCTGCCGGTCTTCGAAGCCTGGATGCGAAGGCGGTGACGAGTTACCTACAGACTTACGCAGGTTTTGACTTGACACGGGTGTTTTCGAGACTTCCTGTGTAAGATCGGACGTGAGACGACAGCAACATGCCATCACTGCGGACGGGACCAGGATACTGCCTAACATACACTCGAAGTGTGTCCTGCGTGGCTTGAAGAGCGACGGACCTTGGTCGAAGAGATTGGTCACGATCTCTCCCTACCGGCAGTCCTTTCAGCTATGCTTGATAGGGATTCGGCGTGGGGGGCTGTAGTTTCCTTTTTAACCGACTTCAAAAAGGAGGAGGTTATCAATTCGTCAGAATCTTTTTGAGAGACCGTTATGGTTCAGAAGGAGACAGCCGAGCGGAATCGGGAAAGGACCGATTCGGCTCGACGTGCGCGTCGAAATCGCGGCAATGCCGTAAGATGACCCAGCCTTCCCGCCCCTGGGCCCGGGGCTCAATAAATATATAGGGTATTCCCTCTATGGGTCGTGGCGTACAGAGAGGGGACTCTGTGCGACCGTGTTAAGCGACCTAGAGGAGGTTTGAAAAACTCTAGCTGTCAGGTGTATATGTGAGAAGGTAGGAGGGCAAATTACCCTCCAGAGATGAGCTTACGCCACAGCGGAGCATAGCACCGAGAGGGGCAGTGGATATTGTTCTATTCGAGTACCCGCAGCCTCTCTACTGTGCTGATGAAGGCCATCGCAGGGGTTTTAGTAGGTAGGAATCCTACATAACCTGGCTTCTTAGACCCATAGGAACCAGGTATCTTTTGAAGATTTCCCCTGCGTCAAAAAAAAAAGTATGCCTGGAACGAGCCCAGGCAACTCATTCATGTGTTGCCTATCCTGAGACATAAGATGTTAAGTCTCGGTGCCAGTAATTACACTGCCTGTCTTGCCCTTCTCTCCGAAACACAGCAAAGCTGTTTCCCATGCTATTTGGTACCCATGCAGCCGGGAGCGCGGCACAGCGCTTCCCTCCCGCCGGTAAAATTCCTCCCGAGATCATGGTTACTGTAAACTGTAAAGTATCCGAACGAATATAGTGTGTATCTAAACATTACTAAAAAGTCCTTTTCATCTTATTAGAGACATGGAAACAATGTAAATAAGTAGTAGTAGTTACATAGGCTGCACTAAAAGTATCGGGAATGGAATATTTCCACTGTTCCTGTCATATTAAAATCTTTTTAATTGAAAACTCCTTGGTTTTAAAAATCTAATACCATTTATTTATTTAAAAAAAGATTCTCGGTCTTGTCACAAGGTCTTGTCAAACTTGTTTAGTCGTTGAGAAAATGGAATTGACTCGAGAAAATTCTAGAGCGATGATTTATTATGACTTTCGAAGTGGTTTAACACAAAAACAGTGTGTTGACCGGATGATTTCTGCATTTGGTGATGAAGCCCCATCCAAAACCACAATTTATCACTGGTTTCCTGAATTTCAACGTGGACGTGTCAAGCTCAGTGATGATCAAGGTCAAGGTCGTCCAAAAACTGCAGTCACCCAAGAAAACGTTGATGCTGTGCGTAAGCTGATTGAGGAAGATCGACATGTGACATACCGCGAAATTCAGGCAACTTTAGACATTGGCATGAGTCAAATACAAATAATCTTGCATGAAAATTAGGTGTAAAAAAGTTGTTTTCCCGATGGATACCGCATTTGCTCTGTGAAGAGCAAAAAGCGGCTCGCGTTAGTTGGTGCGTCAGAACTCTCGAAAGATTCCACGCAGGATCCTCAAATGCTGTATACAACATCGTATCAGGTGACGAATCCTGGATATACTCGTACGAACCCGAAACAAAAAACCAATCACGAGTTTGGGTGTTCGAAAATGAGTTAAAGCCAACAAATTTCGCGGAGAATACTTCGAAAAGCAATAAATACATTTTTAAATAGTAATGTTGTGTCACTTCCTTAATTCCCCTCGTGTGTTCCCCAGTGCCGCCCTCGTACTAGTTTTCAAATACAAATAAAACTGTTTAAAAGTGCTGTATTTTTTAATAACAAAATATATTAAGTAAAAACGGCATTTTATTTATTAAACCTTCCATATTACTTACAACCTTCTTACAACTAGTTACCTGTTAAAATTCTGTTATTAATCTATTGTATGACTAATTATGGAACATTATTATATCTGCTAAATGCTTAATTAAATAAAAATGATCATTATGTTTTCTATTCGCGATAAGTGATGGAAAAGTTTAGATTTTTTGGTAAGTCAGTGATAAGGAATATAAATTTCAAATAAAGAATGTTCTAGTATGTTTGTATGGATAATTGAGTAGAAGTAGCGTGATCACTGCATGGGCTACATATTATAGTAGTCCGCTCTAAGAAAGAAAACGTTTGTCTTATACCTAGGTAACACTGAAAATGTTTAGAAAATGAAAAACGGCTTAATGTAGAAAGTTGCCAATACTTTTATTGTTTTTTGAAGTAATCTCCGTTTCTTTCTACACATCGTCGCATTCGATGGAACCACTGAGAAAAGCAGTGGGCCCATTCTTCCTTAGGAGTCTCTTCTATGGCATTTTCGTACGCTTTCACCGCATCTTCAGGGCTCGTAAAGCGAATACCTCGAATTTTATCTTTAGTTCTTGGGAATAAATGAAAGTCGCAGGGCGCCAGGTCAGGACTGTAAGGCGGATGACTCATTATTTCGACACCTGCCATAGTCAAATATTCAACAGTCCGTTTTGCGGAGTGCGCTGAAGCATTGTCGTGGTGAAGGAGGATCATGCTTCGAGGGCGCTGCTGTCGAATTTTTTCCAAGACAACAGACAAACAGCGATTGACATACCAGTCTGTAACTGTCGCACATCTTCTAGCACAACTGTCGCGAACTGACCTTTCCGACCTTTCCGAATGAGGCAATCATCTTTTTTCCTTGACTTCTTCCTTTCTTTACCTTAGTTGGCCGATCCTCGAAAGGAAACACCCACTGAGCTGATTGTCTTTTAGTTTCGGGTTCGTAGCAATATATCCAGCTTTCATCACCTGTGATGATGTCAAATACAGCATTTGAGTTACCGCCGTTGAACTTATCTAACATTTGGCGACACCAGTCCATGCGGAGGCGTTTCTGGTCGTCGGTTAAAGTATGGGGAATCCATCTGGTACAAAGCTTCCTGACGCCTAAATGTTCGTGTAATATTTTTTGAACTTGACTCATACCAATGCCTAGGCTTGCCCGTATCTGCTGATAGGTCACTCTCTTATCTTCCTCTATCATGCGTCGCACAGCACTGATGTTATCTTCAGTAGTCGCTGTTAAAGGACGTCCCTCACGCGGATCATCACTGAGATTGCTACGTCCACGCTTAAACTCGTTAAACCAATTGTAAATAGTGGCACGAGATGGGGCTTCATAAAAAAATGCTAATCGCAGCCTATCATAGCTTTGTTGTTGAGTAAGCCCACAACGAAAGTCATAATAAATCATTAACCGAAAATTTTCTCGCGTTATGTTCATTTTCACGTGTAACAAGAGTTTTAGATTTGCCGCCAATTCACAAAAACAAATGACAAATGAATGCAATATACTACATTGGGTTACCAAAGAGTTCTAAAATTGAAATTCAAAAAAGTTTTCATTTTCAATGTTTCTAACTGGCCAGTTCTAAACATTTTCAGTGTTACCCACGTAACTGAATTTAAACTTTGCATTGTTCGTAAGTCTCATTTCTCCGTTAGTTAACTTTACCGCGGAAAGAAAGGCAGGATAGGTTTTGTGTAACGTATTGTGCAGTTGCTGTGACTTGGCACAAATAAGTCTAATAGATTAATAATAGTAACGGCAGAGTAATGGATTATGGATAGTAATTTCTTTTAGAACGACAATAAAAATAATAATTTACCATTCTGTGATTCGTCTGTCAGATTCAAATTATAATATGTATGGTAAAAAATGAGCTCATTTTAATTTTATTTTAAGTGTGCGAATTGGTCGTGCAAATCTATACTAATACTAGCTGTAGTCCGCAGCTTCGCCCGCGTTAACTTTTGTCTGAAAAATAAAATATAAATATAATAATAAATTAAAACCCTTAACATTTAAGGGGATGAAAAATAGAAGTTTACCGATTCTCAGACCGATATGCCCTCAAAATTTCATGAGAATTGGTCAAGTAATTTCGGAGGAGTTTAATTACAAACACACACGAGAATTTTATACATTAGATTAGCTGGTTGGTGCACGCAACTTCGTCTGCGCAGGATAAGGTTTTAGTTTATCTATACAGATAAATAAAATACTCCGTCTGTTTGTAATATTAAAATAACCGCTTTTTACCAAAATAGCATTTTTTACAATTTTTGTCTGTCTGACTGTCTATCTGTTTGTTCCAGCTAATCTCTGAAACTTACTAAACTAACTAAAGTCCACTAGATATAATAGATATATTTTATGTGTGCCTTATATTTTAATATAGTTCCATCATAAGGGCGTGAGTGATTATATTATTGCTGTGAGCGATGTAGTTTTCATAAGATCTGACTACGTTATAAATCATTCTTAAAACGTGATAACGGTAATGATAAACTATTATGAGATGATAAAGATATATGTTATCTGTTATGATATATACCGAAGACCATGACACATGTTTTGCATAGGTACTCCTCTCGATATGCTAGAACGTCACCTACCGTTTCGATATAAGGACTTTTTTTTAGTTGTATAGGCAAACACACTCAGGAGAACGGATGGCCGATGGGGCAATAAGGTTCAAGAATGGATACTTCGTTTGGGTAGACGAAGTGTTGGTCGGCCATTAACCAGGTGGGAAGACAATCTACATGCGGTGGCCGGTCCGTGTTGTATTCGAGTGGCAAGGGCCTCTTGGCGTTCATTGAGGAAGGCCTATGTTCATTAGTGGAAGGATAGATGCTGATGATGATGACGATGATAGGCAAATGGGCAGACAAGCAACACGATGGTAAGTGGTCAGTAATTACACTGTCTGTCCTGCCCTTCTTTCCGGAATACAGCTAAACCGTTTCATGGAAGAAATAGGCAAGATGCTGGTACCCATACAGCTGTGAGCGCGGCAAATTGCATTCCTTCCACCAGTTAATAGGATATAAATAATAAGTTAGGGTGGGAAAAGATGTATGAGATAGGATAATTGGCTGTGGGGGCGTGCGGAATCACAAAATAGGTATATTTATTTATAGCAGCTACTTGTAGGTCGGAGGTATGAAGGCCTAGATGCGATCAGTTTGATTTTGGAACCAGTTTCTCTTAGGATTCTCATCAGCTTTCATGTCATCCGCCACCTACGGTATTTCCGAACCGATAAAATTTTGTGATTTTCAAGAAAAGAGCATACTCATATTTGAAAGGCCGGCAACGCATCTGCTAATGATGTAGCGGGTGTCTATGGATGTTGCTTATCACTTACCACCAGGTGAACGACAGTTCGTTTGCCCCCTCTTCGATAAAAAAGTCATCATTATCGACCCAAATATAATGTCTTGCAGTCGGGCACGGGTGTTCTACTCGAATTCATACGAGGAGAGTGGTTTGTTCGATGCGCTGGTTCAATGCGGAGTGGTTAACTTCACACACCTTCAAAGACTTTCAATCTCCTCGAGCATGCAAGTTTCTTCGCGATGTCGGGCTAGGATTATATCAGACCTTGGGCATGGTGCACCTTGAGCGAAGCTAATCGGGCCGAGGGGGTTCTTTGTACCCCTCTTATAAGAAGAGGGGACAGAAGAGCAGGAGGCAAGGGGTGAGGATGGGAACCGGGCGCAGTGACTCCCACATACCCGCGTGGGGAGACCCACTCCCCCGCGGGATGCCTCAGAGAATTTCCCGGCGTTAAAGAAAAAAAAAAGGATTCTATCAGATAATAAAAGAAATATTTCGTTTTTGCACTTTATTTTTCTTTATCTTTGTTTTGGTAGAATTATAAACATATTTTTAAATCCTTGGTTTGTTTAATATCATCATATCGCAATATCTCCATTTGAGACCCTTTGCAACATTCTCAACCGACTCGTGACAGATTTTAGATTACGCAACCGTTTCAAAAAGTTTCAAAGTAAATTATAAAAAAAAATCTCTCGCTTTAGAACATATATGCCCGACTGAGCTAAACTCTGATGATCAAATGATGAATGAATTTTTTTGTCATCTCATCAGTCAAACCCTGACATATTATCAGCAGAGTTGAGCCAGTGCATTATTAATTATTTCACTCCACACTGCAAAAACGAATTTAAGCAACCCTGAAGGTGTATAGTAAGTTATAGCAGTGTAACATTGTGTGCAAAATGTTTAGAAGAAGTGCACAATTCAAATTCTCGTAAAATATACCAGAAATAGCTTTTTATTCGACAGCATAAGCTTAGGCCGCTTCACTAGTTTCAGTCGATAACTCTTCACTCTTCACAATATTAATATTCTTCCTACCAGGTAGCATGAGGCAAACCAGTCCGCAAACTGAAAATTAATTTCAACATCAAAAACTCACTAATCATTTTAAGACAGTATTGTAATATTATTTCTAAACTTTTTACAAAACTTAAAATGTTTACCAATCAAAATTCCACCAAAGAGATAGAAGCTTGCACCGCAGTTGGTACTCAGGAATATTCCGATCAGATTCGATCCCACCATTGACCCAACTCGTCCCATCATCATGGACAGGCACACGGCCATTGCCCTGGGGAATAAAACATACAGCGTGTTACACAAAATACAGCGTATTATACAAAATACAGCGTATTATACAAAATACAGCGTATTACACAAAATACAGCGTATTACACAAAATACAGCGTATTACACAAAATACAGCGTATTACACAAAATACAGCGTATTACACAAAATCCTACAAGTATTACATACTATCGACTGGTGCAGAATATTTACATGCATTTTTATATTTTTCTTTTATATAATGAATCACTTAGTTACAGTACGGTGGCAATAAACTCTCAATTTCCGTATTAGAATTCAAAATGAGCGAGCCTTTAAAAAGTTAAAGGAAAACAATAAAAACACAAATAAGAAATGTTAACTCTCACATTAAATAAGAATTACACAATTATTAGGATATTTTAGTAAAAACATTAATTTCTAATTAGCTTCATATTGTTATTTTTATAAGATAGATATTGTGTGATACATTATGTACTTAACATTACCTTCACGAATTTATAGGGGTGTATTTTTATCATAAAGTTAATATACCTAGCGGAATTTTTATACTTTGCAGCGTTTTTTTTTATTTGCAGCGTCTAAATTTATATTAAGTTCTTGTTTGCTTATGACGCAATAATTTGTTTTTAAAATTACCTATACTTCGTTGGGAACAGTTCCACGCTCACTGCGTTCATCAGACCAATACAGGCGCCGCACATCTGGAACACGGCGAACAGACCAATAGCAGCCTGCTGGTTGAACACCAGGTGAGCACCGATACCACACAACCCGGTGACGACCAGAACCACCACTAAGATGAGCTTCTTACTCACGAAACTGACCAGAAAACCCACGATTATGTACATGGAACAAAACACGAGGCCCACGTAGATGGATAGTTCGTATGTCGATGTGTTTATCGTATCATTGCAAAGGATCTGGAATAATATCAATTGTGTGTATTAGCAGAATATAATATAATACAATTCTGGTTCGGAAACGTAACTTTAATAAATATCTTAGAAGGATATGAACATCTTTAAATATTTTTATTAATTCAGCAACATAAATGAGGCCTGAAACTGTCTGTTGTCTACAAAACTTTGTCTCATAGGCTATTTACTCACATGTGATGCGTTAGAAGAAGAGTTTTTGGACACGAGAACATCACAAATTCTCGTTTCGTCTCCTATGTGATTCGACAATGAGTTCAATATGGCTGGGAACCACACGTAGAAACCATTGTTACTGTAAAATAAAAAAAATAAACGAGTTATATTTTTGGAGAATACCGGCACTAACATATATTTTTTTACCAAAACTCAAATCCGCGTAATCTTTTTATTAGTAGTGCAGCTATGAGCTAACGATAGAGATGCGTGAAATAGAGAGAGAGAGGTATTTGCCCAGCAGTGGGATACTATAGGCTAGGCAAAAAAACTTTTTATTACTTATTGGTCTGAATTCATTGGTCCATTAATAAGAAAAAAAAACAAAACTGTTTTTTGCGGTTTTACGCCTTACTGCTCTGGGCAAGTTTCCTCCTAGAAAATGATTATACAGACTAGAGATATTGAATATAACTATCAACCAATAAATTTAACTAATATTTAAAATCAACCATTATATTCAATAAACAAAATTAACATTATCGAATAAATATATCATATTATTAATTTCAACCGTCTCAACCTGGGTTGATGAATCAACTATATTGAATGCTTGGAAATTTTACCTTTAACGCCTTTTAAATAAGGAACATTTTCGTACGTTCACATAATATTATATCACCGGACTGAAGTTGCCTACATTGACATTCTATTGTCGCCCTTATTTTAATCAGAATAGTGTTGGAATTGATAATTTCTTGTATGCAATATTTTTATTTGAAACAAAGTGTAGTGATATTTTAAACAATTATAGCTGTGCGCTATGCGAACTCGTTTTGTTGATTTTTTACACGTTCATAAGTGCGTAGTGCGTATTGCGATTAGAAATGACTTGTTAGTGTTTAGTTTTATTTGATAGTCGTTCGAAGTTATTGTTTGTTGTTTTATTTAAAAGAAGATTAGTATGTATTATATTATAATTTATTTAAAGAAGTTCAGTTATAAAGATGTCAAGACGGAATGATGAATTCAATATTTGACAATTTTGATAAGTGTATACCTATAGTGTATACCTATTGATAAGTGATAAGTATTGTACAGAAGATTTATCTTTTAATCTACTACAACTAATAATTTGAAAACACAATTGTTTATATTATCCTTATAAATAATATAAGGATAATTATTGTACGAGTCGTACATACCTATAATATTATAATATCAGCTATGGTGCAGATTCAGATAAAAAAGAAACAAAAAAACACAAAAAATCGAAAACATTTCAACTGCTTGTATTAATGTAATAATAAAACACTAGCTAGAAAGTCCTAAGCCAGTTCCAGTGTGAAGGAAAGTTCATTGAATTTAACATATTAAAGATTAAGTATAGATGTTAATTATAGGTTATAGGTTAATTATAGATGTTAAATACCTATTAACATCTAACTTAATATTTATTCTATCATGCTACAATAGAATAAAATATTCAACTTCATTAACATCAACCAATAACCTAATCGTTTACTTGACATTTGACAAATAATATTAACTAATATTTTCAACCAATAAAAATATCGATATTTATTTTTAACAATTAACCGTTAACTGATATAAAATTTCAACTAATATTGACATCTCTAATACAGACCTATGTGGTAATACGACATTCAGACACCCTCAAAGGCTTTATAATCTTATCATCCATGCAGTTTCAAACATTTTTAAAACAGTGAAGCAATATTGAAAATATTAGATTTACAGATAAAATATAGAACATCAATTTTTCAAACTACACTATACACATAATTACACTATACACATAAATTACATTATTTATAACCGGGCTTATTATAGCTAAACAATGTTAGTATAATATTATGTTTAAATAATCATCAGCTGTCTTGGTGTTTAATAAAAGAGGGAGGTGTTTTTAGATAACAGAAAAACGTGTGGTCATGATGGGTACATTAAATTATTAAAAAATATTAAACTTACGTGGCAAGAATACCAAATTGCACAAAGCAAGCCAGGCACGTCCAAGGCAGAAGGGGCATCCGAAACAGAGGCAGGGTCTGGTCCTTCATGGAATTCAGAACTGCTGTCATCCCTTTATCCTGAGACCTATCCGTACCCTGATCTTCTGCGATTAGAGACTTCACCTAAAGAAGAATATCAATATCTGATAGTTGACCATGGCTTTAAGGCGCGGCTCTACCGCGGGGCACGCTGAAGCTACGCACGTAATTTAAAATGTCGATTGCAAGAGAATGTCAATTAATGCGTAGCGTGTCCGTAGATTGCAGTGGAAACAATTACATACATTTTCTTGCAAAGCGAAGCTTGACAAGCGTGCTTAGTCTGTCCGTGCGCCGCGGTGGAGCCGCGCCCTTACATCTATTTTGAATATTGTATAGTTTGGATCAAGCTTCATGTCAAGCAGTATATATTCGAAAAAAAAAGCTTGTCCGTTTGTCATGAATATATTATTATAGCCTGGGGGTTGGTAACTTTTATAGTACAAAACAGAACATCGAAGTATACTTCAATGTGTATTCAGTATATTACTGATGTTCTGACTAAAATAAAGAGTTTTCTAAAAGCTAAAAGCTAAGCTATCGGTTATGTAGATTTAGATATCAATATGATATGTTATTAAAAACATATTCGATATAAGTTACGTTCTGATATATTGAACTCAACTCTAGATCTTAGACAGTGAAAAAAATTAAAAATTACCTACTGTATATGTTGATTCGGGTTTCATTGTATTTATAGCGTAGATCTTTCTCAAAACGTCCAAGCAAGCTTCATATCTTCCCACTGTGTACAGAAACTTCGGACTTTCAGAGGAAAATAGAAGAAATACGGAACCGATGATGAAGGGTATAGTACATGTGAGAATTAGCAGCCTCCAGGAACGGAAGGAGATATCCAGAAATGATATGGGCAGGGAGAAGTTTAATGGAAGAATCAACCAGGATATACCTGCAACCAATTAATTATTATGATCTTTCATTGTTCAAAATATATTTAGGTGGCATATTGTTTTCTAATGTTTACGCGAATTTCACCCATTATAATGAAACAAATTTTACGGATTTTATCGCGATATATTAAGTTTTTTAAAAGCCCGAGGTTTCGGATACTTAGGTAAAAGGTGGTAATTCAAGCAGGTGTTTGAATTACATTATTAAAATCATTAAACCTAAAACCAAGCATTATATGCCACAGATTAAAGACTCAGTAAGCACTTTCTGCGTAGAGAGGACTAATTACGAATAACTTTATAACGCTAGGACGTCAGACACCTCAGTCCTCCCGTGACCATGGTTGCTGTAAAGTATCCGAAACGTCGGGCTTGTAAAAATCTTAATAAACCGCGGTAAAATCCGTATAAATTGTTTCAATTTATTTAGGTGGTCTTATAATTAAGGCCCTGTTCGTTAAATGATCGTGTTCTTGATTTATAACTGGAAACGATAATTTTAATATATTGTTCCTTGCACTATATTTTTTATCGACGTTAAGATCAATCAATACAGTTACGGATACCATGACTCATTTTGTATCCTCGACTGGTTTCAGTGCAATACCTACATTGTTTCATCAAAATATATATATTTTTTTGTAATAGAGTAACAAATGGAACTGAGACCATTGAGAGTCAGATAAACTTTTGGGACACTGCAGACGTAAAATGGTCATTGAAGAGCTAAATAGCAGTAACGCAGTTCGTCACCGACCTAACAATCTCTGATGGATTCTACCACTAATTTAACTCCTTTTCCAACTAGTTTCCCATAATGACATCAAAATTAACCTCCAATTATATATAAAGGCTACGTATGTGAAGCACTAATTGATGGAAACGGACTTATAATGATAACGACGATGTCGCACATTACAAACCTGGTAAAACCACGGACCCAATGCCAACAAATGACGCCCCGAACGCTACCATTTTGTCTCTGTGATTCAGATTCGTAAATTCGCCGATGTAGGTGTATACTACAGCCGATGGTCCAGACATACTGAAAAAAAATTTATATCAAACTCAAAAAGATTTAAATACGTAAGTTGGTATACTTTTTGCGTATGCCAGGAGCTATAGCTCCTTGATTTTTTTTTTTTTTAAAAACGTAAGTTGAGATACTTTTTTGTGCATATGAATGTTCAAACTTTCTAGATTTATCGAGGACCTATGACAATACAATAATTTGATAAAATTATTCCAATATCCTGATCAGGATAATCAGTATAGTACATGCTAGGAAGGCGTAAGGCGTTCAAGTTACCTACATCACTTGTGTTGTTTTTAGTCTCTCACTCATTTCTAAAGTGATCGTTATTAGTTGAGTACGTCTTTAAATTAATAAAATCTTTTATTAAAAAAATCGACACTAAAAAGTTAAAAACAAATTATAGTTTAAAAAAACTAAAAAACACGCTTTATTTTATTTTTTTAATACGTAAGTTGAGATACTTTTTTGTGCATATGCCAGTAGCTATTGCTCTTATGGAATGTAATGGAATCTTTGAACATGATTTTGACCCACTTCTAACGACCAGATTTTGTTCAAACTTTCTAGATTTATCGAGGACCTATGACAATACAATAATTTGATAAAATTATTCCAATATCCTGATCAGGATAATCAGTATAGTACATGCTAGGAAGGCGTAAGGCGTTCAAGTTACCTACATCACTTGTGTTGTTTTTAGTCTCTCACTCATTTCTAAAGTGATTGTTATTAGTTGAGTACGTCTTTAAATTAATAAAATCTTTTATTAAAAAAATCGACACTAAAAAGTAAAAAACAAATTATAGTTAAAAAAAACTAAAAAACACGCTTTAATAGCAAACCCAACAAAAAAATTGAAAATAATTTTTAATAGATGAATTAAATGGGTTAACAAAATTACTAATTGTAAAAAAGCGTTTTTTTAAACTATAATTGTGCATATGCCAGGAGGACCTATGACAATACAATAATTTGATAAAATTATTCCAATATCCTGATCAGGATAATCAGTATAGTAAATGCTAGGAAGGCGTAAGGCGTTCAAGTTACCTACATCACTTGTGTTTGATTTTAGTCTCTCACTAATTTCTAAAGTGATTGTTATTAGTTGAGTACGTCTTTAAATTAATAAAATCTTTAATTAAAAAAATCGACACTAAAAAGTAAAGAATAAATTATAGTTTAAAAAAACTAAAAAACACGCTTTAATAGCAAACCCAACAAAAAATTTGAAAATAATTTTTAATAGATGAATTAAATGGGTTAACAAAATTACTAATTGTAAAAAAGCGTTTTTTAAACTATAATTGTGCATATGCCAGTAGCTATTGCACCTGAATTTTTAAATTTCTTTTTTACAAGTAAAAATGAAAGTATCTACGCTGCATAGCTCTGTACCTATATAATATGCTGTTCCTATGATTCTTATTAAACCTCGTTCAATTAGAAATTTGTTACCAATATGATTCCCCACTATCATCATTTATCCGATGCCCACCCTGCTGAATAAACCTAAGGCCATATGCATAAAAACTTTTCTTCCTTGGTACGAGTATCATTCTCGTAAAGGCAAAAAAATATAGCGACATGAAAATATAAGCGTCACCAACAATGTTTATATCTGTGGCTACTTTTCCAACAAATAAACATGTAAGTTAGATAACATAGAATTATAATATTAACTTTTACTATAATATTAGGAAATATAAATAAAAAAAGTGCCTTGTTGCCATGCTCTTGAAGGATAAAGACGATTACGTTATCACAATATTTGTAATATCTGTTTTTTTTATCACGAATCACGCTATCTGTATGAATAATTTTATTGTTTTGAATGTCTGTTGCCAAGATCATTGTATGATTTAACTAGCTGTTGCCCGCAGCTTCGCCCGCGTTAACTTTGATTTACAGCCGTACGTGGATTGATGATGATTATTTTTATAGCCTAAATTACTCCCTATAACATCAGCTATCTTCCAGAGAAAATCCCGTCAAAATCGGCCCAGCCGTTTCAGAGATTAGCCGGAACAAACAGACAGACAGACAGACAGACAAAAATTGTAAAAATGGCTATTTTGGTATATGTATCGTGTATACATCCATATACATTCATTAAAAAGCGGTTATTTTAATATTACAAACAGACACATCAATTTTATTTCTCTGTATAGATGTATAAATATTGGGCTATAGTTGACTTACTGTCTTTCAAAACGAATACCTAATTTTTTTTATAGCATAGGAGGGCTAATGAGCAGTCGATGCTTTAGATTACCATGTCCCAAGTCGTGCCGGCCCAAGTCGGCACAGCAGCATGGCACTACCTCTTTCAAATAACAAACAAAAAAACAAGTAAAACCTTTGAAACGACTACGAAAATATTAACCAATTTTTTAACTTCGGTTAAAATGTAGCCTATAATATCACCCAGAACATAATTACGAATCGATTGTCACCTCATTCCTCAAAATCAGATAAATAGTTTAGGAGCTACGGTGGAACATACGTAAATACACACATACATATTATACTGCTAAAATCGTAATCGTTCCTTTCGACTTTGCCGTAGACGGTAAAAAATATATATTTTTCGTGTATTTATCCCTTGATGAAATGGGCTTTTCTAAATTTCTACATGCACCTGAATATGAGACCATCGCTTGATCAACGGTGAAGGAAACATCGTGAAGAACCTGCATGCCTGAAGAGATTAACAGTCTTTGAAGGTGTGTGAAGTTCACCACCCCGCATTGGGCCAGCGCAACGGTGAAAAATAAACACGGGGAATAATGGCAAGATTTTCAGATTAGACGATTAATAAACGTGCTGCATAAAATATGATAAGTCAATTGGATATAAAAATGATTGGCAGTAGAGGGTGAGGGAAACATCGTGAGGAAACCTGCATGCCTGATAAGATTAAGTCTTTCAAGGTGTGTGACGTTCACCAACCCGCATTGGACCAGCGCATCGGTGAACTATGGCCCAACACCCTTCTCGCCTGATTTCGAGGAGGAGACCCGTGTCCACCAGTGTGACGTGCTTAGTCTCTCTGTGCGCCGCGGTGGAGCCGCGCCCTTACATCTATTTCGAATATTGTATAGCTTGGATCAAGCTTCATGTCAGGCAGTACATATTCGAAAAAAAGCTTGTCCGTTTGTTATGAGTTGATCAGTAGTCAGTGTGACATATAAGGGTTGATATTATTATTATTATTATATTACTAGCTGTTGCCCGCAGCTTCGCCCGCGTTAACTTTTAAAATTTGAGGGGTTGACCACCCTTATCACTTAGGGGTATGAAAAATAGATAGTAGCCGATTCTCAGACCTACTGAATACGCATATAAAATTTGGTAAAAATCGGTAAAGCCGTTTCGGAGGAGTACGGTAACTAACATTGTGACATGGAAATTTTATATATTAGATGTATTTCGCGTAGTACTTACAAAATGGCCGACAGGAACGTGAGGATGGCAAAAGAGATGACATTCGGTGTTAAACTGAGGAATACAGAGAAGATGATAGACATCGTCATCGAGAGGAGCATGACGAAGCGCCGTCCTCTCGTGTCAGCCACCCAGCCCCATAAGTATGATGTCAGAATTATACCTGCAACACGTGTAACATTTGTTGTATTTTTGAAGGACATAATAATGCGGAAAGTAGCAGGTAGCCTACCTGCTACTTATTTCGGTTTCTTCGGTTTCAAGACAAGTGGCTGTCATGTTTAGAGAATAGAATAGAAACACCAAACAACCGGTGGGAGAGAAGCGGTGTGCCGCGCTCCATGCTGCATGGGTACCACCATCTTGCTTGTTTCTCCCGTGAAACAGCTTTGCTGTGTTTCGGAGAGAAGGGCAAGACAGGCAGTGTAATTACTGGCACCGAGACTTAACATCTTATGTCTCAGGATAGGCAACACATAGGTGAGTTGCCTGGGCTCGTTCCAGGCATACTTGTTTATGTTCATGGGCGATGTGGACCACTTACCATCAGGTGGTACGTTTGCCAGTTTGCCTATCTAACTAAAATAAAAAATAATGAAAAAAAACAAACACAAAACACGTATTATTTGATTCAACGGATATAATCTCATATTCTCAAGGGGCAGAGTCCAGAGGGTATAACAGTAACTGTAGACTGTGGTATGTGTAGGCGGTCCCCACCAAGGTTCAAGCCTTGTCTTGGCGGTGGGGCTCACTAGCAAGGCGAAGCAGGGCACCTTCGGCGAAGCAAATTGAACCGAAGGAGCTGCACTTTGTATGAGAGGTCTTCTAATAAGAGCAGGGCAGCACAAAAGAGCAGGGGGAGACAAGGGACGAGGATGGGAACCTCACCCAATTGCACTGTCCCGACGTTGGGAGCAAGGGTTGTTCTGTGGTGCGGGACGACCCCTCTGTGAAGGTGGTGTCGGTCCCTTAAGGGACTGACTAGCCGTCGAGGTACCCTGTTTGCTCATTAGATCGGGGGCACCTCACCAAAGGCGGCATTGGTGGCACTCGCCGGGTTTTAGTGGGTAGAGCTGCGTCCACCTTAACAACTTTGGGGCGCAGCGAGTTCCACATACCCGAGTGGGGATCCCCCCTCCCCAGCGGGATGCCTCAGAGCATTTCCCGGCGTAAAAGAAAAAAAAATATGTAGGCGGTAAAGGTGAAAATAAATATTTATTTATTTGTCATAATATACATTCTCTTAAAAGACACCATTGTTCCATTCCGACGGACTAGCAGAAAATGTAACTGTGTGTATAATATATGTGTATGTATAAAACATATTGTAACATTCATTTTATTTATTTGTTACCATAAGTTTTATATACTTTTTGTAGAGTGCAGTCTTACGCGAAGAAATGACTTACCTAAAAATGGTAAAGCAGCGAGCCATCCTCTCTGCTGCAGCGAGAGATTGAGATCGCATTGCGCCGCGGGAAGGACATATCCAAGGAGCAGATTCTGTATGATAACTCCCATCAGGATGACACCGCTTAGGAGCATATGCACTATGTTGTAAAGGCCGAAACCTGAGGAAGTACACTTGAAAATTAAAACTCAACCTTTTTGCTCTTTTGGATATTTTTATTATAAGTACTTATCATTTGATATCATAATTACTATTATTTATTTTCTGACACAGACATTCTTCTGTACAAAATACTTTGTAGGACCGAATTGTGAATCGAAACCATTATCGAATCTTCTGAACACATTATTATACAACTTCATACACGATTTCACTAAAATTGGTCCATCCCTTTAGGAGGAGTTCATAGATATACACACGTACAGAAGAATTATTATAATATATTATACATATAAAGATTATACAGAAGTCGTAGCCATAATATGCTGGGAGCTATGTGTTCTAATATTTCATAATCAATCATCATCATCAGTTTTTATCCGTCTAATCTATTACCAGTAACAAAGATCTTACGAGCTTTATCATAGAATTATGTTGACGTGGTGAGATGGTTCATAAATAATTATTTATATAGACTTTCCATGTCTGATGAATGACAATGGATTGATAATAATAATAATATCTATGGACGCTTTTACACCACGTCAATCTGGCCCCGTGGTAAGTACTCGAAGAACTTGTGTCCTAGCGGGGTTTGAACCGGCTAGCTCCGGCTTGATCGCCAACCCGCCAACCATTTAGCCACAGAGGTCATCAGAAGATAATAACGATAAAGGTAATCATTATATCGTAGAATTAAGACTGAAGTAAATCAAGGAGAATGTTGGGACTTAAACTAGTTAAAAAAGTAAGGTATAATAGAGTTGTTTTACATTTTCTTGCGTCATTCAATTGTAGGAATAATAATTCTTTCTAAGATAATTATATCTTTTCAATTCTTTTATCAACAATGTCTGATAAATATTATTCACTATATTTTTTTATTAATTAGATATAACATTGAGATGTCACAATAAATTTCATGTACCGTGAAACTAGCCAACTTTGCCCATTTTTTTAATAAAAATGAAAAAAAAAACATGAATTTTGTACAGGAAGGTAGGTATATTTTGTCGTTTGCAACAACTTAAACTTGTGCACGTTCTTATTGTGCAAATTTTGTAATAAGATAGAATTTAAAAAGAATTTTATTCAATTTTGATGACGGGCAAAATAATCTGAACTTCTAGACAACATTGCCCATGTTGATTTTTTACCAAAATATAACTCGTATAAGTATGTCATCAACACCTCGACCAGAATTTGTGGCAATCTTGGCTTAAGTTTCAAAATGATGTATGTAGTTTAAACGTATTTGTAAATAAATTACTGGGTAATGTTACCCAGAGATTTTTGCTTTTTCCCATATGTTAAACAAGTAACAATTAAAAATGTTAAGGGTTGTCACATCTTAGTCAATTATGAAATGTGAATACGAATATGAGACTTTTTTATTTTATTAACGATTGTACGTCTGGGGATGCCAAACTGTCGTTTGGCGTCTCTCGATGATATTTGTTTTGAAGAAACTGATTCACACGCTAGCATTTTCATCTGTCTTCGGTACAGTTTTTATATGCGCGAGATCCTATTTTGCAACTAAATTTTTTAAAATTCTAGATTTGTGTTTGTTTGTCTGAAAATAAAAATAAAAAAGGTAAACAGAATTTTGATTTATAAGCATAAATGGTTTAAAAATCAAAACTGAACTTTAAGACACGATTATCGTGATTAACGAAATATTAACATAATATATTATTATACAAGTTTGTAGATAACTCTCAGTGCGCAGTTTGGTTAAAACTGCGCACTGAGAGTTATCTACAAACGCATCTGCACCATTTACGTTATGTTCTTATAAGTATTTATTACATATACCACGTAAATAGGTACAGCTTGGCAAAAAAGAGTATGGAAAAAATGAGGGCGCCACTTTCACTTAGATCTCATCATAATATGGAAAATCAGCAAGATAATTTAATCAAATCGTTAAAAATAAATGTGAAACACTAAGTTTTACTCAAAATCTAGTATTTATCGGCCAAGTATTGTCAACATCATAGGTTTCCATTTAGTAAAATATTTAGTTCCACCTGTCACCACGTCATACTCTTTTTTGCCAAGCTGTATTCGTAGTTTTTACATTCATAGAGAGGTTTGTTCTCAACTGAGGCCATTATTTTACAGTTTTACAATATTGTGTACTAAGGATTTAACAAAGTTGTGTAGTCACTTAAATTTAATGTTGGAATTTGGATAAACATGAATTGAGGATGATTATAAAATATCATAAATTTAGTTTTTAAGTATGTAATGAAGAGTTGAAGACTTTTATTTATAAATTTAACATTGTCAAATGTACAAAGTGTAGTTAAAATTACATTTTGACTACACATTAAGATTATTTCCATTAAACATTGTATAAAGGCAAAATCTTGAACAAAGTACCTATCTAAAGATGACAACCCTAAGCACTTTTCAATGACGGGCAATGTTGGCAAGTATGAGTCTAAACAGTTTATGGTAACTTTGCCCATCGTTGGCTATTTCGAGGAATAACGACAATAACATTAAAACTCTAATTAAAATACTCAGCAATTGTTATTCTATAGTAAACTGACAAATAAACTTAACTGGGGTTTAACCATGATGAACCATTCACGGAATCTTCGATCAAGAAATTTGCCCGCCAAAACACATGCCACATTCGACAAGTTCTAACAGGCAACTGAAGGATTTTGAAAAGAATTACGTTACCTAATGCTGCCACAAATATAATCTACTTTCCAAAAAACTTCTAAATGTTGTCATAAAATGAGTATTAACTATTTATTATATCACTTGTTATCATTTAAAGATTACAAAGAAACTAAAACTAAAAAACCTTAAAAAAATATAATATAATAACCTAATTATATTAATAAAAAGGAGTCCCTTTAGGCAAGGTCCCGAAGATACTGGCAGCGTTCCCCCTTTGAATTGCTAGACTAATTCTTTGTCCGAGGTAGCTGCCAGCTCTTCGGTCTCCTGTGATGTCGACTAACCTTTTTGTTATTTCCTTAAAGAGGCTTAAAGCGCTAGGTCCCCACGGACCAAGGGTCTCGACACCGAATGGGACAAAATCATATTCGGAGCCTAGACCCCTGTATTTGTATATTTTAGCTTTTTCAGCCGCTTCACAAGCCGCACCAGCTCTGTTGATGGTTCCATGTAGATGGGAAGGGGCCAGTGTGTCTGAACAGATTGCATCCCACACCAGCACCCGGCCCATCTTCCATGGAATCAAACTCATTTATGGGGAGCGCAGACCGGAACCCCAAGCCGTAGACAGGTTGCGATTCGGAGCGTGTCAGGCTCAAGAAAAGTTCCAGTATTTGACGAAGGGTACGCGTGAAGCCAGTAGCCGGCCTCATGCGTACCTACGGCCAAAAGCCTAGCACGCGCCGAACCTGTACTACAGCTCAAAAGATTCTCAAAAGTCAATTTGCAATTTATGTCGTCCCAGCTCCTCTGTGAATTTGGAGAAAATGGAAAATTTTGACCTGGGCATGCAATTAAGAAAGCGTTTCTAGCTTCTTCCAAGCCAGCAATCTCAAAGTTTGGAGGGGATGCCCTTAAAATTTTACTTATGAGATTTGCTGAACTATGGACAGAAGATAAGAAGGCTGGTAAAGCGACACTGGAAATTTTGCGAATCCCTAAACCACCATAGCGGATGGGTAGGGATGCTTGGGACCAAGATTGCTCGTTCAGTTGCATATTGAGAATCGATTCTAAGCTAATTTTGATTAAATCGTCTACTTGTGCCAAAAGATCTGGGCGATTCCAAAAGGAGCAGCAACGGAGCACATATGTAAATTTTGGGACGAAAATACAGAATTTTAAGATGCAAAATGCATAATGTGGACTAATTTCAAGGAGACGGTCAGCAGAATTTTGAAATTTAGTAATTGAATTATTAATATATTCAGAAATAGATTCATCAAAAATTGGAGAACCTAAAAGGTAAAGGGAATTACTGTTAACTATTTTAATATTTGGAGCCAAAATATAAAATTTTTGTTTTACGTCATTTAAATTTAAGTCGCAGTTATTTATAAAAAGTTCGCATTTGCTAAAATTAAGCTCCAAACCAATGGCTTCAAATTTATTTTTGATTAAAAAAAGGTCCGAAAACGCGGTATCCACATCACCTCCTAGGGTTCCGTCGTCCAAATACCAAACGCTGAATATAGAATTTAAATTTTTGATTATCGAATTTATAGCCAAACTAAAAATTGCAGGCCCAAGGGGATCACCCTGTTGACAACCTACTTCCGAGGACAGTTCATTAGAACGGTATAACAATTTTGTTGGGACAGCGTAACTGAGAAGAAGATAATTGTATATATTTTCTGGTATATGTTTTTTATTTCCGTCAGCAGGGTATCCCTATTTACCGAATTGAATGCCGAATTTTTGATGTCAAAAATGCATTCAATTCGGTAAATAGGGATAAAATTAAAATATTTTCCTTTGGTAATGATATTGTATAGAAACTGCATTTAGGGCAAAGATACCTTGATTGGCAAAGTTGGCTAGTTTCACGGTAATCAACAAGGTACAAATATAGTTCCAAAAAACTATTTTTTTATTTTGACTCATCAAGTAAACTAAAATTAAGTATTTTAGTTATTAAGTAGTTTTACTTATTAGTTTAACTTTTATTATAAATTGTAAGTATGAGCATGTAAAATTAACTTTCGAATTAAACTTTGACATAAAACTTTGGAACGCTCGGTATCAGTACCGCACTAAAATCTCTGCGAGTTGCCATCAGCCGTTTGTAGGGGAGTGTCCCGTATCTGACTAGCACGGGGACAACCGGGCTTCCTCCTAGTATGGGGGAACTCCGACAACCTGAAACCTTCCGCCGACGCCGGAAATTTTCTACCGTGTAGTTTCGGTGGGTAAATAGTGGGTGCCTACTCAACCTTACCCCGAGTCCCGTTACACGGGAGGTAGGAGGTGCGCATAGCGCCTAGAGCGGGACGGACGTGGCGTCGTCCTCTCTGTCCCGCTCCGCGGAAAATGTCCTAACCTCTAGACAACAAGACACAAGTAACTACTACCTTTTTTTTTTTTTTTTTGTTTTTTCGCAGGGAAATCCTTATGGATGCAGCCAGGATATTCGGTAGATCCTGACCCAATGTGGGACTCGCACCTGGGAGTGCCCACCCTAACTAAAACCACTGCGAGCGCCGTCAGCCGCTTTTTGAGGGTCCCGGATATGCAGGCAACAGACAGGATCACCTCAGCGACAGGCTAGCCCCGGCGAAGGCCAGACTACTCCTCGTAAGGGGGGACTACCCGGCCGCTACTAAGCAGTCCCCGCGACGTCGTATCATACTAGGCCCAGGTTCCCATCCTGAGCCCGACACGAACACAGAGGCGTTACTGGAGTCGCATTAAGTAGCGCCTCCTACGCACCCCCGTTCGTCGCCTGCGGGGGGAGGCCTCGTCGGCGGCCTCCTCTCTCACCCGCTCGTCGGCCTCCTTCTGGGACATTACTGCCTTGCAGAAGGAGACCATCGCCGTCCAGGACTCGTCGTCACCGAGCATCGCAGTGATGACGCTCGGCAGAGACAAGTCCCCTCCGATGACTGATGTCAGACCGTGACGCAGCGCCGCCCATCTCGGGCACACCTCGAGTGTGTGCTGGGCCGAGTCCACCGCCGCGCGACAATCGTGACACACTGTCAACGGCTCCCTGCGGGCCGTCCGGCACAGGTACTCACCAAAGCAACCATGCCCGGTGAGCACCTAACTACTATCCTACTCTACACTTTCAAACTTGCCACTTTTGCTTCTTCAACTAAAGCCACTTCACTTTCTGAAGCTTAAATTAACTAAAACGTCTACCGAATCAATGATTCTGTTTTACGCTAATAAGAGAAAACTACCGCGCCATCTCACCTGTCTCCATCATTGCTTCATCGAGTGATGCTGGAGGAAGAATGGTTTTTGTCTCCATATTTTTAGTAATTCGAATTATTCTAAAAAGAAATCGATTTGTGAGTAGATCATTAAAATATTACAGATATTAAGGATGTAAGACATGTTCGAACTGGGGTATTAAACAAGCAGTTTTAAACAGATCAGGTCGTTAACATAACTAGTGGAATGTATGTTATTCTAAATTATATTTTAGTTATCAAGTACAAATGTTATTTTTGTATTCTCATATTAAAAATATTCTCATAAAAACGTCACGATCGCTATACTATCAAAATCAATCTCTAGCTAATCTTATTTTTCTCCAGTGGGAGAGAAATGCCGCGGCCCTGCATGGCTACCACCACCCTGCTTATTTATTTCTTGAAGCAGCGTTACTGTGTTTTGGAAAGAAGGGCAGGCAGTGTAATTTCTGCACAGAGACGTATTATTTCTCAGGATGAATGAGTTGCCTCGGCTAGTTCCAGGTTATGTTCTTGAGCGACGCGGGCTACCTACATTTAGGTGGCACATCTGACAGTTTGCCTATCCAAATAATATAAAAAACTCATACATTAAATAATATCTACTTTTTTTACAAATAAATAATTAATCGTATTACCACCAGCATGTATGCCGGACCACTGTCAAATTTTATGACTGCAAGGCAATAAAAATACTTATTATTTAATAAAAAATCTCGTACCTTTTTTATTTAATCTTGATGAAAATAGTACTATATCGAGTAATACAATGTTTATGTAAAACTTAAAACTCCTTCTCTCTTTTTTAACACCTAAAATAAAAAAATATAAAAACAAATATATAAATTAAAATTTTATTTCGAAAGTAATTAAAAATATTCGTAAATTAAGTTTTTTTTAAATATATAGCGCGAAATAAGAAAAATAATTTATTATTACTTTTACCTAATAAAATTGCATTGCTCTAGATCATACAAGATTAACAGGACTAACAGGTAACAGTCGACCGTGTTGGGATGCTGAAGGAATGTAACTGATTATTAATTAGTTCATCTTATTTATTTATTTGTAAATTAAAGGCAGGCGTACACTTAACTAGAGTTGTTGATCTATCACATTAAACCAAAAGTTAAAAACCATATTTTTGTGCAAATATAAAAAAAGCTTACAATTTTCTTCTGTTATTTGTTGTTTACATTTGATACTGATTTACATTTTTAGGGTTAGCCAAATGGCAAAAACGGAACCCTTATAGATTCTCTGTCTGTCTGTCCGTCCGTATGTCACAGCCACTTTTTTCTGAAACTATAAGACCTATACTGTGGAACTTGGTAAGTAGATGTATTCTGTGAACCGCATTAAGAAATTTACACAAAAGTAGAAAAAAAAACAATAAATTTTGGGGGTCCCTATACTTAGAACTGAAACTCAAAAAATTTTTTTTCATCAAACAAAAATGATATTGAGGTTTCTTATATATATTTTTTCTAAACTGAATATTTTGCGCGAGAGACACTTCCAATGTGGTAAAATGTGTGCCCCCCCCTGTAACTTCTAAAATAAGAGAATGATAAAACTATATATATATATATATATATATATATATATATATATATATATATATATATGATGTACATTATCATGTAAACTTCCACTGAAAATTAGTTTGAACGAGATAGATCTCGTAAGTAGTTTTTTTTAATACGTCATAAATCGTAAACCGCAATCCGGAGACACGGTAGTGTCTCGCGCCAAGTACAGGTTCAAACACATGTGTGTTAAGCGTCACTTGTAGCGTGACCCGTCGTGTATATATATTCTCCGCTCATATTATGTCGATTTAACCTCACTTATTTTTTATACTTAAAAATATCAACAGTTGTGTTCTTAAAACCATAATTATAGACCAATTCTTAGTTTATACTGTCGTTTTTATCTACTTTTATCAATTTTATATAATTTCCATTTATTATTAATGAAATACAGCTTCATAAATTTGGCATGCTCACGTTTTAGATGTTTAGACTAATTTCCAGTAAAAGTTGAATTTACGTAATTTGACAGTTTGACACTATCGTATGTCTTTTTTATTTGGACATAGGGAAAGGTAAAGGTCCATATTTATTTATTATTAAATTGTGAGACATTTCAAAACCTTCATCGCGATTGGGTGTCTGAAGTACACTCGTGGCGGTTCTTGTCGAGACGCACTTCTATGTCTCGGATAGGAGGGCTCTGGGTGAGAACCTTACGTTGAACAGGATCATACGGGTTCGCCGACTAGGGCAGGAGGCGTTAATGCGGAGGTGGGGGGGGGGGGGGGAGAAACTGGCAAAGCAGCCGTATGGCAAAAGTCTACCGGCTGCTATGCGCCCGGGCCCCGAGCGGTGGATGTGCCGTAAACGCAAACCCCTTACCTTCTATCTGACACAGATGCTCAGGTTCATGCTTAAGGCGCTCGCAGGTGATTTAGTGAGGTAGTGCATTCCCAAGTGCGTGTCCCCACATAGGTCCAGGAGCCTTACCTGAGGTAAACCTGGACCATGCGAAAGCATTAACGATGCAGGTTAGTACAAAAAAGGGATGTCTCAAGCACAAGTTCACAGGCGCTTTGAAACGATTAAAAAGCGCTTATTACAAGCTTTCCTCCATTATAATAGTGATACATAATTCAAATTTGATCACGAAAATAATAACTATATTTTATGATCCAAATTTTCTAGTCAGTCAGTCTACGTTTCTCCTTATAATGCTATTCATCGCCATAAAATTTCATCATCTAATTGAGATAAAAATATTGACGTATTAGAATAATTGCATAATAAAAATGTTTTTGTAAAATTGATCATTGCTATTGTCAAGGGTGCTAATGTTTTTATCTTTTATTTATGACCTATGCGCTGACATAACACATTTTTTTTGTAAAGATAGGCACACTGGTTGACATTAATAATATAACCAAATTTTGCTGCTAGTATTGCATGGAGGCTGATGTGCTACCTGATGGTAAGTGTCAGCGTCACCCATGCATAGCGCAGGCAACTTATTCATGTATTGAGCTCTCGTCGTGGCAGCCTATATAATCAGTGCGTTGTTTTTTTTATGTCACAAGGAGCCAACCGAGTAGTCGGAGCCTTACGGTGACTACCGACGACCATAGACACCCGAACAACCAAAAGTTATGCAAATGCGTTGCCCTCCTTTTCCTTATCCCCCTCAATGGGCCACCGGCAACAACAAAACGCACGAAACGCGACAGCATAGCTGTCACTTGACGCCGGTGTTATGTGAGCGAGAGGTACCACCCCGGTCGTGTCGGCCCAATTCGGATGCAAAGCAGCATGGCACTACCTCTTGACTAACTTGTCTGCTCTGACATGTAATAAAATACTCAATAATGAACGGAGTGAAAAAGTTTTTATGTGTTTCGGAAAAGAAGGGCAAAACTTCCACGGTCTACCTGCTAAAGAATTAGCACCGAAACCAACCATCTTGCATCATAGAACATTGAACATACGTGATTGATGACGATTACGTGGTTTAACTAATCTGATAAAAATGGTTGCCTGTAAAGTCGGTTTTACGGGCGAAGATTTTACGTGACATCGTTTCGGTGACTCATCGTAACGTTACCGAGCGTTACACTTTTTCATAAGTGACTCCCAGCCGCAACCTAATTTAAGACGTTGTCACGTCAAAATGAAGAGTGCTTCATATGTTTAAGACTGAAATAACGGTGGTGTTGGTTTTTGTGAACACGAGATGTTATTTTAAAAAGAAATAAATAAAGAGCGGATATATGATAAACCCTCGCGGGAGTCTTGCAAGTATCATAACAAGGCGTGATAAATGTTATCTATATAATAATATTTTATTTGCATAGCGATAAACGAGATATAATGTAATTTATTTAGTATTTGCTCTTCTCAGGCCTTAGCTTTGTATTGTTTGCACGTGCAAATTATTCGGCGAGTGTGCATCTGTTCGTTATATTATATCTATCAATACTATATTGTGGGGTTTCCCCTGATAGGAAATAGTGACGTATTTAAAGTGTTTTACTAACGTTGACCAGTGGTAATATAATTCAATAGCCCAGAGAATGCTTTGTTAATACTTTCTTTTGACTATATTTCTGCGGGACGTGACTGAGTATTAAATTATTATAATATATTATATACATATTTTATCATTAGCACGTTAAAGGCTTTTTTCAATTGCCATAAAAATAAATCGATTGTTATTAGTTAATAACAATCGAATTTATTGCATTCAGCGAGGCAGTAAACCAGCTTAGTAGTTACTAAGCTGGTTTACTGCCTCGCTGAATGCAATATTCGTTAAAATAATCTGGTTCAAGACAGATTTGTTTTTTTTCTCCCCTATATTTACAGGTTTGTTTGTTGAGATCTTCATACCAACCATGAATCACATCATCGAAGAACCATGTGTATAAAATACAGAAATACTTATAAAATTCAGTCCTTTATCTTTATTTTATAACATTATAATATACATTGCTAATAGTCACAAAATACACATCGTTTATACAAATTACAATATAACGAACAAAAAGTTATATCAAATCCTTCGATCAACCATACCGACAACTAGTTGCTATTGTTTATCGAGAATCGAATACAAAATAGCAAATAAAATTAATAAATGTTCTATTTTTGACGTATCTTGCTTTTTTCGTTCACTGTACCTAGCAATATAAAAAACAAAAATTCAAATTAACCTTTATATCTCAGCTCTGTCTGTAAACGTAATTGCTTAACTTCGACTTGTGTCGAACAAAAAAAGAGTCGAATCAACAACGAAGAATTAACATTAGACAAGACAAAACGAATCGGTTCTTACTTAAAGTTACTTAAGATAGATATGACAAACAGGTTGATAAAGGTTAATTTAATTTTACATTTATTGTTTTTTTTTTTTAATTTTTATATATTATTTTGCATTAATGTTCTGCATTATCATCCTTTTGTAAACGCCGCTTTAATTTGAATGTCATTATCATTGTAATATTGAACAGTTCTAATATGATAACACTTCCCTTAGATATCCACTTTCATCACTTTATTATTCACTGTTTTTCCTCACCTTTCACTATTACTATTGTTTTTGTCATTGGGTAAGAGAAAACTAAGGGCAGCGCACACTGAAACAAAAATAATACATATTTTAATTACAGAAAAGCGTCAACAGATAACGAGATATTTAAACACATTTGTGAAAGTTCCTAGTTTTTATGTATTTTTTTTAATCTATATTATTATTATTATAATTAGCCTATGCTGTCCCACTGCTGGGCAAAGGCCTCCCTCAAGCTCTTCCATACATCGCGATCTTTCGCCACCGCCGGCCAGTCAGCCTGGTATGAATCTCACATGTCACGCCATCTTTTTCGGGGCCGGCCTCGGCGACGTCGTCCATCTTCTGGCACCCAAAATGTAGTGATGTTTGCCCAGCGGTCGGAGTGCATTCGGCTGACGTGACCTGCCCAGTCCCACTTCAGTTTAGCAGCTTTCATACCCACGTCAGTTATGCCCGTTAATGAGTTTTAACCCGTAAATAATTTTTAATCTAAGGTCCTCTAAACACTAAGTTATATATTATGCGTCGAGAAGGAAACTTACTTAAAATTTGTTTTTCTTACATACATCCAATTTTCTTACGGGTGTAAAAAAATTGGATGTATTATTATATAGTACCTGGAGGACCGAGCTTTGCTCGGTATTTTTTAAAATAAAATGACATTTTCTAAAAATGATTCCTAGCTAGATCGATTTATCGCCCCCGAAACCCCCTATATACTAAATTTCATGAAAATCGATGGAGCCGATTCCGAGATTCCAATTATATATATATACAAGAATTGCTCATTTAAAGATATAAGATTTTAATAAGTTTTTTATATCCGTACCAAATAGAAGTACAGTAAAGCCGTAGAAGGTGACTGTACAAGCACCGGCAAGGAAGATGCCCGCCGCGTTCGCTCCCGTCACGGAGCCAAGCCGACCGAACATCAGTACTGCTCCCACAGCGGTACCTCTGATTGAAGAAAAAAATGATCATCATCCACTTTCATCACTTCAGCCGCAAAACAAAAACTCTTTATTTTTAATGTCCGCAGCTAGTAGACCCAGGGGAGATATTGTCCTGAAGGTATAGCGTACGATAAAGAGTGATATATTTATTTTTATTATTCTTACCTCAAATGGGTAGGAAACAGTTGGACCGCGTAAGCTGTCAGTGGACCTATACCAAGTCCAGTTATCTGTAAGGCTGACATTGATATGCCGGCGATGACTCTGTGAACAAACAATTTGTATAGAATAAAGTTTGTGAGTTTCCGGTGGCCCATTGGGGGGATAGGGAAAAGGAGGGCGGCGCATCTGCGTGGCCTTGGTATAAAAATATTATATAGGGGTTGGTACCCAGGCAGAGCGAGCACGGCGCATCAGTGCCCAGGAGTATAAATTATAGTGGTTTAGTCTAAATCTAAAATTTTTATCAAAATTTTTTAGATTTTTAATTTTTCAATAGTTATAAAAAATCATAATTAACAAATTAATAAACTTTAATGAAAATAAACCGCAGGATCTTATAAAGTACATATATCAAAAGGGCTCCGCGAAGTTTAAAATTTATAGGCCAATTATTTATACCTTTCATCCCATTGTTTATGCCAATGGAGATTGGGAAAAAATTGGTTAGTTAACAATTGAATAACTTTTTAAAAAATGGTGATTAAACTTTTTTTTCTTCAGGGCTCGATTCTTTCAAGTGTTAAGAAGATACTAGAATTTTTTCAAATTTTTAAAATGACATTTTATGTGATAAAAAAAATATCTTTATTGCTGAACTCTCTTTAGCGGCGGCGCGCGCATGCCGTAACTGCCGCGCGGAGCCCTATTTTCAACGTCTAATTAAAATTATAAATAATGGAGATAGAATTCCGGGAGACTTTTTTATTGGAAATTACCTCCTCTTTAACGAACTTTTTTCAAAATTGCTTAAATGTTAATATTATTCGAGCTATTAACAAAAATGAAATGTCATTTTTTTTCATCTTATTTTGTTAATAACAATTGCAATTTTTAACCTGCACCAAAATCCTTCAAAAACATTTCTCTAGAGGTCATTCCGAATCGAATGAGCCATCGCTTATATTTTTAGGACCTTTATCTCTATTTTTCACGTTTTTGAACTTGTTGACTAGACTAGTTGGTACCCAGACAAAGCTAGTAAGGTGTTCTGTTGCAATAAGCATATAAATCCAGCCTATATTTTCTTTTTTTTTCTTTTTCTTTTTTTATGTCATCAGGGGGATTATGGAAATGCGTTGCCCTATCCCCCCAATAGGCCACCGGAAACTCACAAACCGCATGAAACGCGATTGCATAACTGTCACTTTACGCCGGAATTATGTGAGCGAGAGGTACCACCCCGGTTGTGCCGGCCCAATACTGCTGCAAAGCAAAATAGCACTACCTCTTACAAATTATCTTCGAAATGCCGTGCAATACTGTTAATTTTTTATGGTTACTGTTCAATTTTTGTTACTAGATTATATTGATTAATTGGCACTATATTTCAGAAATTCTTTTTCCCATTGATGCGGATAGGGAAAAGCAACGCAACTTTTTTTTGTGCGGTTGTCACCGTAAGGCTCCAATTGACCGGTTGCCTCCTCATGGCATAAAAAACCCACCTGTTATGCGTCAGGACCGATATGAGACAAGTCCCGCCAACCACAGTGAACATACCGACCAGCTGGGTCCTCTTGTTCAGAGGACTGATGCTGATCAGCATCACTATGGTGCTGTAGACGAGTGAAGTCACGATCGTAATCGTAAACGTCCCGTGGGAGATGCTGTCTTCGCAGCTCGTCGATGACGTCTGAAAATTTTTTAGGACTAAGTATTATATATATATTTACCATTATGAAAATGTCTTCCCGTGAAGGTTGCTGTAAAGTATCCTAAACAATGTACCTATAGCCTGACCAGAAATATATAAACCCTGCAGTGGTGTCGCCACTGTATCTTTTTTACGTCAACACATAGTATCGTCCATACAGAAATTAGTTCCGAAGTATTCCGCAATATGACGAGGGTTTTTATTTTTCTGGTCAGGCTATAAAAGCGAAATAAACCACCATAAAATCCGTCAAAATTGAATCATATAACATTATGAAAAACATCACGAACTAGGAAAACCGTTTTAACACGAGCATCTCTTGCACGTAACTCACACATATCTATACACCCACAATGCACACACCCGCACAGTCATGCTTGTTATTTCAGTTTTGTATAAATATGCACTAAGACTAAGCATACAAAATAATGTAATGTTGGTTCCGTTTATATTGTCTTTTCTGTATAGTCTAATAGTCATTTTCAGCTACTACGAGGGTTTTTGGGAGTTTTGTAGAATCCGGTGCAAGCGCGGACGAAGTGGCAAAGTTGAAATTCAGAAAGCCCATTAAAATCTATGAGGTCACCATTTATACACACTTCCAAACCTTCCAAATTACCTTTTTTCGCACCGAATAACTGATTTCAAATTTAGAACAGTAATCACCTCATTGTCGTACGTGTTCATAACAGTACAGACTGTCATGGATTCACCAGATTTGTCCTTCAGCATGGTGTTTATGGTGCTCGGCGCAAACAGGAATAGTCCATTCAATCTAAAAAAAAACGAACTTATCCCGGGTTGCTAGGTGCTATTAAAGAACGCCTGCTTGTTCACTAGATTTAAATATAATTCTATTTAAATTTGGTCAACAAGCAGGTGTTATTTAAGCATGGCAACACATTTCTACTTACTTTTCCTGCAGAGAATTAGGTAGGTAGAGCATTGGTAAGTTAACTGGCTCCATAATATACCAGTCCAGAAGTTTTAATGTAATGGATAACATTCATAATAATGTTAATTAACCAGCACAATGTTTTTCCGTGTTTAAGCGATCGTTGCTAAAGTAAAAAACTCACAATGAGAACAATCCAAACATAAGGAAGCCTGTCAGAGCCAGCCACTTGAGATGTGGCGGCCGCAGCAGTGCCAACGCCGTCTGTTGCCCAGACTTCTTCTCAGTGTCACAATTATCATTCGGACGATCTCCGTCTTCTACTGATATTTTTAATGATGTCACCTAGAAAAAAATATCATAATACCGGTATTCGTATCCGAAATATGTTCTTAATTAATATAATTTTCAAGATATGTTTCTCAGTTTGTAATTTAACTTCCCATAACGTACTTCCCATTTTCCACGGAAATGGGAAGTACGTTTTTTATGCGTGTGAAAATTGAAGTGATCACATTCGATAATATTTACAATGGTGATAGGATATTATATTATATCGCGATTCACGCGGGAGGTTTCGGGGGTCGATAAATGGATCTAGGTTTCATTATAAGATAACGTCGTTTTATCCGTGTTTTCAGGCAATAAAAAACAGCTAGCTACCTACATTATAATTCAAATACGAAGGTTTTCGCAATTATTCACAATGTTATAATAGCTCGGGTACGAAATCGGGCGATTCCGAAACTCGCGATTCGAGTGTCCGGTCCTGTGGACCGGTCCAATTATTTTTTTCCTTTTTTGTGACAGAAACTATTATTGGGATACCATTATCAACACATCTAATTCGTATATCTAAGTATATTTTACTATCCCATAAGTAACATAAAACTCACTCCATAATCTTCTTTCTCCTTTCCACTGTTGGTTGCGTAGATATGCTTAAGCACTAGCAACGCCTCGTCATGTTTCCCTTTTGTCATGAGAAATTTGGGGCTCTCCTTAGCTTGAGTCAGACATACTGCTGCTAAAATTAGCGGCAGAGCATTTGCAGCTGTCAGCAAACGCCACGGTTGGAAATAAAAGGATCCAATGTGCCACTCATGTGGTAGGATTCCCCACGCGATTACTGTAATTAATATTTAAAAATATAAAAATAGAAAAAAATTAAAGCGTAAGGTTGAAGAGCGCGCATTCGGCTACCGAAGTGGTACATGAATATAAACCACAGAAACCCAAAACTTAAAATAGAGAGCTTTCTATTTATAAGACCTAAATACGAAAGATTTTAGTGACTATAAGAGACTGAATATGATATTTCTCAAAGAATGCCAAATTATCAACTAGCAAAAAATATCAATAACCGAAATAATATCAAATTAAGATAAAGTCTAGTCAACAAGTTGAAAATGGTCTAAAATAGAGATACTGCTCTAAAAATTATGTGCGATAGCTCATTGGATCCGGAATGAAGCCTAGAAAATGTGCTACAAGCGTGTATTAGCACATAAAAAATTGCAAAATTTATAAACAATTGAAGATGAAAAAAATGGCATTTCGTTTTCTGCCAATATTTCATAAATTATTAATATTTAAGAAATTTCAAAAAAAAAAGATTCTAAAAGAGGAGGAAATTTCCAATAAAAAACTCCTTACTCCCGGAACTCTATCTCCATTATTTATAATTTTAATTTAACGCTGAAAATAGGTCTGCGCACGACATTTTTAGGTTGCACGCGTGGCGTCAAAAGCGAGTACGGCACATTAATTAATTGTTAAAATTGTAAAAAAAAATGTTTTAATAATTCTCGATCATTTTTTTTCATTTACAATTGAGACGGAAGTTCGAGAAAATTTTGTTAGTTAACAATCGTTTAACTTGTTGAAAAATTAACTTTAAGTAAAATTTCTAAAGGGAATAAATTATTTATAGTGTTCAGAACACACCATATTTTTTTTCAAATTTAAAAAAATATATTCAATACCTTAAATAAATTAATTAATGTGTCGTACTCGCTTTTGACGCCACGCGTGCAACCTAAAAATGTCGTGCGCAGACCTATTTTCAGCGTTAAATTAAAATTATAAATAATGGAGATAGAGTTCCGCGAGTGAGGAGTTTTTTATTGGAAATTTCTTCCTCCTTTAGAATCTTTTTTTTTGAAATTTCTTAAATATTAATAATTTATGAAATATTGGCAGAAAACGAAATGCCACTTTTTTCATCTTCAATTGTTTATAAATTTTGCAATTTTTATGTGCTAATACACGCTTTTAGCACATTTTCTAGGCTTTATTCCGGATCCAATGAGCTATCGCACATAATTTTTAGAGCAGTATCTCTATTTTAGACCATTTTCAACTTGTTGACTAGACTATTACATGTATATTATTTGATAACATTTACATACTAGGGCTAAATGCTGCAGCGAACATGAGAATACCATTGCACATCAACAGCGCGAAGTCTCTCCTCTTGAGGGGAACCAGTTCGCCGGCGTACGCAAAACCCAGGGACGATGGGCAAGAAAGGCTGCAAGATATTTTAATAATGTAATTTTGACAATCTATATTTTTTAATGTCATCAAGATCATTAAAGAACCATTTTAATTTTAACGTGATCATTAAAACGATCCAATTTTGTATATAGCATAGGAGTGCAAACATCGTGTCATCATTTTCAACATAATATATCCATGCAATGCTTGATATGGCCTCCTTCAATGAATGCCAGAACGATGTTTGGTTTATTAAATTATAATAATAACTCATATGTCATAAAAATAGGTAATTGTATAAGGAAGTAATTAAGTAAATGTATATTTGATGGTCTGGATAAGTGTGTAATTACACACTTATATACTGTGTTGTATAAGTGTGTAATTACAACACAATGAGTAACAAGATCTATTTAGGGTTCAAGATTTGATCGACCCATAATTATGTGATATGAGTAAATTTAGTCACTTCTTATGTTATTTTATAAATTGAAAAACTTACAAAAGTGATCCAGCTAACTTGCACAATGCAAAGCCCAATAGATTAGGCATGAAGGATGCCAAAACCCCGAATATTCCAGAGACTGCAGTGGAGAAGAGAAGAACGGGCTTTCTACCCATATTATCGGCTGCGCGTCCCCAAAAAGTTGCCGTTAAAATTATTCCTATCACAGAAAAATTGTTTCAATTAATTGCCGTTCATAAGGTAACTTTAAATTAATTCTTAAAAGAAGATCTTTATCGTATTTACACTGCTGCAAACAATGTTAGAAAGATGTTGTAAACCTCGGTAAAATGGATTTTCCCGTCCAGGCGGAATTACTGGGATACTGCTTAATTCTTTCGCCATGCAGCTGTAAAGTATTTTAAAAAGCATGACGAGAAAAATGATATAATTTGAACTTATTTACCAATATTAGGGATAGATGCTATTATTCCCCTTAAATGATCCGGTATGTCTAGATCACAAGCAGCAACAGGTAGAATATAAGAGCTGCCTATTATTTCCAATATAGCTGCTGACAAAGTCCCAACCATCAGAGCGCAATGGATAAATTGATATTTACCCGCGCCTGTAAAAATAAAATAGCAATTACATATCAACATATTTTTCTCTTGATTATGAAGGTGCATTGTGCATTATCTATTGAAAAGAGTAGAAAATATGCAGGACACGTTATACTGTGACATACAGACAGACGGAATGCGTAGAGGACGGAGTGAGTGTCTTTGTCATATTTACAACCCTTCAAAATACATCAAACCAAAAGTAAAAAATATATTTCACAATAAGATTCTACTAATCTCCCAGCTTTCTAGGCCTGTCTGACAAAATAAAAATTTCTTTAGAAACATCGAAAAGAAAATAACAATAGGGATGTTGACATTTTTCAGAAATGTTTTTAAATCATTTATAAATATCTAATGGAGGCCTAAATATTATCAACTTTTGCTTAAATATGTCTAATGCCTATAAAATCTTACATTTTATAATGCATTTTAAATTTCGTTCTAAAACGCTAACACTGGTCACATGACGTCATATGTTGTTAAACATCGTAAAAGTGATAAAATGATTCTAGTTGTCGTTAATAAAAAAATGGGTTCTAAGTTTTATAAGTGTTGTACGGTGCCTGTGTGTGTACACTGTCAAAACGCCTGAAAAATAGTTTTTACAATATGTACTGCGTACGGAAAATGGTGTATAAAAGTACGTCAACATTCTTCCGCTTCCGCTAAATAGGAACTGGTGACGTCATTTCCGTTTATTATCACGTGACCTATTTTAAATTTTGTTACATTTTATTTATAAAATATTAATTTAATCATATAAAAATAAGGGAAAATATTGTATTTTTTCAGAATTCTATCATATAAACTACCAATTAACATCAGAATTATATTTTTATATGAATACTGTCAACATCCCTATTTTTGTTTAATGTTAAACAACCACTAACAAATATATATACTTATCTATACTAATATTATAAAGCTGAAGAGTTTGTTTGTTTGTTTGAACGCGCTAATCTCAGGAACTACTGGTCCGATTTGAAAAATTCTTTCAGTGTTAGACAGCTTATATATCGAGGAAGGCTATAGGTTATATAACATCACGCTGTGACTTATAGGAGTTGAGTAACGCGGCGAAGCTGCAGGCAACAGCTAGTGTTTAATAAAACTAAATTGATTACAATTAATTACTTCGATAATTGATATAGACATATTGTCTGTGCATTGACCTTAATCACTGAGATACTTATTTTTAAAAGCTTTTATTTAACTTACAATGTAGGTATGTATGTTTTTCCAAGTGGAATTTTGCAACTTAATTTTGAAGCAAATAATATTATTATCGTTAACCGATTGAGCTGCAATTTTGTATGCACGTTTAGTTTGGATTACAATGGCGGATCACCCAAGATGACGGACTAGATATTTTTAATGCACTCTTACAATAAGGGTATCAAATATCAGAACTTGCTGAGAGTAACTCGAATCATGTTGCATAAAACCAGAGAGCTCATAGCTAATTGGTTATATCTATAGTCAATGCATAGAACCTTAATGTCAAGAGAACTGCCATTTCTGGTGCTATTGCAAGACCTCTGTTGTCGACTTTTTGCAGGTTTCCCCTAATTAAAGATGTTATTGACTGGCCTGTTGGTCTAGTGGTTAGTGACCCTGACTGCTAAACCAGAAGGTCGTGGGTTCGATTCCCACCCGGGACAAATGTTCGTGTGATGAGCATGATTATTTATTATGTGTCTAGGTGTAATTTTTCTATAATATGTATGTATTTAGAAATAATATGTAAGTATATATCAGTTGTAAGTATATATGGTTGACATAAGAACAGGCACTGCCTAGTTTGGGATCAGATGGCCGTGTGCGAGTTATCCCTACATATTTTATTTTAAATAAAATAGATTCTTGACTGAATCTGTACCTTTTCTTGAAATTTTCAGTAGGTGTTTTAAAGGGATTTTGGGCGTCCCTTATGTAAATTTTTGGCAAACGAATTCTACTGGGCCATAAATTAATATCATCGTAATGATCGATAGCTTTGTAGTAATTAATTTCGTTTATAATATTTTCCATATTTGCATAGTTAACATAAACTGAATAATAACCTTGACAACGCACGCACTCAAGTCACCATCGGACTGCTCTCAGAAAACACGCACCTAAGTACGATCTCAACAGCTGTCTTAAGTGCCGAGTTTGATTTATTAATACGGTGTCACTCAAGTGATTACGGGATCTTACAATGTGAACTCAAGTTCGGTTTATTAATTAGAACAGTATCTCAAGAGCGTGATTGAGATCGCTCTCAGAGCTGAGTTCGATTTATTAATACGGCCCTAAGTAACGTCACTTTCAGTCTAATATGGCGGACATCTGAATTTTATGTCAGTTATCTTTAATCGATTGAGCTGTTACGCTTATTTTTATGAGCTATGCATATACCTAGTGACGTCATTCTAATTCCAATATGGCGGATCATCGAAGATGGTGGACTAGTTATTTTTTCTGCATATTTTTCTGTATTTATCCGTAGGCACTACTACAGTATGTGTATCAAATGAAAGGGCTTGCTGAGGAGAACACGAAAACTAATATAACGTCACATTCTATCCAATATTGCGGGACCTCCAAGATGTAGGACAAGTTATATTTTGTACATGGAGTTTAGAAATAAAGAGGACCATCTTGTACACAGAAAAAGTACAAATTGAAAAAGTGTCCAACTGTAAACGCAAAATAGCGGCTGAAAATACTGTATTTTCAAAAATCGCCCCACTACGCGTGTGTAGTAGTAGTGGGGTAGCAAGTGGAAGAATTGTTTGTATAAGTATATTTATATAGTTCTTGTTTGACATACTTATTATTAGTAATTATAAGAAAGACAATGTTTCTAATAAAACACCCAAATCTTGCGTTATGTTATTGTTTTTATCCCCTATTACCATTTTAGAGGTTGAATTTTAGAAAGCTCTGAAATATTTATCTCATTATTTTTGCCGTACTCAATTCATACGCAATTTCATGCAAATATATCCAAGGAATAAAAAGTTTTATACTAACTTTTATCTCCTATTTCACGTAAATATAACATAGTGTCTTAAAAATGCTCTATCCGTCACCAAGAAACAGCGAACAGTCTTGATCTATTTCTTAATCTATATTAATGCGAGCGATTCCGCGGGTAAAAGCTAGTACATACATGTATGATTTAATTTTAGAGTAACAGGTAGGTAATCTTAAGTCTAGGGTCAGAATTATATATTTAATTATAATTAGCTAGGTCTTGGTAAAGTTGCAAGAGCCATAATACAGGTAGATTCAGTATGTTTTGACTACAGGAGATAATAGACTTCGTTATGTCCTCGAATTGGAAAGATAAGGCGAGTACAGCGGTTCTTAAACTGTTTAGTAACGAATTAATATTTGATTTAATATTTAAGTTATTAGTATTTATTGATAAGTCAGTATTTATTCTAAGACTTGTTTCGTAAAGCAGTTCGACATGCTCCTATTATATTTTTATAGTGTATATATATTTTTAATTTGTTACTGAGTTATATTAATATTATATAAAATTCTATTTTAATTTAAAATAATGTCTTAAAGCATTCTGTTGCATGTTAAAGGCATTAATTTTGTAAATATCTTCTATGATAATTGTAAAAAATATTTTTATATTATATTATAACAGAAATAACTTTCATAATAAAATACGAAGGTACATTTGTCTGTCTGTTAGCTTTACACGCCTAAGCCGCTGATCTCGAATTTTAATGATAAAATTCGAGATCAGCGGCTTAGGCGACAGGCAAGATATAATATCCTTAGAAGGATATAGACCATATTCCATAGGGTATCAAAGTGAGTTACGTTCATCAGAACGTAAAAGTGAGACAACGCGATCTGCACTCAACAGCTAGTTTGTTATAAAAATCTAAATGCCCGTTTTTACCAGTTAATATAAGCTTACCTGCCAGGTCCATAGCTTTTTCTAAGTCGACTTCCATTTTGATTTTTCCCACTGGCCGGTTCAAAGGCAGCTCATCTTTTTCTCGCACCATGTTGCTGCAATTAAAAGTAGAGTTAATATAAATAATAATAATATATTGGGACAACTCAAACACGGCCATCTGACCCCAAACTAGGCAGAGCCTGTTCTTATGGTAACCAGACAACTGATATATAAGTATACTAACAGACCCGGCCACGCGTTGCAGTGGCTAAGGTATATAAAGTTTGTAAGGTATTATACTTAACAAACGTCAAACAATAATGAAGGTCTAATACATATTTCTGTCTAAATGAGTTTTGGATTTGACATATCTTTAAATGAGCAATTCTTGTATATATATATATATATATATATATATATATATATATATAATTGGAATCTCGGAATCGGCTCTATCGATTTTCATGAAATTTTGTATATACAGGGTTTCGGGGGCGATAAATCGATCTAGCTAGGAATCATTTTTAGAAAATGTCATTTTATTTAAAAAAAAAAAAAAACTGAGCAAAGCTCGGTCATCCAGGTACTATAATAATAATACCAAACTAAATTACAAATACTTACAAAATTTTATAAAAATCGGTTCAGTAGTTTCGGAGTTTATCGCGAACATACATCGTGACACGAAATTTTTGATGTGAAACATCTATAGCCGCACGTAAAACCGATTTCTGGCGTGGCGACGCATGCCGTGGCGACGCGTCGCCACGCTATACGATGGTATATATATATACAGTCTATATGCAGTAGTGTGTTGAAAATAAATGTTTATTCGATAAATAGTCATCGTTATCTGGAAAAAAATCGTAATATTTTATTTTATCATTATGACATATCTAGTTCCTATCACAATATGTTCTTTTCTGCATATTACTTTTACAAAATAATGTCGATGTTTCACATCTGCCAGGCGTCCCGTGACGGCTCTTATGGTTTTTTATATATATAAGATATTTCTAGATACATACATATTATAGATATTATTATTATTAACAGCGGTTATTTTAACTTATCCTTTTTTGTTAGCTTTCGCAGGGAATTTTTTACGCATGTAGCCAGAATCTTGGCTAGATCCTGGCCCTATGTGGGTCTCGCTTCTGAGAGTGCCCTACCCGTAAATTAAAATCACTGCGAGTGCCTTCAGCCGCTTTTTGAGGGTCCCTGATCTGCATTCAACAGGCCATTACCTCAGCGACAGACTGGCCCCAGCAAGGGCCAGACTACTCCTCGCCGGGGGGACTGCGCGGCTGCTACTAAGCAGCCCCCGCGACGTCGTGTCATACTGGGCCCAGGTTCCCGACACGATCACAGGGGCGTTATTGAAGACGCATTAAGTAGCGCCTCCTACGCACTCCTGTTAGTCGCCCACGCGCGGCCTTCCTTATTTGTTTAACTTATCCTAAGTTACTACGTGTCAGATATAGGTTATATCCGCTAAAGAACTTCGAGTTGGATAAGTGACGTAGAGGTAAAAAAAATACTATAAGTGAAAGTGACTTCGATCTGCAGAGTGCAGAGACTATATAGTTATTATGAGTTCGGTAACTACGAAATAGTAAAGTGATTTAAAGCAGGATAGAAAATTAAGTGCAGAAAAAGTAAATTGTATCTGTATGAGACTCTATGAGCTGGAGAAGTTGCCACTGGACTGTGAATGTGATTTCAAGCTGGTAAAATGATTACAAGCTTGTAAAAAATAAAAACAAAATTACAATACACTATACTAATTACCCACTAAATTACAATAATAATTACCTTTAAACGCAGACATTTATGTTGTTCTTTTATAATGTTATCGAAACACATTTTTAAATGGTGTAACTTTGTCACAATAAAAATATATAAATACTCCTTATATTTTTAATTAATAATATACTTTAGAAATTGTTATGTGCTTTGTTTTAATCGATAATTAATTTAATCAAAATCAATAAAGCAAAGATTAAAGATTTAAAATAATTTATAAAAAGTTATTAATAAAGTGCCGTCTACTTTACGTAAATTTTAAGGGTATTATGCTGTAAATTCACCTAAAGCAGGTAAGATTACACACGATAAAACAGTCATTGGCTACAGAGATAGATAGATTTCCAGATAACCTTATTTAGGAATTATTTATCAAAGGGCAAACTGACTGATTGTTTTGTAATACTTTTAACCCACTGATTATGTGAAGAAAAATATTGTTTGGTATTAGTAACTATTATGATTTTGTTATCATTTAATCAATTAAAAGCTAATTAAATTTTTATTATCTTGATTAAACCTACTAACCTATGTTTAAACGTGTTTGTTTGTCTTGTGTATCAGATATCTAACTCGTCACTTTAAATTGTAGAAAACTGGCAACGATTCCGACGTTTTTCGGAGGCATCTCATATTCTTTATTTTCACTTACGACTTGGTCTCCCACAAAGCCTTACACAAAGCAAAGATTTCTGTCCCAGCTTTACTCTAATATTGGCAAGTCCATCAGAGGACAAAAGTAAAAGAAGAAAAAGAAGGAGAACTTTTATTATGAAAGCTGGTTAATATTATAATCGTGAGAAGATAAAAATAAATGGTAGCCAAAAGCAACGTCAAGTACAATATGTTGCACTAGTAAAATTATACCAAATTTAGGTTTTACCTTTGGCCGCCATTAAAGAATACCGGTATCTACCTCCTAGCTCCATCGTCAGATCAACTCGATGATACTATATTATATTATTGTCATCAAGAGTACACACACTTGCAAAATTTCAATCTGTTAGAGTAATTAGAAGCCGATGAAAAACGTTTTCCAAGATTTTAAAAAGAAATGCGCACTAAAAGTAAACAAGTAGACATCAAAACCGTGACTACATTCACCGAAGGAGCTAGCACATGGAATGAGCATAATATTCTCCTGATTTTCGTATATAAATAAGAAACAATACCTTAACTAGTGTAGATATATAAATAAATAACGAGATGTATAAATAAACAAACCTGTTCAAACCACGCAAAGTGAAGTTGTGTTGTAAGAACCCAATGCTTTTCTCCCCTCTAAACATATTTCACATAATTACATGCATACACTGACATTAATAAGTATTTAAGTGACTCACTAGGAGTGACCAACGACATCACGATAATAAGACACAAACACAATTATCGTAATGAAGAAGACTATTAACAAATAATCGTATTCAGATAAATTGCTCGCATCCTGACACAAAACTATGTGTAAATAACAAAGATGTTTCTAGGAATTCAAGAGTAAACAAATATTGTGTTTACATGTGTGATTTTAAATCGATTTCCTCCCTAAAAACTAATCTAATATCTCAGTTAGCCTATCTATCTATCCTTTCTTTATTTTTTTAAGGATATTATAAATGCAATGAAATTTCCTACATTGCTTCTTACAATACGAAGTTAACAACATTGTTGGCTTTTTTGGTTTTCAATAGATTTTGGATCTCAAATCCGACCCAATGTGGCACGTGCTGTTTTTATTTTTGAAGGGAAATACATACGAAAGAAATTAAATTTCTTCGATGGAGATGCTAATATTTCGATGGGGATTGTTTTATCATTTACAAGTTTTTTTACGACATTTTTTATGTTGGTTGGATAGGCAAACGGGCAGACAAGCCACATGATGGTGAGTGGTCGACGTCGCCCATGAACATATACTAGTTTACCTCGAACTAGCCCAGGCAACTCATTTATATATTTGTTTTTCTTTAACGCCGGGAAATGCTCTGAGGCATCCCGGGGGCAGCGGGTCTCCCCAGGCGGGTATATGGGACTCGCTGCGCCCAAAAGCTGGTAAGCTCTACCCACTAAAACCCGGCGAGTGCCACCAATGCCGCCTTTCGTGAGGTGCCCCAGATCTGTTGAGCAAACAGGGCACCTCGACGGCTAGTCAGTCCCTCAGGGGGCCACAGAGGGGTTGCCCCGCACCACAGAACAACTCCTCCCAACGTCGGGAGAGTATAATGGGGTGAGGTTCCCGTCCTCGCCCCTTGCCCCCTGCTCTTTTGTCCCCTCTTCTTATAAGAGGTGTACAAAGAGCCCCCTCGGCTGAATTCGCTTCGCCGAAGGTGCTGGGCTCACCCCCACCGCCCCACCGCTACGATGAGGCCTGCACCATAGTGGGAATTTATATGTTGCCTATCCTGACACATAAGACGTAAAGTCTCGGTGCCAGTAATTACACTGCCTGTACTACCCTTCTCCTGAAACACAGCAAAACTGTTTGACCGAAGAAACAAGCAAGATAGTGGTAAGTGGTGCAATGCCATGCAAACAGCACAGCGAATCCCTACCACCGGTAACGATATACGAATTACTTACCATATACGAGTTTTCCCATGCTTGATATAATATGTGTTATATGTTTATTAGATTTTTCCCTAATGAATATTTTTTTCCTTACTAGAGATATAATCACAATATCGTTCACAAATACGCACAAACCCCGGCAACTTGCACAGAACACTGGGGAAACAGTATTTGATATCAACCACCTATAACCCGAGGGTAATAAAGGACAAAACAATATTTAATGTGTTTTTACATTATGATAAAATGTATTAATTGCAAGTCATAAAAATAATGAGGTATATTGTTCTAATAATATATTTCATAGTTTGTGCTGAGCTTATTAAAGTCTTTCATTTTTAGGGTTCCATAACAAAAAGTGCCTTCTCTCCGAATGACAACGATTTTAAGATTAGACGATTAATAAACGCGCTGCATAAAATATGATAAGTCAATAGGCCATAAAATATTATTAAAAAAAAATGATAAGTCAATTGGATATAAATTATAGTTTTAAAAAAAACTAAACAACACGCAATAGTAAACCGAACTAAACATTTGAAAATAATTTTTAATAGAAGAATTAAATGGGTTAACAAAATAAATGATATTACTTATTGTAAAAAAGTGTGCCCCCTGCTCTTTTGACCCCTCTTCTTATAAGAGGGGTTCGCTTCGCCCAAGGTGCAGCGGCTCACCCTAGGCTACTGAGCCCCACCGCCACGACAAGGCCTGAACCATGGTGGGCGCAAATTTCACTAATCACTATAACATAAAAATCCTTGATTTTACATAATCTGTGCCGTACGTGACCGAAAATGATGTATCAGCGAATTAACTCGACATTCGGAGTTATTTTAACACACTTGTACCTATATCTACAAAATATCAAATTAAAATACGAGTAGTGAGGTTTTTTCTTCGAAAAACCTTTTTATGTGATGGTATAAAATTACAATGAAATATGACCGAATGTACCTAATACACAACCGCCCAACCGCCTAATACAAAAAACTTACATTTTTTAAATGTAACGGTATCTTTGAACGTAATTTTCAACCATTTTAAGTAGTCAGATTAAATTGAAACCATGCACAAACACCGATCGATAATGCAATGTGTATTTTAATGACGATATTTTTTTGTTTTGTGACCTAATGTTTTACAAACAAAGCCCGCTAAATATAGGGATAGCCCGGTAAAAATGATAATGACCAAATTTGTGAGAAATTAAATTTCCAACAACTTTGGATACTTCCATTTTTGCTATAAAGTTGAAAATTAACGAGTTATTTCAGAAAAACGAAAAAATTGAACTTTATAACAGGATGGCGGCGTACCCTTTACCGGGATTAGTTAGAAAATCGAGATTTATACTTCCAACCATCCCCCCCGGCGTTTAGAAAAAAAAATCGCTCCCCGAATTTTTTCCTATTAAATGTCTGCCCCGACCGGACTATATTCCTAACGCAAACGCAGCGATGGGCGGAGGCAGTTGAGAGCAAGGGCGAAGCGCTGGCGGTTAGTTTGGACATAGCGAAGGCCTTTGATCGGGTGTGGCATAAAGCACATACCGGTGGGAGGGAAGCGCTGTGCCGCGCTCCCGGCTGCATGGGTACCACCATCTTGCTTGTTTCTCCCGTGAAACAGCTTTGCTGTGTTTCGGAGAGAAGGACAAGACAGGCAGTGTAATTACTGGTACCGAGACTTAACATCTTATGTCTCAGGATAGGCAACACATAGATGAGTTGCCTGGGCTCGTTCCAGGTAAACTAGTTTATGTTCATGGGCGACGTCGACCACTTCCCATCAGGTGGCACGTTTGCCTGTTCGCATATCCAACTATCTTTAAAAAAAACTTCTAGCGAAGCTACCATCATATGGGCTTCCCGAGAAATTATGTAAGTGGATCACCAGTTTTTTGGCAGACAGGAGCATCAAAGTCGTAGACAACGGTGCATGCTCGGACCTCAAGTCTATTAATGCTGGTGTTCCGCAAGGCTGTGTACTGTCTCCAGCCTTGTTTCTTCTGCATATCAATGATATGCTGCAAACCAGCGCCATTTATTGTTATGCGGATGACAGCACTGGAGATGCTTTATACACTGGCCGCTCTAATATTTCTCGGGAACAAGTCGATGAGTGTCAGAACAAACTTGTGTCTGAAATCGAGTCTCTGTTGACCAAAGTCTCGGAATGGGGACGACTTAACCTGCCTTCAATTCAATTATACAAGGCGCAGATCCGGCCTCACATGGAATACTGCTCTCATCTCTGGACTTGAGCGCCCCAATATCAGCTCCTTCCATTTGACCACGTCCAACGCCGGGCAGCTTAAATCGTCGATGACAATGTTATCTCCAATCGGGTTGATTCTTTGGCGCCGCGTAGAGATGTCGGATCGCTCTGCATCTTCTACCGCATCTACCACGGGGAGTGTTCTGAGGAATTGTTCGGATTAATACCTGCGGCATAATTCCACCACCGGACATCGCGTAAGAATTCCAAATTTCACCCACACCATCTTGATGTCCGGAAATCAGCAACATCTCGATTTTTACGGCATTTCCTGCCTCGCACCACAAATATATGGAATCAGCTGCCACCTATGGTGTTTACGAACCGATACGACTTACTCACCCCATTGTACTGACGTTGGAGGGGGAGTTGTTCTGTGGTGCGAGAGAACCCCTCTGTTGAGGTGGCGTCGGTCCCTTGCGGGACTGACTATCCGTCGAGGTGCCCTGTTAGCTTAACAGATCCGGGGCACCTCACCAAGGCGGCGGCACTGGTGGCACTCACCGGGTTTTAGTGGGTAGAGCTGCGTCCATTTACCATCTTTCGGGTGCAGCGAGTCCCACATACCCACCTGGGGAGACCCACTCCCCAGGCGGGATGCCTCAGAGCATTTCCCGGCGTAAAAAAAGGCAACTCATTCGTTCGTGCCAGTAATTGCACTGATTTTCCTGTCCTTTACAAAATACACCACAACTGTTTTATAGAAGAAGTTTTATAGGCAGGGTTTTTAGGTTTACCTACTTACTACCACAGCATATATTTAGTACCTATTAAAAATTATATGTAAAGTTGAATAAAAACCATTCAGTACTTTTTGCGTAAATGTGTAACAAACATCCATACATACAAACTTTCGTGTATATAATATTAGTAGGTAGGATTTACACCAAAATGTATTATTTAGAAGGTTTGATAAAAGCCGATTTATGTCGTAGTCAAGCATATTCGATAGAGTAAGCGCCTGGTACTTCACATAGGCAACCTTCAAACTGCTACTTTACTATTTATTCTAAGCAAGCTTAACCCTGCAAACGTTGTCCTGCCCTTACCCAAAAATGTTTAGCGGGAACATCATTTTGTATGTTATGTGCGCACATGTCTTTCCTAATTCGTACAGATTAGAATTTCAAATGAAAATAAGAGATTAATGATAAAAGGCAATAAATATATTTTCAACAATGATTATCTAGCACCTCACACTTTTTTACAAGAGGTTAATTTTTTTTTGTTAATCTATTTACCAAATTCGTGTATTAAAAATTATTTTCAAATTTTAGTTCGGTATTAGTTTTTTTAACTATTATTTTTTCCTTTCTTTCTTTATTTTTGTAACACGGTATCGTGATTTACCAGTATAATATGTTGAATGTAGTTACCATTCAAAAACGTTTTTGTGGATTCACATTTTTTCGAACATATTATCACCTTAAAATTCATATTCAGCATATTATTATACCATATCATCTGATGACAATATTTGATATTTTATACAAAATATTATATTAAATATGGTCTATAATGAACAAAAGCGCAAGCGAAAAAAACTTAGCGCCATAGATGCATCATTTAATTTTTGTAACTTTGATATACTATGTCTATGCGAAAAAGCTAGCCCCATCAAACTTTTCAAGTTGCAGGGCATGCAAAAATAGACATACACACATATATACATACTCTCAAAAAATAACCCAATACCCAAAAAAGAAACTTCGCTAACTCTGTCGCAGTAGAGAAATAAAAACATAAGTGAAATTAAAATGAAAACTCACACTACACATCCACACAATTGAATCAGAGTTTATGCAGATGCGTTGCCCTCCTTTTCCCTAAACTCACAAAACGTGACAGCATAGCTGTCACTGGACGCCGGTGTTATGTGAGCGAAAGGTATCACCCCGGTCGTGCCGGCCTAGATCGGCTGCAATGCAGCATGGCACTACCTCTTACAAAATTATATTAATATATTAGTGGCCCCGACAGACAGGACAACGTCCTGTACAAAATATTTTTTTTTTGTGAATCTAAACCACATTCACAAATCTCGAATCCACTTGAACACACACAAAAAAAATTAGGAGGAGTTCAGTGACATACACACGCACAGAAGAATTATATATAAAGAAGAAATATATACAATAGAAAGATTTTAAGAGGCAATGAGAGATACAAATTAGTTAAAAACAAGTAGCGTTTAAAAAACAATTTAAAAGGCATGCAAATAGTCGAGAATAATATAAACATGTTTTTCTTATGAACAAAACATACATGAAAGGACAAAATAATAACCCAAAGTAAAGGATGTCAAAAGTACCTAAGGTTTTGTTTTGAGAAATTCCTGACATTAGTCTTTTTATAATTTTTAAGTTCAACTGGCAATTTTAGAATCGATAATCTAAAAAAATATCAATCATTGGCCTATTGCATCTTTGAAAGATGATTAAAGCAGCGTCAATTGTTTGGCAGTACTCAATGGAACTAATCTTTTCAAATATTCTGTAATAATTTGAACATGTTATCCTGAAATGCCTGGGAGGAACGCCCTATTCCCAAGGTTTGATATCTTTAAAATCTTTTACTTTATAGTATCCTTTTTCTCTCGTTCTCAAGTTCTACTTAAATCCTTAGGCAGTGTAATAACTGAAACTATCCTATCAGCATCATCATCATAGTACTTCATCCGTCTACTGCTGAACATAAGCTTCCTTCAATAAAAGCCAAGACGACGGACTATATTATATCACTAGCTGTTGCCTGCAGCTTCGCCCGCATTACTCAACTTCTATAAGTCACAGCGTGATATATAGCATATAACCTTCCTCGATAAATGGGCTATGTAACACTGAAATAATTTTTCAAATCGGACCAGTAGTTCCTGAGATTAGCTCGTTCAAACAATCAAATAAACTCTTCAGTTTTATAATCTTCTAATATATAAAATTTCCATGTCACAATGTTAGTTACTGTAAACTGTAAACGGCTTTACCGATTTTTACCAAATTTTATATGCGTATTCAGTAGGTCTGAGAATCGGCTACTATCTATTTTTCATACCCCTAAGTGATAAGGGTGGTCAACCCCTCAAATTTAAAAAGTTAACGCGGGCGAAGCTGCGGGCAACAGTTAGTATTAATATAGATACCAGTTATGATAAACAACGCATAAACGAATACCGTGGGCTTGGCTCATTTACAGTTTTGACCTCTGCACTCTTTTACCTTTTTGAACTATCTCTGCACTCCTTTACCTTTTTTGAACTACCTCTGAACTCCTTTACCTTTTTGAACTACCTCTGAACTCATTTACCTTGTTGAACTACCTCTGAACTACTTTACCTTTTTGAACTACCTCTGAACTTCTTTACCTTTTTGAACTACCTCTGAACTCCTTTACCTTTTTTTATGTTAGTTGGATAGGCAAACTGGCAAACGTACCACCTGATAGTAAGTGGTTTACGTCGCCCATGAACATAAACTAGTTTACCTGGAACGAGCCCAGGCAACTCATTTATGGGTTGACTATCCTGAGACGTCTTGGTGCCAGTAATTACACTGCCTGTCTTGCCCTTCTCTCCGAAACACAGCAAAGCTGTTTCACGGGAGAAACAAGCAAGATGGTAGTACCCATGCAGGGAGCGCGGCACAGCGCTTCCCTCCCACTTTAAGACATTAGATTAAATTGAAACTTTACACACATTTCAAGGATTGATGACAATACAAACTATACAGATAAATAAAATTGGATTGTCTGTGTGTGTAATATTAAAATAGCCGCTTTTTATTAAATGCATATGGATGAATACACAGTACTTATGCCAAAATAACATTTTTTTTAAATTTTTGTTTGCCTGTTTGTTCCGGCTAATCTCTGAAACGGCTGGGCCGGATTTTGATAGAACTTTCACTTAAAGATGATGTTATAAGGAGTAACTTAGGCTATAAAAATAACCATCGTCAATCCGGGTAGGTACGGCTGTAAATCTAACTCTAACAGCTTTTTTTTTTCTTTAACGCCGGGAAATGCTCTGAGGCATCCCGCAGGGGAGTGGGTCTCCCAACGCGGGTATGTGGGACTCGCTGCGTCCGACAGCTGGTAAATGGACGCAGCTCTACCCACTAAATCCCGGCGAGTGCCACCAATGCCGCCTTTGCTGAAGTGCCCCGGATCTAGAAAACAAACAGGGCACCTCGACGGCTAGTCAGTCCGCAAGGTACCGACGCCACCTCCACAGAGGGGTTGTCCCGCACCACAGAACAACCCCTCCCAACGTCGGGACAGTACAATGGGGTAAGGTTCCCATCCTCACCCCTTGCCCCCTGCTCTTCTGTCCCCTCTTCTTATAAGAGGGGTACAAAGAGCCCCCTCGGCCCAATTAGCTTCGCCCAAGGTGCACCGCTCACCCTAGGTTACTGAGCCCCACCGCCACGACAAGGCCTGAACCATGGTGGGGAACTCTTACAGCTAGTATTTAATATATTAAATAAAAATTGATTAAATATTTAAAAAAATGTATTAATTTTTTTTTTAATTTTCTTCGCATCGAAAAATTCGCATCGAACACGCGAAAGTTTCCTAAAATTTTCCACGTTACTATACCGATAAGGAAATAATTCATTAAGCCCTATGTTGGCGGCGCATGTTTGTGCTCGGATCAAGCCGTGGGGGGGTCGACAAACGTCGCCTGATAATATTTGCCCAACAAAACGTTTCTAGTATTATCTATAGCGACGCACGACTTTATTTTTAGCGTAAGAAAACTACGCTCAATACGCACCTAGTTTTTCTCGAAAAAACTTAAACTTCTCAGAAGTATTGAGATATTGTAAAAGGTAGTGCCATTGCTCGTTGTAGCTAAATTAGGCCGGCACGACCGGGGTGGTGGTGGTGGTACCTCTCACTTACATAGCACCGGCGTAAAATGTATACATATATATATATAAGTGGCACCGACGGACGTTGTCCTGTACATTTTTTTTTTGAATCTAAACCATCCTCGAATCCCCTTGAACTCACACAAAAAATTTCATCAAAATCGGTCCAGCCGTCTAGGAGGAGTTCAGTGACATACACACGCACACAAGAAATGTATATAAAGACTAGTGGCACCGACAGACGTTGTCCTGTACAAAATATTTTATTTTGTGAATCTAAACCATCCTCGAATCCCCTTGAACTCACACAAAAAATTTCATCAAAATCGGTCCAGCCGTCTAGGAGGAGTTCAGTGACATACACACGCACACAAGAAATATATATATATACAAGAAATATATATATAAAGATATATATATATAAAGATATTCCATTTACTTACATTTAACACTCCGACCTACCCATAAATAAACAAAACCTATTTCTTTCGTAATATAAAGTTTAATTATTATTAAATTAAGAAACAATAACTAGCACTCCTAAACTTCTTGTTAACATAATATCTTATAATAAATAATATCTTAATTACTGTACTGTACTACTTCCTTTTTTAATGCTCACACGATAGGATGTACTATTTTTCGTTTTTCAAAACAAGTAATTTTTTCGTGGATAACTGTTATTGGCTTTCAAATGTTTTTTCCCTCTAACTTTATTTAACAATGTAAATCTACGCTGTTGTTATCCCAAATAAATAAATAAAGAGTTGCCTTGTTTAGACCCGAACCATATTGTTCCCGAACTAGACATCCTATTTCGAAGTGAAGCCTATACCGACATTTATTAAAATACACCCTGACTTAAGTAGACGGGCGATAGATACCAGTGACGCCATCATTGATTCCATAAAGGTTGATTCGTGATGGTGAATGGTGATTCCATCTCTTAGATGCCACCCTTTAGAATATGAACGAATGAATGAAATGAAAATATGATATTATGTTCGCTCTATTAAGTACCTACTTACCAGATAATTTCTAGAAAACATATTCATTTCGGTTTATTTACACTGCTAATATAGAATTTTGCAACTGTCAGTAAAAAATAAAAACAGGAACAATAAAAACAGTTTGTCCACCATTTAAAAATCAAAGTTATGTAAACTAATGACTTGTAAAGTCTATCAGATATTTTCTCTAATAAGTCAAAACAGTCCCACGGGACATACGACAGTTCTTTGATGAAACTAATTTATACCTACAGTTCAATACATATAGCGTATTTGTGTTAATATTTATCACTCTGGTGTTCTTTACTGTTTCTAGAGAAGCCTATTAGCCTATTCATAATCCAGCAAGATGTTATGACTTGTTTAGTTCACAGTGAAATCATAATTACTTATTCTAACATTACATATTATAAGGAAAATCCAGTGATTTGTATAATAATTTCCCCGCTGAGAACACACGCACACACACACACACACACACACAAACAGACACTCACATAATGATAAATTAGTTTTAATTTTAATCATTAGGGTCTTTTTCTTACTGAAAATGTAAAATGACAAATTACCGCATGTACAGCTTGGCAAAAAAGAGTATGACGTGGTGACCGGTGGAACTAAATATTTTACTAAATGGAAACCTATGATGTTGACAATACTTGAGCGACAAATACTAGATTTTGAGTAAAGCTTAGTGTTTCACATTTATTTATTTTTTATTTTTACATCCTCCAGCTCCAGTAAACCCATATTTTCTCGACCCACCAACAGCAGGGCAAGCATGCCTTCAAATTCAAAAGAAAGATGTTACAGATGCCATTTTATCTTTTAAACCAGGTTTGTCTGCAGGTTTGGATGGAATCTCACCCCAACATTTGAAAGACTTAAACCAACATTTGTAAATTCGATCACTAAATTAATCAACTTTATGTATTCCGGTAATGTCAATCCAGAAATTGATCCCATTCTTTTCGGCGCGAACCTCATTGCCCTCACCAAAAAGGGCGGAGGGGTGAGACCAATTGCTGTTGGATCAACACTACGACGTCTGGCCTCCAAAATTGCTGTTCGACATATTTTACCAAAATTAAATTCGGAATTTGAACCCGTACAGTTAGGCTTTGGTGTAAAAGGAGGGTGTGAGACAGCCGTCCATGCCCTACGCTCTTTCCTAACGTATGGACAGCCTGACGTGTTGCTCAAAATTGATGTCAAAAATGCATTTAATTCGGCAAATAGGGACTCTGCTGACGGAAATAAAAAAACATATACCGGAAATATACAATTATCTTCTTCGCTACGCTGTTACGCTGTTACGCTGCCCCTACAAAATTGTTATATCGTTCTAATGAACTGTCCTCGGAAGTAGGTTGTCAACAGGGTGATCCCCTTGGGCCTGCAATTTTTAGTTTGGCTATAAATTCGATACTCAAAAATTTTTATTCCAAATTCAACGTTTGGTATTTGGACGACGGAACCCTCGGAGGTGATGTGGATACTACGTTTTCGGACCTTTTTTTAATCAAAAATAAATTTGAAGCCATTGGTTTGGAGCTTAATTTTAGCAAATGCGAACTTTTTATAAATAACTGCGACTTAAATTTAAATGACGTAAAACAAAAATTTAATATTTTGGCTCCAAATATTAAAATAGTTAACAGTAATTCCCTTTACCTTTTAGGTTCTCCAATTTTTGATGAATCTATTTCTGAATATATTAATAATTCAATTACTAAATTTCAAAATTCTGCTGACCGTCTCCTTGAAATTAGGCATTTTGCATCTTAAAATTCTGTCTTTTCGTCCCAAAATTTACGTATGTTCTCCGTTGCTGCTCCTTTTGGAATCGCCCAGATCTTTTGGCACCAGTAGACTATTTAATCAAAATAAGCTTAGAATCAGCTGAACGAGCAATCTTGGTCCCAAGCATCCCTACTCATGCGTTATGGTGGTTTAGGGATTCGCAAAATTTCCAGTGTCACTTTACCAGCCTTCCTATCTTCTGTCCATAGTTCAGCAAATCTCATAAGTAAAATTTTAAGGGCATCCACTTCAAACTTTGAGATTGCTGGCTTGGAAGAAGCTAGAAACGCTTTCTTAATTGCATGCCCAGGTCAAAATTTTCCATTTTCTCCAAATTCACAGAGGAGCTGGGACGACATAAATTGAAAATTGACTTTTGAGAATCTTTTGAGCTGTAGTACAGGTTCGGCGCGTGCTAGGCTTTTGGCCGTAGGTACGCATGAGGCCGACTACTGGCTTCACGCGTACCCTTCGTCAAATACAGGAACTTTTCTTGAGCCTGACACGATCCGAATCGCAACCTGTCTACGGCTTGCGGTTCCGGTCTGCGCTCCCCATAAATGTCCCTGTGGCAGTGATGTTGACAAGCTAGGACATCACGGACTGTCATGCCAAAAAAGTGCAGGCCGCTTCTCGAGACATGCTGTGCACTCAACGATATCATACGCCGGTCCCTTGCTACCGTCAACGTGCCAAGTCTACTTGAGCCGACTGGTATCGCAAGAGACGATGGCAAGAGACCGGACGGTATGAGTTTGATTCCATGGAAGATGGGCCGGGTGCTGGTGTGGGATGCAACCTGTTCAGACACGATGGCCCCTTCCCATCTACATGGAACCAACAACAGAGCTGGTGCGGCTTGTGAAGCGGCTGAAAAAGCTAAAATATGCAAATACAGGGGTCTAGGCTCCGAATATGATTTTGTCCCATTCGGTGTCGAGACCCTTGGTCCGTGGGGTCCTAGCGCTATAAGGCTCTTTAAGGGAATAATAAAAAGGTTAGTCGACATCACAGGAGACCGAAGAGCTGGCAGCTACCTCGCACAAAGAATTAGTCTAGCAATTCAAAGGGGGAACGCTGCCAGTATCTTCGGGACCTTGCCTAAAGGGACTCCTTTTTATTAATATACTTAAGTTATTATATTATATTTTTTAAGGTTTTTAGTTTTAGGTTCTTTGTAATTCATAGCAAATATGTTTTATTTAATTATATAATAAAATATATCTTACTGATTTCCATATTATGATGAGACCTAAGTGATAGTGGCGCCCTCATTTTTTCAAAACTCTTTTTTGACAAGCTGTACATACGAGTACAGCTTGGCAAAAAAGAGTATGGAAAAAATGAGGGCGCCACTTTCACTTAGGTCTCATCATAATATGGAAAATCAGCAAGATAATTTAATCAAATCGTTAAAAATAAATATGAAACACTAAGCTTTACTCAAAATCTAGTAATTGTCGGCCACATATTGTCAACATCATAGGTTTCCATTCAGTAAAATATTTAGTTCCACCTGTCACCACGTCATACTCTTTTTTGCCAAGCTGTACGTCGTATAATGATTAGAAAAATATTAAATTTGATTTTAATTTTACTTATCCAGGTTAAGGTAAGCGATAGATTTACAAAGAACCCGCACATAACTTGAGACCTCGCTCCGCTAACGCCATAGGCCTTTTTAACGTTGGGCAAGGCTAATGCATACCGCCGTGTGGAGGGGGGGGGGGAGGGGCTGGTAATGTGGTACGTTCACCGCACTAAACCTAACCTAACCCAACTATGTTCCTCCTTACTGCATCGACGGGGTCGAGGGTACAGGAAGACATCTATAACCCCTCTACGGGTTTATGAGCTCTCCTCTGGATGACGTGATGTGTCACGCCATCATCCACCACCTTGGGCTCCCAGGAACATCTAGGAGCCATCCAGTTCAACACTCTAGTGCGGATGAACCACGTGCTGTCCCCTCATCGGCATAGGCCGAGGTTTACAGTCTCATGCTTACGTCTCGCTGCCGCCAGTAGCACCGCGATACCGCTTATAAGAAACGGTGACCAACTCCACACGCATCCAGGAGTGCGCTCGCATCGTCGCAACCATAACCTTGGGATTCTAAGAATTTTTTTACAGAGATTTTCTTCCTCATCTCCGTAGTTTTTTAAGGATGTTGTCGTCCTCTTCTCCTCGCAACCGACTAGTTTCGTACGTTTTGCACCCCAGGCTTAAACCTTAGCGCTACGACAAGGCTCGGATCCATGGTGGGTACGCCATAGGCCTAGCAAACCACACCGAACATATTTAATACTACACAATGACTTGAATCAATTTGATACATTCTCTGTAGGCTGGCCAAAATCAACATTTGCAAGGGTTTAAATGTTACAACAACATCAAGAATTAAGAAATGTGGAAATTTTGAATATTTTGTGCCTCGTAGATACTAAATGGGATGACGATATTTTGTTGTAACTGGATGCGAGTGTCGGGGAATCAGTAGTCTTGGCGTTCATTTAAAGGGCCTTATGGAGTATACGGCCATTATTGACGATGATAATTACACTAGCCACCTAGGCCTTCCTGAAAAAATGTAAACGGGTCTAAAATGTTACGATGATAACACTTTCTACTGTGGAATATTTTTGTGAAGCGTTATTAAAATAATGCATTTTGTGTTTGTCTCATGCTTACGCTAACTAAAATATCACAGATATACTGATAAAGAAAGATTTAAATAAACTTCATTGTATCGTTTCTGTCTCCTATATTTTTAGACTTTCTTATATTTATAGATCAGTATGCGACGATGGTCTAGTGGGTAAGGGCTCGGTCTCTTGAGTGAGAGGTTTGAGTTTGACCCAGACCGGGTGCACATAAAATGAGTTTTTCTAATTTTCTCCGTACCTGAACATAAGAACAGCAGCAGGTGAGGAAACCTGTATATGCCTTAAAGATATCCGAAGTTCATTACCCCGCTGGCTAGCCATAGCTGAACCGTAGCCTACCCTCGTCACGTTATTTATAGGAGGAGAGACGTGCCTGCAGTGGGGCGATAGAAGGGTCGAATATACTGATGAATATGTCGATGAATAGCCTGTACTCAAGGTTACACTGTCGGATAAGATTCACAAAGAAAAAACGCAAAGAATAAGCAAACTATTTTTTATTTTCCTCCGGAAAATGCTTTTAGGAATAACGCGGGGAGGGGGGACTCCCCAAGTGGTCATATGGGACTCGCTGCGCTCGAAATCTGGTAAGTGGACGCAGCTCTACCTACTAAAACCCGGCGAGTGCCACCAGTGCCTTTGCCCCGGATCTAATGAGCAAATAGGGCACCTCGACGGCTAGTCAGTCCCTCAGGAGACCAACGCCATCTCTACAGAGGGATTGTCCAGCACCACAGAACAACTCCTCTCATCGTCAGGACAGTACAATGATGAAATGAAATGCTGGGCTCACCCTAGGCTACTGAGCCCCACCGCCTGAACCATGGTGGGGACCGATGCATCAGTCTACGTGGGCTACGGTAACTGTTTAAATTTCTGCACTAACCTAAGGAGATTGATATTATATATTAGCATTTTCACCCTTTTTTTTTTTTTTTTTTTTTTTTTTTTTTCGCAGGGAAATCCTTATGGATGCAGCCAGGATCTTTGGGTAGATCCTGACCCAATGTGGGACTCGCACCTGGGAGTGCCCACCCTAACTAAAACCACTGCGAGCGCCTTCAGCCGCTTCTTGAGGGTCCCGGATATGCAGGCAACAAACAGGATCACCTCAGCGACAGGCTGGCCCCGGCGAAGACCAGACTACTTCTCATAATTGGGGACTGCCCGGCCGCTACTAAGCACTAACAATCGTGACACACTGTCAACGGCTCCCTGCGGGCCGTCCGGCACAGGTACTCACCAAAGCAACCATGCCCGGTGAGCACCTGTGTCAGACGGAAGGTGAGGGGTTTGCGCTTACGGCGCATCCACCGCTCAAGGACCGGACGCAGAGCAACCGTCAGGTTTTTGCCATACGGCTGCTGCGCCAGGTCCTCCCCCCACCTCCGCATTAACGCCTCGTGCCCTAGTCGGCGAACCCGCAGGATCCCGTCCAGCGTAAGGCTCTCACCGAGACACCTCCTATCCGAGACATAGGAGTGCATCTCGGCAAGAACCTCTGCCACGAGCTCCCACGGGGGGTCACCGGCCAGGGCAGTGGCTGCTGCCCACGAAAGCATTTTCACCCTATTGTATTTATAGTTACATATAGGTTACAGTGAATTAACTTTCATTAAGGTAAGTGTAGCATCGGGTTCACACACGGTTCAAATGCATTGGTAAACTCAACATTTCTATTTCTTCTTTTTGGTTCTTAACTACTCTAAGATTTTATCTCTATCTCTTTTATTATCATTTTCTTAGATTAAATGGATGTGCATTAAGCTACAGATTTAGTAAGTACTAGATTCAATAAAAGCTTTGATTATTTTGGCATCTTTTTTGTTAGTGAAAACAAGCGCCCTACGTAGGTGGTCACAGTTACCCAAAAATATCGCGTTCGTTCGGGAGTTGCAGTTTAGTTACTCACATGTTGCCTAAAGACGTAAGTTGGTCTTGATGCCAGCAAATGCACTGCCTGTTCTGATCTTCTTTCTAAAAAAGCTAAACTGTTTCACGAAAGTAATTAGCGGAATGGTGGTGATGCGGACAGGCGCATCACAGGAGTATCTCTTCCACCGGTAAAAAAGTTGTCTGTGCACTACTAGCAAACACTTTTCCTAATTTATTTTGCTATTACTCTTCTAGTAATTACTTATCTATTTTTTTTTTCAAGTAGTCTCCTAGCCATCAGTTTTCTAAATTTAATTTGCTAGTGTTAGCGACCACGGCCTAGTAGAGAAGTCCGGTTCGATCCTAAACCTGTGTTGCCTAGAAATGGGTTTTTCTAAATTTCTGGCGCACCTGAACATAAGACCATCGCTTGCTCACCGGTGAAAGAAACATCGTGAGGAAACCTGCATGCCTGATGAGATTAAAAGTCTTTGAAGGTGTGTGAAGTTCACCAACCCGCATTGGGCTAGCGCATCGGTGAACTATGGCCCAACACCCTCTTCGCCAGATTTCGAGGAGGTGACCTGTGCCCAGCAGTGGGACATTTAAGGGTTGATATTATTATATTATAATTTGCTAGTAGTCTACTAGCAATAATTGGAACTATTGCAACAGCTATAGCGATATGACGTCGCGTGTTATCACCAAGTGTACACTCGTCTAAGAACTGCCGTTATGTTACAGCTGCTGTGTTAATATTAGCTATTTATCGATGTTGTGTACCGTTACGTTTCATATTATGCTATTATTATTTCCTTACAAATAATAGTGTTCTATTTATGTTTATTTATTTTGCACTCTACTATGCATAATTACTCTCATTACTACGTATGATTAACTCTATGCTTTCAATGCCAGGAATTCTGTAACTTAATCTCAGGTTAAGCAGAAACTTGTAAGTGTATGCTTGTACTATACCGGGTGTATTTGGAACGCTTGCGAAGATTAAACCCTAATAATATACTATTTATATACTATAAAATGCATATAACCATTTATCTCAGAAACGTTTTTTAAAGAAAATTTTAGGACTTGTGTATTTTGCAAACCCGCAATGTATGTATACACACTATGCATTCATGCTAACCGCGATACGCGCGACTAGCGGGCGCACTGAAGACGCGCGCGGTGCGGGAGTTCGTTCACCTCGTGCATGCGGCGGACGCTATCAGCTGATTCAGTCCGCTAGCCGTCGTGAACCATAAACCAATTACATTGCTGTTTTTTTTTTGAAAAACCATTATTTTATAGCATTATCATCAAATCCCTGTAACATTATGTTTACTAAACTCTTTATAATATTAGTATAGATTTACATAAGTATAGAAAATGTTTTTTTTTTTACTTTTTGATTGAAAATATTTTTATTGGGACTGGCCAAGAAGATAGCTGACGATGTCGATGTGCAAGCTCTAGTCTCTACCTATTACAGTACGAGCTGTTTACATAATATTGCATCAAAGGCACAAGGACAACGCCCTTGGGCGATGCACTGCGCTGTACCTACCTAGGATAAGGTCACGTGGGTCACACAATCGTATGTATTATTAGCATGACTACTCGGAACCGGGTAGTATGAGTGACTTGTTACTTTTTTCCTTTTTTTTTGCTTTTTCTCAAAATGGCAATTCCTTGTAGAATGATTCTGATATGTGTATCTGTCTGTCTGTTAAATTAAAACCTATAGGGCACTAGTATCTCATTGATAAATCATGGAAGGCAAGAAGCTAAGACTTATAGCATCAGTGAAGGAAAAAATCTAAAAAGCAGTAAATATATATTAATACTAGCTGTTGCCCGCAGCTTCGCCCGCGTTAACTTTTATAATTTGAGGGGTTGACCATTTATCACTTAGGGGTATGAAAAATAGATAGTAGCCGATTCTCAGACCTACTGAATACGCATATAAAATTTGGTAAAAATCGGTAAAGCCGTTTCGGAGGAGTACGGTAACTAACATTGTGACATGGAAATTTTATATATAAGATAAAAACAAATTTAAATAATTATTAAATTAAAATTAATTTGTTATTGATATGAAACAAAAATATAAAATAAAAAAAGATATGAAACAAAAGTACCTAACATTTCGCGCTATACGTCCAATGACAGTATTTATGACTTATTACTAAGTACTATATATTGTATACTAAGTACTATACTCAATACTATACTTTTTTTTTCTTTTACGCCGGGAAATGCTCTGAGGCATCCCGCGAGGGAGTGGGTCTCCCCAGGTGGGTATGTGGGACTCGCTGTGCCCGAGAGCTAGTAAGTGGACGCAGCTCTACCCACTAAAACCCGGCGAGTGCCACCAATGCCGCCTTTGGTAAGGTGCCCCGGATCTAATAAACAAACAGGGCACCTCGACGGCTAGTCAGTCCCCCAAGGGACCGACGCCACCTCCACCGAGGAGTTCTCCCGCACCACAGAACAACCCCTACCAACGTCGGGACAGTACAATGGGGTGAGGTTCCCATCCTTGATTTATTTTTGTCTTAATCTTTCTTGATTAGCTTATTTGATTAAAATCCGATTAACGGGTTAGACGTAAAGAGATGGACAAAATATATTTGCCCTTATTATAAATTCGTCCAGGAGACATTGTCTAAAAGGCACATCACATATTATTTCTACCACATCGATCCGGATCGATCGCGGAAGCTTAGGTTCGAATCCGATACGAGTAGACACAAACCCAGACCGCGCAAACAGCGCTAGCACTATGCTACCGCTAGATTGCTTGGGAACCGCGCATGACCCGCCTCCCTCTCCAGAGGGAGGGATGAGGGCCGGCCCTCATGATGATAGGTTAAATTCAACCGTAAAAGGTTCGTCGACCGTATCGGATTTGACTAGTCCAAATCCTGCTCTCCCGAGCAGCGCGCGCGATGATGAAACGCGCCCCCTGCGGGGCGCGGAGGGGGACGTCCCACTTTCGAATATTTATTAAGTGAGCCATCTGCTCATTTACTGTACCGATTGAGCTTAAAGGCCATCAGGCCGAAAAGTCTAGCCCTTGCGAAAAAAAAAACATATTATTTCTTGTTACTTCATTGGGTAAAGTGAGGCCTAATTGCCGTTTGAAGTAACAAAAAATCAAAGACTAAAAGTTACCCATTCATCAGTGGATCTTTTGACGTGACAACGTCTAATAAATCGATGAACGCAGCTGCATGCACGACAATGTCCCGTTACGCTTATTGTCCCGCTACGCTTATTGTCCCGTTACGTTCCTTATACGCTTGCGTTTTATTATGACGTTGTCACGTTGAACTATGGTCCGTAAATACAGACAACCATTTTTCTTTAAATAATTACTGCACAATCTAAGTTTTATTACTCATAGAGCACAGTAAGAGCTAAAACGTAATATAATAGTTAAGTAAGCAGTCACATGAACAGAATTAAAAAAGTACTTACGAAATAGTCACATGAATTATATAAATATTTCTTTACTACGCCTTATTAGTACTATTGATAAAAGATTTTTTAAGAGGACGCATTGGAAATTTTGGCGTCAATAATTTCAATTTTTTCAGTAATTCCAAACAGAATGAAAATATAAGTTGGTGACATGATGATAGTTCACGATAAAAACCTTATTTTGTTAAGTTTTAAGCACATGATTAGGTAACTTTTGTAACAGAGAAAAAATATCAAACATAGGTACCTCATTTTAAAAAGAGATTCACATTATGGGCAAACGGGACCGGTTGAAGCCTCTTAACTTCCTTCGTAAAAGAGTCTAAACACGTTCTTTAAAATTATAGAAGAATCTCCAATTATCGTTTTTAACGCAATAAAATAACAAAAACCATTTTGTCGTTTACGTCCTTTATTTATAGGCTCGCGCGCGTATGGAGAGCCTCGCCCCGCTCTAGATGCTCAGTCCCCTCTGGCGTCTGGTATTAGAATTATTGTTTAACAATGCGTCGCCTTAATAAGAGATAGCTTAAGATGGTAAATAGTTATCAAAAAACAGAAATGGCTATCGCTGCTGTCATATGCGTAAGCTTTTGTCCTTTTTTTATAAACATGGCTTATTACGAGGGTAGCAAAATGAACGACCCTTTGACCTGCGCAAGATACATAGATACAAGATTACAGAATTAATATAAACCAAACAACACGTACAAAAGCATCTAAAATTAGAACTGTCGAGAAATATAAAACAAATATGGAGACGCGGTTGATAGGCGTTTCGTATCAGTGACGTGCTCTCATCACACTATATAATGAGACGGTGAACTTGATTTTCACTTGTTCTTATACAGTAGCAGGAGTCGCTATTATTCCTCCAAATTATCAGGAATAAAGGTTTTAAGGTAAGAATGAACATCTTTTTAGACTAGTATGACATCACTCGGCTGTGTTCCAGAATAAGTAAGTATGGTTGAAATGAAATTTGGAAATATTTATTTACCATTTTCTATTTTTAAACTGCGTTATTCGATATTCGAATCGGTATGTTCTGTGACGGGTTCCAAATATTTTTTTTTTATTATTTCTTAATACTCGTAATTTCTACATTTGCAGAATTCGATGCAAATATTTTTCTACCTCAATTTGGTTGGTAACAAATTTTGGTAGCAGAATATTACTATTTTATTCAGTACCTATTGCATTTTCTTCTGCTCTACGTTTTATTACTAATTTTGCGCAAAACGTTTGTGCTGGTTATTAATCCTAGTTATATCGCACATTTCGTGCGGTTTGTCAGTTTCCGGTGGCAGATAGGGAAAAGGAGGGCGGTGTATGGGCGTCGGCGCCCTGAGGCTCCGATTGCTCGTTTGCCCCCTGATGATATAAAAAAAGCATTATATTTTTTACAAAACAAAATATATTACGATTATTTTGTCCTCTGAGCCCAAGTCAAATTGCTCTTGAATTTGACCTTATTTCAAGTTTTATAAATAGCTCTTGTTTTTTCCATTAACTACTTTATTTTAGTTTATAGTTTACTTTCTACGTTCCAAGTATTTTTGTCGTGCGTAGATAGTCTGAAAGTTTTACGTAACATGGACCATATCTAAAACGTCGGAAATGTAAAACTCTTAATAAACCGCTATAAAATGCGAATAAGTTGTTTCATAATAATGAGGGAAATTCTCGTAAACATTAGAAAACAATAAATATTTTTCATTTTGGTAATAGGTTTTAGAACTAATACTAGGATCTATTATTTGGCCAGTAATAATATTCAACTGCGTCGAAAAACACAGACATAAGACAGACATTTTATTCAGCGCTAAATTGAAAGTCTAAACCGGGCTAAACCTAATCAGAAGTTGTTTCAATTAATTTTCCAAAATTACCAAACTCGCCACGTTGTATGTCACAGATTAACTCATAAACTTTTTCGCCTACTATGTTCAATCCGGACATAGGTGGCGCTGTTGTCAGTGGCAGAGCGACTCCTTCGCCTTCAGTTGTGTTCTCAAGTCCGAGGATCGTGACCTCCTCCGACCAGGATTTTATCAATGTTACGTCAGCTTTTCTCTCTCCGGAGAGCATCGACCATCGTAGGCGGTGGTGGTGGACCTATGACTATAACGGTTATACATGTTTTTAAAACGTGACAGAATATTACGAAATATACGCCAGTAATTTCACTGATAACTTAACTGACCTACACAAGGCGATGTAAACGACCCAAACAAGTTATATGACAGGACCGGCCTTTAAATTGTATCTTTGTCGTTTCGGATCACGTTTTGTAATTTTTCTTTATGAAAAAATTTGATTCCATTAACTTACTCATAAAATACTGATGAACGAAATCCTTTTAACTGTGGTCCTGTAGTTATCATGCTAAGTTCATGGTAGAAAAAGATTCAAGTCGATCTAATTATTTCCCTTCGAGGTAAAATACTAATATATAATACGAGTAAGAGGTAGTGCCATGCTGCATTGCAGCCGAACTGGGCCGTTACGACCGGGGTGGTGCCTCTAGCTCACATAACAACGGCGTCAAGTGGCAGCTGTGCTGTCGCGTTTCGTTTGGTTTGTGAGTTTCCGGTGGCCCATTGGAGGGATAGGGAAAAGGAGGGCAACGCATCTGCATAAACTCTGGTTGTACGGATGTGTATGGGCGTCGGTACCATAAGGCTCCGACTATTCGTATGGTTCGTTCCTTCTATGACAAATATAGTATTCAATTTTATGATGATACTCGGTACTAATACTAATCGATATTATATTATTAATGAAAAAACAATTGGGCGTATGTCTTAAAATTATCACTTATTTAAAGAAATGGTAATTTATAGATTAGAAATTCTGAACTTATTCCTTTTCTTTTCTTAATACAATTAAATGAAGTACTGGCGATTATGTAAACTCAAGTACACAGTTTACAGACAAATTTCAATCGTACTTTTTCAAACACATTAAAAAGTGAAGAAGCCTATTATTTAAAACTACGTATAACTTGTCAGACAAATCTTAAGTTATATCTCAGGCTACAGGGCTATATCAAAATGATGACGCAGTAAACAATAATATTTATTTGAGCGTCTACGTAAGTTGTTATTTTGCTAAAATTAAGGTCATTGTTACCTCAAGCAAAATGAACACATTAATATAAGTATAATTGTGTTTGTTAAATACTACAAGCTATTTTTAAATTCGCACAATGCTAATTGATACTCCTAGGTGCATCTTTATTTATTATATTGTACATATTAATACGATAAGAGTATCTTTTTCAACCCCTTTTTAACCCACGACGCAATAAAGGGGTTTGACCAATAAGTGTATCTATGACACAGCTTGCACGGATGAACCGATTTTGATGCGACTCCTTAATTTCCTTGAATGAACGGTGAATGCAAGGCTTGTCATAGTTAAAGTATACCTTTATGAAATAGAGGAGCAGAAATCTAATATTTATGTGTAAGCATTATTACTACGTATGAACGTAAAAAAAAACGTCATAAAATGCACTAAGTACCCAACTTATGCAATGAGAACTTACTCTAGAATGAGAGACTAAAAAGCACACAAGTGATGTAGGTAACTTACGAGCCTTATGCTTTCCTTGGATGTGCTATCCTGATTATCTGAATCAGGATATCTGAATAAAATACAATTGTATTGCCATCGGTCCTTGAAATTGTGCAGTTTCAATTTAATCTGGTGTCTTAAAGTGGGTAAAAGTTTAAAGATTCCGTAACATAGATACATACATTTAAAAGTGAAGCAAAATAAACACGTTAAAAATATTAAGGTCCATTTAATCATGCTGCAACAGCATGCATATAACTAGGCCGAAATATAAACCTTAAGAGTAAGCCGCAACAAAGAGTAAAGTGTCCATACGACAAACATTGCTTAACACCATTGCTGCATGGGTGTCAATTAGATTATGAGAAGAAAACTAATTGATGTGAATTTTAAAAAATCTTTTTAATGTCAAAAGGAGGCAAACGAGCAGTCGGAGCTTTGTGGTGACTACCGACGTCCATAAACATCCGCACAACCAGAGGTTATGCAGTTGCGTTTCCACTTAAACGCAACGCGATAGCATAGGTGTCACTTTACGACAGTATCGTATGAGCGAGAGGTACCACCGCAGTCGTGCCGGCCCAATTCGGCTGCATTGCAGCATGGCACAAACTTTTACAAAATTGCGAGTTTAAACCCACATGCGAGCAGAACCTTGTATTATGAACTCAGGACATAATAGTTGGTATATATTAATGTAGATTTTTTTTCTTGTGAAAATGTTTTCGCTTTTTTATCAACACATACACACTTGGGACACGCACGAAGTCTGTCAATAATATTTCCTAGACTTGATATATGAGCAAATTATATGCTCAGTACTGGCTCAATAATAAAATCGGTTACTGTAAAGTCGGTTTATTGACGATAGTTGAACGTGACAACGTCATAAGAAAATGGAACGCCTCAGAACGAGGTAAAGCCGCATGCGTCATGTTTTTGCGTTCTTGCAGCCGGCTCCATCGAATTATAAGACGTTGTCACGTCAAAAATGATAATGGAATATGCAACGAATTTACCGCCTATTTTAGCTAAACTTTGATAAATGAGCGTAAGCCAAGGGCTTTTGCCAATTGAACCAATTGCTTTAGGTGATAGAAACATGCAGCTAATAGACTTCATGTTTTTATAAATTCATAAGGATTTTAAAATAACTAATAAAATTTATTTCTTTAAATTTCACTGAACACAGAGTGAAGAACTTAGTTTCCTCACAATTTTCCTAATCGTTCTTAATTTAATCCTGATTAAATCTATATTTTATTATTTCTTTCAGAGCAGTCGTACAATCAAGCTTCATTTCAAAATGCAAACGAAGGCGGAGATGAATAACAAAATGGCGGAAGCGGAGAAGCAGAAACCACTATACGCATCTACAGTGCAAGAAGCCCTAAACGCTACAGGTATAAATAACATATAAAATTATATGTAGCTTACGTGAAAGAGCCTTATAATAAGCACCTATTAGCATCAGTTAAAACGTACAAATAAAAATCGATAGATATAAGTAAGAAACGACACGGTTAAAATAAGTTTTTGAAGTGAAACTTCTTTGCGTGCATGAGGGTAAGTTCTTTTCGGGTGAAACGTCACCAAACGTGCAACGTTTTTGTCAAAGAAGAGGGAAAGAGTAATTAAGATGGATGAGAAAGAGTGAGAAAGGGTGAACGTAGCATGAAGCCTATAGCCATGGAGGCTTGCTCCCTACTCTCGTAGAGAGCAAGCGAGTGAGAAAGATCGAGAGAGACAGAGAGAGACAGAGAGAGAGAGAGAGAGAGATAGATCGAACGTCCCATCGCAAGTCTCGGAGATTTAAGGCTTTAGATTAGTATTTAAAATATAAACGAGATTTAAAAATTAGTTTGCCAAATAAGTTACATTTCTGATATGTGTACTTTTTTATTACCAGAAAAAATACGGCAATTTAGTTTCGTGACCGTCAACTCTTGTCATTCTCCAACATATCCAGAATTTAAATTTAAACTTGAAAATACTAATGACCATATTTTTAAAGGTTTTGGAAAATACAACATTGGGTTATTGCTGGTATGCAGCTGGACTCTGCAAGCGATGGGGATGGATCTTTTTGGGACGAGTTTCGTGGTAGCAGCGGCTGTCTGCGACTTAAAGCTTACGATGCAACAAAGGGCTCTTCTTACGGCGACACCACTTATCGGTATGCTAATATTTTAGACTTTATTTTTATGATAGCTGTAGTTGTTAGGACACTAGCAGACGAGAGCCACCAGATGTAACAGGCAAATATACCTGTCCCGTACATACGGTACCTACCATAAGACGAAAAAAAATTAATACCTCTTATTATTATACTGCCCTTTCTATCTTTCAGCATCAGCACATATCATATTAACCTCCACCATGGTTCAAGTCCTGTCGAGGCGGTGGGGCTCAGTAGCCTAAGGTGAACCCAGCACCTTGGGTGAAGCAAATTGAACCGCGGGAGCTGCCTTTTGTAACCCGCTTATAAGAAGAGGGGACAAAAGAGCAGAGGGAAAAGGGGCGAGGATGGGAACCTCACCCCATTATATTATCACCACGTTGGGAGGGGTTGTTCTGTGGTGCGAGACAACCCCTCTGTGGTTGTTTGCTCATTAGATCCGGGGCATCTCACCAAAGGCGACATTGGCGGCACTCGCCGATTTTAGTGGGTAGAGTTGCGTCCACCTTTCACCTTTCGGGCGCAGCGAGTCCCTCATACCCGTCTGGGGGGACCCACTCTTCCGCGGGATGCCTCAGAGCATTTCCCGGCATTAAAGAAAAAAAACATATCATATTGACGGTGCATAGGTATAGAGGCGATATTAGTGCCCGTGTCCGGGGAGCATAAAGTTAATTTCTCCAAACAGTGGAAAGTATTACGAAACCTGGTACTAAGCTGTAGCTTCTTTACCTAGGTGTTGTTCTCGGCGCTCAGCTATGGGGCTACGTGTCTGACACGAAGGGCCGGCGCCTGACTCTCGTCATCTCCATGTCTGTGGGCTTCGTGTTTGCGGCGATGAGCAGTTTCGCACCAAATTGGATCATCATGGCGCTACTGAAACTAATTTCATCTACATTGTGAGTGTTAATTAATTATTTGCTTTATTTGTTTTATATAAAATTTGTTCTATTTTTTTGCTATGATCTTACACTAATTGTTTGGCGGAACATAGAAATGTATGATCTACAAAAATCTTTTTACGACTAGCCATCGAGGTGGCCTGTTGCTCAACAGATCCGGGGCACCTCACCAAAGGCGGCTTTGTTGGCCCTACCCACTCAAACCCGGATTTCAGTGGGTAGAGCTGCGACCACCTTACCATCTTTCGGTCGTAGCGTGTCCCACATTCCACCTGTAGAGTCCTCCTTCCCCCACGGGATGCCTAAGAGCATTTCTCGGCGCAAAAGACAAAACTTTATCTCCATAACAATAAAGTGAATTTTATTTCTTATTACTTATTATTAGATATGTCACTATTAAGCTCGATGTTTGTATGTACCTACATATAAACATCGAGCATAATATAACTAGAATAGAGCGGTAATGTTATGTGTTTTGTATGAAAACAAAATATGTGTTGTGACGTTGCGCCGGTCCTGCGTTCTGATTGGCCCACTGATGGCCATTGATGTATGATTGGCCGATGCATACAGATCACTGGTTCGTTGAATTGCTATTACGTGTCAAATCACTGACCAGTTTCCGAATTTTATGGCTAGCATTACTACTCTATCTGGTTATATGCTCGATGCATACAAACGAATATTATAATGCACAAGGACTTATTTCTGTCTGTTTCAATAAACACATCTGTAACAAGAGTAACTTTTTATCAGTCGAATGATATCTTATATCAACAACCGTTTCAATTTTTCCACTGTTTGTGCTGCGCCTACGTCTTTCACAGGCGTGGTCGTCACATGAGCGAAACTGGCCAATCACAGACAAGTAAGCGTGCGAGATTCCATCGCGTGACGGCATATGCGATGACGATGTCATAATTAGACATTTCACATTGATCCTCACATCAACATCCTTTAATAAAAAGAAACGTGTAAGCGACAAAGTTTTGTAAATATAAGAATTAAATCTCTGAAGCGGTTTGAGCGTCGAAACATGGAGATAAGATCTATTTTAATTGGTTTACTAAAGTACCGAATTCAATTTAAAAATATTAGGTACAATATAAATATATTATAATGTAGAAGATATTTGATTACAAATCAGGTTGAACTCGCAAACGATCGTACTAGTGTCCCGAAGGAGCTAGATACACGGATGTATGGGTGTTGGTTACTCAATGACAATGACAACCCTACATATTCTAGTTCTCTATTTCCCACCTCAAAGAGTTCTTTTTCGAATGATTGTGTCATTTTAAGCACCTTAGAAACCACCAAATTGTTTGTCAAATTTTACGTGTTTCAGCCAGTGTTTGTCAAATTATTTGATTGTATTCAACTTTGATGCGTTTGTCAAACAGTCTACGTGTTTGTAGAGTTCTTTCTCAATTTTGTACGTGTACCGCAGTGTTTGTCAAAAACATCACAGTTGGTCGTTATCTTAGCATTATGGAGCTTTCCCGTGACCACAATGTGGAGATTATGGAGAATAACCATAGTATTACGGTCAAATAATTTACGTTCCATTATGTTACTGTAAACTTCAGAAGACGACCAACTTATGAATGGAACTGCAGTTAAAAATAGCACAGTCTCTACGGAGATCAGTGTTATCAAACGACAACATTTAATGATCTCTGCTCAAATATTTGCCAGCTTCCGACTGACATTGACTTTGACCGATTTGGCGACACGATCGTAAAATACCTACTGATAAAATTATTTACTTATCATACAAATAAATTAGACTCTCAGGTGTACAAAAATAGACTTTATATTTGAAGGATACAATTCCAAATTACTTTTGTAATTTTCGATATTGCAGGAAAATTTGCCATGTGAGCATTCTGTAGTTTCAACATGGTTTCAACTCAATAGTGCTGAAATTTTGTATTAATTGTCATATCAGTAAACTTACATTTTACACATTTTTATATATTTTTTCTCAACATTCAAAAAATTGGGTTTTAGGTATTTTAAAATTACAACACTTGTAAACAGATATAAATAATCACTGCAAAAATACAAAAGACTTTAGATACTTATCATAAATAGAAATTGTAGAATACGAACTTGCAAAAAAGCACTATATACTCATTCCACATTAAAAGCTCTTTCCGTAGACTTAATAGTGAAGAAAATATAATTTTTATACTAACTATACTTTCTTTTCTAGTACATCTGCAAGTAATTCTGGTGCATACACACTCCTGGGAGAGTCATGTTCAGACCGCGTCAGAGGTCGCTGCCTGCTCCTGTGTACCTGCGCACTGATGTGCTCACAAGCAACTGTAGCTGGTAAGCATAATATTGTTATTATTGTATATTGTGTAATTATATGGCATCAGAAACCCTCAGTGCCGAAATACCGAGTCCTCTAAATCCCATATTATATACAAACAATTCACGCAGCTAATTAACGTACCGTCTAATATATTATTATAAAGCAGCTAATAAAATTGGCTTCCCTTATATTCTCCTTATTTAACTCCTTTAATACAATATTTATAGTTAGCATATTTTTAATCGTTACTTATAAAACTCCCGTAGATTAAAATAAGTTTAAATGTCTGACAAGGATGAACTTTCTGCAAATAATAATTTTCCCTCATGGAGTCAGTATTTGATTCTATAACTTTTATATATTTGTGGTTTCAGTATTTGCCTACCCGATTCTGCCTCTCAATTTCTCTTACTGGATCGATTTTCTCGGCATCAACTACCGTCCATGGCGTCTGCTTGCGTTGGTGATGGCCTTACCTTGCGCTCTTACGTCCTGCTTACTGCAACTGTTCCACGAAAGCCCGAAGTTCTTGGTATCCAGGGGACAAAACGAGCAGGCTTTAGAAATCTTGAAGAAGATATACGCCTGTAATACTGGAAAGAAAGCAGAAGATTTTTGCGTAAGTAAATTATTCATAATTATCTTTATTCCATCTCAAAGGTGAAATTTAAATAAAATTATGGAGCACATTTCTAAATTGCAAGGACAATGCGAAAATGATTTATTCACATAGAGAGGTGGCTGAATATATAATGATGAACTTTAAAGCTCGCATGATAATGAACTATAATGCTTATATAACTAATTATAAAAGTTAAAAATTATAAACAATTTTGTAGGTAAAAAAGCTTATTGACGTGGAAGATTCTTCATGTGAACAAGAATCGTTCCTGAAAGCAGTCTGGCAGCAAACCACGGCGTTGTTCCGATTCCCGCTCCTGAAGGTCACCCTCAAGCTGTTTTACTTAGTCTCCATTATTTACATGACGTAAGTTTTATAATTATTTAAATGTTTAAAGTTAAAAAAAATATTTTGCTAAATCTGATTTGATTTGATCTGATCTAATCGGTTGAAATGATGCAATTTTTATAGTTCGCTCAACATACTTAGTTAATTAACTTGGTATAAAAAACCAATGCATTATTTTCAGTGGTAGCGGTTTTATCCTCTGGTTGCCATACATTATGAACAATCTCTTCTCCGTACTGAAGGCTGGCGGAGGCGAGGGCATGAACCTGTGCGGAGTCATGCGCTACTCAATTGACAGCGTCAATTTATCAGAAAACGGAACAGTAAGTATCAACATATTTTGTACGATTAGCTCTTTAAAAGAAACTAACTCAAAATATCATATATTCTAACTTGCTTCTTATTTCATTATAAGTTATTTTTATAACTCTGGCATTAATTTGAATGGAACATTATTCTCAAATTCTGGTCTCTAAAATTGTATTCTTTTCTAGATCATTAAAGAAATATGCAACGACACGATACAAGATACAACTCTACTGTCAGCTATGACATACGGTGCTCTTGCTAGTTCTGCCAACGTAGTATTATCATTGACCTGTGGAACAAGAAAACGCTTCGCGATGATGTGTATCCTGACCGTATCAGCAGTGGCCGCCATATTGTTGAATTTGATAGCAGTACCTATAGCAGGAGGAATCTTCTTTTTCTTCTTCCTTTTGTGCGCTCTCACAATGGGAATCCTCAGCGTCTACTTTGTGGAACTCTACCCAACATCCTTACGGTAAGATCACAATTTACTATGAACACCTATGGTACCTGTAAAATTGAATAAGCAATTTTCATTAATTACGCGATAACTTATTATCACAAGCAAATTAATATTTATTTTATATTTACGATACTTATTAAATCGAATGATATCCAAACATAATCTGATAAATGCTAAATTACATCATAAAATTAAAAATGAAGTTGCATAATTTATTCTCACAAACACAAAATTTTAGTATTAGACGATATTTTAAACCGAAGACAAACATAAAAAACTTAGTAAAAAATCATCATCAGCCTCTATCCGTCTACTAATAAACATAGGCCGTCCTTGTTTAAAACTATGTGAGCCATCTACTGTTCAGATTGGGCGTAAAGGCCAACAAGCCCAAAAAGTCCTTTCGATTTTTTATATTTATTTTTACAGAGGAATGGCATCGTGTCTATCCATCATGTTGGGCAGATCCAGTGCATTTTTAGGAGTAAATGCAATCGGCGCGCTCATATCTGTCAACTGTGAAGCGACATTCTACATATGGGCTCTATTATTGCTAAGTAAGTAAACATTCCACATCATACAATTTAAATCGAATTATTTGTATTAATGATTTAAAAAAGTTTTAAAAATTGTATACGATTATGGAAACAACGTCCTTATTTCCGCAAGGTTCATTTTTAGGACCGCTGTTTAACATTATGTATAAACCTGGTATAAACCTATCAATTCCTTCTAACGCAACATTTTTACAGGTGCTGTAGCTTTGGCGTGGTTCCTGCCAAAGGACAAACAACCAAACCAGTGAATCTTAAAACTGGTTGTACACCGGTTACAACATGGAATCTTATGAAACGTGATATTAGCTTATAATAAGAATCAAGCGGCGGGGCCGTTAATAATGCTCAAGACTTAAAAATTTTGTTAATTTTAAAGAATGTCGTTTTGATTATTTTAATTATTCAAATACTATAGAAATTCACAGCACAACTTTATATACTTTTTCTAGATTCTCTGTGAATTTCAATTTTTGAGAAATTAAAAGGCTGGTCAGGCTTAGAAAGACAACATCAGATTATAATGTCAAAAAAAAATAGAGTCGAACTAAGAACGAGTGGTTATACGACTAACTATGCGATTGCGAGGGCTTTGCACTTACTTATTATATAATATTGAGATGATTTGAATTAATTGACTGCCTTCATATCTACGCCACTAAATGCATGAAAGACTTATTATGTATCTAATAATAATAATACCCTGCTACTTCTTTCTAAGAGAACATACAAGGCCGAATTTGACCATAATTAGACTGACACTGTCAAAGGTTTTGACGCACTTTGATTCATTCTAATGGTGGTAGAAAATTAAATAAGTGCTAAAATTGAACGAGACGCGCAAGAATAAGAGTGAATATCCCTTAAACTATATGATAAGACTATATAGGGTTTTAAGATGCTTGAGAGACTTAGCGGTGGACAAACAAGAGCTGGTACCGAAGAAGACAGGTTTAGTAGCTTTTCGTCGTCTTAGGATAATTTTATAGTCCATATTTAAAATTAAATTAAATTTTTGTACCTGATGTGGTGTTATATAAGCGGATTATTGATGAAAGAGATATAATAAAATTAATTTTGCCACGTTATTGTTAAAAATTACTCTTAATTAAGTATTTAGTTGTAAGAGTTTAATAAATGAATGTGTTAAGTTATTAAATGACATTGAAAATTACAAAAGGTTTTATTTTTTCAATCGATAAGTTTTTGTACCTGTGTTTTCTTTCTATCAGACAGAGGTACTCCCAGGTATGGTAGGCTACGCAAAAGGGCGACGCTGACCACAGACCAAGTGGGACGACTACTGTTTACCTAACCAACTAACATAAAAAAGAAAAAGGGGGAGGCCTATGTTCAGCAGTGGGCGGATAGAGGCTGATGATGATGATACATGTTTACCATATTATATCAGTAATGCCAATGTTCGATGGCCGGCTGGTCGAGTGGTCGGGCGTGGTCGGACTACTGGACACTACGCAGCGGTCGAATCTAGTGGTGGTTAATATAACGCATAGCGCCATAACGTAGCGCGCTATTTACACTCAACGTATAGCGTACGCTATATAAATTCCTATTCGGCGCTATAACGTAGCGCCTCGCTACATTAGGTATGTAGCGAGGCGGCTAGCGTAGGCCGTAGTTATAACTTTATAACATTTAAACTACGCCAACGTGCTAGATCGTAGACGCTAGACTTTATAATTAATAGTTAGCCGTCAGTCAGCGTCGAGCCCGCGCTAGCGCTATGTGTGGTGCGCTATCCCGGCCAGCTCACGCGAGTTACGTAATTCTAGTCTTGCGACTACACGTTATAATATAGTCTATAAAATAGCGCGCTAGAAAAATATAGTTTATAGTCACGTTATCATAAAATAGTTTATTTGCACATCACTAGTCGAATCCCGCCAAGTGCAGATAATTTGTATGTATGATGAATATAGATGTCTGCGCCGCATTTTCACATTCGTGTTCGCCATTCGCGCCCACGTAATATCATTAATTTGAAACTAATCTAAAAACAACAAAAAATAAAACAGCTTTCGATATAATGTAGAGTGACTCAAGAGCAAGAGCAAGGTATTTAATATGTAACGGGAATATCAGAAAGGAAATGCGTTTTAAATAATAATAACAACCATTTTATTACATTCTGATAAAACAATAACAATCTTAGGTCCAGAAGTAATGTGTAGGTGCGTGTGCATGTGCATGCATAAAGCACCTCCGTCCTTACCCACACTGCACATACATACACATACACATACACGACCCTCACACATACATAGAGGTTGGCCCAACATTAATTAACAAACTTAACATGGCCGATAGTGATTTGGCCAGACTTCCGTCCTCCTTGAGGTCGCGGATATAAATCGCCCCTCTACGAACAAGACCTCGCTTTTTAAAGGTAGTAGTCGGGTGTGTCTATAACGTAATACAAACATCCCTACGCCTCGGCCGTCCAGCCCATATTCTTGCCAATCCTAACACAAGTTTTTGAATTGACACTGTAGCTCCACCAATGTCCGGCACTCGCTGTCAAATCCGCTCCCGTACTAATGTCCTCTCCGACTGTTTGCTTGTTAGCGATGAATCATAATCATTTTGTTTTACAGATTCCCTCAAGAAGATATAATTAGAGGAAAATGGCTGATATTAACTGGGCGTGTTGGTTGGGATCCCAACAATACAATTTGCAAAGCGACGTTTCTAATATCGGAAGATATTTCCGACTTGTTTTTGTGCTTGACGAGCCACAATATGGACCAATAAGTTTTAAGTGGGCACAGATACTTAATAATGAAGTATTATAGACATCTGTTCGATATTTGGCTCAAATACGAATGTAAGCTACTTAATTTGAGTAAGGAGACTGTAAGGAACCACCAGAATAAGATTATTTTGTTTAAAGGACAGTAGCATCTACCCATTTTTTTTTTATTTTAATTAAATTACTTGTTTTACGTTTGTAACAGTATAATTTTAAAGTCACCGTTAAAATAATAACTGCGCATATACTAAGGTTGTGTAAATCTTGTGTAGTAAGTCATGGATCAAGCGTCCATTGAATATTGATCGATTCGTTCCCAAATTTTATTATTTTCCTTTTGTTAAAATAATTTGAAACAAATAATACATACATAATAAAAGTCATTATTTTATATAAATAGTAGGTAATTATGAGTGTGTAAGAGTTGTGTTGTTTTGTTTCAATATTTATTTACCTTTTATCTAAATAATTTAAGGGCTGCTTTTGCAATCGGCGGATAACTTTGACCTGAGTAATGAAATATGTAGTTTACCCTCCTTCATCATGATCATCATCACTGAGGAATAATTATGTTGACTTTGTAATGTGTATATTAAGTACCCTTATAAAAACCATAACATGAATTTTCCAATGGTCAGACACCATTGGAAAATTCACCCCAAACAACAATGTTTACAATTTACTCGAACTGGCTGTACTATCGAGTATCGATAGTAAAAGATACATCACTGTGTGTCAATGTGTGCGTGTGCTCTGCACACATTGACTTTTCAAAAATCGTCACGCATATTCGGGCTGTCAGGTGGTCTATTTAGTATATTCTAAGTCTATGGTTCACACATTCCCGAGGTGAATCATTTTGACATTCGCATACGAACATGGAGGACGTGAAAATAATGACGGCATGCGCGCTACATCTTTTTTTTAGATATCCAAATTATTATTTTTTAGATATAAAAATTCAAATTATTTAGATATCCTGCGTGAATCCCCTACAAACATACATACAAACAAAGTTATTAACTTTACCTCTTTATAACATTAATTTATATGTATATTATCAATGCATAAGCATTGTGTAGTGTAGATATTTTATATTCATGTATATTTCATATTATGAACTATATTTTATATCATCATCAGCCTGTCTGCTGAACATAGGCCTCCCTCAATGAACGCCAAGAATTTTTATATTATATTATTGAAGTGAAACTTCTTTACGCGCATGAGGGTAATATTTTTACAGATGAAACGTCACGAAAATGTGCAACGTTTTTGTCCAAGAAGAGGGAGAGAGTGATTGAGACTGATTGAGAGAGCGTGAAAAAGAGCGAACGTAGCATGAAGCACATAGCCATGGAGTGAGAGTAGGGAGCAAGCGAGTGAGAAAGATCGAGAGAGAGAGTGAGATAGAGCGAACGTCGCATAGCAAGTCTCGGAAATTTAAAGCTTAAGTATAAAATATATAAACGAGATTTAAAAATTAGTTTGCCAAATATGTTTTATTTGTGACATATTGTGTACTTTGTACGCACTAGGTACGCACGCACTTTTTTATACTTAGTTTAAGCTGACAAATTAATTATCATCCTGGAAAGATATTAAGTGAAGCTGTTGCCCTTTGCTTCGCCCACGTTACTTTTTGTAGATCTCTAAAAGAGGTTTACCGGTGGGAGGGAAGCGCTCCCGACTGCATGGGTACCACCATTTTGCTTGTTTCTCCCGTGAAACAGCTTCGCTGTGTTTCGGAGAGAAGGGCAAGACAGGCAGTGTAATTACTGGCACCGAGACTTAACATCTTATGTCTCAGGATAGGCAACACATAGATGAGTTGCCTGGGCTCGTTCCAGGTAAACTAGTTTATGTTCATGGGCGACGTCGACCACTTACCATCAGGTGGCACGTTTGCCTGTTTGCTTATCCAACTAACATAAAAAAAGGAATATCGCATCATAAATTTAATCAATATATTTAAATTTTATTTTCTTAATATACGTAAAAACATTTGTTAGTGATGGATGGATTATTGATAAAACGATCTATAATTCTATTCTAGACGATATATTTTATTGATAAAGCGGCATTAGTGATTGATGAATAATTGATAAATCGATATTTAATTTTAAACTCCAAACCAAATCAAAATATCTTTATTTCGTGGGTAACAACTTGTACACTTGAAATACTTTAAAAAAAGTCAATAAAAAGGTTTAGTAAAAAAAACTAACCCAACCAGTTACAGAGACTGCCGATAGAAATGAAAACAAAGCAATTAAATTACATACACGTACAGAGATTTTATCTCATCTAAAAATATGCGTACTGCGCCTAAAGAAGGTTTCACTTAAAAAAAAACTCGTTTGGAATGCAGACTCCCCCAAGAAAATCGATAAAAAACCTTAGGGGTTGCTCTTTTGTCTTAACTAAACTAAATTTCCATCCACTCCATTTTGTCTACACGTCCTGGTGGGTCGGGCGCTAGCTGTTGACCATATAGTAATACTGTTTACTGAAGGCAGGCGAATGTGTAAACAGTAAGTTCGTGCTGGCCATTCGTGCCCTTGGATTCGCGGCCGAGAAACCGCTCCAAACTGAATCACGAGGCGTATAATGAACGCACTGTTTGCTCATGCGTGTTCGTTATTCACCTTACAACCAAAAGTTATGAAGATGCGTTGCCCTCCCTTCCCCTAACCCCTAATGGCGAAAACTCACAAATCGCACGAAACACGACAGCATAGCTGTCACTTGACGCCGGTGTTATGTGACTGAGAAGTACCACCCCGTAAATTAATAAATCTCTCTCCATACAAACACGGCTCTCCTCTTTATAATCTGATTCACGTTGATTATTTGGTTTTGAAAAAAAAACAGTCACAGAATCCATACTTCGTGCTTATGTAAGTTTTCTTTTTCTTAGCGTTTCGATGGCTCCCTAAATTTTGCTAGCCCAGAACGCAGCTACTAGTATTAATATCAGTAGCATACATTAAAATCCTGTGACGGGCCGGTGGAAGAGCACGACATGAGGTGATAGGTGATAGGTGATCCATTGTTTTTGTAACGGCACTGCATAGGCACTCTACTTTTGAGGCATCTGTGAATCCCCTGATCACTTGACACAGTTGTCCTTGCTCCAGCCGACCTAAGATCGAAGTCTATTCAAACACTTATATGTTGGCCATGGCAGCTCGTGTGCAAGTGTGGAGCAAATGGTGTAGGGAGCAAAAAACTGTCTCGCCACAGTCTGATTTTAGCCTGGGATCGATCTTTTGAAAGAAGGAGGACGCGACTGGCGAAACTGTTGCGGATTTTTAGCCTTTGCAGCACCGAGGTGTGATTCTAGAGCTGATAGTAGAGCTGACAAAGATTAGATCTGAATTATAAACAGGTCTCCACCGTGCGCTTAAGGAGGCGATTTATTTTGGGTTATGGATTACAATCAAATCGTTCGTCTCGGCCCACTTCTCAACTGCTTGTCCGCTTGCGTCTGTGTCATTATAGCCCCCATTAGGGCTCTTAAAATCACCGATTGCCATTTTTGTAGGGCTGTTGTAGATATTTTCTCGGGGATCGAAGTTGAATGCGATCCCAGGAGGTTTGTATATAGAAATGATTGTGTAGATGCCAGTATTTATACTAATCACTTCGATATCATTCCGAGTTGAACACTTGGTAGAAAGGATGCTTACGCCGGGGGCAGGAAACACTGCGTGACCGTGCTTCAGATGACAGATCTCGGTGATAAGCGTAATGTGGTGACTTTGAGTTTCATCCCGGTGGGTCTCCTGCACGCAAAGAAAGTCGCAGTGCGTTTTGCGAAACAATTCGGAAAGAATCTCTGCTTTGTTTTGCGAGAACCCTTCGATGTTAACCGAGACTACACGTAGAGCCGGCTTTTGTTGTGGACTTTGGTTTGCCATCGCGGGGAAAGGATTAGCTTTCCTAGTCCTTTCATGTAAGTATAAAGCATGTTTAATCTACATAAAAAATCGCCACGTTAAATAATATATACGATACACATTTAGGTTTGCCTACTTTAGTCAGCCTTGACACGCTACAATCTATTTTTTTTTATCAATTTGTGTATTAAACCTCACATAATAATGTTATTATATAATACATATATATGTAAGTTGTATATGTAATTGTAATTTGTAATATTGTTTTCTAATGTTTGCGCGAATTTCACTCATTATAATGAAACAATTTTTTTTTTTTTTTTTTTTACGGATTTTATCGCGGTTTATTAAGATTTTTACAAGCCCGACGTTTCGGATACTTTACAGCAACCATGGTCACGGCTTGTAAAAATCTTAATAAACCGCGATAAAATCCGTAAAAAAAAAAAAAAAAAAAAAAATTGTTTCATTATAATGTAATTTGTAATGTTAAAATCTAATGTAATTGTATATTATAGCTCGGGTTGAGTTTTAAAACTTTAAAAATAGTATAAGAGCAGCCATTTTGTCGTTGTCTTAGTTGTAAATTGGTCGTTATGATAAGCTCTTTTTAGCCGACTTTAAAAAAAGAGGAGGCTCGCAATTCGTCTCTATGTTTTTTACTTTACTGGTATTTACAATTTGTCAGCCAAAGTGGTACCTAGTACCTACAGCAACAAATAGCTCACCAGCTCCAAAAGTAACTATAATGACGTGGTAAAAGAAAAGATTGTACATGAGTAGAAGAATAAGTTGAAGTTGAAAGCACAAAAATTAAAGAAACGCAATTATGTTATTACTTTTAAAGTGAAACTTTTATTACATCGTCTCAAACTTTTTCGTCTATGTGTTGCATGTCGCGTGACGGTCGGCCGCCAAGTTTTCCAAGTATAAAATTAAGATCGATAAAGCGATTTTTATACCCTTAATGGAATATTATTCAAAAATTTTTTAGTTAAATGTCTATAACGTGAAAAAAGTTTCACTTTCACCGTGGTTTCATAAAACCACATAATCCTTTTTTTTTATTTTTTTAGTTTTTGAAGTCGGTTTTAATTTTTTTTAATCTATAGAAATACATATTATCTATACATATGCATAGTATCTCTAGCTCAATCTACATATTGATGATTTTTTTTTTACTTTTCTACATCTGTGATCTAAACTTAAACTTTACTTCTGTAACATGAATATAGAAGAAAACACATTTTTACTTTCTTTCTCCCTCGTTTTACCGCCACAAACATGATCGTATTCTTGTTACACTTCAATCTTTATCCGAATATTTTTATTGCCATTGATACCGATGATAATAAACGTGCTTAATTTTTGTGATATGAAATAGAGGCAATCATTAAAGATAAGGAAAGTCCAGATTAAGACACTAGTATTATTTTTGTGTAAATGACACTACAAGTTTTATTTACGGCTTTCATTGCCACATGGTTAAACCATACAAATGGTTTAAGGATTATCAGGGTTGATCGCTACAACAGTACATACAATGAATTCAAATTGATCGATAAAATGTTTATTAGGATAATACTTTGCGTTATATTTATAAATATTGTAACAGGCTAAGTGCGTCTGTGAAATAACCGACATCTAGAAGTGACGTAGCCAGACGAACAAAGATCCAAGCACAAAGCACATACATTGGGCCCTTTCGTGGTGTTTTGTTTAGTTTCAATTTTCTTGTGCACCTAGCACTTGAACAGATACGCCACTGACTGCTGGCTCAAGATTAGTTCGAACAACCTTATTAAAATAACCCATTGTCATGTAAGTGAAGGACCCAAGTCTCAATGACATATCCATTTGTTACCTGACTTAAGATCCTAAATGGAATATAGTTCCAAAATTTTCACTAATTATCCCCCTCGTATTTCCAGCAAAGCAGGTAAGAGGAGATAAAATAGGCATGAAACATTATCATGAACATCCAGACAGGCATTAAAACAGGATACTCCAAATAAAAAAATCTATCCTTTTAATAGATTCAAAGGACCAGAAGTTTGTTATAGAATTCTGAAGCAAATAATTTTGGCGCTCGATGAGAGATTGTAGCAGGATACATGTTGACATTGACTGAACAAAACACGAAACAAAATAACATGCCATTTTTTCGTATTTATGATTTTATTAATCTGATAAATATGATTGTAGGAATGTAAACGTAATAATTAGATAATATGTTCGCTTACAACAAGAAGCGTTCCGTTTGTAATGGTAATTGCTTGCTCAAATCCTGCGTGGATTTCTAACAGGAAAGTTATAAACTCGTGTTTGTGCGATTTTATTTATTTCGTTTTGACTACAGACCTCGAATAATAAACTTTTTAAGATTTGGTATCCCGGTGATGTTATAGTAAAATTTGTTACAACATTTGAAATTTTGGACATTAATCATTTGATATGGATAAGGAGAAGCTTACTTTCGAGGATGCCCTCACAAAAACTGGTTCGTAAAAATACATTTTATATAAGACACAATATTTTCTATAAATGATTATTATCCACTAAATACAATTGGAAAGAGGATGTGTTGGTAAATCTTGAATAATATTGAATAATGCCTGCTACAATATTCAATATAAAATAGCGGTAAAAAATATTCGCTTTTCTTCAATTTGCATGAATATTTATCAACATTAGGCTTATTCTGTGAAACAGCTTGTGTGCATGTAGAAAGAACAGCAGATTACTGGCACTGAAATGTTGTCATCTGCCAATTTGCACATCCAACTAGCACAAATATAAAAAAAAAAAATAGTTCGCAATTCCAGTAAGTGTACTTAGTTAAAAGAACGATTCAATCAATTTATTATTTTTATTTTATTTCTTTAACGCCGGGAAATGCTCTTAGGCATCCCGCGGAGAGTGGGTCTCCCCACGCGGGTATGTGGGACTCGCTGCGCCCGAAAGCTGGTAAGTGGACGCAGCTCTACCCACTAAAACCCGGCAAGTGCCACCAAAGCCGCATTTGGTGAGGTGTCCCGGATCTAATGAGCAAACAGGGCACCTCGACGGCTAGTCACTGCCCCAAGGGACCGACGCCACCTCCGCAGTCTTGTTCCACAGATGCACCCAATGTCGAGACAGTAAAATGGGGTGAGATTCCCGTCCTCGCCCCTTGACCCCTGCTCTTTTGTCCCCTCTACTTACAAGAGGGGTACAAAGAGCCCCCTCGGCTCAATTAGCTTCGCCCAAGGTGCTAGGCTCTCCTTAGGCTACTGAGCCCCTCCACCACGTCAAGACCTGCACCATGGTGGGGACGATTCAATGAATTGTCTTATCAATGATCAAAACATTTAAATTTTATCTAGAGCTCTAATTTAAAATTCTGACAATTGGTTATCTGCGATGTAAATTGTAAACCTACTAAGGATTACATTGAAAACTACTATTCATTAATAGATAAACGATAAACCAATACGCGTTATAAACGTTTCCTATATGACTTTTTAACCGACTTCAAAAAAGAGGAGGTTATCAATTCGTTTGTATGTGTTTTTTTTGTATGTATGTATGTGACACGATTACTCCGCCGTTTGTGAATGGATTTCGATGTTTATTTTTTTATTTGAAAGCTGGTGTTTCCAATTTGGTCCCATATTAATTTTATTAAGATCTGACAAGCCGTTTTTTAGTCATTCCCAATAACGCCTATTTGGATGGTTTCTTTTACCTCGACGATATGCTCACTAACCGACTTCAAAAAAAAAGAGGAGGTTCTCAATTCATCTGTGTTTTTTTTTTGTATGTATGTGACATGATTACTCCGCCGTTTGTGCATGGATTTCGATGGTTATTTTTTTGTTTGAAAGCTGGTGTTTCCAATTTAGTCCCATATTAATTTTATTAAGATCTGACAAGCCGTTTTTTAGTTATTCCCAATAATGCCTATTTGGTTGGTTTTGTTTACCTTGATGATATGATTATTTTATTACGTGTCGTTGTAACAATTGTATAGGATGCTTTGGTAGCACACCATAGTATGCCGCGGTCATCGTAATCATCATCATCATCATCACCATCATCATCATCATCATCATCACCATCATCATCATCATCATCCTTTATCCATCCACTGCTGAACATGCCTCCTTCAATGAACGCCAAGAAGACGAATTTCGGAATCACTAAAAATTAAGAAATAAAAGCATTTTACAAAAAATTAAAACCGACTTTAAAAAATACTAAACTAAAAATTAATAAAATAACAGTTTCTTTAATTTTTGTGCTTACAACATATAATCAACTTAATATTCTACTAATGTACAAACTTTGCGTTTACCACGTCATTATAGTTACTTTTGGAGTCGGTGTCATATTTGTTGCTGTACATTACCTACCTACCTACCTTGGCTGACACCGACCGAAATGTTTTTCCGGTCACAACTATGGGGTAGCCAAGTATAAACAGGTAAATCTATACCGGACCGGAAAAGAATAGGCAACCTAACGTTTGCATATTCTATGGGCTTCTTACTTTCGATTGGTATCGAATTTATCTAATAATCAAACCGGTGAAATGTTTTTTTTTATTATTATTAATTAAACATACCCTTGACTAAAATTTGTTAGACAACCCATATGCAATATATTTATCGACATATTAAATTTTAAAAAAAATACGTTTCATCAAATAAACATCACGGTGAAGGTCGTTTTATATGCGTATCCTATACTAAAAGACAGCATACTCGACGTATATACGTACGTGAATATGTAACTGATGAATATAAAATGTATGCAACATACGTAACGTTGTAATTACTAAGGCATTTAATGCGATACGGAAACAGTGGATACCAGAGAGCTGAGCCTGATCAAACAATCATAAATAATAAACATTTCTAACTGATTTTTTTTATAGCATAACAGGGCAATCGACTAGAAAGCCTTTTGGCGACTGTCGGCGCCCATAAACATCCGCGCATTCCTCATCCTCTTTTTCCTTATTTTTTTTCCCCAATGGGCCACCGGAAACTCACAAACCGCACAAAACGCGACAGCATAGCTGTCACTTGACGCCGGTGTTATGTGAGCGTAAGGTACCACCCCGATCGTGCCGGCCCAATTCGGATGCAAAGCAGCATGGCACTACCTCTTACAACATTGTGTATTTGTATGATTGGGTCAGAAGACGAGTTATTTATGAAAAATTCTGATTTTAGGTTTTGGGCTTTACAGCTATATAATGGTATTACTAGCTGGGCTGATTATAATATCTCAAGTGTGCATCGCCTATGGGACCACCATTATCATACCGGCGAGTGCCTGTGAGTTGGAGACGACGGGGCCACAGCGAGGGGCACTCGCAGCTATCCCCGTCGTAGGTAAAGTTGTTTCATTTTTATCTATATTATGTACTAATTAATATAAAAATAATGTGTTTGTTTGTAAGAACCCCGCTTCGCGTCAAGTATAAAAATAACTACTGCTTTTTTTAGGTAATATCCAAATTATTGAAGAATGTTACAGATACGAGGGCGACACGGAAAATTCTTAGAACTGGTTATTTGTAAACGATCAATAAAAAAAAATAAGTTTCAATTTTGAAAATGGAACTCTTTTCCAATATTTATTTAATAATAATTTATATTTTAATCATTTATGTATGTACACTGAAAAACATACATAGTGATAATATAACAAACACTGGTACAATTAAGGTACTACTTATTCCATAAGTGGAATTTCTTCCAGTAGTCCTACTACAGGAGAATTTGAATAATAATTGCAATATCAATGTGCACATTTTAACCTAATTAATACTTTAAATGTAATAAAAATAATATACCTAATAAATACATAAGCATAAAATAAACATACACAGCACATACATATTATATACCTATTTATACATACACAAATGCATATATACAATTTTATAAATAAAATAATAAACAGCGATGTATTGATGTAAATGGACACTATTTTGAAAAGATACAATAAAACTAATAACTTTTTTGATTTTATAAGAACTTTCAGTGTCGCCCTCTTAGTCTATTAAATATAGCCTATTTTTGGGGAAAGTTAGTTGTATTTAGCTCTAGTAGTAGTACTGGAGGAAAGAATGTGCTTCGTGCTGCATGTCTGCCTACTTGAGTACCACCGTCTTACTTCACCCGTGCAACAGTATTTACATACAGATTTATGTTCTGAAAAAGGGCAGGACGGACTGTGTAATATCTGGTAATCAGCGTTTCAAAAAAGCAAGGTGTAAATTGATCGGATCGTCGTTTTTTTTGTCGACAATATATAAAACTCGCAAATGATTCTTCACAGGTCTCATCCTTGGCGGCGTGTTTTGGGGATATCTCGCCGACAAGTATGGTCGCAAGCCGATGCTCATTGTATCGTTGCTAACTGCTTCTGTGGTTAACGCAGTTGCTAGCATATCTGTTAACTGGGTCATGCTGATGGGTCTACAATTTATAGCAACATTATTGTAAGACTTTTTTTAGTAAAAACAACTCTGATTGGCTTACAATGTAAAAATATGTAGAAAGTAAAACTTCTAATTCTAAAGAGATTAAATCGTTTGTTAAACTCGACAACTCTATACGAAACTAAAAAATAAGAAGAGGACATTACATACTCTTAATGGAAAGTAAAAATAAATATAACAATTACAAGGTTGATAAAAGCAAGAGGCAGTAAATTAAACCACCTATATGTATATTATAGATAATATGGATATAAGGCTTAGAATAATTACACTATAGAAACCTAGTCCGCGCGGCCATTTTGAAGCAACTCACATGGAGCCATTTTTGCACCAAGCGCCGGGAAGTTCCGCAGTATTCTATGTCAAACCGCACCAAACGTGTCTCCGTAAAATAAATAATTATGACGATTTTTTTTTTTTTTTTTCGGATGGATCTATGCTAATGGCCCGAAGGCCCTAATGCTTCAACGGATTGGTGTGAGCCCATTCGGCTCACTTTTGATTGGGGGGTTGCCCCCCGCCTACCGTGCAGTCTGCGACCACACGGCCTCCTGGCGTCGGTTGTGAATTATGACGATGTGTGCAGTTAAATTGTATGACAATACATCTGAATAACAAAATAAATGTAATAACATCACTTTTCACTGGAAATCTTTCAATATTTCGTAGTATCTTGTAATTAATTAGGTTTAAATAAATACAATTTTTTTCAATGCTCAGTATTGCCCAATTGTGAAAATATTTTTACTGATTATTTTCCCCCACTGAATAAATTTCAAACAGTTGGTACTGATATTTACGTAGGTACGTGACACGTTCTCGAATTGATGTGTTTGTATACAAATATTCATACTTCCATACATACAAACTTTCGCGTTTATAGTACAAGTTACAAGTTTAAACCGTTATATGTATAACAACTTTACATTACAACTGTGTTTCATGCCAATAAAAAATAATTATAAAAATGTATATTTTACTAATTACCTACTGTTATATTTTCTTCGTTTCATATAAATAAACATTCTTGTAATATAACAATTATACATAATAAATAATAATATAGCTTGTGTATACATGGTTAAGTAAAGTTGTTATAAATTAATACATAAATAGATATGCCCACCTAGCTATTTATGTATTAAATATTATTGATATAACAAATTGTTATCAGCGGCCGAATCATTTCCCGTTTTCGGGAAAACTTCACCACTACTGGCAACATTGAATCAATTTAGTGCTTCATTTTTGACGGCGCGCTTGTATGAAGACTGACCTTCTATAGTGTAATTATTCTAAGATCTAAGGTTTCTATACAGATAAATAAAATTGGAGTGTCTGTTTGTAATATTAAAATAATCGCTTTTTACTAAATGCATATGAATGTATACACGGTACATATACCAAAATAGCATTTTTTACAATTTTTGTCTGTCTGTCTGTCTGTTTGTTCCGGCTAATCTCTGAAACGGCTGGGCCGATTGTGACGGGACTTTCACTGACATATAGCTCATGTTATAAGGACTAACTTAGGCTATAAAAATAATCATCATCAATCCGTATACGGCTGTAAATCTAAGTTAACGCGGGCGAAGTTGCGAGCAACAGCTAGTTTTTTAATATAATTTTATCCCATTATATTAATGGGGGAGTTATTTTTATTGTAATATGCCCAAAAACTATAAACGATGCTTACGTTTAGTTTTAACTGTCACTATTAGGGCGAGGTCAAACAAGAGCTGTGAGTCGCGTAAAATGAGTTTCATACTAAAGTTTGTCTACTAAAGTCCTGTTTGTGCCACACTTTTTAGGTGTAGTCATTTGCTCACCTACTACACCGATGAAGCTCTAAAGGCCATTTTGACAGCAGCATAGGATCATTCGAAAAAAAACCCATACGGCGACGCAAACCCACTGTGCACACAGCTCAAAAAATTACTCTCGTTTGGCCTCACGCTTAGACACTTATTAAAACTTAATTTCATGCGCTTGGTGCAAAGACAAGAATTTACGTCTAAATGCTAAAACTATCTTTATATGTTATTATATTGTGCGTGTGTATGTTACTGAACTACTTCCTATCGGCTGGACCGATTTTGATGGAACTTTTTTGTGGGATCGAGAATGGTTTAGATTTCAATTCGGTCAACAATAATTCCTTTGGTATAGGACAACGTCTGTTAAGTCCGCTAGTAATGTATTACTATAATATTTCAGAGCAGCTGGACAGTATTCACTTTCATTGGCGTTGGTCAGCGAAAGCGTTCCATTGCTGAAGAGAAACGTCGTGATACTGCTCGTGTCGAGCATATTCTTATTATCACAAGGTCTAATGGCTGGTACGTTCTTTTCATATCTACAATGTAGGGTTTTTTTTTGCTTTAAATCTTTGAAATCGTGTTTGAAAAACTCCGTAACGCAGACACTGCCCGAGATGGTGGCGCTATTTTTTAACATAACTAGTATTTAATGGCATTATCAAATAAAAATTTAGCTGTGTAGCATGGTAAGGTCGTATGATTTCGAACTCAAAATTCTCGGGTCAAATATTGTAAATATTAAAATCAAAGGAGAATTAACCACTTACTAGCAACTGGTAACCCAACTACTCGTAAACTAAAGTAGTCGCAAAACAAGTCCACCAACTAGTCTTCTACTGTTTGCTGTAATAGTCGCACAACTAATCACTTGAGTAGTCACTTAGTCGCCCAACTAGTCGCTAAAATAGTCCATCAACTATTCGCTCAATTAGTTGCACAATAATCGCAAAACTAGCCCCACAACTAATCGCTTTACTATTCATAAAATTAGTCGTCTAACTAGTCACTAAACTAGTTCCAACTAGTCGCTGAACTAGTCTATCAACTAGTCGCTAACTAGGCGTACAACCAGTCACTCGACTAGTTGCACTACTACTCGCTCGACTAGTCACCCAAAAAATAGTTTATCGACTAACTAGTTGCTTAAATAATCACTCAGCTATATGTTTAACTGGTTGTTGAACTACTCGAACAACTAGTAGCTCAACCAAAATCAAAATATTTTATTTTACATAGGCCTAGATGGGCACTTATAAAACGTCGAAAAGATGCACGGTTCACGTTGGTCGTTTCCATGGAGAAGAAATTCCAGGGTTACAGCATTAGTCCTTTTAAGTATGGGCCGACAATAGGCCGTTGCTTACTATACAAAAAGCGTACAACAAAATACTCTCCAAAAAATAAAAAAAAAATAAAAACAAAGTTTAAAGCTGAAGTTTGAGATTTTATGTATCATATACACATTTACAAGCCCACGATTTTGATTTATGTATAATCGTCGTTGAAATTAACCTCTATTTATTCGCGGGTGAGAGAGGACGCCGCCGACGAGAAATCGAACTCAGGTGACGAACGGAGGTGCGTAGGAGGCGCTACTTAAGGCTCTTTCAGTAATGACCCCTTGTGCTCATGTCGGGTCAGGATGGGAACCTGGCCCGTATAGGCACGACATCGCGGGGACTGCTTAGTGGCGGTCGAGAAGCCCCCCCTTACGAGGAGTAGTCTGGCCTTCGCCAGGGCCAGCCTGTTGACGAGGTTATCCTGTTGCCTGCAGATCCGGGACCTTCGAAAAGCAGCTGCAGGCTCTCGAAGGTGGTTTAGTGGGGTAGTGCATTCCCAAGTGCGAGTCCCCACATAGGTCCAGGAGCCTTACCCGAGGTAAACCTGGATCATGCGAAATCATTAATCTGCGTCTTATAAAAACCTCTATTTATTCACTCCTAATAATATGTTTTTATTTTACAGTATTGGCCATACCAGTAATACCCCTTACATTCTCATACTACCTACCGGCTTTAGGCATCTACTGGAACTCTTGGAGAACGTTGTTGTTGATGTATTCCGCTCCGAGTATAGTGACAGTTATACTTTTATTCTTTGTGCACGAAAGCCCCAAGTTTTTATTTGCAAAAGAAAGAGTTTTTGAAGCTCAGGAAATATTGAGGAAAATTCACAAAGTAAATAATATTGGATCATCAAATGAATTACAGGTAATGCTCGAATTAGCCATTCAAAAAGATTCACAAGTTATTCAAAAACACATGCAATTTTGTCGATCAGTTTAGACCAGTGATCGGCAACATTTTTAATTGGTACAGCCAAAAATTACAATTTATAAAATGTCACAGTTTTTAAGAACCACAAAATGTTTCATGCCAATATCAAGTACATATTATATTAATAAGCAATTCAAAAAGATTCACAAGTTATTCAAAAACACATGCAATTTTGTTGATCAGTGTAAACCAGGGGTTGGCAACATTTTTAATTGGTAGAGCCAAAAATTACAATTTATAAAATGTCACAGTTTTTATGAACCACAAAAATGTTTCATGCCAATATTAAGTACATAGTCTACACTCTAGACTAATCTACTAATCAATACGTTCAAAATGGTAACGAATAGACATAAAGAAACATTTAATATGGAAATCTACATCTTTTATTTTTTTAGAGTCTTAATTTAACTCTGGAGATAAAACTCCATGCTACCGCTAGTTCATAAGCTAAAAATTCTTGGTTAGCCTTGTTTTTGCAATACATGATAGTGAAACAATAAATTTTATACTAAGAAACAAATAGAAAATTGTTATAATTTTTAGGTTGTTTCCAGTTGAAAAATCTTTTGTTTTCTTCCGCAGATTGGCAAAATTGTTATGGAAGAAGAAAAGAAAACAGAATTATCGAAAAACCTTATAGCACCGTTATTCAAAGCACCTCTTTTGAAGAATTTGATACTTATTACACTTCTTTACATCTTTCAACAGTTGAGTACCGAAACTCAAACGTATTGTTATAAGAAAAATAGATAAGAATTACTTTATTGTGCAGACAACGACACGAAAGAAACATGACCTATTATTTTTATTTATTTTTTGACAAAATATAAAATTGTCCCCAGAATTTAAATTATAATATAACGAATAAACTGTTTTACTGATTTTATTATATACTTTACAGAATTATCACGGGAGGACTCCCACCATGGTAGTCCACCAAAGTATTCAAAACCGCGATTAAATACATATTTAATATTTATTACAGAATCTCATCATTCATGGTGTGGCTTCCAACCATCGCTAACCAGTTCGTTGAAATTATTCAAACTGGAGAGGGATCAAATCTGACAATGTGTGATATCATTCGCGCTAGCCTTGATGCGCCACCTAATGTAAGTATAAAGTATTAATTTTCAGCATCGTCATCTACTATTATAGCACGAGTAAGAGGTAGTGTCATAGTGTCACTGCTTTACAGCCGAATTGGGCCGACACGACCGGGGTGGTACCTCTCGCTCACATAGCACTGGCGTCAAATGACAGCTATGCTGTCGCGTTTCGTGCGGTTTGTGAATTTCCGGTGGTCCATTGGGGGGATCGGGAAAAGGAGGGCAACGCATCTGCATAAGTTTTAGTTTAGTTTAGTTATAGTTCACCATAAGGCTCCGACTGCTCGGTTGCCTCCCTGTGACATAAAAAACACGAGTAATTTAGCTTTAATAGATCGGGCCACTTTACTAACGTATCAATTAAGATTAATACTAACCATACTAACTACGGGTGGGTCGTTTCGCGATTTTGCCGTATCAAAACGAAACTATCTATCGCAGCGCGATAACGGTTTCTGAAACTATTTATTTTGGAAACTATCTATTACAGAATAGCGGCTTTGGCTAGCTGTTCTGATACCTAGTGCTAATTTTCGTGCAATACGGTTTTTGGGCCATTTCTATTATTATTTATTTATATTAACAGATCGAGTTAAAAGTGTGTCGTAATATTGTTTACGTTAAATATTAGTTATTACTACTCTTATGTATTGCGAACATATTTATTTCTTTATGTACACAGACAAGTATTAGGTAGGTGTCTAAGGTATATTATTTACACGAAGCATTTATAATCCAACATTACCTACACGTAATATTATATTTACACAAGTAGTCTCAATTTACACAACTGACTGCTAAGAGTAATTATAATATATTTAAACTAATTAACTGTAGTAATTCAAATAAATTGTAATAAAAATTTGCTAGCAAAAGCAAGTGCATGAACTTGACCGCACCGAGTAACCCAATTTCATTTTACCAATAAATCCAATAATTGCATTTATTGTTAAAGAAACGGGTGTCAATTTTTCAAATCATAGCTCATCTTGAGTACAAAATAAATATTACATAATTAATATTACATATTTACAATATCTATTTATTTTGTGTCTTGAGTGAGAGCGGCAGAAATGGCGCGGAACTGGGAAGTCAGTTAAGTTTATAAGCGGATTCTCGCTCTTACGTATAGCACTATCTTTGTCGCGTTCGTATTAAGTACTTCGGTCACTTCGGTTCGGTCGGTTATTCGGTATTTCTCGATACCGAAACGGCGACGGGCGAATAGCGATACCGTATTATGTGTGACGTCGCGCGCGTCGCACCAATAGATAGTTTTGCTCGATAAATAGTTTCTGAAATGTCAATAGATAGTTTTCGTTATTGCGCTGATAGATAGTTATTGTAACTGGTTATGGTTTGAAACGTCCATCTCTAATACTAACAAACCATAGTTATTTTATCTGTAAATATCTATTGTTTTGTCAAATTGTATAATGTATGTATAATTTAAGGGATAAATAAGGCTTAATTATTATAATTATTATAGATCCGACCAAAAACCCTGCCAAACGCAAGGTTTTTAGCATGAGTGCCATATAAATATTTGGCATATAAAAACTACTTCGCCACATCACTCATACCTAATTTAATCTCACCTACTAAGTATATATTTTGACGAAAACCAAAATGATGGTGCAATTTAATCTGAATTGAATATAACAGAAAAAAACCGGTCAAGTGCTAGTCGGACTCGCGCACAAAGGGTTCCGTACCATTACATAATATACAAAATTAGACACTTTAACTAAAATTAAGGTTTATATTTATGGAATTAAATGTTTTTTTATATATTTGAGTTGATTGCATGAAAGGTAAATTGCGGTTTACGATTTATGACGTATAAAAAAACTACTTACTAGATCTTGTTCAAACCAATTTTCGGTGGAAGTTTGTATGGTAATGTACATCATATATTTTTTTAGTTTTATCATTCTCTTATTTTAGAAATTACATGGGGTGGGACACACATTTTTCCACTTTGGAAGTGTCTCTCGCGCAAACTATTCAGTTTACAATAAAATGGTATTAGAAACCTGAATATCATTTTTGAAGATCTATCCATAGATACCCCACACGGATGGGTTTCATTATATATATATTTTTTGAGTTTTAGTTCTAAGTATGGGGACCCCCAAATTTTATTGTTTTTTTTCTACTTTTGTGTCAAAATCTTAATGCGGTTCACAGAACCAAGTTTCTAGTTACCAAGTTTCAACAGTATAGCTCTTATAGTTTCGGAAGAAAGTGGCTGTGACATACGGACGGACAGACAGACAGACAGACATGACGAATCTATAAGGGTTCCGTTTTTTGCCATTTGGCCCTAAAAAAGAATTGATACTTAGAGTCATAATATATTCGTATTTTTTTTATTTACTTTATTTATTCAGTTACATGTTACATTTTAACAAATCACTACATAGTATGATACAAATCACAAAGTCGCTTTCTCTGTTCCTATGTCCCTTTGTATGCTTAAATCTTTAAAACTACGCAACGGATTTTGATGCTGTTTTTTTTTTATTAGATATAGTGATTCGAGAGGAAGGTTTATATGTATAATAATATCCATTAAATAGTGGAAAAATATTTTATTTTTGAGGTTTCTAATGTGATGTCGTAAATAAATACATTTTTTGCACTTACATTGCAAACGCTGGATGAACACTAACAGATAGATCAAAGTTATGTACACCTTAGAAAGATCTACAAAAAAGTCCACGATGGCATATGTGTATCTATTAAGGATAACATACTATATCCATTTTAATACTTAAAAAAGGGGCAATTATAAAATGGTAGTTGGAAAGCTATTAACACAAATGTGGTATTAATCCTTATCATTTTAAATATGTTAGTTAGCTTGAGCATTTCATGAAGTATGTTTTTCCCGTTTACACCATGCAAATGAAATGCATATCTTAGAAGATATAGCAAAATCAAAATAATGCGACATCGTGATTTCGACCGAGCCGCGCGAGCCGGGCGCTCCGTGATGCCGCACCTCGCGCCCGAGCCGGGCCGAGCCCCGGTTCCGAAAGTTAGGATAATAATTATTATTGTATCAATGTAATATGGTAGAATTGTGTATCCTAAATATGCCTACTGAAAAGTCCGCGATGGCATAATATGTCTATATTATGTTAAATATAACATACTACCTATATCCATTTTAATACTTTAAAAATTGGCAATCTTAAAGCGGTAATGTAAAAGCTATTTACAAAAATACGGTATTAATCACTTCATATTATAAAATAAAGTCCTACGCCATAGATAGATAATCATCATCAATCCGTGTACGGCTGTACATCTAAGTTAACGCGGGCGAAGCTGCGGGCAACAGCTAGTAATCTTATAAATAAACTATGTAAACATGTAACCCACATAATTGTCCACGAGTTAACAAAGTATAATACAGCAGAAGAGTGGGACAGACGTATCTTTATTCTGTATATTATAAATTTAAGGCTTTCCAGCTAGTGTTGCCAGAGCTAACCTTTTAAATTCTTTCTGCGAAAGTGCAAAATTAATGTCCAAATCTGTAAAGTGTGTTATATGCACCACACCACATGGCAACGGAGAGGGGCACGCTCGCCTCTATTAGTTCTGCAATTTTTAGTATAAAACAGACGGGGGGGGGGGGGGCGTACCTCTTGCCGCAATAGCACAGGTTATGCATATTCCGTATAACATCGTTACCATGAGAAATGTTCGTCTGGGCTCCAAGCTTATGATATTATAAAGGCTCAATAAATCAGGATAGTCAGTAATGACATCTGTGATCCATACTGCGTAGAAATTTATTTTCTACTAATTCTATAGAATTCATACGGTTAGTATAAAATGGCCTAAAAATAGGTACAGCATACTCCAGCCGAGACCTTACAGGAGTTATAAGAAAGTAGTGGAACGTCTACTAATCTCATGACGAAACCATACATCCGAAACGCTAAAATCTCGTATGGACTCTGTCCTGTTTAAAACGACTGAATTAAGGGTGTATGGAAAATTAATAGTGTTTTTATTTTTATTCAAAGAAATACAATGACATTTAGGTAGGCTTATTATTAAAACAATAATCTAAAAGTCTCTTAAGTTCCTCCTGGGGTAGTAAGCAGCCTTGGATAAAAATTTTCATATTGTCAGCGTACTTACATTAGAAAATGAGAATTAATAAAACAATATTTAATGTCGTTGACAAATAATATGAAGAGAAGAGGACCCGAAACTGATCCCTGGGGAACACCTGATGAGATATGTGTACAATCTGATTCGAAATAATTCACTTAATACATTAAATTTTGGGTCGTAAGTTCTTCGGCGAGTGGTTGGACTCGGATGTTGGTTTCCAGAAGTTGCTTTTGCAACTTCAACTAGGTACCTTGGCTGTAGATATTTGCGATTGATTGAGATTTTCGAGATGCAATAATGTGCATACTGAATACCACTAATAAATTAAAGAGTCTTCCTTCTTTGAATTGTCAGTTACGTTAACGTACCCTTTTTTCAGCCTGACATCGCTCCTTGTTCTCTGAATACCCTGGCATTGTTGATTGTGCTTGGTGTCGGTGCAATTCAGTCTGTCATGAATGCTTTTCTTAGTATGGTAAGTCTATTTTTAAGTAAAACTCCTTCTGGCGCATATTTCATTAATTTTTAAGTAAATGACGCACTGAATCGTTTCTAAGTGGCTCCAGATATCACTAATATTTTAACTTCTTCGATGGGACGATGACCTCCGGAGCAGTGGTTGGTCTTGTATGTAAGTGGCGAGGAATCGTGAGGGAAGCGCTGTGCCGCGCTCCCGGCAGCATGGGTACCACCATCCTGTTTGTTTCTCCCGTGAAACAGCTTTGCTGTGTTTCGGAGAGAAGGGCAAAACAGGCAGTGTAATTACTGGCACCGAGACTTAACATCTTATGTCTCAGGATAGGCAACACATAAATGAGTTGCCTGGGCTCGTTTCAAGTGTACTAGTTTATGTTCATGGGCGACGTTGACCACTTACCATCAGGTGGCACGTTTGCCAGTTTGCCTATTCAAGTAACATAAAAAAATACGAAAAAATATGTGAATTGCCACAAAATCGAAAGAAGTTTTTAAAATAATATTATACGCGTGTTCCATATTCAAAATAATTAAAAAGTTGAAAAAATAAAAGTTTTTATGTTACGGTATTTATGGCCAGAATAGTTATATACCTAGTCCACCCATAAGTTTTAATTAACTTAATTAGCTAAAAGTTATTACTTATTCCTCTTATTCTGCAAACGATTACTTCTAAATAAATTGTTCTTATTCTGTATTATTGTTCAATCTGTTCTTTCCAGATAGTTAACAAAGTTGGTAGACGGAATATGGCAATGGTATTAACAGCGGTGTGTGGTGCCTGTGGTATTGTCGTCAATCTGATACCCAATGCTATCGTCAGTGTAGTCATGTTCGTTTTGTCTCTCATCGGATTGCTTGTGATAGGCTTGTACGCTGCTATAACTGTAGCCTCCTTCCCTACACATTTAAGGTATGGTTAAGTTAGCTAAGGCTGAGGTCGGAAAGTTATTTTTCCATTCTTATTGCGTAACACGTATGCTCAAAACTATGTAAAACTAAATTCAATCGGGTCAGATAAAACTGCTTCAATTTTATACAATCGTCATTTTCATCAGCCTGTATCGGTTCCCCACCATGGTTCTTCTCTTATAACAAGAGGGGACAAAAGGGCAGGGGGCTAGGGGCGAGGACGGGAACCTCATCCCATTGTACTGTTCCGACGTTGGGAGGGATTGTTCTGTGGTACGGGACAACCCCTCTGTGGAGGTGGCGTCGGTCCCTTGGCGGACTGTGCTCTATTTGCTCAATAGATCCAGGGCACCTCACCAAAGGCGGCATTGGTGGCACTCGCCTGGTTGGATAATACTATTTTCTTGGACTAGCAACCAAAATAATTGTCTAATTATTATTAAAAAAGTTATGAAGTGATATATTATTATACACGAAGTATTTTTTTAAATAACCTGGTATTTTTACCAATAAAACGTATTATCATCATCATCAACCTATATCCATCCACTGCTGAACATAGGCCTCCTAATACAACATAATGTCTTATATTATAATAATTTAAAAAAAAATCTTATATAGAGCATTGGCCATGACGATAACAATGACTGGCAGTCGACTGGGAACATTCGCCGCGGTACAAATATTGAACCTACTCTTGGAGACTAACTGTGAAGCTGGTTTTTATTTGTTTTCATCAATATACGCATGTAAGTAGTATTAAATATGAATAATACATTCAAATGAAGTTTCTAACACTAACTATTCAATTTTTGTTTCACTGAAAGTGAACTTTCAGTACCTCCTAACATTATTAAGAGCAATCAAATGCCCCTCATTAATTACCATTACGATCCAATAAGCGCCCTAATTCCCAATCTGTCCGCTCACTCACTAATACTATGTTTTTAACTGAAACTTAGTACTAGTGAATCAGATCATTATTAAGATGAAACAAAATATACACAAAATATATATGCTTCTAAAATATTTATTTTCAGCTTCTACAATCATAGCAGCGTTTTTGGTGGACGATCGTGTTTTATTAATGAAAAAAAAATAGTAACTCAATTTGATGGTATCAATTTTAGTTATACTAAATGAATATTTTTATGTGTAAATAAAAAATGTTGAATCAGATGTGAATTATGATTGATGAATAATAATTGATAAATGTTTTACTAATTGTATTAAATACAATATATTATAATAAATAAAATATGTACCTAGTATATTTTACTACTTATTTTTTACCATGAAATTGTTTTAACTTTGGATGAATTGTAATATATTATAGCTTAACCAGTTACCCAATTACCTACTGATGATATAATTATTGTAAAACCACAATTATTTTTTAACCAATCTAACTATAAAAATCAATAAGAACACAATATGAGTTATAGTTTTCATGAAAATGAAAATGTATGAAATAGCTGAGATTAAAACCACTATATTATTGTTATGTTAATGTTAATTGTGAATAAAGGACAATGCTGTGTACTAAATTCTTGTTGATTCTAAATCACATGGCTGATTATTTTGTAACTTATGTCCTAAAATAAATTTAAAAAAATATATGTCCCTGTCAACTAACACTTGTCCGCTGTCAAGAACATTGTACAGCTTGGCAAAAAAGAGTATGACGTGGTGACAGGTGGAACTAAATATTTTACTAAATGGTAACCTATGATGTTGACAATTCTTGGCCGATAAATACTAGATTTTGAGTAAAGCTTAGTGTTTCCCATTTATTTTTAACGATTTGATTAAATTATCTTGCTGATTTTCCATATTATGATGAGACCTAAGTGAAAGTGGCGCCCTCATTTTTTCCATACTCTTTTTTGCCAAGCTGTAAATAACTTTTCAGGGTGAGGGGATCGGAGGATGATAGTTGATTGATGAGTGATAAAGGAGTGCAGCCGCGTGCCTTGGGGCTTCCCGCTATTTTTTCATATTTCAGACTTGACTACAGTTTTACCAGACAAATACAGACTAGGGTGTATGAACTATAGTCCTTTGCCTTAGCTATTGAGGATTTTTAAAACAACAACAATTATCTGCTGTCATTTGTCAGTCTGTCAAATGTCAATAAAATGATGTCGTCTTGACAAGAATCAAGATACCAGATAATAGCACCACCTTAAACTTTGATACGGCAGTAAAGTACGGCTTTTAAAATAATATAAACGTTTTCACCACATAAAATATAACACATCCATCAAGAAGTTAATTGCTTAGCCACACTAATTCATCAAACTACACCGTGAGTAGATTTATTGAACCGTTCATTTTACATGTAGTCTTAATTTTAGGCCGTCTTATTTTACCGAAGATTTACAGTTGGTAAACAATATTTTCATAGTTACACTGTTAAATAAAATGTGACTGCATAGAATATTTGAAACATTGGAAATTAAGTATTTGATATAGGTACTTATAACCTTAAACATTGAAGAATTTACAATACTACTACTAACATAAACAGGTAAATTACAGTTTAATTATTTACTCTATTTTTACATTATACTTGTTTTTACTGACAAATTAATTGGAGCATTTACAAAATAATGTAATTTATTACAATCAAGTAGAACAATTACGATATTAAATAGAAATTAAGTTAGGAATATGTCTCACGCACCAAACATTAATTTTTCAAAACCACACTAGCAGCTTAATAAGCTGATGCGTGTGTGTCAAATAATTTGAAGATATTTCGGTTGTCCAGTCTATTCTTAAAAGAGTTCAATGATGGTGCCGTAATGACATTTACAGGGAGTCTGTTCCAGGCTGTCACCACTCTGTTAGGTAGAAAATGCTTCTTAAGTATTTTTTTATATGCATGTTGGTATAATTTTAAGTGGTGTCCTCGCAAGTGCCTATTAGAGTTAAGGGTATACAGTTTAATTGTGATTTTTTTACACAATTTGTAGAAATATTTTTTAATTAATTATAGAATTATTGAATTGGATGTTTGATGATGATAATCTGTAAACATGGTTGTACCATAGGCTATATTATCTATGTAATAAGCCAAATTGACAATAAAAAATGCTTAGTCAAAAAATTCCTTAGTCATTTAATATCTATTTCGTACCTAACAATCATTTTAATTGGGTACACCTTTGTACATGATACTGTCCTGTAATACTGACTTCTTGTCAATTAATATTTGAAACAGAATAAACATTGAAATATTAAAATGATCTAAGTTACTTACAGCGAGTACAGTATTAAGAATTATCTGTTCATGTTCTGGGTAGTTTTATAATTCTTGACACTGGTGTCATAAAAAATAAAGATTGTGAAATGAATTAAATTTGCATTTATTTGCATATATTATTATTGTATGATTTTTTTTTCTAAAAACAGTAGTAACAAATGTGGAAATGTAGTTTTTGCATAGAACTAAGTATACCTATTTCTTAAAGCCTGTTCTTAACATTTTTTTATAGAAGTGGGGGCAAACCGACATATAAACATATATAAACGGATATTTAAACCTCCAAATAGGTACTCATATACAAACCAATTAATATAATCATTGTGCCTTACTTTCATCTATTGTCCACTACAGCTCTCACATACAGTAGTTTCATTGTTATTATCAACCATTCTCTGTTAGACATGGGCCTTTTTCATTGAACCCAAAGACGGCCCATCCCGCACCAGTCCCATCCAATTGAATGGGACTGGTGCGGAATAGGATGCAGGACCATGGTTCAGGCCTTGACGTGGTGGTGGGGCTCAGTAGCCTAAGGTGAGCCCAGCACCTTGGGCGAAGCTAATTGAGCCGAGGGGGCTCTTTGTACCCCTCTTATAAGAAGAGGGGACTAAAGAGCAGGGGGCAAGGGGTGAGGATGGGAAGCTTAACCCATTACACTGTCCCCACATTGGGAGGGATTGTTCTGAGGTGCGGGACAACCCTTCTGTGTAGGTGATGTTGGTCCCTTGCTGGACTGACTAGCCGTCCAGGTGCCCTGTTTGTTTATTAGATCCGAGGCACCTCACCAAAGACGGCATTGGTGGCACTCGCCGGGTTTTAGTGGGGAGACCTACTCCCCCACGGGATGCCTCAGAGCATTTCCCGGCGTTAAAGAAAAAAGGGAAAAAATAATGGACCGTCCACTAGTATCAGGACACAGATCCTGTATATAATATTTTTTTGAATGATCTTGTATCTAAGCATGGCAAAAAAGAATAATATGATAAGGCCTCACCCATAGTTCAGATTGTTGTTTAATTGACATGGATGACATTGCTGGCAGGCAGCTTCTCATTTGCTCTCCTTGAACACCATACTGTGTTTAAAGTTATATGCATCATTTTACATATACATCCCAATATATAATAATATATACCGGTGGGAGGGAAGCACTATGCCGCGCTCCCGGCTGCATGGTTACCACCATCTTGCTTGTTTCTCCTGTGAAACAGCTTTGCTGTGTGTTGGAGAGAAGGGCAAGACAGGCAGTGTAATTCGTGGGTTAAGAACCAGAGTAACGTAAGGTCAAAAATTCAAAAAAATTTTTTTTTCACCATTCGCTTTTTTAATACCCATATTTTTATGTGCCAAAAAATTAGAACGATGTAGTGTATAGATTGCTTAGTACAAAAATAACATATCAAGAAAATTGATTTTCGTTTACTGCCAGAGTGAAGTGTTTCTACTTACAATAATTCTGACATTATTTTGTCAAAAAAGTTAAGAGCACAACGATCGAAACTCGATTTACAGAGCGAATAGGACACTGAAGATGCCTTGAAAGTAAACGCTCCAATAACGTATCTTGTCATACGTTTTTAACGCAGAAAGTTTGATTATGTAGCCAAAGCTTGTTTCATGCCAAATAAGCGTAAAGGTACCGTTACTGCTAAAGGGACCTTGTTTCCTGCGCTTTTGTGATTATTTTCCCTGCCAAAAAAACGTAAGGGTGTGTAATATGCTACTATGGTACTAAACAATTAAAGTAATGAAATCAATTTTTACGTCAATAATGGTGTAAAAGCTATATATAGTGCCACATACTTTTCTTGGCCGGCGGCTGAAATCGGTACTATCATCGGCATTTTGAAATGTCAGACTGACATTGTCAGTTAGCTCTCAAATACAACTTGCGGAGTTTTGTGTTTTGTGGTTTTTATGAACATCAAACATGCCTGGAGTATTGAAAAGCGATGACAGAAGCATTGTTTTACGCGTTCTTTCTTTCATGAATGAAGAAAAACGCAACCAAGCGCCAATTATACTATTACAAAAAGTGTATGAACGAGTTGCTGCCGCTACAGGTTAGTGTTACCAGCATTTTTTACATTTTTCGGTTGCATTGCATTGATTTGCAATTGCAATGTAGTGAGCTTTGCAACAATGGCTAACTGAAAAGTGTTGGAAAGATTGTTTCTAGTGTGTAAACACAACCTAATATTGGAAAAAATAAAAAAACTTAAAATGTCACTAACGTCAACTGTCATGATTGACAGCCGGCTCACATCTGATTTCCGATAGCTTGTCATGAAGATTGCTCTCTGTAAGGTTGTATTAGTGTATTGCTCATTCTGGTGAATATAAATCTAATAAAATCACAACGTACTTTTCATTAATTACGATTATTTTCTAACATGGTAGCAGAGCGTGGTTGAAAAAAAAAGGAAAAGTACTCGTATTTTCGGTAAGATTAGTCATACTTGTACTAATTACCGGCACCACGTGGCGTGACCCGGTATTCAGCAAGATGACTTCAACATGGCAAACCGGCGTTGAGAAACTTAAAGGTTCTGAAAATTACTCAACATGGAAGTTTACTATGCGCATGTTGTTGGTCCACGAAGAATTGTGGGATTGTGTGAAAGCAGAGCCCGAGGATGGCGACCAGAGAAGGATCGACAAAGCGTTGGCGCGCATCGCGCTTTCCGTGGCACCGGCTATAATTCCACACATTCGTACAGCGAAGAGTGCGCATGAGGCATGGAACATACTGCAGAGAGCGTATGAGGGTCGTGGCCTGAGCAGAAGATTAGGTTTGCTACGTAGCCTCTTCAGCACGAAGTTGTCAGACAATAGCTCGATGGAAGTTTATTTGAACAAAATAAAAGAAATTTCACATCAGCTCAGTGAGATAGAATCGCCGTTCGTGGAATTCCACGAAAGCTATACAAAACCTCAGCTTTATGAACTAATTAAAAGACACAAACCGGCACCAGAATACGAAATTGATAAATTGATGAAAGATAGAGGACACACGGTGTTAAGATTGCCACCATATCATTGCGATCTTAATGCAATAGAAATGATCTGGAGTTCAATGAAACGGAATGTAGCAGAGAAGAACCTTCGGAAATCAAGTTCTGAAATGCCTCAGTTGATTGCAGAAGCCTTCGACAGAATATCTGTTGTAGAATGGAAAAAAACATTGCGATCATGTAAAAAAAATGAAAACAAATACAGAGAAATATATGCGTTTTTGATGAACCGTTCATTATTAGTTTGGCCAGCGATAGTGAAAGCGAAAGCAGTGATTCTGAAGATGAAAATTTTGACTATTCGGGAAATCAAATAATTGATGGAGTTCGTCCTCTAGAGTGTGATTCTTCAGATATTGTTTTGTTTCATCATAATTATTGTATCAAAATATAGAGGCAAAACACGTGTAGAGTGCTTAAAATTATTTATTAATAATGTTCTTAGCAATAAGCCCGCTATTTGTACTGTTTTGTAATGTTTGTGTTTATTTTCTTTCTTGGTGCGTACAATAAATAATTTTACTATCCACCAACACCTAATAAAAATCCAACTAAAATGTATTTATTTTTATTTCTTGCATTATTAATTACGATGGCAAAGTTTTAATTATCGAACGGTTCCGATTGCTAGGTATCTTAAAAAAAATTATATTAATAGTATAGGTAACAAAACCTATCATATCAGTATTGTTCCTAAGTTTATGTCACATTTATTGTCCTAGAACTGTATTTTCTAGATATTAGTATACATTGTTTTATTAAGACACTTCAATAAATTACATAATAAGGTAGCCTGCATCACTTCAAATTTTTACCCATATAATGGTTAATTTTTATTTACTAGCAATACTTATATCCATGACAGCGACGCTCTTACCGGCCAAGAAAAGTTTGTGGCACTATACGTTCTTGTAGCACGTAATAAATCTCTATTGTTCTGATTCACTTTCGCGTCTAATACGGTCTGTACGTTAATTTGACACTTTGACGGATTTTATCGCGGTTTATTAAGATTTTTACTTTTTTATGTTGGTTGGATAGGCAAACTAGCAGATATGCCACCTGATAGTAAGTGATCGACGTCGCACATGAACATAAAACTAGTTTACCTGGAACTAGGCCAGGTAACTCATTTGTGTTGCCTACCCTGAGACATAAGAGGTTAAGTAAGAGGTAGTGCCATGCTGCTTTGCAGCCAAATTGGGCCGGCACGACCGGGGTTGGCACCTTTCGCTCATCTAATACCGGCGTAACCTCTGGTTGTGCGGATATGGATGGGCGTCTATAGTCGCCAAAAGGCCTCGATTGCTCGTTTGCCTCCAATGCTATTTAAAAAACCTGTCTAAATAAACATTTTTAGGTTATTGGTTTTCATAAGCCATGGAATGATATGTGCGATTAATCTTTTGCGTATGATAATATTAATGATTAAGAGAAATAAGTCAAAAAGGTGAACATGAAGCTCATTTACAGAGAAAATTACAAGCGAGAAGACATAGAGATGAAGCTGGTCACAGTCAGATTGAGGTTGATAACATTCACGCTACTATAACAGAGCTGTCCATGAAATCAATACCACTTTTTGATCCGTCCATCCGTTACTTCACTACTATTAGGACTGCGTCAAGAATAAATCCTTACAAAGTATAATAAATGGGACTGGAAGATTTTTTGATTTGAAAAAACTGAAAACTGTTATGATTAAACAGACACTGATGAGGAGCTGTACATTGTTTGAAAATCAAATTTAAGGTATTCAGAAGGGGCAAAAGAGCAACCTCGTCCCCACCATGGATCAAGCTTTGTCGTGGCGGTGGGACTTAGTAGCCTAGGGTGTGCCCAGCACCTTGGGCGAAGCAAATTGAGCCGAGGGAGCTGCTCTTTGTACCCATCTTGAGGGGACAAAAGAGCAGGGAAGCGGCAGAACAAGGGGCGATGATTGGAACCTTACCCCATTGTACTGTCCCGACGTTAGTAGGGGTTGTTCTGTGGTGCGGGACAACCACTCTGTGGAGGTGGCGTCGGTCCCTTGAGGAGCTGACTAGCCGTCGAGTTACCCTGTTTCCTCATTAGATCCGGGGCACCCTACCAAAATCGGCATTGGCGGCATTTGCCGGGTTTTTGTGGGTAGAGCTGCGACCACCTTACCACCTTTCGGGCGCAGCGAGTCCCACATACCCGCCTAGGGAGACCCACTCCCCCGTGGGATACCTCAAAGCATTTCCCGGCGTTAAAGAAAAAGAAAAAGAAAAAACCTCGTCAAGAGTTATTTTTCAAAAAGCTTACAGTGGTCACATAGCTATATCAGCAGATAAGTACCATGATTTGCAAAAGCTGTGTCGATCTGGAGTTATTCCTCCAACATATTATCACGATTTTTCCAATTTTTTTTAAGTCAACCACGAATAGTTATAATTTTTAATTATTATTAATTTTAGAAGATTTTTGTTATTATTTTAAGGCCATTTTAACGGAAGTTCCGTTGCATTCCCTAAATTATTAAATTTATATAACAGCCAAAATAACGTATGTCAACCTTTTTTTGATAAATAAACTTTATTAAAATAAAAACGTTTTTTAACTACCCAAAAAGTAACACTATTCTGTAGCCGATAAATAAATCTTTATTATTAGTAAAAATCATATTTCTAACTACCATAGATTTTGACATAAAAGAGCTATTAGATAACGATAGGTAAATTTGAGTTGTTTTTCGGCTCTCCTGTAAAGTTGTCATTTTGCCCTTAGCTACTCTAGTTCTTAACCCGCGAATTACTGGCACCGAGACTTAATATCTTATGTCTCAGGATAGGCAACACATACATGAGTTGCCTGGGCTCGTTCCAGGTAAACTAGTTTATGTTCATGGGCGACATCGACCACTTACCTACTTTATATATATATAAAGTAGGTAAGTGGTCAGTTGTAAAGGAAACTAACAGAAAGGAGGCTAGTAAGAGCCAAACTGCCGGCATGACTGGGGTGGTACATTTCGCTCACATAACACCGGTGTCAAGTGACAGCTATGCTGTCACGTTTCGTGCGGTTTTTGAGTTGCCGGTGGCCCATTGGGGGGGGGGGGGATAGGTAAAAAGAGGGCGGCGCATCTGCATGGCCTTGGTTGTGCGGATGTGTATAGGCGTCGGCTCCATGAGGCTGCGACTACTCGTTTGCCCCCTGATGACATAAAAGAAAGCCGCCAACGAGGCTTCCTCCCACAGGCGACGAGCGGGGCTGCGTAGGAGGCGCTACTTAATGCGCGTAGCGCCTCCAGTAAAGCTCCTATGTTCGTGTCGGGCTCCAGGATGAAAACCTGGGTCCACTATGGCACCATGTCGTGGGGACTCCTTATGAGCGGTCCTGTCGCTGAGGTGATCCTGTAGCTTGCAAAAAAGCGGCTGAAGGCGCTCGCAGTAGTTTTAGTTTACAGGTAGGGCACTAGTCCCACATAAGACCAGGATCTGCCGAGATCCTGGCTACATGCGTAAAAAGCATTTGCCTGGGATAACAAAAGTAAGGGTATCTTCTTTTTTATTTTCTACAGGATTTTGCGCCCTTAGTTTATTATTGTTTTGAATATATATACTATACATTCAATATTTGTACATAAGCATTATAAAAAAAAACAGATTTGCGCTCTACGGGTTCCACTTTTTTTTTTTTAAATATGACAAAAATGTTAAACAAAAATTATAACCGACTTCAAAAAATAAAATAACTAAAAATTCACGTCATTATTGTTACTTTTGGAGTCGGTGTCAGCCAAGGTAGTTAGGTACCGACAGCAGCATAGATAGATCATACAGAGATAGACATTTTGGCATATTTAACCGTATGAAATTAGCCCAACAAAAGCTGTAAAATCGTCGAGAAGTTCCCTCGACTGTCTATGGTCTCCATAATCAGACATGTAAAGGCACGTATCGCCCATATGGGTGCAAAGTTCTCATTAGTATACATGAATTAAGTCCAATCACAAGGTAGCTAATGTTAACTATTTAGGAGTTCCCTTAACTGAGCTTCGTCTTCATCATCAGACCCCCAATCACAGTCACAACCCATCTAGGTGTAAAGTTCTCGTCAATACAAATTAATCAAGTCCAAACAAGGTTACTGAAGTAAATCCTCGAGGAGTTTCCTCGACTGTCTTCCAGCTCCAGCATCAGATCGACTCTAGACCTTCATTAAATTGTAGTGCTTTAAAATGCTTATTAAAAAAAATATTAAGTGCACTAGTCGCTCCTACGAATTTCGAAAGTTCCCTCGATTTCTCTGGGATGCCATCATCATATCCTGGTTTCCTTATCATGGGACCATTTGGCAAGTATACCCTTTCAAACAAAAAAACATTTTTGAAAATCGGTCCACAATTGACGGAGAAATCTGTGTACATACATAAAAAAAATACCGGCCGAATTGAGAACTCCTCCTTTTTGTTGAAGTCGTTTAATAAAATAATGATTTTTGGATTTATTCCTACCCTTCTGTGGGACCTTGCTTTTCTCCAATTTTTAGGATTCTTTTCCAATGGAAAGCTTTTAGGTTCTGATTTCATAAACAGACAAACGGACAACGAAGTGATCCTATATTATCTTTTTTAGAAACGAAATCTTAAAAAGAATAATAAAAGATCCTAATTTGTCGTGTCGTTGGCAATCTAGCTTCCTGTAATTTTATGTTTTTCCTGCCTTTTATTTTTTCTATAACAAAACCTAAGAGTTTGATATAATAAAAATGACCTCAAAACGGCATTGTCGCTCCGTACGCACGTAAATCGATTTCTTCTGTCAACATTAATAAACAGTTATAGATAGTAGGGCTCGGTAAGGAGCTTGTACGGTGTGGTAATCTGTTTATGAGATTTCTTTTAAGCCTTCAGTGTTGCTAATGTCGTTAAGAGTCGTAGAACTTTGTGAATAGATGTTATTTGCGCTCTAATCCATAGATATGCCCACTTAAATCTAAAAATAGAATATATGTATACTAGCTGTTGCCCGCAGCTTCGCACGCGTTATCTTAGATTTACAACCGTATTAGGCATATTTAGGATATACAATTCCACCATACATTGTCTGATGGAAACTCCGTCCGGCTCGCAGGCTCGGACGCGAGGCGCGGCGTCATGGAGCGCCCGCGCGGCTCGGTCGCATCACGGTGACGCATTATTTTGATTTTGCTTTATCTCCTAAGGTATTCATTTAATTTCCATGGTGTAAATGGAAAAAATAATCTTCATGAAATTCTCAAGCTAACTAACGCATTTAAAATGAAAGGGATTAATACCGCATTTGTGTAAATACCTCTCCAAGTACCGCTTTATAATTGCCAAATTTTAAAGATTAAAATGGATATAGTATATTATCCTTAAGGGATAGACATATGCCATCGCGGACTTATTTGTAGACCTTTTTAAGTTGTACAATAATGTAGTACATATTTTGATCTATCCGATAGGGTTCAGCCAGCGTTTGCAATGTAAGCGTAAAAAATGTGTTTATTTACATCACATTAGAAACCTCTAAAATTATCAGTGTTTATCTACTTTATTATGCATGTATTATACATATAAACCTTCCTCTTGAATCACTCTATCTATTAAAAAAATGCATCAAAATCCGTCGCGTGGTTTTAAAGATCTAAGCATACATACATACAGACAAACGCGGGAGGCGACTTTGCTTTATACTACGTAGTGATGATAAACAAACCAATTTTTTTTCGAATTACTTATAAAAACGAAGTACCGGTGGGATGGAAGCGCTGTGCCGTGCTCCCGGCTGCATGGGTAGTACCACCATCTTGCTTGTTTCTCCCGTGAAACAGCTTTGCTGTGTTTCGGAGAGAAGGGCAAGACAGGCAGTGTAATTACTGGCACCGAGACTTAACATCTTATGTCTCAGGATACGCAACACATAGGTGAGTTGCCTGGGCTCATTCCAGGTAAACTAGTTTATGTTCATGGGCGACGTCGACCACTTACCATCAGGTGGCACGTTTGCCAGTTTGCCTATCCAACTAACATAAAAAAAAAAAAAATTAAGTTGAATGTCTTTGTTTAGTTCAATCTTTACTTAAAATGGATTAAAGATATAATCGGAAATACTTTCAATGATCATTAGGTAGTTGTAAAGATGTGTGCATATAGGGTTGCATGTGTGTAATTACTTCCGGTGCACAGAGGTAGTTCCGACAAGAGATTCAATCGGAGATTAACATTACGTCTTCAAGTTAGAGTCAATCATGATTAGAAAATACGGTTGAACGGAGATGATAAGGAAGTCTGTTTTTTTTTTCTTTTTTCCGCCGGGAAATGCTCTGAAGCATCCCGCGGGGTGGGGGGGGGGGACTCCCCAGGCGGGTATGTGGGACTCGCTGCACCCAAAAGATGTAAGGTGGATGTACCTCTACCCACCACCACCATAGGTTACTAAGCCCTACCGCCACGATAGGCTTGAACCATGGTGGGGAAGACTGTAGCTCTAATAGTATCCAAAAAATATCGGTTATCTGTAAAGTCGTTTTACTGACGATAGTTGAACGTGACAACTTCGTAAGAAAATGGAACGCCTCAGAGCGAGGTAACGCCGCATACGTCATCGCATACGTCATCTTTTTTCGTTCTTGCAGCCGACTCCATCGAATTATAAGACGTCACGTCAATAAAAAGACTTAATACTGGTAAAAGAAATAAATTCTTCGTTAAAATATATTAATTGTATTTTCCACACAATTCTCCACGAAGTAGGTACCTAGAATCCCCACAAAACCTGTTTAATCCAATTATTTCAAATATCGTAAGACGTTAATCCAATTATGTACCGAAATCCCAAGGATTTTGATTACTCATCATCTAATTGTTGGTGCACAAAACAACAAAATCGAGTGAAATTCTGAAAGATATATAAATTTGTATTTTGTATGAATATGTGTTTTTTATGTAGAATAACAACATATTAACGGTTTAACCTAGCTTCTTGCCAAATTTCATGGTCCTATGGCAACGGTACTATAGATAGGTTTTGGTTTGACAGATCGACAAACGGACTACAACGTTATCCCATAAGGGTTCTTTGTCAATTTGACGAACGGAACCCTAATTAAGACGTATAATTGTAGTAACCCGTTATTACGCGAGGATTGCCCGCGTGGACCTTCAAAAACATTTACATATATTATAACATTTAAATAATTGAAGAGCTCGTGGCTAAGTAATAACAGCCACATGGATCGATACATCAGGTTCCCGACCATGGTTCAGGCCTTGACGTGGCGGTGGGGCTCAGTAGCCTAGGATGAGCCCAGCACCTTAGGCGAAGGCAATTGAGCCGAGGGGGCTCTGTCTGTACCCCTCTTTTAAGAAGAGGGGACTAAAAAGCAAGGGGCAAGGGGCGAGGACGGGAACCTCATCCCATTGTACTGTCCCGACGCTGGCAGGGGTTGTTCTGTGGTGCGGGACAACCACTCTGTGGAGGTGGCGTCGGTCCCCTGAGGGGCTGACTAGCCGTCGAGGTGCCCTGTTTGCTCATTAGATCCGGGGCACCTCACCAAAGGCAGCATTGGTGGCACTTGCCGGGTTTTAGTGGGTAAAGCTGCTGCATTTACCAGCTTTTGGGCGCAGCGAGTCCCACATACCCACGTAGGGAGACCCACTCCCCCGCGGGAAGCCTCAGAGCATTTTCCGGCGTTAAAGAAAAAAAAAGATTCTACTCCTCACCATGGTTCAAGCCTTGTCGTGGTGGTGGCGCTCAGTAGTCTAAGGTGAGCCCAGCACCTAATAGGCGAAGCTATTTGAGCCGAGGCGGCTCTTTGTTATTATTAAACCCCTCTTATAAAAAAAAAAGGTTAGGTTCTACTGAATACGTGTTTAGAAAACAAAAAAAGATATTTTTTTATGATCTAAACCGGGATTCAAACCTCGAAATAGTTTTCTTGGCTATGAGAACGGAAGGGAAGTAGAATAAAGAGACGCTCAGAGTGAGAAAATAAAGTTTTGTGTGTTTCGTTGCCACAAATTATAATTTCTGCAACCTCATTCCGGCGTACCTAAGAAATCCGTCATCGATTTATTTGGTGAAAGGTGATGCGTATATGAACACGAAGGTCACATACGAAACACACGGTTAGAAAGAAATATAAAGGTTCCATTTTGCCATAGTATGGCAAATTCCCAAGGCCCAAATTCATAGATCGCACATACTGAAATGTTCGATTTTCAAATTTAAAAATATTATCCAACTTCACTTAGTAAATGTCGTAGCTAAAAGTTGCGACTAAGGTTTTATGACTACGGAAACCGTAAAAGTTAAACTGCCGTAACTTTCATGGAAGAAGTGAAACTTATGCAGCATATTTTTGCTGTACTACGTCGCCGTAGTACAGTTGAGAGTCTAGTAGCACAGCTACGGGGTCGTAGCGATTCTTGTATTAATATTCTTTTTTTTCTCTTGATTTTATTTTACACGTTGTAATAAAATACTCCTCTTTTGATGTGTTTAGTTAAATAGTTGCTTACATTTCCCCCTCTCTCTTTCTCTATCTCTCTCTCTCTGTTTCGCCAAGTTTGAACCCTGTATTTCATTTCTTTTCACCCATATTGTACCATGAACGCAGCTTTCTCTCTTACCATTATAGTATTTTAACTCCAAAGGACATTAGTTCGATTATGTAGGTAACATAAAGACAGTGATCTTTCCTTTAGGTGCGTCTAAAGAAATATGGGACGACCTCACTGCGATCTACTCACCGATATTAAAAGTAATTAACCTCATTACGCGGTCGATAACTGAGAGGAAACAGGAACAGCGGCACACCTTTAATAGCTGTAATAGAATGAAACAACTTAATTAGATATGTTCCACATAAATATGAAACCGGTCAAGAGTGAGTCGGGGTCTAATGTCAGACAAAAATAATAATTATAAAACAATATGGTTGAATATATTATGTACTTATAGAAAAAAATTGTACATTGTGTTCGTTGATTGTCTTTAAGGTGTGTGTGTCTGTAATCTATATTCTGTAATCCTACTAATATAATAAATGCGAAACTTTGTAAGAATGTACTGTATGTTTGTATGTATGTTTGTTACTCTTTCACGCAAAAACTATTGAATGAAATTTTATGAAATTTTATAATAACATAGCTTATACATCAGAATAACATATAGGCTATAATTTATCCCTGTACTTCCGCGGGAATGGGAAGTACGCGGGTGAAACCACGCTGCTAGTACTACATATGGGCGGTTTTATGAACTGTAGTTCGTCCCTACCAAATGACCTCACGTCTGAATAACGCGACTGTGGTCATCTAGTCTAGACTGGTATTACTAATTACAAATAAACATGAAACCTATAAAATATCTCATTATTTTCTGTGTAATATTGGTACTAGTAATTAGGAGGTAGGATTTGAATGCCGTTAGTTCATTGGAAAACGAGATGTGTAATAAATTGTTCTAATGAAATTTACAAGAAATCCATATCCATAGCCGTTCTCTTCCTCGTACGTGTAAGATCGACCACTAGTTGTTGACACCCGACGCCAGGAGGCCATGTGGTCGCAGACTCCACGGTTGGCGGGGGACAACTCCCCAGTTTGACAAACCAATAGTGAGTCAAATGGGCTCACACTAATCCGACGAAGAATTAAGGCCTTTGGGCCATTAGCATAGATCCCTCCGAAAAAAAAAACTAGCTGTTGCCCGTTTCTTCGCCCGCATTCAGCTACAATTTATTGTATATTAGTAAGAGGTAGTACCATGCTGCTTTACAGCCGAATTGGGCCGGCACGACTGGGGTGGTACCTCTCGCTCACATAACACCGGCTTCAATTGAAAGCAATGTTTTCGTGTTTCGTGCGGTTTGTGAGATTCCGGTGGTCCATTGAGGGGGATAGGGAAAAGAAGGCCAATGCATCAAAAGGCTTCGACTGCTGGTTTGCCCTCCTATGCTATAAAAAAAGGTCAAAAGTTTCAATCTACTATGACTTGTTCCCAAGATAGGTAAAGCGCATTTTAGATTAAATTACAATGACAAAAAGAGATAAGTAAATTAAAAATATGTTCCATAACTTTGATTCCAAATTTAACCTTTTCCGATTACCAATAAATTACAGAATTATAGACACCTACAACATTGTACTTACGCCATTTTAAATGTATGATATGAAGACTTGACCGCTTCGATCTTTGCATTTTTTGGGAGAATATAATAATAATATCAACCCTTATATGCCCCACTGCTGGACACGGGTCTCCTCCTAGAAATCAGGAGAGGAGGATGTTGGGCCATAGTTCACCGATGCGCTGGCCCAATGCGGGTTGGTGAACTTCACACACCTTTTTCATATTTTCAAAATCATATTTATAATTTGCAATTTATTTCTAACAATAATACAATAAATTGAAACTCTTCAATTTGATAATTAACCAATCAAAAACTTTAAAATATTAATGTTGCCTCCCTAAATATATTATTTGGTGTGACCATTGAACTTGTCAAGTAAAGAATTTAATTTCGATTAAGTATTAAATAGGTACCTATAATTGTTAAAAAATAAATCACGTATATTTTATATCTTATCTTATCTTATATCTTTAAATGAGCAATTCTTGTATATATATATAATTGGAATCTCGGAATCGGCTCCAGCGATTTTCATGAAATTTAGTATATAGGAGGTTTCGGGGGCGATAAATCGATCTAGCTAGGAATCATTTTTAGAAAATGTCATTTTATTAAAAAAAAAAAAAAAAAAAATACCGAGCAAAGCTCGGTCATCCGGGTACTTATAATAACTAGTCTTCAACATAAAACATGTAAAAATTTCATAGACATAAAAAAAAACTAAAATAAAATAACGACTTTCTAATCTCATACAAAAAACCAAATGTACTAAGTGAAATGCCCCTGATCCTCCCTGATCTTATTCTCGGGGCCTCCTCTTTGTTATTATTCTTATTATTTTGTAACATACTTTATGTAATACGCTTTAATGAAGTAATATAAATAATCCGAATAATTACAGATATATGTTTGTTTCTCTTATAATTTTAGCAGATGCGTTTATTTACCCTTTTTTTCTACTCGATATATATCATAATTATCGTTCTTAAGGAGTAAACTCCAATCATGCGTCGGAGCTGACACACACACACTTTTTTTATAATAAATTTATTGCTGATACTTAACAAATCTATACTAATATTATAAAGCTAAAGAGTTTGTTTGTTTGTTTGAACGCGCTAATCTCAGGAACTACTTGTCCGATTTGAAACATTCTTTCAGTATTAGATAGCCCATTTATCGAGGATGGCTATAGGCTATAAAACATCACGCTGTGACTTTGAGTAACGCGGGCGTAGCTGCAGGCAACAGCTAGTATTGTATAACTATACACATCATATCTGATTTACGTATATTATACCTTGTGCATGTGGTGTGGAAAATGGATATGAGCTTTTAAGCAACAACAACAACAAAATCTTAATGAAATTGCTTTATTTATTTACAATTTAGACAGTGGTTTGCAACCAAATTTGGCTTCACCTACCAACGTCGTTGGTTATGTGAGCTGCGCTACCAACTGAAGGCGAATAAAGGGCGTTTGGTTTAAGACCGACCGTGCAGACGCCGGTTGGCAACCCCGAGTAGGTCAGTCGCTGTGAATTGTATCGGCCGCACGTGTTTCTCATGCAAACCGCAACATGTCAGAAAAAAAATGAATTGTCGTATCGGCCGCGCGTGTTTCTCCTGCAAACCGCAACATGTCAGAAAAAAATCCTCAGATTCAAGAAAATTCACAATGTTGACATGACTTAGTATTTTTTTTCAGCTACCGCTTCATCCATACTCTGCTTTTCTTTATATTATTTTCTTTTTCTTTCCTTACGCACACCAAAGCTAAAGCCACTCCTACTCTTTCAAAATTTGACAAATGCTCGAATATCACCTCGATGGCTTGTTGGCATCCATGTAGTTGAAACAGATTTGCCTTGTCTATGGATGTTTTTTTTCTAAACCACATCAATCTGGTCCCGGGTAAGTTTTCGAAGAACTTGTGTTACGGGTACCAGACAACGAAAATATATTTAATACATTTTAACCGACTTCAAAAAAAGAGGAGGTTCTCAATTATTCGTCTGTATGTTTTTTTTTTTTTTTTTTTTGTATGTATGTGACACGATTACTCCGCCGTTTGTGCATGGAATTTGATGGTAATTTTTTGTTTGAAAGCTGGTGTTTCCAATTTGGTCCCATATTAATTTTATTAAGATCTGACAAGCCGTTTTTTAGTTATTCCCAATAATGCCTATTTGGTTGGTTTTGTTTACCTTGATGATATGATCATTTATTACGTGTCGATGTAACAATTGTATAGGATGCTTTGGTAGCACACCATAGTATGTCGCGGTCATCGTAATCATCATCATCATCACCATCACCATCACCATCATCATCATCATCATCATCCTTTATCCATCCACTGCTGAACATGCCTCCTTCAATGAACGCCAAGACGACGAATTTCGGAATCACTAAATATTAAGAAATAAAAACATTTTACAAAAAATTTAAACCGACTTCAAAAATACTAATTAATTTTTGTGCTTACAACATATAATCAACCTTATATTCTACTAATGTACAAACTTTGCGTTTACCACGTCATTATAGTTACTTTTGAAGTCGGTGTCGTATTTGTTGCTGTACATTATTTACCTACCTACCTTGGCTGACACCGACTCCAAAAGTAACTATAATGACGTGGTAAACGCAAAGTTTGTACATTAGTAGAATATTAAGTTGATTATATTATGCTGTAAGCTCAAAAATTAAAGAAACTGTTATTTTATTACTTTTTAGTATAGTATTTTTGAAGTCGGTTTTAATTTTTTGTAAAATGTTTTTTATACTATACATATATTTAAGATTTTTATTATATGTATAATACACATCCATGACCCAAGAACACAGACAACTTTTTGTTCCCTGCCGGAATTCGAACGCGCTACCTCGGGCTCAAGCCCGAACTGCGCTAACCATTAAGCCAACGTCCGTTGCAAACCGTGTAGCAGGCGTTAAGTGTGGCGCTAATCGCTCGACCGTTTTTGAATTTTGAGACACTGAACTAGTGTTACTGTTGATCGAAGACTCACGTATCTAAATTTTATTATAACCTTTCATTGGTGATTGATCCACTAACATAATTTTACTATATACAAAAATTTTTCAAGATCCGTTGATTGGTTTTTCAGTAGACTGACAGATTTTGATGAAATTTTGTGTCTGTGTGTGTAGATTTACAATTCAGTCTACTACAAAATGTTTTATACAGGACATCGTCTGTCGGGTCCGCTAGTATAGTAATATAGATTTATAATTTATATAATATTTGGTGAACACCCTGTCGTTATTAGTGTAACTAACTGCGATTATGACCTTCACATAATAGCCATAAATATAGCACTTAAGCCTGTCTTATAGTGATGAATAAGAATACTCGAATGAGTAGGGGATCAGGTGTGTTTAATTAGCCAAGATGCCATTTTCAATCGTTAACGCTTGTAGAAAACGAATTAATGTATGGAAATGACGTTTAAGACCACGTCATTTATCGATGTAAAATGTCATTTTCATACATTTATTAGTTTTCTACTAGCGTTTACGATTATAGAAAGGTATCTTGGCTAACCCACCAGTTGTGTTGATGCTAATGATAATTAATTGAAAGATGAGAAGCTTTGTCTATAGAGAGTTAGATGGTGCTATACTTAATAGCATACATTAAGAACACACAGTGCCGGTGGGAGGGATGCGCTGTGCCGCGCTCCCGGCTGCATGGGTACCACCATCTTGGTTGTTTCTCCAGTGAAACAGCTTTGCTATATTTCGGAGAGAAGGGCAAGACAGGCATTGTAATTACTGGCACCGAGACTTAACATCTTATGACGTATAGGCAACACATAAATAAGTTGCCTGGGCTAGTTCCAGGTAAACTATGTTCATGGGCGATGTCGACCACTTACCTCCCAGTCTACGTCTGCCACTTTGCCTATCCAATTAACATAAAAAAACACAGAACAAAGATAAATTCGTCATAGTTATTGCGAACGATTTACACATACCTACACGTTAAACATTTACTTACAGCAAATATCTATGTCGATTTCAAATATCGATTAAAAATATCTTATAAAGTTGTTTATACTCCAGGTGTGTTCAGATCATAATGACGAGCGGGTCTTGGGAGGAGTTTTTCGCCACTCACCTGCCACCTACCGACTTTGAGGACAACAGATCGTTGCTGAAGGAATTCTGCGAAAGACATCATCAGTATGGCAACAAGATTGTTCTTGTTACGGTAAGGATTTGGACAATAAATATACAGCTTAGTCTAAACCTGTCCGCCTAGCATGCGCGCCACGACAAAATTTTGTTTACTTCCTTTCTCGTATTAGCTCTTTTTTTTTTCTTTAACGCCGGGAAATGCTCTGAGGCATCCCGCGGGGGAATGGGTTTCCCCACGCGGGTATGTGGGACTCGCTGCCCCCGACAGCTGGTAAATGGACGCAGCTCTACCCACTAAAACCCGGCGAGTGCCACCAATTCCGCCTTTGGTGAGGTGCCCCGGATCTAGAAAACAAACAGGGCACCTCGACGGCTAGTCAGTCCCGTAAGGGTCGGACGCCACCTCCACAGAGGGGTTGTCCCGCACCACAGAACAACCCCTCCCAACGTCGGGACAGTACAATGGGGTGAGGTTCCCATCCTCACCCCTCGCCCCCTGCTCTTCTGTCCCCTCTTCTTATAAGAGGGGTACAAAGAGCCCCCTCGGCCCAATTAGCTTCGCCCAAGGTGCACCGCTCACCCTAGGTTACTGAGTCCCACCGCCACGACAAGGCCTGAACCATGGTGGGGTCGTATTAACTCTCTGCCTACAGTAGCTAAGATGCAATTTCAATATTAAGGACGAAATAAAGTAATTTAATATTTATACTTACAAAAACAAAATAAATAAACCCGGGTGCCTATGTTTCGTACACCGTGGCGTTTCCCAACTATAATTATATAATTTCGGTATACGAAGACTGTTCTCGTAGTAGCACTCGTAGTTCGTATTACGTGGTATTACCCTAACGAGTAACCGAGAAAATAGTCGATGTAGACATTTATCGCTCCGGTATCCCTCTCGTCAAGAGATATCTCGTGGTACGCATGCTAGCCCGGCAGGTAGTCAAGATTGAAATACGATAACTATTGCATTATCACCAGCCTGTATCGACAGGCATTCTCAAGAAACCTCGATATATAAGAGCTGTAGGCATTATTTGGTACAATAGATTACACTTTTATGTATTTTTTGTATCTATATCATATACTACTAATGTCACAGTTAATATTATAAACGCGAAAGTTTGTATGGATATATGTTTGTCGCTTTTTCACGCAAAAACTACTGAATGGATTTTAATGAAACTTACAATAACGCAGGTTATACATCAAAATAACATATAAGCTATAATTTATACCTGTATCTACTTCCTAGGGAATTGAAAGTATGCTGGTGAACCTGCGGGGCGCTGCTAGTATGTATTTTTAAGAATATGATTTTATTATTTAGAACATTATTACAATTTTTTTTTCGGATGGATCTATGCTAACGGCCCGAAGGCCCTAATGCTACATCGGATTAGTGTGAGCCAATTCGGCTCACTTTTGATTTATAAAGTGGGGGGTGGCCCCCCACCTACCGTGCAGTCTGCGACCACACGGCCTCCTGGCGTCGGTTGTGAACATTATTACGATAGTTCTATTTATTATACAAAAATACGTTGTTTATTAGATTTCTAAATAATTTTAAAATAAGCTAATATAATAAAGATATGATGTTTGTAAGTTTGGATATTGCGGTAATCTTTGATACTAATAATCCTACTTAAACAATTATTTCACAAGTATAATGGTACCTTATTACTAAGTGAAGGTCATAAAAATATGACCAGCTCACATACGAAAGTAACCAACGCGGGCGAAGCTGCGGGCTACAATTACACTTATGTGTAAAACAAACAAAAAAACTATATCGTTTCTTACTTTCACTTCACACTCGAAAAAGACCTTGCAGACAAGTCTCTGAAGACTGAAGCGCCTTCTCGAGTGTCAATTCAAATGTCAAGTCTTAACATTTCCGCTAGGCTGAAGGTATTATTCAAATTTAAAGACTGAAAATTCTTTGTCATTATAAAACCTTTGTATATGAGATATTAGTATACTTTCTGAGTGGAGCTCTCGAGTGGAGTTGGCTCTGCAGATGCAATATAGCTTTGGTATAAAGTTTAATTTAGAATTTATTTAGGTACCTTTGTGTGGTAAAGGCCATTATGAAAAAAAAATTGAAGATACCACACCTTGGGAATAAGACATTCACTGTTTAAGTTTTACATGGACATGATGTACTTATGTATAAACTATGTATTTTATTTTTGACTAGCTGTTGCCTGCAGCTTCGCCCGCGTTACTCAACTCCTATACACAGCATGATGCTATAGCCTATAGCCTTCCTCGATAAATGGGCTGTCTAACACTGAAACAATTTTTAAAATCGGACCAGTAGTTCCTGAGATTAGCGCGTTCAAACAAACAAACAAACTCTTCAGCTTTATACCCCTAAGTTTTTTTCTGGTCTTACTTAGGGCAGTCTGCATTTCAAATGAGCTTTTTTACTACACCTATTTTTATAGACTACTTTTTTACGTATTTCAAGTGGTTGTTATTTATGAAATAAAGATATTTTGATTTGATTTAATATATTGTGCAGTGGTTTTGCAGTATGTTTTAAAAAAGTATTCACCTCAATTCCCACAATAAAGCCTTTATAAAGATTTACAATCTTTCGTAATGCGTATATTTTATTACCTTTAGTAAATATATTATTGATATCATTTATTTATATCTTCATTATTACCCTGGAAGACATCAAAAAAGAATATTGACAAAGTGTTAAGAAAAAATTACTATATTGCAAAATAATTCTTAAATTTTACATTAAATAGTTTTTTACACCAACCTTTTTTGGCTCCTCTACAGTCCACACGTAGACAGATGCATCGGCAGACGTCGGCAGGTGCATCAGCTGACGTCTGCCTACGCATCTGTCAGACCCAAACGTTTGCGCTGAAACCCTTTGATCCGTGTCATAAAAACCGACAACAAACGGTTTTGTGGGGAATGCATTAAGTATTTATTACTAATATTCAGTACATATGTATTTATTTATTATTTATGAGTATTTATTTTTCAGTCTGGTGGTACCACTGTACCATTAGAGCACAACACAGTCCGGCTGATCGACAACTTCAGCGCCGGCAACCGCGGCGCGACCGCCACAGAGTACTTTCTAGAACACGGCTATGCTGTCATATTCATGCACCGACAGAAGTCTCAAGAGCCCTTCTCGCGGCACTTCAACGGATCAAAACTATTGGATATGCTTGACCTACAGGAACAAGGGCCCAATACTACAATAACAGGTAAATACTGCGTAAATACGCAATCATACATATTTAATATACATTGTACAACCTATTACATATATGCGGTAGTAGTGTAATGTATATAATATATCCATCAGTAAACTCTAGCAGTAACGAAAATTATAGAAACTGATTTCCTTATTTCTCAGAATTTAAGACGGCAATAAATTCTTAAGATCAGTTTTATTGATTATTGTCGTTCTTTATTTACACAGTGGGTGAACGAAGTCTTGAGTAAACATTTAAAGTTATAAAATTATATACCTTTATTTTCTAGTACGTAATCACACCTAAAGGTATTTAATATGATTAATTAGCTTCTAATGATGAAGAAAACACAGTAACCATTCCACCGGTGGGAAGGACGCGCCAGCCGCGCTCTCGTCTGTATGTGTACCATTTTGCTTGTTTTTTTCCTCGACACACCTTTGCTGTGTTTCGGAGAAAAGGGCGAGACAGGCAGTGTAATGTAATTACTAGAACAGAGACTTAACTTCTTACATGCAACACATGCATGAATTGCCTGGGCTTAATACAGTTAAACTCATTTAGCACTTTCAAGTTCATCAGCTCTTTTGTTATATGGAGTTTTATAAGTACTAGCTGTTGCCCGCAGCATCGCCCGCGTTCACTTAGATTTACAGCCGTACCCGGATTGATGATGATTATTTTTATGTCCTAAATTACTACATATAACATCAGATATCTGCCAGTGAAAATCCCATCAAAATCGGCCCAGCCGTTTCAGAGCTTAGCCGGAACAAACAAACAGACAAAAATTATAAAAAATGCTATATTGGTATATGTACCATGTATACATATACATTTAGTAAAAAGCGGTTATTTTAATATTACAAACAGACAGTCCAATTTTATTTATCTGTGTAGATAAGCTCTAAATATATGCTGTGAATACTTCAGTGAAACAAGACAGCGTGTTCGTGCTGGCCCCGGTCCTGGCGCGCTACCAGGCGGCGCACGCGGCGGGTGCGCTGCTGCATGTCTCCTTCACCACCGTGTCAGACTACTTCTGGCTGCTGCGGGCGGCCTGCGAGTGCCTCGCCCACGTCGGACCGAAGGCACTACTGTTCCTGGCCGCCGCCGTGTCTGACTTCTATATACCGAAGGATAGAGTTGTACGTATATTAAATTATATGTTTCTCCCGTAACATGATATATTGTGGCAAAAAGGAATATGTGAGAAAGTGACAGAAATTATAACATTAAGATGGCCTCTTTTTTTAAACGACTTCGAAAAGGAAGAGGTTATAATATTATGTTCGTGATATATATTTTCTTTAATGTATGTTCACCGATTGTGGACCGATTTTCAAAATTATTTTTTTATTCAAAAGAGTGCACTTCCGAGATGGTCCCATGATAAGGAAACCAGGATCTGATGAAGGATCCCAGAGAAATCGAGGGGAACTTTCGAAAATCGTAGGAGTAACTAGTGCGTTTAATATATTTTTAATTAAGTATTTCATGAAGGTCTAGAGTTGATCTGATGATGGAGGTAATAATGGATTCATCACCGGTCTCCTACAGAGAAGTGTGCGACCAATGATCCGCGCCGTGCGAATCGCACCTTCCATACAAAAAATGCGGATATGTGGACGCTTACCTTTACAATGTTAATATTAAAATTCATAATTTTTAAAAAACTCTTAACGAAAGAGGCAGTAAAATAAAAAAGGGCAGCGTCATGTCGTCTGCCGTCAGCGTATTCGATTTTTCGCATCCAATGAAATGTTTATAATTCGTTTCTAGCCCACTCACAAAATGCAGTCGGCGAGTGGTCCGCCGGTCATCCAACTGCACCTCGTGCCCAAAATGCTAGCGCCGCTGGTCAATCTGTGGGTACCAGAAGCCTTCGTCGTGTCCTTCAAACTGGAGACCGACGAGAGCCTACTCGTGTCTAAAGGAAGAGCGGCCTTAGAAAAATATAAACATAAGGTAAGTTTTTTATTATACATTATATTTTGGTTTCTATCGATCTCCTTGAAGGGGTTGGATTTAGAATCAGAAAATTTGGCACGAATTTGGGCGAGAAGGTCTGGTCGGGGTCAGGTCTATGGGATTTCGTTTTTATTTCAAAAATGGTGCATTATCTTGGATTGCGAGTGGTAGGGACCTCCCCCCCCTTCTCGCCCTTAAATTCGTGCTAAACTATTCTAAATGTTAACCTAAAAAAATAATGCCGTATTATTTTCAACAAGCATCACATAAATCACGGCGAAACGGCGGCGCGAATATACTTTTTTGTCATGATGGCTTCGGTAATTAAGTTACTACTCAGTTAACGTGACAATTATTTTTTTCACCTGAGCCAGAATGTATGAAACGTCTGATAGTTCATTAATACATGAATTTTAAGCTGAATTAAATGGCTAAAATAATCGATACCGTTCATAACAGATGGTGGTAGCGAATCTGTTGCAAACTCGTAACCAGAGGGTAATATTAATAACACCTGAAGCTAACCAGGAGATACTTTTGACTAAGGAAGAACTGCATGCGGGTAAGTGAATGTTAAAATATTTTGGCTATTTTTTTCATTTAGGCACGCTACGAATAGCGCCTCCTGTAAAATACTTAAAATAACTTAATATCGTTCGTCGCTTAGTAATAATATGAAAGATTAATTTAGGTAAGTATTTACATTATACCCATAAGAGGCAGGATGCGACGTCATGCCGGCTAAATATCGACTTTTAAGTCTGGGGGATGATCTTTTTAGCCACTGAAGATATTTCTCGGATACTACGCAGTTTAACGTTTTCCATAGACGTAAAGGCCAATCATCATCATCATCAGCCCCTGTCCGTCCACTACTGAACATAGACCTGGGATCAAAGAACGCCAAGACGACCGATCCCTCGCCACTCGCATCCAACACGTATAGGTCAATACATCGTGATAAAAGCGATGGTCATATATATTTGCAGGTGTAGAGATCGAAGGTCCGATAGTGTCAGAGATCGTGCGTCTGCACTCGGAGCACCTGTCGGGCGCGGCGCCGCTGCGGTCACCTCGCTGAGGGTCGCGCGCCCGCCTGGCGAGGCTCTACCTCACCGACTAGGCGGCTACCACCACACACGTACCATCACACAGATAGACTAGATTATAGGTTCTCCGCGATATTGCCCCCTTTTGATTGGGTGTTTTAGATAGGCAAAGCTTTTATTGCCTTAGGGGCAGTAGGAAAATCAGAAATATCTTATGACTTTGATAATACATCAGTCTACAATCTCGGCAAAAGATGTTTCAGATACGAAAGATGACAATAGGGCTTGTCCACATCAACACGGCATGACGTCGTCACCGTGGAAGGGGCGAGAATTAGTGTGTGCGAATTAGTGGGAATTTACGACGAGCAAGCACGACTACGAGAGAATCATTAATTATCATGTCATGTAAAGTTTGTGTTCCTTTTCTGTTCACGACGAAATTCTGTATTATTTTAGTATCTTCTGTCTCTGTATCTTCTTGATTCCTCTTCTTAATATCAGCATGAGGAGAACACGGATAGTCTTTTTTAAATTAACTACGACTGACCACGCGACGAAATCGTGGCACGTTGCGATGTCATGTCGCTTTCTCGTCGTGGATTCCGATACGATCCGATACGTCGCGTAGTGAAACGATGCCGCGTCGTAGCACAATGCCACAGTTTATATGAACCCGTACCGTTCCACTGTGACCACGTTACGCCGTGTTAATGTGGACAATCCCCTGAAATATGTAAAGTATATAAAATATTTAATTAAAGTTAAAAGCGGGCATAAATGTTGGGTACCTATACTCTATAACAATTAAACTTTAACTCACTGCTAAATAGTCACTCAAAATATATTAGCTTTCTGAACCAACTTAAATTTGTGGTGTAATAGGATTGACTAGAAACACTTTATTAATGAAATTATCATCGTTAAGTAAAGCGAATCATTTTCTGACCAAATTTTAAAAGACTTGTAATAGCAATCTTTATTCTAATTTGAGGTAGTAGTGGTGACTAGGTAGTTATTAATATTTATCTTCAACTAAATTAAAGTTTGAAATAAAAATATGTTTTATTATATGTATATGTATTGGGAAAGTATTATATAAATGATTTAAATATATTTTAATTTAATCTCGAATATTTTTAATTTCTAGCAAACAATAATTAAAGCAACGTTTTAAATCAGAATATAATAAAATAAACAGTTAGGGTCCGTTCAGAATGAGAGCGTTTACGAGTTTCTGCGTTTAAGCAGTCACCGTCGCGGTAAACGCCTGCTGCGTGGACATATTATGTTCAAGCGTTTTACATTCCTCAGAATTACAATAACATGTTATGTACGTGCAAGGAACGAGAGCGCTTAACAAATGTATATTATGGGTCCGCACAGCGGGCAAACTGCGCATTATTCCACACGTAAAACGCATTGCGTCTGCACGATCCATGAGTTTCATTGATATAAAATTGAAATTTTAAATATATTTTGACTAACTTGTTTTGTTCAAAACTATATTAGCTGTTTAATGATTGTATTGGTAAAACTAGGTTTAGTTTACGTTTGCGTTATAATTGAACATAATATAGTCAAAAGTTACACTACTTCGTTTTGAGTTAATCTGGATCTAATGTATATGAAGCAAACCGTTGGAATCAGCTAGCTTAATATATGAAAAATATATTCATCTACCTCTATCCACGGACTTCAAAAAAATGGGGTAAAAACGATCTTCCATTTAAGATATTATTTACATATTTCATTTATTTATACAAAATTGAATAGTAATTATAATAGTGCATCTTCTTGATTTTTTCCTTTAAGTTTATTATTAAGAACATAGATGTGTTTGAAAATCTAACGGCCAAATACTCAAACGAATCTCAAATTTAAGACGTACTTAAACTCATGCTACGACGTGTCAGATTCAAAGAAAAAAAGAGGGACAACACGAGTTTAAGTACGTCTTAAATTTGAGATTCGTTTGAGTATTTGGGGGTTAAAGTGTTACTATGGAGTAACCTTTTATATAAATATTGTATTGTATAGACTAACTATTTAATAAACTCCTAATATTAAAATATAAACTTATGATAATGAAAATTTTCATGACACAAGTATTATAGCAAAAAAGGCACAAATACCGAAAGAATGGGCCTGTTCGAAAAAAAAGTTTAAATTGTGCCAATATGGCCGCCAAACGTTGAAACTAAGGGCTCATACGCACTAAGCGGATAACCGCAACGCGACTATCTGTCCGGATGACCGCAGGATGCGTTTGGCGATGGAGCCAACCGGAGTACGGGCAGTCGCAAGCAACCATTTTGAATTATTATTCGAAGAATTAAAACAGCCACACACTGAGTCGCACATATGCATATAGCAACTGTCCGGGTGACCGCTGTCGGGCCGCAGCGTATCGCAGTGGGCATATAAATGAATGTTACATATATTTTGCTAGTATTATTTGCGGTCAGACGGACGGCTAGCCGCATTGCGTTTAACGAGTAGTGAGTCTGAGCTCTAACTTGAACTAGTGTAAAGTAAAATGGCGCCAATTCGTTCTAAAGTACAGGGATTTAAAATCCAATTGTCTGATGTATATGTATTAGGAGTCTGTTGATTATATTAGTCCAGTAATCATAATTAGGTATGTTTAATCTAATCACATCAAATTATCACAAAATGTCTGAGCTTCATATGTTTAGGTAAAAATATTAAGACAGAAAACATTAATATCGTGCAATTTGCACATATGAATATCATAGAGTATAGAAGTGAGAAGTACAATTTCTGTGTCTGTCCGTCGAAAATCGTTAAATAAGGGTGGCGCCACAATACCAAGTAGGTATTTCCCGCCGTTCCCCAAGACATGGTTATCCTTACCTCTATACTCTATAGTCACCATAGAGTGAGAGCTAACGCATTATTAATTGTACAGCCAGTGATAATTTGTCTGTGTGTATGTTCAATGTAAAGGATGTTTATTGGTTCTATATAAAGCATATGGATATAAATGCATATTTATTCGTTGTGGATTTTGATATATGTGATGTTAATTATTGTAACTCTTACTGTTCGGTGATAGGGTTGATATTAGACTAATGATATTTACTCACGTGTGACTGATACCTTTCCAATGTATATTGTCTCGAAGAAGCCTTCTAAAATCTCTATGTGCCCTCTAGAGTTGTTAAGTAGATTTTATATATCAGCCATATTGAACGTTTTTACATGTTATAGTATTTTACTCTATTAATCATAGACTAGGTATTTAGATAGAACGGTAAAATCATTTAATGTATCAAAGATTATACATTTGCGAAATATTTATTTTAACGGGATATTATCAAAAATATTTTCGAATATGCTGAATTTACTCGATTGTTTTATTGTGATTGTTATATGTGAATAAATTATTTATTTTTTTGGTAAGAAATGTGATCATTATTTATTTTAGCGTAAAACTAAATTTCACTACAGTTTTATCGACTGAAACGAGCTTATGGTAAAATCACCTGTACCTAAGTGCGGGCAAATAACATATACTGTTCCGAACGTGGATGCAAATGAAGTTAGTAATATGTGACTGTAGTAAATCCTTACTCGCAGCTACGTTCACAATAGTACGCGCACTAGAGGTACAGAAACTATATACTGTTTTAAACTTCTCATTTACATATGCTAGACTAGAGACTTGACAATCATGAAAACCATTCTAAATAAGATTGTAATTACTCAATAGATGAGCTAGATAATATCAAACATTTTGTTATATATTTCAACTATTTGATTGTATCCTAAAATTCCGAATTATCTGAAAAGAACATCGTCAAGGGAGGGTTCTTTTTTGTTTCCATTACGTGTTTTTTGAAGTGAAACTTCTTTGCGCGTATGAGGGTAAAATTTTTACGAAATTAACGTCACGAAAATGTGCAACCTTTTTGTCCAAGAAGAGGAAGAGAGTGATTGAAACCGATTGAGGGAGAGTGAGAAAGGGCAAACGTATCATGAATCACATAGCCATGGAGTGAGAGTATGGAGCAAGCGAATGAGAAAGATCGAGAGAGAGAGTGAGATAGAGCGAACGTCGCATCGCAAGTCTCGGAAATGTAAAGCTTTAGATCAGTATAAATATAAACGAGATTTAAAAATTAGTTTGCCAAATAAGTTTCACTTCTGACATATTGTGTACTTTGTACGCACGCACTTTTTTTATCGATCACATTAACCAAAGTACATATCACAAGCATTTACCTACTGTGGGCGAGAGCGATAGCCGATTTCAACCAAAAATATTTGAATATTTTTATAATGTAGAACTTTTTGTGTTATGCTAAGAAAAGTTGTACGTAAATATGAATAAATACGAAAAAATACACAAATTATTCCTAGGTAGACAATTATGCTTTGTTATATTTTTAAACAGCTATGTTATATTTTAAAACACTATTAAAATTTATTGTCAACAATAATTATTTCTGGTAAATAGTATTCAGTTTTCGTAATTTTCGAGACAAAAAGCGTTCATATTTATTATATTTACGTAAGGCTATAGATATAGTTAGTGTGTACCACAACACTAAGCCTAAAAGATGCCGTATTTGGAAGTTACTTGATCAATACAACTTGTTACTTGAGGTCAGGCTGGTGTCCGCAACTCGACGCTTGTGCGCCTATTTTGCGTGCTGTGAGCCTGAAGCACTCCCTACTGCCAGTTAAGCTCCCGCAAGAATGCTAGTAGTCTTTTGACATCGGAGCAGATCTCCGGGAGCGTTCTCGGGCACCCGAGATGGGCAGCCCGTAGCGGTGCTACTTCCGTGCACTCCAGTAGTACATGGGCTGCTGTTTCTTCCTCCGCTACGCAAGCTCTGCATAGCGGACTGTCCGTAACACCTATAGTGAAAAGATGTTTGTTATAATGACCATGTCCTGTTAGAGTGCCTGTTAACAGGCGCAGTTCTGATCGCTTTAGGAGCAATAATTGACGAGAGACGCGTGGGTTGCCTATTGGCATCGCTTCCCTTGCCTGTCTACAATCGTCTCTGCTCGTCCAGAGTTTCTTGTGTTGTATGTTTGTGTGCATTCTAACCCATGCCCTTAACTGGCTATATGGAAGCGGAGTCATTGGTTCGTTGCCTTTGACCTCCATGTTTGCTCCACGTTTGGCCAGCTCGTCCGCTGCCAGATCAATACAAACAAAAACTCCTAATTATTATGTGAGAATTTAGTCTTAGTAGTCGCATGCACTTATGCACTTAGCACGAAGATGTATTTACGTTTTTTCAGGTTCTTTTCTAAAAACGTTTGGAAAAAGCCCTTAATATTTTTTTGTGTCGTATATTTGTAGAACAATTAACAAAGAGCTATTTTATTGAAAATATGGCGTCTACGAGGCTTAGTTGTTCGTGCGTTGTATTTATACATGTATCGCTGTCATGTGTTGGTAATAATAAGCTGGGTTTAATGTTGTTAGGTTATGTTGTATTGTGGCTCGCTTTATTATTAATGATAATTTTAAATAATGAAATAGACTATGGAATATTTTAATGACGAAAGCTATAGTATACATTGATGAAGACTATAATATAATAATAAATACTATACAAAATGAGCTGAAAATAAATATCGTAATAATAATGACAGCCAGTCTTGAACTAATTGGCAAGATCTCTTTTGTTTAGTTCCTTTATTTATTTATATACACTGTATTGCATTAAATTTTACGCTCATATGTATATAAGATGGAAGAGTACCTACTTAGGTAGGTACTACTTAAAACATATAAATCCTAGTTTTTATCTCGATACACATGTACTTAAACCTGTTAGGAATTCAATGTAAAAGGAGTAAGAAATTATATTAGAATGAATACATATGGAAATTATATAGTACGAGCGCCTTAGATTGGCTGGAGTGGTTATAGTTTACAATGTTTGCAAAGTCACTTCGGCCGGGCCAAGTTAGATCCCTCGTACTTTACATCTGGATAATATTAATGTATACTTAGCTTTGAATCGTACATATCTTTTTTTATTCCTGTCAAACCTTGAAATGTCATTTTATGAAACAATAATATTTATATAATGATAAAATAATAAAGTTTTTCGGATTGGGACTTTGTTTTTAATAACAATTTAACGCTTTTGTTTTCATTGATTCTCACAAATGATTATTGAAATAATGTCATCATTATATTAGCCCTTATCCGTCCTTTCCTAGACGAGTTGGGAGTAGAGATAGAGAAATAAAGAGTAGAGTAGGGAGACATAGAAAGTACTATAAGAGACAGTAGTTGCAATGAAACAACAACGCTTCAGTGCATTTATTGAAGGAATACGATATATCCCCACAGATATGGATTAGTGATGAGGATTGAAATTAAAGTGAGTTATGACATTCTTCGATCCAGAAAATACCACAGACCCTGAAAACCCGACTCTTCAACCAATCTGTCCTCCCTACTATGACTTACGTTGCTGAAACATGGACCGTCACACAGGAGGCCGTGTACAAAATAAAAGTCGCACAAATGGCCATTGAGCGAGCGATGCTCGGCATCAAATTAGAAGACCGTATCCGCAACACCGATATTCGATCGGAACACTTGGCCAGACGTGGGGATGACAGGTGGTCTACGGCGGTAACCGAATGTTGATCTAGACAGGGGCCGTCCATAAATTACGTCACACGTTAAGGAGTAGGGGGGCGTCCGACGAAGTGTGACATTATGTGACAAGGGGGTGGGAGGGCACCCAGATTTTGTAACGTCACATAAGACTAGGTAGGTACTATGAACTAATTAAAAAAACGAAATTAAAAACAATTTAAACCAAAATAAAACTAATTTCGGAACAGCTGTTTTGATTTATCAATTTATTTATGTAAAAATTGCAAAATATGTTACGTCACACTAGGGGGGGGGTCTTATAAATGTGACCATCTGTGACAAGGACGGGGGAGGGGTCCAAATATCATGAAATTCGTGTGACGTAATTTATGGATGGCCCCCTAGGCCGGAGATATCCAGAACATTCTATGCTCAGCGGAGGGCAATAACGGGCTGATGATGATGAGAATAAAAAAGATATGTCGTTCAATCCCTTGCATCTAAATTAGACAGGCAGCAGGCTATTGAACTGAAGCCACTCCGGCTAGTTAGGGGTCGATAGTCTTTCCATGGTCGAACGCGGCCTCCTCTCCAGAACTACTGGCCCATCGACCATCATTTTTAACGTGGTAACGTCTTATAAATCGATGAACGCCGGCTGCACGCACGAAAAAGTGTCCCGTTACACCGAGCCGAGCGTGCAAGCGAGATCGCGGAACAGGCGATAGACAAGCACGATCGGCCTAATCGTTCGGTTTGTGACGCATTATGACGTTATCACGCAAAAGTATCGTCCGTAAAACGACTTTACAGACATAAGTTCATATTATATGGTCATATAAGGTCTTTTATATTCGGTTATCCAATGATGGTAAATGGTCAACGTCGCCAATAAACATAAACGAGTTTACCTGCAACAAGCCCTTGCTACTCATTTATCCTGAGACACGAGTCTCTGTACCTTTTTTTGCACTTTTTTGCACTTTGCACTGCCAACTGTGAACTGTCTAACGGGAGATACAAGCAGAATGGTGGTAGCTAAATAGATGAGAGTGCGGCACAGCGCCACCTTCCCACTGTTAAATTGACGTATAGGATTGATGACTATACAGGCTGTCCCGTAAGTAGTGGACCAACGGGGTGTGGGTGATAGGGGGAACTATTATCTACCAAAACCACTAAAAATTATTGTTCTAGGTCTTATAGCTTTGAAGTTATGATTTTTTTAATAAATAGGTGAAATTATCGTCCTATGTACAAACATTTTATAATTTTACGAAATCTATCACTTATTTTTTTGTTATTTTTATTCTAGGCGGTTAATAATACATAGGTCTTTCTAATTAAAATCGTTTTTAGGTGTAATTATCATAAGCATGAAAATTAAAAAATTAAACTAGTGCAATTTTTACATTTCAAGATGCTCTATGTGGTGTTTGAGCTAAGCTGGTGTAAAAAATATGTATTGAAACTTTATTTTAAAAACATGTACATGTCATACCAATTACAAAAAAGTATAACACTGTGGTTTAAAGTATTTAAAAAATGTTAAATTGTTGTGCAACTTGCAATGTGCAAAATAAGTCTCGGAATCACATAAATTCCGAGAAATATTTTGCACGTGCACTCTGGAATTCTTTGGTATTTTTCCCGGCCAATCATAGACGATACTCGAACCCCCTCTCCTTTCCTATTACTTACGACTCACTTCAGTGACTTGCTTACAGCTTGTAACTACATACGTGTTTCTCTCGATCCCACTACGATTATTACTCCTTGTTGAAGTGCGCTTGAATTGGACCTCGGTTTTACTTGTGATTTGGTATTGTTGAAGTTGGAAAAATGCCTAATACTTACACTCCCCGTGATACGCAGAAATGTTTTTTATTTACGGGCTCTGTGATGGGAATGCTCGGCAAGCTGCACGTACATATCGTGAGCGCTATCCAAATCGAGATCGCTATCCCGATCACCGCATTTTTCGGGTCAATAATGCCTACTTAGAAGGTCGTATTCCTGGAGTTGGAAACCGTGAAGGAAGGCCTAGAACAGTGGATGAACGTCAAATACTGGCAGAAGTAGAAGAGGATCCTTCGACTAGCACTCGTCGTATTTCTAGACGCACTGGTGTAGCTAGAAGTACGGTACACCGCATATTGAAACAGAACAACTTACACCCGTATCATGTACAACGAGTTCAAGCGCTGTTACCTGCTGATTATCAGCGACGAATAAATTTCTGCCGAGAGATGTTGCGTCGATGCCGTCAAGACCGAAACTTTTTTAATTCCATATTATGGAGTAATGAGTCATGTTTTAAAAGGATGGGAGTGTTTAACATACACAATCTTCATCATTGGAGTGTCGTGAATCCTCGAATAGTGAGAAAGGATCGATTTCAGCACCAATTTGGAGTGAATTTGTGGGCAGGAATATTAGATGGCAGAATTATCGGTCCTTTTGAATTACCGCCGAGACTTAACGGCGCTGGTTATCTCCAATTTTTGAGACGTGATCTCGGTAATTTGTTAGCAGACGTGCCACAAGAAGCACGCGAGAGAATGTGGTTGCAGCACGACGGTGCACCAGCCCACTATTCACGGCAAGTGACAGAATTTTTGAACGTGACGTACCCAAATCGATGGATAGGACGCGGAGGTACAATATCATGGCCGCCACGATCTCCCGACCTGAATCCTTTGGATTTTTTTTTATGGGGTTACTTCAAAGAAGCAGTTTATGAAACGAATATTTCTGATGAAAGAGAGTTACGAAAAAAATTAAATCATGTTGCTGAATCGATAAAAAATAATGAACGGGCTCGACGAAGTTTACAAAGAAACTTTATACGAAGATGTTGGTTATGCATAAGAGCTAGAGGAAAGCATTTCGAGCACTTAATGTAAGAAAAAAAATGTGTAATAAAAGCTTTTCCATAATTAGCAATGTATTTTTATTTTCTTGCAAAAATGTCCTTTGGTTTTGATAGTAATTAAAATAGGAAAAATACTTATTTGAAACCAGTTACTTTTTTGTAATTGGTATGACATGTAGATGTTTTTAAAATAAAGTTTCACTAGGCTATAATACATTTTTTTTACACCAGCTTAGCTCAAACACCACATAGAGCATCTTGAAATGTGAAAATTGCACTAGTTTTATTTTTTAAGTTTCATGCTTATGATAATTACACCTAAATACGTAAAATATTTTAATTAGAAAGACCTATGTATTATTAACCGCCTAGAATAAAAATAACAAAAAAATAAGTGATAGATTTCGTAAAATTATAAAATGTTTGTACATAGGACATAACTTCAAAGCTATAACACCTAGAACAATAATTTTTAGTGGTTTTGGTAGATAATAGATCCCCCTATCACCCACACCCCGTTGGTCCACTACTTACGGGACATCCTGTATATTAAAGAGTAATTAATTTTATGTACCTAAACTTAAAGGTCCAATTAAAGTAGGGGGTTCAACTGTGGTTCAACAGCGTCTCTGGATATTGGTAAATGGTTTATCATAGGTGTATGATGGGTGTATGCAATAGCGAATGGGCACGCTGCACGTGTCAAGAAGCACAATTAAATAAATGAAAAAGGTTGGTTTCGATCGATCGGATAAAAATGACAATTTCTTATTTCAATGAGTCATGACCTGTCAGGGTAACACAAAAATAAAGGTAAATATTTGAACAAAACTGTGTGGTTACACTGTATGAATGTGATTTTTTTTAATAATTTTTGTTCGAAATCTCCAAATTATGGTAAGTATTAGTATTTTTTTACGTTTTAATTTTTATATAATAATTAATCAGAAGTCAACATACGTAGGTATAGATAGACTTCTTCGAACTTCCGATAAATATACGTACTTAATATTATGGAGTACCTTAATAGAGTATAATACCATTCTGATTAAATTATTAATTCCCAATATTAAAATTATTATATATTAATAACTTTAATAAACTCCAGAATAATATGTTTTTTCTGTAACATTGGCAGCTATAACTTAGGTTTTGTGTAACTGATTTATCTGTTTCATCCAAGGTCTTTAATATATACAACATATCTTTATTCTATTTCGTTTATTAACTTAAACTGTAAGAAAGCACTCTTTATAAACTTAGATCCTTCAGAGTTTGATATTGTTCTTAGTAAATTCCTTAAATAATTTAGCTTAAATTTCAATAATAATGTAAATTACCGCAATTTTAAGGAAGAAGTTGAAGATATTGTGGGAGAAGTAAAATACACCGATTCACAAAAAAGTGTAACCACATCAAACATGTATTCTCCAGATTTTACCGACAGCAGCTCTGATAAAAACATATCGTCTGGCAAAAATACTTACGTTATAGAACAGACTGATAGCGACAGTTACAAAACTTACCATATACACAGTGATGAGAGCATCTTAAATTTGAATGATAAAGTTAATAACCAAATTGAACATAAACTAAAAAATAAAATAAACAAATCTGCTTGCACAAGTCTCCAACAATGTTCTATTAGGGAGGATACATTTACACAAACTAGCAAAACCATATTTGAATTGAGAAATGAAATATCGGTTCAGAGTAACGTAGAGTTTAATAACCTTGAAACACAAACATCCTTTTTGTCAGTTACTGAAAAATCTACAGTTAAGTACACAGTACAATTAACGGAAAATAAATCAACTCTTGATTTAAAACAGAAACCAATTACTACTTCTGAAAATTTTCAAAATTGTGACGAACATAATAAAAGTGATAAGCATAATTTTGAAGAAAATTATGTAAAATTTTCAAGTCTCGAACCAATTGATATATCAAGTGAACTATACAATGAGACTTTAGATAAAAGCAACGATGATGTAGAATCATGGAGTCCAAATTCAGACATTGAGGAAGATTCATTAATGGAAAACGAATATCAAGAATCTAAAAATAATCAAGATAATTCGAGCGAAATAAGTGATACTCCTGAATCGGTTGAGAATGATATTGAGAATTTATATGAGCAAATATCAGCGAATGCTTCTTATCTTAAGGTGCAACCAATGACATTACTTGATTCTAGTATTTATAACGTTAAGGTTTTAACACCGCTCACAGAAGAGACAAACAAAATTGAAAGTGTCTTTGATGTTACTCCTAGCGCAGAAACTCTAACTACGAGTAGTAATGTAAACGAGGCTTATGGGTCAATACGAAATAACTGCAAAATTAAAAGTTTTTTGCGTGATACTAAAAATGAATATGTTAGAACGAAGCTTAGATTGCCTCCCATTTACAAAAATATTTCTTGTCCCAATAGCCCAGACGCTCTTCCGAATTTATTTGAAAGACAACAAATAATATTTGATCGGTGGGAGTTAGGGTCTAGAAATCTTGCATCTGGTGAAAGCCCTCTAATAAATGAATATAATGGTACGTGTGGTTTATCACGAATTATCTAAATATTTGACTATAGATAGCATGTTGATATTTTCCTCGAATTTGTTTTTAATTTTCTTTATTTGTTACAACTATATTGTACCAGTAATATATTGTATCAGTAATGAATTACAAATATTTTCAGCTGAGAATGCAATGTCAAATTTTATTCAACTTCCACCTATTCGCGCGGATGTTTATAAAAATGAAAATAAAACGAGGGAAGTGAAACACTCAAATACCGATAAAGTTACCAAAAAAGAAGGTTATGAAGAAATAAGTATTAAGGGACGAATTAAAGATCTTAAAATGAGCAACTTAAAAACTAGGTACATAATATCAAACTTGGTTTTTATTACTTATTATTGTGTATACTGTATATTCAACAAAAAATTAGAGCCTTACAAAAGGAGTAGGTATACTGTATAGTCAGCACCGGAACGCTCGAACCCGGTCCCCCGAACTGAAACTACTCCAACCCCACGTTAATTTGATCGTACAAACTTAATTCCTACGAGTACATATATCTACATATACTGGTGGGGCAGAGAGTCAAAATGAAACATCCTACCTTTTGTCTGTAAAGTCTGTTTACGGACGATAATTTTACGTGATAAGTTTATAACATCATAATGCGTCACAAGCCGAACGCTTAGGCCGATCGTGCCTCTCTATCGCTTGTACTGCGCTCTCGCTTGTACGTTCTGCTCAGGCTAACATTTTCGGACGTGAAGTCGGCGTTCATCGCTTTATAAAACGTTATCACGTCAAAAAAGAAAGTGGTGAAAAAATATAGAAAGTGTTTTGATTGAAAACCCCTATCCTGATCCATTCATGACTTATTCCCAAATTGCGTAAAGTCAAAAATAAATCTAGCAACTTGGCTTCTAAGAAAACAAAGTTCATAACCGGACATCATTTTTACAACATTTGAGAAATACGAGTAGATAAAACTCTCTAACGTATTATTATCATTTAGGTCAAAATTAACAAGTAGAAGTAATTCGCCTGCGAGTGACTCTTCACCGGGGGAATCTAGGTTATGTGATGCTGCTGAAAAAGGTTGTGATGCCCTCTGCTTCGAGCTACTACGACAACTGCGGTCATCTACTTGGTAAAACAACGCATCTGATTTAATTAGATGTTATTAAAATACTATATTATTGTTTTTAAACCATCGTCATTTTTATGTATACAAATTTTATGTCACGCGTTATCTGTAGATTTTATAGAAATGTTGCACACAATGTGCAGTTTGGTCATATTTATTAAAAATTGAATAGTTTTAGACACCATAGCCGGCCCTGCTACCCGTTGCATGATGAAATCTGCCCCACTACCCTACCAACTAGTAGTTATATAAATATTTCCTTTACGGATTTATTACCTATATGGATGGGTGCAGTAATAAACCAAGAGAGACCCTTTAAGATGGCTACATTTCACACATTATATATTTTTAGCCTCCGACGCAAAAAGTGGGGTGTTTTAAGTTTGACTGATCTGTTGTCTAGCGTTGGTTCTTAGATATGTTTCATCAATTTCGGTTCAGCCGTTTCAAAGTTCTCAGCTCTCTTAGCTGTGGTAGGTTAGGTTATTATTGACTTTTTAAATGTTCGCTTGTCTTGCGTTGGGAGTTTTTAAAATGTTTCCACTATACCTATAATATTCAACTTACTATAACAAAGCGGTATTAGGAAATAATAATGGTATGTATAATTTCTCCATGTCCATCTCCAATGTTTTCCAATTTATTAACATTACTACACAAAAGGCAATACGGACCTAAAATCTATATAAAAAATAAATTACAGGACAGAGGTGGCCGAAACTTTGGCTTATCTACCACGAGCACTTCAAACGTTTTGGCCTGTCATATCTGAGAATCGCGTTGCTGACCTATTGAGACAAGTATTCGTATTTTGTCGCTATTTTGTAGTTAGTATTTAGAACCATAGAACATAATATTATGAATATGCTATAAGTAATTATATGAACACCAGTCACGACTGTACTGTGTCCGCAATTGAGTGCCCAAAGTGCGTGACTGGATATCATAGCTGTGCAGTATTTATCTAAAAACGGCTTGTGACCACAAATATGAAGGCTCAGATCATACGTACAATCAAATGGGTATTTTTTTCTGTCATACGATGATATGTGAGACGATAATGCCTAGCGAGATACGTGCCTGTGAGATGATAATGCCTAGCGTATTGTACTGTGCCTCTGAGACGATAATGCCTAGCCTATTGTACTGTGCCTGTGAGACGACAATCCCTAGCGTATTGTACTGTGCCTGTGAGACGATAATTGATAGCGTATTGTACTGTGTCTGTGAGACGATAATGCCTAGCTTATTGTACTGTGCCAGTAAGACGATAATGCCTAGCGTATTTTACTTTGCCTGTGAGACGATAATGCCTAGCGTATTGGACTGCGCCTGTGAGACGATAATGCCTAGCCTATTATACTGTGCCTGTGAGACGACAATCCCTAGCGTATTGTACTGTGCCTGTGAGACGATAATTGATAGCGTATTGTACTGTGCCTGTGAAACGATAATGCCTAGCATATTGTACCGTGCCAGTGAGACGATAATGCCTAGCGTATTTGTACTTTGCCTGTGAGACGATAACGCCTAGCGTATTGTACTGTGCCTGTGAGACGATAATTATGCCTAGTGTATTGTACTGTGCCTATGAGACGATATTTATGCCTAGCGTATTGTTCTGTGCCTGTAAGACGATAGTTATGCCTAGGGTATTGTACTGTGCCTGTGAGACGATAGTTATGCCTAGCGTATTGTACTGTGTCTGTGAGACGATAAGGCCTAGCGTATAGATTATTGGATTTGAGTGATGATATTCAATCTTCTTCATTTTTGCTCTTTATAAAAGTTATAGCCAGTAGTGTGGAAGGAGATATATCAAATATCTAGCATACTATTACATAAAACAAATTGAATAACAACTTTCATATCCGAAGAAAAAGTATTATTAGTGGAACGCAGTTCTCATTTCAAATTCTGAGCACAAATATAACCTGTACTCACACAGATCTATACTAATAATATAAAGCTGAAGAGTTTGTTTGTTTGTTTGTTTGAACGCGCTAATCTCAGGAACTACTGGTCCGATTTGAAAAATTCTTTCAGTGTTATATAGCCCATTTATCGAGGAAGGCTATAGGCTATAAGTTGAGTAAGTTAAGGCAACAGCTAGTTATTTAATATGCGTGCAACGGAAGTTTTCGGAGTAGCTTCATCTGAAAACCAAATATCTTCATCAATCAATATCAAATGAAAGGTTTTTTCAACAAAGCCAAAATTTTCAGTTATCGACTCTAGTGGAATCTCCACGCACCCAAGTGGCTCGATTTGCGTGCGACGCAATGGCGGAAGTGCTAAAAAACACCAATTACACTAAAAAGCCGGTAACGTTTCCTTAATAATAATTCCGTAATACAAGTAATATAATTAGGACATTTTGCAGGAGTAACACTTAGACAGCAGGTTTCGGACTTCAGATATAAATACGTTCTCAAACAACATGCAGCAGATATGACTATGACGATTATGGATAAAAATATGGACGCGCATAATATAGTAGCTTAGGACAAGCTACTATATTATATATACCGGTGGGAGGGAAGCGCTGTGCCGCGCTCCCGGCTGCATGGGTACCACCATCTTGCTTGTTTCTCCCGTGAAACAGCTTTGGTGTTTCGGAGAGAAGGGCAAGACAGGCAGTGTAATTACTGGCACCGAGACTTAACATCTTATGTCTCAGGATAGGCAACACATAGATGAGTTGCCTGGGCTCGTTCCAAGTAAACTAGTTTATGTTCATGGGCGACGTTGACCACTTACCATCAGGTGGCACGTTCGCCAGCTTTTTTATGTTAGTTGGATAGGCACCAACTAACATAAAAAAAGCTTAGGTCTCCAAAAAAAATGAAAGAAACTCATTCTTTATTAACATATTTCTTTTCATACGACATAGTTTGCTAATTCAATATTATCGTTAGGATGTTTAAAATCGTTCCCCTTAACCTAAGTCTAGACTATCTAAGAAATTAACATCGCTTGTGATCCAAAAGTATCCTCATAATCATCAGCCTCAATCCGTTCACTGCTGAACAAAGGCCTCCTTCAATGAACGCCAAGACGACCAATCCAAAAGTATACGAAGTTAAAATAAAAAACTTGTGCTTTACTCCTAACTTCTCTTAGTCTAGCTTTACTCGAGTGAAGTTTCCCTTTTTGTATTCAGTATTTTTAATGGCAGTTCATTAATTACATTTATTAGGATTTTTATGAAGCGATAGCCACTCTCCTGACGAAGACGTGCAGCTACAACCGGGTCGTCCGTCGGGCAGCCAACGTGGGTCTGGATGTGATCGTGTGTAACGTGGACCTCACCCACTCTGTCACGGCCATCTGCGTATATGGCGTGGAGTAAGTCTTTAACAAAAACAAACTTTTCATAAAATGTAAAGACATTTTTTTCATATGTAAAGGCTCGCTGTTGCGGGTATTGCCATACCCAAAATAAAAATAAAACTTTCCTTTTCAATCTTCATGTATTAGTTGGCTATCAAATGATTAAAAATATATATTTTCTAAAAAACTTTCTTTTTCAATCAATAATCTTCATGTATTAGTTGGCTATCAAATGATTAAAAATATATATATTTTTTCTAATACCGCGGGTCGTTACGGAGATGAGCATATGCATACAAATTACAAACGTTTGTTATAGATTGCTTCATCTCGCTATATACCTATAGTATATACTATGATGTTAAGGCTTAATCCATAAATTATTATTATACTAAAACACAAAAGTTTTATAAAAAAACCTTGAACTAATACCAAATGATCCGATCTTCGTTTTCCTTGAGGCAGTTTCATGGGTCATGTCAGATACAAGCGATCTGTCAGATATATTTTTTACTGCTACTGTTTTCTTTTAAATTAAACCTGTTATACAGGCACAAGAGTCCGCTAGTGCGATGTGCGTCTGCCCGTCTGCTGGTGGTGTGCTGTGCGCTGGCGGAGGGCGGACGACAGCTGCTGAAGTGCCGCCCGCCCACAGCCGCGGCGGCCCGGCGACACGTGCTGGGAGCGCTCGCTGTGCTGCTGCAAGACAAGAACCTAGAGACCAGGTAACTAGGAAGCTGAGGAGTTTTATAATAGTATACCTAAACTATAAAAAAAAGTATACAAGCAGACGGGCATAGCGCTTCCCTCTTCGCCGGTAGTTTTTTACTAAACTGAATACTACCATCTTGCTTATCTCTTTCGTGAAACAGCTTTACTAGGTTCCGGAAAGAAGACCAGGGCGAAGGGTAAATAATATACCAGAAGGGAATAACCAGCGCCGTTTGTGAGTTTCCGGTGGCCCATTGGGGGGGTTAGGGAAAAGGAGGGCAACGCATCTGCATAATCTTTGGTTGTGCGGATGTGTTTGGGCGTCGGCAGTCGCCAAACGGCTTCGACTGCTCATTGCCCTACTATGCCATAAAAAAAAACTTACCATCTTACGTTTTATGACTGACAACGCATGAATGAGTGGTCAGAGATAGTTTCAGGTGATGATTCGAATTTAACAATATCATTGACAGTTTAGTCCAGGCTGCATATAGTACGGCTCCACCGCGGCGCACGCTGAGGATACGCACACGCGTGTGTTAAAATGTCAATTGCAAGAAAATGTCAATTAATGCGCAGAGTGTCCGTAGATTGCAGTGGAGACAATCATATACATTTAGTTTCAAAGCGAAACTTGACAAAGTATAAGGGCACGGAAATGCTACGTACAGCCTCTAATTAAACACGAATATTCAATTTCTCCTCTCTTAAAATTTTATTAAAATATACATAAATCATTTATATTTCATTTTGTTTATAGAAAATATGCAGAGCGTCTCTATTCCATGATGCGACCGCTCCCGAATTTTGAAGCTTATTTCTTGACTGACGTGAGCGTGGAACTGGCTACTGAACATATGAAAAAATACGATTTTCTACTAAAGATGAAAAAATCTTAGTGAATTTATTATTGTAATAAGTCATAAGAGTTTTTAACGTCCGTAACGTAATCAAAATATCAGATCATCTAAATACAAAACATTTTATACGCTTACTACTTGGAGTACTTGAATCGTGAAAATACGGCTTAAGACTTGTGTGAAAAAGTCAGAAAGTCAGAAGAAAAGTCGAAACTATTGTTTAAAATTAGATCGTTTAATTTCGCCACAATTGTGGCTAAAGAAGATCGGAATAATTAAAAAAAATTACACTTTTATTAACACTGTACCTACAGCTTGGCAAAAAAGAGTATGAAAAAAATGAGGGCGCCACTTTCACTTAGGTCTCATCATAATATGGAAAATCAGCAAGATAATTTAATTAAATCGTTAAAAATAAATGTGAAACACTAAGCTTTACTCAAAATCTAGTATTTGTCGGCCAAGTATTGTCAAAATCATAGGTTTCCATTTAGTAAAATATTTAGTTCCACCTGTCACCACGTCATACTCTTTTTTGCCAAGCTATACTCAGTGTGAATGTCAATTTTATTACTCCTAATTTATTCTTTTTTTTAATATTATGAAAATCATCTTTATGATGGAACATTTTATCGCGGTTTATTAAGATTTATACATTCTGGACGTTTCGGATACTTGGCCGCGCCCATCTTTACGCCCATCTTTACCCTCTAAATCGGGATAAAATCCGTAAAAATCGGTTTCATCGTAAGTGAAATTCGGCGTAAAAAATACTTAGAAATAAAATATTCAATGATAAATTTCCTGCCTTTTTTGAACGAATATACATTTTTTTAAAAATTATGGATGGATAAGAATCACTGGGGTTTTTAGACATATTCAGTACCCTATTTACGATATTTTAACATGCATGTATATAAGTTTATAGCCAATTCTATCATGGAAATACAAATTGTATAATTTGTTTAATGTGATTTGTTATTATTTAATAAATTAAAAATATTTTATGAAATGGCCTTTTTAATGACCCTTAAATATCAAAAACTAAAAAGCGCTTACCTTCGTGAGTACTATTAATTTGATAGACTTTAAAGCCTATAAAATTAATAGGATTACTAAGTATCTGCATTGTTTTTATTTTGACGTTTTGTCAGATTGTCAAACAAATAGTGAAAATAATATGAAAATAACAAAAAATATATTATAATAAAATAAGTAACGCAACGTTTCAGATACTTTACAGCAACCTCTTGCGTGCGAAAATATTATAAAACGATACAAAATATATGTGTAAAATCAATTATACTTTGCTGGAGCTCCTATTAAGATAGGTTTTACAAAGTGACGCTGCCACACACGTTGCCTATAAGAAATTGACAGCAATAACATTAATGAACTATTAAAAATGTTATAAATTACGTAAAAGGTCATAATCATTTCTGAACGTCACTATGGAAAAGTTACTGTTTTGTATTCTGAGAAGCAAGTGCGTCATTTGACTAGTAACGCTGTTCTAGTCTTTTCTTTGATTTACCGATACCTTCTATATCATTTTCAAGATCGTAAAGATATTCGGAACAACTTTCTTAGTTTTCTGATCATTCCAACCATCAAATAGGTATTTTGATTCTTTATCTTCTTATTGAAGTAGACTCAACGTCGAGTAACTTTGCCTTGGTTGATCCAAATTAAGTTTTTTAACAAAAAATTATTGTATTTAGAAGAGTCTACGCTAGGCAAGTTATGAGTAACAAATAGTTCCTTTTGGAAAAACCCTATGCTTATACGGAAAATTTGTTTTAAGAAAAGGTTTTAAAGGGAAGTCTTCTTACTTTAAATTACACAAAAAATTATACATTTGAGTATGTGGTCTCAAAGGTAAAAATCTTGAGTTTAAAATGGTAACACAATAGAATAGTGTATCATTCTCTTATTTTAGAATTTTTCTAACTATTCAGTTTAGAAAAAACAATATATTAGAAACCTCAATATCATTTTTAAAGACCTATTCATAGATATATACGTATGGATTTGATAAAAAAATTGAGTTTCAGTTCTAAGTATGGGGACCCCCAAAATTTATTGTTTTTTTTCTACTTATGTGTAAAAATCTTAATGCGGTTTACAGAATACATCTACTTACCAAGTTTCAACAGTATAGTTCTTATAGTTTCGGAAAAAAGTGGCTGTGACATACGGACGGACGGACAGACAGACAGACATGACGAATCTATAAGGGTTCCGTTTTTTCCATTTGGCTAGGGAACCCTAAAAAGGTGTAAATCACATCAACAATCACGGGTTTCTAACGCGATAACAAAACTTGTTAAAATTGTTGATGATGGAAATGATTATAAAAAAGTGTTTGTTCAAATTATTCATCTAATTTAAATTATTCGCTCATTTTATCATAAATCGATTTTTTGAAATCTTAATAATAATTATAAAATCTGATTCGATTATAGTAAAAGATTTTTCCATTGCATCAATCGGTTTATGAATAGGAGGATATTTAGTAAGATTTCTACAATGTTCCATTTTTACTATTTCTTTTTTATTCTCAAATAAAAAAATGTTTCCACATAGATCAAGCTTAGGTAAATAAAGACGTGGTAGCTGTAGTGAGACAGGCGGTACGTAATGAACCAACGTTCGTATCGCTGATGCTAATCTAAGTACGTTTTGATTCTGTAGCGTCATCGCTGCACTAGAAATGCACTCTGAGAGTATATCGCGTGCCAGATACAAATCTAGATTAATAAAACTATTGGAGAAGATATATTTATCACATTAACGATAAACCTCAGTAATGATAACGTTTATGAAAATGTAAATTATATAACACGTTACACGTATCTTATATCTACACAATAATATATAATGTACGTCTGTCCGTTCCTGCATCGCACCGATCATCCAATTGAGTTGAAACATTGTAGTTATTGGTACTTGTGAAGGTATCTCACGTGGTGCCAGTTATGTACCATTGTCGGTACAATGTACCTTAAACCAATACAAATGTACAAGTGTCGGGGACACTCAAAACGTGACTATTTCTCAGAAGTTACTAATGTATCAGATATACACGGAAGTATCCACTTCATCATCATCAGCCTCTATCCGTCCACTGTTGAACATAGAACTTTTTTTGTTTTTTCTTTAACTCCGGGAAATGCTCTGAGGCATCCCGCGGGTGAGTGGGTCTCCCCACGCGGGTATGTGGGACTCGCTGCGCTCGAAAGATGGTAAATGGACGCAGCTCTACCCACTAAAACCCGGCGAGTGCCACCAGTGCCGCCTTGGTGATGTGCCCCGGATCTGTTGCTAACAACAACGAATTAGAAAAGGTATAACAAGGCACTTCGACGGCTAGTCAGTCCCTTGCGGGACTGACGCCATCTCCACAGACGGGTTGTCCCGCACCACAGAACAACCCCTCCCAACGTCGGGACAGTAAAATGGCCCCCTGCTCTTTTGTCCCCTCTTCTTATAAGAGGAGTACAAAGAGCCCCCTCGGCTCAATTAGCTTCGCCCAAGGTGTTGTGCTCACCCTAGGCTACTGAGCCCACCGCCACGTCAAGGCCTGAACCATGATGGGGATATTCATCAATCTACATTAACCTAGTCCCTTGGTTACCTAACAAACTGTTACGAGTACTAGAAAGTATAGGATGAAAAAAATGCATAATTACATTTACGATGTTCATTTCTTGAATCCAGTATTCGTAGACAATTCTGAAGTATCGAGTTGCAAAATAAATAAGAAAAACCTGGAAAATCTACCGTTTTCAATTGTTTAAATCATACATGGCTATTATATATGTAATGGCTAGCGCCAGGATTTGCCATTGTCAAAGTGAGTAATTGGTATTCACAAGAGTTCCGAAATTTATTAATTAGGTTAAAATTATTATTATCATATTTAATGTTGTACTTTAGAGCCGTAATATTATTGAATTTTTTTATTTCTTTTTTTCTTTCTTTTTAAGGTAAAAAACTGTATCTTTTTATATGTATATGTTATTTTTAAAAGGCTTAAATTTTGTTAAATCTTATAAAACAAAAAAAATATATTATATTGATAACAAAGCAAAACATTATCTATAATCTATGTTTGATGTTACAAACCTAACCAATGACCATTGGTTTGCTCTTGACTTGTATGTGATTTGTTTCCAATTTTACGTATTATTCCTTTTTTTTTCTTTTTCCTATTTTATTATGTAAACGTTTTTTTTTTGTTTTTTTTCTTTACCTACACTTATTTATTAATAATGCTCATCTGTATTGTGGTGCAATGTCTGGTTTGCTGAATAAAGTTTTATTCTATTCTATTCTACATTTAAATTATTATTTACTGGACTGACGTACAAACGATAAATACTCAACAAATATAATTAAGTGCACGTGCACTGACGCGTCCTTCGACGGAGTATATTTTCCTCGCTCGTTTCCCACCCACATCGCGTTATCGAAGTGACAGTGAAAACATTTCGCGAGTGTAAACAAAGCACTGACCTCTCACATTTCTCGTATTGCAAGGGAACAAGGGCGGTAATCGCATGACCCGCACAAACGTGGCAACTGAGATTATACAATTCGATAAACGGTGCAATTTAAGCTAACGTCAACTTGCATGATATTACGCGTGACTCTCCTCACGTACCCTACTCCCTTTGTATTATTAGCCGATTTAAAAGGATTACCAATTCCACAGTGTATCATTATCAGAAAGGCTATACCCTCTCTCAATGAACGCCAAAACGGCTAATCTCCTGCCACCCGCTTCCAACCATAACCACACAGGCCAAAACAATGTATGGTAAAATTATAGGGCTGCAATTTTGCGCATATGCTAATCGTGTGGCTAATCTATTGAGGTTAACAATATACAAAGTTTGTTGTATGATATAGTATAATATTCAAATATTCTCTAAGTCTATTAATTGGAGTTGACATAGGAAGCAACGCACGTTCTATTAAAATCGATGCAGTAGTCTTGAAGATATGGAATTAAATGTGTAACAGTGATGGTTTAACGTATTGCTACTGCTACGGGTTTGGTTACAACAGGTAATAATAATGATTTATCCTACCAGGGGAAGAAGGAAAGATATTACAGGAAAATACTTGTGATCTAATACTTTGATATCGTCGACCGGTAAAATGGCCGGATTTGAAACCCAAAATAGTTTTTTATAGCATAAGAAAGCAAACGAGCAGTCGAAGCCTTTTGGCGACTATCAACGTCCATACACATCAAGAGGGCAACACATCCTCACAACCAAAGGTTATGCAGATGTGTTGCCCTCCTTTCCCCTAAATCCCCAATGGGCCACCGAAAACTCACAAACCGCGCGAAACGCGACAGCATAGCTGTCACTTTAAGCCGGTATTATATGTGTATGTAAATGCTATATATACATTTTACAATCACAGATTTTATTTCTTTGTGATTCAGAATTCATTGCAATTTTATTTATTAGTTTATATGTATATATATACTGCGAATGAAACCAATACATTTGAACGTAGCTCTGCGTAGCATGGCGTAGCGCGTAGTAGAAAACTTCTTACATATTGTGAAATAGACATTATGAAGAAGTAAATTTTAATATGAGATATACAAATATTAGAAAGGCGTTTCATACATTCAAAAAACTTAAGAAGAGGTACTTTGATAGTTAATAGTAGATACAAAACCCAAAAATGTTAAATATAAAGGTGTGTTAAACAAGGACACTCACTCTCTGTGATTTATCTATTAGTGTACTTAAGAGAGTGTTTCTCTATCTACTTCTCTTCGCAAATTTTATTAATTCTATTAAAACAAAAATTTCTTCCCCATTTAAATGATAGAGTTAAATTAAAAAATGTCCAGTATATACAGACAATTTTCAAATATATAGATTAAAAAAATCCTTTTTTTATTCATTCATGTTTTTAATTACTAATACATACTTGACATAAAAAGTTTCTAATATAAATAATGAACTTTATACATTTATGGTCTCTATAGTATAGCTGGCTAATTAAACATATAAAATTCCAAGCTCTAACTCGAATATGGATTCGACAGTAAATTTTCGTAGAGGTCATATTTTACTACCGATTTTGCTTAGTAGGACTTCCTGAAAGAAAAGCTGTCTTCTCTCAAAGAATAAATATATTCAAAAAAGTCAACTGAAAAATTTTGCACAATCGATGGGTCAATAAGATATAGAGTGGAGGTCACGTTTAGGTAGACGAAGTGTTGGTCGGCCATTAACCAGGTGGGAAGACGATCTCCGTGCGGTGGCCGGTCCATGTTGGATGCGAGTGGCGAGGGATCGGCCGTCTTGACGTTCATTAAGGGAGGCATATGTTCAGCAGTGGATGTATAGAGGCTGATGATGATGTTATGTTCATTAAATCTTCGCAAGAAACTAAAATGCCGACAACATGTAATGAAGGACTAAAACATTTTGCTACCTTTAAAGTCCTTTTTAATCCTCATACTACTTTCTTATAAAATAAAATAGGATAAAATTGTGCTCTGCACCGATTGTCAAGTCATGTTGCTCTATAGATCATTATTGCTAGAATTTCTGCGTCAATCTAGAATATTCGATTGTTTGTTTCCGAGGTCCCAGCACTCTCTGCCACAAAAATTACACATGCTCAAAATCTAGAGTCATTTAGAAATAATACACTTTTTAAGGCTTGTAAAAATAATATTTACATAATACTACATTTTAGGGATTATTTTTACGCTGGAATTAGTTTTTAACGTGTCCAATGTATATTTGTGGAGTTGATTTTTTTTAAGTTCACTCATAGCTAGCTAGAGTCTTGGAGCTTTTAAAGTGCCTATCTCATATTTTACGAATATGTAGATTCAGCTATTTTCAATATCTATTGATGAAAACTTTGTTTATCTTGATCAACTAAATAAATAAATAAAATATATAATAAATAAAATAAAAAATAACAACTAAAATTTGGCATAAAATATAATTAGCTTGATTGTTTTAACACATAACTAAAAGTACATGATCTATTATTATGTCAATACGTATAACTATCATAATAAAGGTTATATAAATACTGATAAATAGAGACGAAGTCTAATAATTTCAAAATATAAAGATCTTTTTAAACTATTTTATATTAAATAAATAAATGTTCAAGAAACCTTTTGCTCATATATTATAATAATATCAACCCTTATATGTCCCACAAATCAGGTGAGGAGGGTGTTGGGCAATAGACCGATACGCTGGCGGGTTGGTGAACTTCACACACCTTCAAAAACTTCTAAATTCTAGTCTCATCAGGCATACAGGTTTCCTTACGATGTTTTCCTTAAACGGTGAGCAAGCGATTTTCTCATGGTTAGATGAACGTATAAATATTGAAAAACCCATTTTAAGTCACCTCAGAGGTCAGATCAAATCAAACCCTGACCTCGCACTTATCTTTTTTTGTTTCCGCTGAGAAATGCGTTACGGCATACCACAGGACCCGGGGGGGCGGAGTTTATGTGGGACTCATTGCACCCGAAGAAATGGTAAGGTGGACGCAGACTCTACCCACTAAACCCCAGTGGTGTTCTCCTCGTCATCTGGTGGACCTGTGGGCCTATATGTTATTCTGATGCATAACCTATAGTAAAGTTTCATTAAACTCCATTCAGTAGTTTTTGCGTGAAAGAGTAACGAATATACATAATATATACATTCTTATGCGTTTATAATATTATTAGGATTCATTTGTGTCGAAAAATATAATAAAAATATAAAGAAATAAGTGGACAGTACCCGGATGACTCCACATTTATCTTCCACAATATATATCCCCTTGGTGATACATTGTTGAGAAACCAGAAGTGTCGTATTAAGGATTTACGGACAGATGACAAGATGATCCACGTCCGTTCTATCATGGATGATTGACGGAAATTGACTGATTCTGAGTTGTCTGAGGCGTGAAAGGACCAGAAATAAATTGTCATGGGCTGGCAATGAAAAGATGATGTTTGTTTTTATGATTCGACCACTCGACACTTCACGGCCGGCTAGCGATCAGGCTTACTTTACGCAGCGGTCACGGCTTCAAATCCCACAGGCTGAAGATAATTTGTGGCCGAACGCAACAAGTCTTTAAATTTAGTAGGTATTAGATATTATGTTCCCCAGTATGATTTAGACCTTGACGTGGCGGTGGGGGTCAGTAGCCTAAGGTGAGCCCAGCACCTTGGGTTAAGCTAATTGAGCCGAGGGGGCTCTTTGTACGTCTCCTATAAGAAGAGTTGACGAAAGAGCAGCGGGCAAGGGGCGAGGATGGGAACCTCACCCCAATGTACTGTCCCGACGTTGGGAGGGGTTGTTCTGTGGTGCGGGACAACCGCTCTGTGGAGGTGGCGTCGGTCCCTTGGGGGACTACTAGCCATCGAGAATCGAGATGCCCTTTTTGCTCATTAGATCCGAGGCACCTCACCAAAGGCGGCATTGGTGGCACGCGGGTTTTAGTGTCTGTCTGTGACCAGGCTGTATCTCATGAACCGTGATAGTTAGACATATCAAATTTTAACAGATGATGTATTTCTGTTGTCGCTATAACAGCAAATACTAAAAAGTACTAAATTAAATGTCTGCGCCGGGTCATGCACATGTTTCATATTTAAACACAAGTTCTTACGAACTTACCAAATGGCAAGGTTAACGTGATCTAATTGTTGCCTATTGAATTAGGCCTCTCTTAATAAACACCAAAACGATCTTTCTTTTGCATTTTATCTTTGTAATAATGTCTTTTACAGTATTGTGAGTGTATAGTTAAGTGAGATACAAGGTAAAAAATAAAATATATTATTTATATCATTTATTTTCAAGATAATATACCTAATACACAAAAATATTCTAACGAATAAATATTAACTAAAAACCTACCTAGCATTTAGCAATACTACATAACAATATTCTAGAACATATATCTAATTGAATACAAAACGTTTACTGTTCAATACTCATATTTCTAAACTATGATTCTATGATATCTTCTCATCCACGTAAATACTTTATATTATATTTAAGTACAGGCATTACTTTTGTTAGGCGGAGACCTAATTTAGGCCAAAATGATTCGGCACGAAGATTCTTTCATCCTTTTTTCTTCCCAAGATGTCTTCAGTTGTATGTTTCTTCTTTTGAAATAACTATCTTCAGGGGATATATTATGTATATTTTAACTTCAATTTTATGTTTTTCACGCTCTCGTTTCTGAAGATGAAGACGTGTTTCTTTTTTTTTTAATTTTATGCTCTTCAAGACTTTTCCTCTAAAGGTAAATATGTTTTAACGTTAACTAAACGTTTTATACCCTTCACGCTCCTTCCTTTGAAGATTTATTAACGTCATTACTAAATTTCACTCTTCAAGTCCTTTAAGTTCCTTCCCTCTGAATTTTACGTTTTTCACACCACCTAGGCCTTCCTTATGAGCTCCGGCACGGGGGGATAGCTGCATAACTTCATCAGGCACCAGGATCGCTTATAGATTCTCTCGTTACGGGGCCGTGCTTCCGTCTGCCCCAATACCAGCAGGACCATCAACACGGTGAACAATATGTGTAGCAGACGCATGTTCGCGATCAATGTCACAGTTTATTCGAGTTGTTAGTGTTTACCGATTGGTGGGCGATAGGTTACTGAGGACTTCATTCAGCCCCGCTGCGTTTTATAGGCCCGAGGTTATCCGGCGCGTGTGTGATAACCCCCGAAACGATACGAGTTCGATGACTGGTCACTGGTAAACTCAATGTCATCCTATTCATTGTAGTAAAATTATCAAATAATAGGTGCTGCGAGTAACGTATCCTCAAATTGTTTTTGATAAAAATATGTGTGTTAAAGTAGCTTTTATACAGGAAACAAAGTTAAAGAATTATTTTTTCGTATTTATTTTATTATGAATACCTATTATTATAAAAAATAACATAAAAATTAAATGTAATATATGATAAAGTTTGATATTTTTTATATATACGTTTCAAACTTTTTTTAAATTTTAAACACTCAAAAATAAATCATAATTTATTCCAAGTAGTTCAATAACCATAAAGGTTTTTTATTTTCAATTGCGATAAAACTAATTTAAATTATACTATAATATGGTATAAAATTTCTTATTTTTGTATTAGTCAAAAAAATATCAGTAGACTACTTGTTACTACTGGAAAAGAATTTATAAACATTTCTTGCTCTAAATAAGTGAGCTCCCAATCATTTACTCGCTATTTCAGTCGGGAAAATTGGAATCATTTCCTGCTCACATCGTATATTCTTCTGATTTAATTGTAGATATCTTCCCCATCATCATGTTCTTCTTTTTTCTTTGCGTTATAATGTGGTAATATAAATATTATATATGTAAGAGGTAGTGTCATGCTGCTTTTCCGCCGAATTGGGCCGGCACGACCGGGGTGGTACCTCTCGCTCACATAATACCGGCGTCAAGTGACAGCTATGCTGTCGCGTTTCGTGCTGTTTGTAAGTTTCCAGTGGCCTATTGGGGTATAGCATACGATAGGATAAAAGGAGGGCAACGCATCTGCATAACCTTTGGTTGTTCAGATGTGTATGGACGTAGATAGTCCCTAAACGGCTTCGATTGCTGATTTGCCCTCCTATGGTATAAAAAAAACAAAGTTTGATTTAAATGGATCTTAAAATATGTTAAGGTTCATCAAATAGACTTAGTTCTTGTCTAAATGTACACGTCGACATACAAAATGTTTGTAATAATCTAGATTCTTTAGTGTAATGACCGAAGATCATCAACTGATGACCTGCCTCAACTCAATCAACAAACTTACGTAACATTCAAATATATTACGCCTTACATTCAAAAAGATAGTAAGTCTCATTATAATAATCAGATTGTATTTAATTACATTTCACTGTATTAAATTAATTTGCTATGGATTATTTACAGATAATATCAAGGATCTTAAATATTTTACATGTGCCAAATGTATCGTATATTAGATGCCCTCAACGTGCGGCTCCGTCTCACGCTTGGCAACTTTGTCAGATCTCTACTTTAGCAAGTCTATGCTGATTTTAAATCATAAACAATCCAGACATGTCTAGAAGATAAAGATCATAGAAACAAGTTGATATCTGAAGTACCAAGTTACCTAACCCAATTAGATAAGTATAGGTCTATTTACATGTATCAAGGTTTTAAATCATAAACAATCCAGACATGTCTAGAAGATAAAGATCATAGAAACAAGTTGATATCTGAAGTACCAAGTTACCTAACCCAATTAGATAAGTATAGGTCTATTTACATGTATCAAGGTTTTAAATCATAAACAATCCAGACATGTCTAGAAGATAAAGATCATAGAAACAAGTTGATATCTGAAGTACCAAGTTACCTAACCCAATTAGATAAGTATAGGTCTATTTACATGTATCAAGGTTTTAAATCATAAACAATCCAGACATGTCTAGAAGATAAAGATCATAGAAACAAGTTGATATCTGAAGTACCAAGTTACCTAACCCAATTAGATAAGTATAGGTCTATTTACATGTATCAAGGTTTTCAAATATCATTGACCTAATTACGAACGAGGTGTGATAGCACGGTACAGAGGTCGGGGATCCGAAGACATTTGTTGACCACAAATCTTACTATCATTTTATTCGAACTTTTCAGATGTCTACATATTTGTCATAGAAGAACTCCTCTTTTTCATTCCATGATGATATTAGCGTAAATGTTTGCCATAATTAGCGTTAATTTAAGACCGGCACGCCTGTGCGAAGTGCGTTAAGCTCTAGTTTTGCGTGCGGTCTCCTGCCCCCCGTTGTACGGCTCACGACTACGCTCAAGATATCAAAGAGTAAGCAACACGTAGAGGTGATATAGTCACAGTGTCTCTCAGAGTATTTCACTTTTTGAATTAATTCTTATATTCAAAATTATAAATATAAACTTAGTAGAATTATATTTGTCATGGCACCAACATCAAAATGGGGGTGTTGTTCTAACATTGAAGGAGGCAATCATGTTATATGTATGACTTGCAGTTATGCTTATCATTTTGACTGTTTACAATTGGATTATAATTCCGTAAATAAAAGAAAGTGGAAATGTCCCAACTGTGCAGAAAAAAGGGTTAATCTTGATTGCACACCCATACGCAGCTCTGTACCAATTAATGTAGATGAGCCAAATGTTACAAAACGTGGAACAAAACCAAAGAATACATTATCATCAGTCCCCTGTGGTTCAAGCAGCCCAGTATCTAAAGAAGACATCTGTGAAATTGTAAGAGACGTGTTTAAGACTGAGAGCAAAAACTTAATTTCTGAATTTAATAACAACATGAAGAGTTTATTAATGTCCGAATTGACACCTTTGAAAAACGAAATTATAGACTTAAAAGAATCCATGCATTTTATTAATCAAAAGTATGAGGAATTCAAGAGTGAACATGAGAAGGCGATAGTGATTATAGATGAACTGCATAAAATGAACTCTAGTTTGCAATCCACTGTAAATAATTTAAGTTCAAAAGTAAATCTATTAGAACAGCATGCAAGACTATGTAACCTAGAGATCCAACAGGTTCCTGAAAGGAAAAATGAAGACCTCTTTAAAGTTATTACGACCCTAGGCAACGTTGTAAAAGCTGACGTCTCCCCGGATGATATTGTTAAGTGCTCTCGTGTTGCCAAAATCGACCCAACTGGCTCTCGGCCACGTATAATCGTAGCGCAATTGAGCACCCCTAAGCTTCGTGATAAATTTCTTGCTGCCACCTTGAATTATAATAAGTCAAAAAAGAATAATGAGAATAAGTTAAACACGAAAGACTTAGATATTACCGGCGAAAAAAGACCTATATATATAACTGAGCATCTATCACCTGGAAACAAAGCCTTACACGCAGCAGCGAGACTAAAAGCAAAGGAAAAAAATACAAATATGTTTGGGTCAGAAATGGCAAAGTATTTGTTCGTAAGGGAGACGATACAGGTGTAATTATAATAAGAGATATGAGTTCATTGGATAAAATGACTTAGTTATTTTTTTTATTTTTATTTTTTGTTAAAAGTAAAATATTAATTATATATTTTTCAACTTTTAAAATTCGCTAATATAGAAATATACTACCAAAATGTAAGAGGACTACGCTCAAAAACATTAGACTTTTATAGAAATTTAAGTAATAGCAACTACGAATTATTTGTTTTAACAGAAACTTGGTTGAATGATGATATTCTCAGTACTGAACTGTTTGATCAGAGATATACTGTTCACAGGAGAGATAGGAAGCTCAATAACAGGTACCAAAAACGTGAAGGTGGAGGTGTCCTTATTGCGATAAAACGAAAATTCAATTCTAAAAGAATAATTTCTTGGGAGACTAATAACGAGGATCTCTGGATCACATTTGAAGTTAATCAAAACAAGTCGTGTAATAAATATGCAGTATGTGCAGTATACTTGCCTCCTCCTGTGACCAGAATATCATTATCTATGTTAATAGATAGGTGTAACCATATTTTTGAGCAAAACAATTTTTCTAAAATAATTTTGGGAGAATTCAATATGAGTTGCATTGACTGGAACTTGGTTGAAAATCCGTCTTATAGTCCGCGAAGTATAGCACAATTGCTTATTGACTTTATTAACACTAATAATTTAAATCAATTTAATAAAGTAGTTAATTCTAGTAACAAAATATTAGATTTGGTGTTCTCAGATATTGACAACTGTAAAGTAACAAAGACTTCACAAGTTCTCAGTAAAATTGATAATTATCACCCTCCTTTAGCCTTGGAAATTCCCACCACCCACACAAATTGTCTCTCTTTGAGTTCTGGTAAAAAACTTAATTACCATAAAGCTGATTTTGAGTCAATACGGAATGCTTTAGATAAAATACAATGGTCATCGATGTTCAATAACTGTAAAGATATAAACGAGATGGTTTTTCAATTTCATGATGTAGTGAACAATATAATTAAAAAGTTTGTACCGTACGTTTCAATAAAACAGAATCAATATCCTCCATGGTATACACGTAATTTAATAAAAAGATTAAATGAAAAGCAAAAGGTTAGAATCAGGTTTAAAAAATACAATAATCCACTCGATGAATTCGAATATAAAATCCTTAAAAAACGCTGTGAAAGGTTGTCTCAGTCGTGTTATTATATATATTAGGAATATAGAGGCCACTATAACTACCAATCCTAAGCGATTCTGGACCTATGTAAACTCCAAAAGGCGGAACTCTAGCAGTTACCATTCTTCTATGTCTTATAATAACATCACTTCAAATAACGGTATTGACATTTGTGATATGTTCGCCTCCTATTTTGCATCTGTTTACAATCAAAACAATAATACCGCAAGTTTAAAATGTTTAAACAGTCACTCTTTAGAAACTTTATCAACTATACAACTAAGCCTAATGGAAGTTTTAAATAAATTAAAAAATCTTGACAAAGGCAAGGGTGCGGGACCGGATGGCATTTCTCCTTTTTTTATTAAAAAATGTGCTAAAAACTTAACAGAACCGTTGCTCCATATCTATAATGCCTCACTCGCATCAGGTGTTTTTCCAGATAAGTGGAAGATAACAAAGGTGGTCCCCATTTATAAGAATTCAGACAAAACAATAATTACCAATTATAGACCAAATTTCAATTCTTAACTATTACGGTAAAATCTTAGAGTCCTTGGTCAATCCATATATTATTAACTACTTTAAAAAATATCTAAGTATACATCAACATGGTTTTATAAATCTAAGATCTACCACTACAAATTTAGTAACTTTTGTTGAGGACATTTCCAGAGTAATAGATAAAGGCAAACAGGCTCACGTCATATACACAGATTTTAGCAAGGCGTTTGACCGAGTACCTCTCCACATTCTAACTTTAAAATTACGTCTCTATGGGTTCTCAGGTTCTCTCCTGCAATGGCTTTCATCATATCTTCAAGGAAGATCATTTTTTGTTGTGATTAACGGACTCGTTACGACGTCCAATTGCTCCAATCAGACTTAAATAGCCTCTGCACCTGGTGTAAATCCAATGGTATGGATCTAAACTCCGATAAATGTTATTACATTAACTTTACTCGTAAGGTCAGTGGAGTAATAGGCGGTACATACTTCATAGCGAATTCGAAAGTAAATGAGGTTGACCACATACGGGACTTGGGCATTTTAATAGATAGAAAACTATCGTTCATACCACACTTCGAACATACAGTAAAAAGAGCGTCGAGGACTCTTGGTTTTGTCCTGCGAAATATTAAAGCCTTCCGTAACACACAAACCAAAATCATCTTGTACAACTTACTAGTCCGAAGTATCATAGAATATGGATCAGTAGTCTGGCGACCACATTTTTCATGTCACATGCTCCGAATTGAAAGGATCCAAAAAAGATTTATTTGGCATTTAGCTTATTCAACAGGAGAAGCTAAGAGGCTAAATACATACACAGACAGATTACATAAATTCAATATGTTTAGTTTAGATAAACGTTTTGACATTCTTGACTTAATATTTTTCTATAAGATTTTTAGAAATAAACTAGACTGTCCCCAACTACTAAATGAATTTAAATTGAGAGTTCCATGCAGATATCCACGAAAATATATTAAATCTTTGTTTATGGTACCATTTCGTAGAACGGTTTTGGGTCAGAGTTCTCCGGTTCCACGTCTTTGTAACCTCTATAATAGGTTTTCCAGTGAATGTGACGTCTTCCACGATTCAATATATAGTTTTAAGAAGTCTATAACTAAAAATGTAAACAAGTAAATCGCTATTAATATATTTGTATACTTGTGAGCATTTCAGAACACATTATTATTATATTTTTTTCTTGTTCATCCCGTATTAGTTTGATGCATGCTGTGGTTATCAGTAAGTAGTTGTGCAATTTATATTGTGTAATTTATTGTATTTTCATATTTGTATTTACGAAATTGTAACAACTGTTGGTAACCCATAAATAAATAAATAAATAAATAAATTAGGAGCTTAGTAAAAGAAAATGTTTTGTTCATATTGAAGTTGTAGTTAATAAATGTATATTGCACCAGCACAGCCACGGTTCAAGCCTTGTCGTGGCGGTGGGGCTCAATAGCCTAAGGTTAACCCTGCACCTTGGGCGAAGCCAAGTGAACCGAACCCCCTCTGTTCACTTGGCTTCGCTCTTGGCTTGGCTTTGCTCTTTGTACTCCTCTTAATATAAGAAGAGAGGACAAAAGAGTAGTAGGGGATATCGGACGAGGATGGGAACCCCACCCCATTTCACTGTCTCGCCGTTGGGAGGGGTTATTCTGAGGTGCGGGACAACCCCTCTGTGGAGGTGGAGTCCCTGACTGACTGAGGGACTGACTAGCCATCGAGGTGCCCTGTTTGCTCAACAGATCCGGGGCACCTCACCAAAGCTGGCATTGGTGGCACTCGCCAGGTTTTAGTGGGTAGAGCTGCGTCCACTTACCAGCTTTCGGGCGCAACGAGTCCCACATACCCGCCTGAGGAGTCCCCCTCTCCGGCGGGATGCCTAAGAGCATTTCCCGGCGGAAAATAAAAAAAATATTGCACTAGTAAGCTTAGCAGCAGTAGCAGCAGTGGAAGTATAAGCATTACTTATACTTCCACTACTGGCCTCTTAAAATTTACGCCAAGATGGCCGACCATCTTCCACTGTCATTCAACGGTTTATGTTCATCTGTTTATCATATTCATATTTTATTCTTTAAATATCAATTTCTCTTTTAAGAGCCATTTAAAACAGTTTGTATGGAAGATGTCACATTTTAATACCTTACTACACTATTTTTTTTTTCTGTATATATTTTTTGTTTATATGCTTTGTAGGTATTTATATATTTTTCAGTAAATTTACAACGTGCGTATAATATTGTAAAGAATCTGAATTGTGAGAAAAATAAACCTTAATTTAAGCCGCGATAAAATACATACAAAGCTTTATTATTCATAGTTAAAATGTTCTGTTACTCTACTGTTACTTCAACCATAAGGTAAATAAATGTCTGATTAATCATATAAAGGATATATTATACCAAATAGATCTCAACATTCGCAGACGTATCCACGGGTATCCATATGTTTACCCCGGGGATTCATCGACTACACATATAGTTGTAATTTTTTTGCTATTTTACTTGTTATCTATATATATCTCAGTATAATAGACCAAATATTATTTATTTGGTTTATATCTTTTTTCCTTATAAGTAGGTTTGTATATTCATGACATTGTAAGTTTTGGTCGATGTTACATCAGACTTATAAATTTTAAATAGTCCGTTTATATTTAGGATCTTTCATGGCCTTAAATGTGATGCCATTAACCTTTAAATTTTTAACCGGTTTTAACTAGAACTCACAAATACGCTATGCCTTGATTGATAATAATTTTAATAAACCTATTTATACTTTATCAGTACTTTACCTACGCGCTGTTGAGTTTTATATTCTTATGTATATACGAATACATATGGAAAATAATATTGTCTGTTGTTTTAAATTGCTACGTATACTACTATTGCTGCGGATATTTATCATTCATATTGTTACAAAGAAAAGAACATTTTTTCTATTGCAAGTAACATTTATTACTATTACAGTGTTAGTTTTTGGCGATTTTTGGAGATTGTGCGGATGTGTTGCCCTCCTTTTCCCTATCTCCTCCTATGGGCCACCGGAAACTCACAAACCGCACGAAACTAACTTGACGCCGGTGTTATGTGTGCGAGAGGTACTACCCCGGTGGTGCCGCCCCAATTCGGCTGCAAAGCAGCATGGCACTACCTCTTACAGTTTGGGGGCGTCCATTAATTACGTGAGGTTTTTCGGGGGGGGGGGGGGGGGGGGTTGAGCAGAATGGATGGATGTCCCCTTTACATTCAAGATCTTCGACACATGAGTAAAAACAAAAGAAAAACAAGCTAAGCCAAAGACCAAAGTCAAGTTTTGATATTTTCACATTTTATTCTAATTTCCACTGCTTGACCCGCCTCAATTGTACCTTATAAAAATAAAGCCTAAATTTAAAAAAAATAACCCAACCAGTCAACAGGGACTGCCGATAGAAATAAAAGCAAAACAATTAAATTCAAATACCTGTAATATAGACTGTAAAAGATTATGACAACCTATACAATTTAAATGGCGCACAAAATGGCCACATGATATTCACATTTTAGTGTGTTTGACGATTGGTTATATAACCAAATATTGCATAATCTTATATAAATAAATTAAACGTCATATAAACGTCAAATAGCGTCTCGTAACGGTGTCGCGAGTGTAGAGATTTTATCTCATCTAAAAATATGCGAACCGCGCTGAAAGAAGTTCACACTTCAATAAGTACAAAATATTACCAAAACAGACCAAAGTTATCTTCTTACTGAAAACAAGACATGTGACAACAGTTTGGTCAAAATCTATCATGTTTCTAAGATACACCTCTCCAAACATACATACAATAAATGTTATACATATATAGACTAGATAGAACATACACGCGCCGCTAGTCGGGCGACCGCAGTACATAGCTGATGTTTATTTATAGTGACATTTGGCCGTTGACGAATAAATCGCGCGATGCTTATCAAAAACCATACCATTAGGTATTTGTAATATCATAACAAAACATCATAAAATACATTGATACGTGCCGATGAAACAATAATGTAACACGCCTCATATCAACTAGCTGTGGCCCGTGGTGCTGCTCGCGATAAGTCCAATTTTATCAATTTTCAATTATGTCAACGTGGTCTTTTAATAGCCAAGTAATTTTTTTTTCGGATGGATCTATGCTAACGGCCCTAATGCTACATAGGATTTGTGTGAGCCCATTTGGCTCACTTTTGGTTTGTAAAAGTGGGGGGTTGTCCCCCGCCAACCATGCAGTCTGCGACCACACTGCCTCCTGGCGTCGGGTTGGGCCAAGTAATATATTTTAATTATCCTTTAGGGACTCATTAACAAAATAAAAAGTATCATAAGTCCTAGTTGGGGCCATGGTCTAATATGACGCAAAAATTTATATCCATCCATTCGAAGACTTTTGCGTAACTCAGTAACAAAAACATAAACCTACATATAATATAATATTTAAATATCTAAAATCAATTTCATGTAATTCAGTATCTAGACCAGTGGTTCTTAACCGGTGGTCCGCGGACCACTCGTGGTCCCTGGAGGCATTCCAGGTGGTCCGCGAAGCCATCTGTCGACGCTTCTAATTTTTAAAAACAAGCATCGTTTATCAAACAACCCTTCATTCATTCACATTAATTAGTAAATGCTATAGTTAGTCTGGCCATAAATATTGTTACAACTAAAAATATCAAAATAAGTATGTATTACATTTGAATTTGGAATCTGTCATTTTTATATTGTTTAATGAATCTCTTGCCCAAGTCGGCGAACCGGCATGATCCCGTTCAACGTAAGGCTCCCACCAAGAGACCTCCTATCCATGACATATGAGTGCGTTTTGGCAAGAACATCCGCCACGAGTCCCCACGGGAGGTCACCTGACTAGGCAGAAGGCTAGGGCAGTAGCTCTGTCTGAGCTAGGGATGGATTAGGCGGCTGACTGGTTCTGCGACGCGTTAACCGCGGTCTGCAGAGCGGCCATGCCGCCCGCATGACGTCCACCCCCGCGGCGGGCGCTCTACTGGTGGTCGGCCCAGATTGCCGGTCTCCGAGCCGCCTGCAACGGGGCAAGGAGGCTGTATACCCGGAGCAGGCGGAGACGCCCCCAGGACATCGACAGGGATGACAGGCTGCGCATGGCCGTGGAGAATGGAGGCGGTTCTGTCCCGCCTCCAGAGTAATAAGAGGGCGCCGGGTCCAGACGGGGTGCGCGGGAGGGTCCTCGCGATCGCTCTCATACACCTCGGCGATAGCCTTCGGGAGATGTTCGACCGCTGCCTGCGGTTTTGCAAGGAGGGACGGCTCTGCCTGCTACCAAAAGCAGGGCGGACCCGGGACTTGGTTCGGTGGTGCGACCGGTAGTGCTGCTGAGCGAAGCTAGGAAGGCTTTGGAGAGAATAGTGGTCTCCCGACTAGCTCAACACCTGGAGAAGGGCCCGGGACCGGGACCGGGACTCTCAGAGTCCCAATTTGATTTCCGAGCAAGCCGGTCGACCGTCGACGCCCTCAAACGCCTTCGGGTGGTGAAGGGTGAGGCGGAACGCAGAGATGAGGTGGTGGTCGCGGTGTTCGTGCACATCGAACGTCTTCAACAGCCTCCCTCACAATGTGATACGGGAGGCACTGAATTTTTTGGAGTGTCCCCGTATCTAAGGAGGCTGTTGGAGGCGTACCTCTCCGAGAGGATAGTAGCCTGCGAGAATCGGTGTGGGTCCGTAGAGTGGTGGCGAATTGGGTGCGGTGTACCACAGGGATCGGTTCTTGGTCCGATCCTGTGGGACATCGGCTACGACTGGGTCCTGCGAGGCCACCTCCTCCCCGGGATGGGTATCATATGCTACGCGGATGACACCCACGTATATGCCCGAGGACAATGCTATAAGGAGGCCGCGGGGCTGGCCGAGGTCGTGATTAACCTCGTGATCACACGCATAGAGAGACTTCGGATCAGACCTGAGAAGACCGAAGTCCTTCTCTTCTGCGGGACTGGGCGAAAAGGAACCCCATCGGGGGCTGCCCTCCAGGTCGGAGGGGTGAGGGTCAGGATGAGCCCCCATATCAAATAAAGTCCCCATATCAAAAGGAAAAGTCTCATCCTTGACGGAGGGTGGACCTTCGGCCCACATTTCTTAATTTTGGGACTGAAGGTCGTGAAGTTGGCGAGTGCACTGGGCAGACTCCTCCCGAACCACGGAGGACCCAGAGCCGCCTGCAGGCAGCTATTCTCCGGAGTCTTCCAGAGTATGGCGACGTATGGTGCACCCATCTGGGCGGGTCACCTTACCCCGAGGAATAAGGCCCAGCTGCGCTAAGCGCAGCGGGTCATCGCGGTACCGTATCGTGGGTGGCAGCCACTGCCCTGGCCGGTGACCCCCCGTGATAGCTCGTGGCGGAGGTTCTTGCCGAGACGCACTCCTATATCTAGGATAGGAGGTCTCTCGGTGACAGCCTTACGCTGGACGGGATCCTGTGGGTTCGCCGACTAGGGCAAGAGGTGTTAGTGCGGAGGTGGGGGGAGGACCTGGTGTGGCAGACGTATGGCAAAAACACGATGGTTGCTCTGCATCCGGTCCTTGGGCGGTGGATGCGCCGTAAGCGCAAACCCCTCACCTTCCATCTGACACAGGTTCTCACCGGGCATGGTTGCTTTGATGAGTATCTGTGCCGGACGGCCCGCAGGGAGCCGTTGACAGTGTGTCACAATTGTGGACTCGGCTCAGCACACCCTTGAGGTGTGCCCGAGATGGGCGGCGCTGCGTATAATCTGACATCGGTCATCGGAGGGGACTTGTCTCTGACGAGTGTCATCACCGCGAGGCTCGGTGATGACGAGTCCTGGACGGCGATGGTTTACTTCTGTGAGGCAGTAATGTCCCAGAAGGAGGCCGACGAGCGGGTGAGAGAGGAGGCCGCCGACGAGGCCTCCCCCCGTGGGCGACGAACGGGGGTGGTAAGAGCCTCTTACCACCTGCTTGGGATCCCATTATTAATATTATCAAATCAAAATCCAAGCATAATATGTCACAGATTAAAGATACAGTTAGACTAACCAAAATATTGATGTATCATAGGGTAGCTTCGAATAACTTTGTAACATTAGGACGTATGACACCTCAGTCCTCCCGTGACCATGGTTGCTGTAAAGTATCCGAAACGTCGGGCTTGTAAAAATCTTAATAAACCGCGATAAAATCCGTAAAAAAGTGTTTCATTATAATATTTTTTCTATGTAACAATATTTAGGGCAAGACAATGTATAATTTGTACCAATAAACCAACTGGGTGGTCCCCGGCAAGGCAAATATTAGGTAAAATGGTCCCTCATGGGCTAAAGGTTAAGAACCACTGATCTAGACTATTCTAGACTATAGAGAATTTAAAATATAATCTAAGACAAAGACAAAATTTTATTGATTCGGCACTAAACGGTAAATGTAAAATCTAAGCAATAAAAGCTAGTGGCAGGCGAAAAAGTACTCTCCCATGCCAACGTCCCATTGAAGGCGAAGTCACACATTTACCTCGCGGACTTTGGCATGGAAATCAAGAATGAGGATGAGGATAGCGGCCAACGGAGACTGCTAGTTGGTTAGCACCTGGTGCCGAGTATAATGAGAAGGCCCACTCACTGGTCACGAAGATCCGGGAAGTGGTCGGCGACGACGTCGTCCGGGTATCCAGACCCACGAAAGACGTGAGCGCACGCGTTTAGAGTCTGGACGATCACGAAGGATGACGTCGCGGCAGCAGTGGAGGAGAATGGCGGTTGCCCCCCGGAGCAGGTCCGATCTGCCGAGATCAGCCAAAGCGTTAGAAGATGGGCACAACTGGGTCTGCTGACCCGTGGCCATCGTGGCATGCGTTGCCCCACGCCGTAGCCGGCGTCTCGGTGCCAGGAAAGCTGGCGATGGCCATCCTACCTACTACCCTAGCGGATGAAGTTCCCATTATCCTGGAAGAGTAGTTGCCTTTGGAAACTCTGGCAGGCAGACACACGCGGCGGCGACCAAGTGTCGGTCCGCAACTCGCAAGAGACCTGTCGTCCTTGGGTGTTCAGTGTGCTTTGCCAGCGGAGAGTACTGATGGGCACAGCGTCGGGTCCGGTGCGGACTTCAGTCCAGGCTCCCGCTCCGGGTCAGCCGACGACGAGGAGGAACACGATGGAGTTTTATTGCGGTGAGAGTCCCACATAGCCACCGGACTCCCCCGGGCTCGGTGGTATTTATTACATTACCTCAATTTAAAAAAGGATTTTTTTTTTCCATTATTCCAATTTTATATTCCAATTTTCCATTAGGAAAAGCTTTAATCTCGTGGAGACATTGTGTGCTCCTTAAAACAAAGGTCAAATTGGAACATATGTTTTAAAAAATAAGGCGTCATAGGAATAAACGATGGGAGTGATAAATATAATAGGTAAATTACATTTAGAAAGTTTTGGTCTTTATCGATAAATTCGACTTGACATATACACAATATACCTAAAGGTCACAGAGTCGATTATTAAAATGATGCAATCGAATAGATTATGAAATAATATAACTACGTTTGAGAATTTTATAAATTTTTCATATCTATTTTCATTATTATTATTATATTATTTCATTTTTTATGTTTTACAAGATTTTCTCTTTTACGATGCTCCTTCGTTTCTTTGTATAGAAAGTGACACTTAAATGCGATCCGTACAGTGATAATAAAACCTATGGAGTATTCCCACCTCAAAGGATCCGTACGGTCGGATCAGTGGACGCACTTGTATGACTTACTAGTTTCTACTCAAAGTAAACTAAAATCCGTTGCGTTCTGTACGTTAGGTGCGTCCGGCGCGGCCCAATGGAAAGGAGCAATTTCTAAATATTGCCGACACATAAAGTATATATTAAAATGAAAGGCACACACATCCATCCCCATACAATCTAAATTTTGTCAAAAAGACAAAATGTAGATTGTATGTGTATATTTAGATGTATCATAAAGAAGGACAGAGGCTATAAAAAATTCAGCACTATGAAAGTGCTAGTAGCGGCTAGTTGGTACATTTTAATTATTTATGAGATATTTGCGTTTGTCGTGTAGTCGTAGGAGCTTTTTTAATTTAGTTAATTTATTCCAAAATAAAATATTTATCATTTATATTAAGAAAAATAATCTTATTCAGAATATTTTTCATCATTATTATCTTCATAATTATCAGCGCGTGTTTATGCCATGTTAATGAACAATGTACAAGATAAACTCATTTACAGAATAAAAATATAATTTAGATACAATTTTTATTATTTCATCTCATTCGAGATAAAGTTTTGATGCAATACTCTAAATATTAGTTACACAAACTAAACATTTTTTATGTTAGTTGGATAGGCAAACTGGCAAACGTACCACCTGATGGTAAGTGGTCGACGTCGCCCATGAACATAAACTAGTTTACCTGTAACGAGCCCAGGCAACTCATTTATGTGTTGCCTATCCTGAGACATAAGATGTTAAGTCTCGGTGCCAGTAATTACACTGCCTGTCTTGCCCTTCTCTCCGAAACACAGCAAAGCTGTTTCACGGGAGAAACAAGCAAGTTATAAACTTATGATTAATGATATCCCCAATCAATATACTTAAACAAATAGTTTAAATATATGTACATGAGGACAGTAGGTATACCTACTGTCCTCATGTACAAAATGTACAGAAGCCGCGCCCCCGTCTACACCAATTGAGCGATATGTGACTTCATATCTACGAGCACGCGTTCGTTTCATTTTAGTCAATGTAAACCGCCTTGTTTGTGATATGATAACGGGTTTTACTTTACTTTAATTGATACATCGAGTAAATGACTAAATAAATAGTGCCTCGCGACTTTCTTCGCGTCTGATTTAGTTTTAAGATGGACACTAACTGAATTGTTTTTTTAAAAAACCCACGTAGGTACTCACTAAATTTAATCAAGATATGATCAGTATTTTAGTGCAACAGTGTAAAATAGGTAACAAACAGGTTTACTTAGTATTTATAGTGTTTTTATTTTCATCTTCTGTATCCATAAAAGTAAATAAAATTAAAGTTTGTGTTTGTAATTTAAAATTAAAAGCTTTTCATCAAAGGCATGTGAAAATATATTTACCGGTGGGAGGGAAGCGCTGTGCCGCGCTCCCGGCTGCATGGGTACCACCATCTTGCTTGTTTCTCCCGTGAAACAGCTTTACTGTGTTTCGAAGAAAAGGGCAAGACAGGCAGTGTAATTACTGGCACCGAGACTTAACATCTTATGTCTCAGGATAGGCAACATATAAATGAGTTGCCTGGGCTCGTTACAGGTAAACTAGTTTATGTTCATGGGCGACGTCAACCACTTACCATCAGGTGGTACGTTTGCCAGTTTGCCTATCCAACTAACATAACATAAAAAATATATATAGGTACGATACTTACCTACATCAAAAATCAAATTTTAAAATTTCTGTCTGACAAATTTCGACGGGACTTTCCCTAATAGATAGCTAATAAAGTAAAAAGTAACTAACTTAGGCTACAAAAATAATCATCATATACGGATACGGCTATAAATCTAAGTTATCGCGAGCGAAACTGCGGTAACAGCTAGTATCAATATTTTCCGCCATAGGCCTCTTTCACTGGACACCAAGACGGACATATTTACAAGTTTGAATAAAATACTTTGTACATAATGTGATAACTGGTGGCGTAGTATCAAGTACCTACTTCTACACGCACAGGACGCATGTTCGAATCCCGCCAAGTGTTGATAATTTGTGTGACAAAAATATCAGCACCATAACTAAGTATCATCATCATCAGCTATCCATCCACGGCTGAACACAGGCCGCTCAAAGAACTCCAAGAACAACAATTACAACTAAGTATATGTACTTATGTAATGTATATTCCAACCTAAATAAATTAAAATAACATTTTAGAGAAACCTAAACCTTACGACTAAGAATATTATAAAAGTTTAAACTTATTTAATTTAAATAGGTCAGACGTTGGTCTAATTATTTCTATTTTATCAAAACCTACATCTGAGATATGTATTAAATTCTGTTCTATTATATAAGTTTCAATAGTATTTTATGTATTATATAATTAGTAGAAACAATGGAGTTGACGTGCCTTGTTGGACAAAAACTCCTATTTAAATAAAGATAATAAAAAAATAACTCTATTACTGAGGTGCCATGAGCATCACCAGTGACACATTTGAACGTAACACACTAGTTTACACTACGTAGGCTATACTCAGTTCCAAATAACATTAGAAAAAACGACCCTTACTACACATACACATTCACAGTATGTTCATCTGAAGATGATTCATATTTAGCTTTGCCAAATGACATACAGAATTTATACCATGACAGCATTTGATAAAACATTGTCTTGTAGGTACAGCTGTGAATTCCCCAAAACAAAAGATACCCTAAAAAAAATGAGCTTTTGATCCCACTAATGATGCTCATGGCCACACAAATAAGAAAACGTGATCCCACCGATGATGCTCATGGCCACACAGAGAAGAAAACATTATCCCACCAGTGATGCTCATGGCCACACAAAGAAGAAAACGTGATCCTACCAATGACTATCATGGCAGCCAGGGCTTGGCCTGTGCGTTGATTCTTCAGTCAATCACTTTTGCCATATATTAAAACTTTCATCCCCGATTCTACTCTCTTAGGGATTGAATTTTAGAAAACGCTCAAGTACGAAACTCATTATTTTTGCCGTACCTACTTAATTCATACGAAATTTCAGGCAAATACGTCCAAGGAATAAGAAGTTTCATACAAACTTTTATCCCCTATTTCACCCCCTTGGGGCTTGAATTTTAAAAATCCTTCCTTGGTAGATGCCTTCGTTATAAGAGGAATACGTGTACGAAATTTCAATTTAGACTCAAGGGTTTGTGCTGTGCATTGATACATCAGTCAATCACTTTTGCCTTTTATAGATAAAGATGAAACATCTTGTAATCAATACATAATTATGAGAGTTAACAAAAAAATAATTATATACAAATCACTCGTATATCACAAGCTAATGATAAAAATTATTGGTGGTCTTTGATAAATTAAAAAAAAATAATGAGTATCGTACCACGTACCACTTAGCTTCAACGTGATCATTTTGTTATAATATGCTTAAACTTTCGTCATCCGACATTACACCTATTTATATTTGATTCTCATATATGGCTGATCTGCTGATGTATTTAAGGTTAATGCTAAAGAAAGAAAGGCAGAAAATTTATAAGGACGGAAAAGCACAATGGAAAAAGATCCTAAGTATTAGTACTATTATTTATTCTGTGCACATCCTTTCGATTTAGGCACTCCTAAGGATTATTAAAAACTAGCTGTTGCCTGCAGCTTCGCCCGCGTTACTCAACTCCTATAAGTCACAGCGTGATGTTTTATAGCCTATAAGCCTTCCTCGATAAATAAGCTGTCTAACACTGAAAGAATTTTTCAAATCGGACGAGAAGTTTCTGAGCTTAGCGCGTTCAAACAAACAAACAAACTCTTCAGCTTTATAATATTAGTAGATATAGATAAAACAAAGTTAGGATTTAGTAAGTCATTTGCGAAATTTTTATATTTTTCTGTACTAAGTTAATCATTTTAATTATCTACAACCTATACGCGTAGAAACTACCTTGACACCACCATGGTTCAGACCTTGACGTGGCGGTGGGGCACAGTAGCCTAGGGTGAGCCCAGGACCTTGGGCGAAGCTAATTGAGCCAAGGGGGCTCTTTGTACCCCTCTTATAAGAAGAGGAGAAAAAAAAAGCAGGGGGCAAGGGACGAGGATGGGAACCTCACCCCATTGTACTGTCCCGACATTGGGAGGGGTTGGTCTGTGGTGCGGGACCATCCCTCTGTGGCAGTGGCGTCGGTCCATTGCGGGACTGACTAGCCGTCGAGGTGCCCTGTTTGTATATTAGATCCGGGGCACCTCACCAAAGGCGGCATTGGTGGCACTCGCCGGGTTTTAGTGGGTAGAGCTGCATCCACTTACCAGCTTTCGGGCGCAGCGAGTCCTACATACCTGTGTGGGGAGACCCACTCCCCCGCGGGATGCCTCAGAGCATCATAGTAATTATTACTTCAAAAAAGAAAAGCAAAATAAGAAATATCTGAAATAATCTAACTCCGAAAATCGAATTCTGTTAATATAATAATATTCTCTCTCTACTTTGCAATTTTATCTAATAATCTATTATAACAAAATTTGGCAGATATTTTCTTTTATGCAGAAGACGATCGGTTCACCTGATGGTAAGTGAAAAGTATCCATAGACACCAGAGGATTAGCAGGTGCGTTGCCGGCCTTTCAAATATGAGTATGCTCTTTTCTTGAAGGTCCCTAAATCGTATCGGTTGGCACCGTAGATGGCAGCTGATTCCATATAGTCGTCGTGCGAGGCAGGAAATGCCGTAAAAATCGAGTTATTGTGGATTTCCGGACATCGAGAAGGTGTAGCTGATTCATCACTTACCATTAGGTGAACCGACTGTCCGTTTGCCCCTTCTTCTATTAAAAAAAATCTTTATAAGCATAATTCTCTTCGCTTAATTTAAGACGATATTTTAAATTGAAATATACAAAATTATTGCATAAATCAGTCGAGACTTTTTTCGCAGATAACCCTGATAAATTGCGCATAATTTTTTATCGAAGAATATGTAAGGAACAATTTTAATTACGCGTGATAATCACTTTATAACTTACAGAAAAATATTTGGAAAAATATTTTATTTCCATTGGAAAATCCCAAATCGTACGACGTATTTGCTTTATTCACAGATTTAAAGTAATTCTATTGACATTCAAATTGCGCAAAGAAAATATTTTGAGATACGGCATTTTTTCTTGGATAAAGCCCGTGTCGAGAAAATAGCGTATTATGCTATATTTTTTTGGTAATTCTAAATACATAATCTTCTTCTGTATGGATTTCGATTTATTTTTTTAATTTATTTAATTATTTATTTATTTATTTCTTTATTTATTTATTTATTCGTAACTCAGATATCAAAGATCCATATACAAAAAAAAGAAAAGCTTATAACTATGATAATTACAAAACATCGATTAGAATTCATCATTAAATCATTTTCAAAAAATCAAATTATAATCTGAAATAACAAAACATTAATTATTTAATTTAGATATTATTAAATATATTAATAATATATATATATATATGTGCAACGACTTGTTTGACGACTTTTTCGTTAAGATTTTGTATAGTTTGGGGAAATGTGTATTCTATGAGGAAAGTCCCAAACTATATCATATAACTAACGAATTGTTTGAGGAAAATTTATCAATACATTGCCATACATACGTCAAGGAATACCTCAAACAATACGTTGCATATATATATATATGTGCAACGTATTGTTTGACGACTTTTTCGTTAAGATTTTGTATAGTTTGGGGAAATGTGTATTCTATGAGGAAAGTCCCAAACTATATCATATACCTAACGTATTGTTTGAGGAAAATTTATCAATACATTGCACATACATACGTCAAAGAATACGTCAAACAATACGTTGCATATATATATATACATATATTAATTAATTTTATACACGGACTCAATTTGTGGATGTGACAGGGCGGTTACCCAATGCCTTTGTAAGACACTGTCAGGTCTGCCAGCGAGCGAACTTATGATGCCGTTGGGGCTGCCCAGCATTCTATTTCTGACAGATGTTATTCTGTTACGAATTACAGCGAAGAAGTCTATGGTATGTGCATCCGCAACTGCACTGCAGAGCCTGGGCAATCCCAGCAGCATCCTGAATTATGAGTTTACCGTGTCTCACGAGGATTTTTTTTTCGCTTTTCTACCATCAGGCGAACTGACTGTCCGTTTGCCCCCTCTTCTATAAAAAAACTACTAAATAGTTCCAGGGCACGCCGCCCGATTATGTTCATGGGCCACGTCACTTACCTACCATTTGATGAGAGCCGAGAGGTCTGCTAGTTTGCCTATTAACTAACATTAAAAAAAGAATTTTACTGTTAAGAATCCTACACGAATCTTACTACAAAATACGCATTAGAAATAAAGCAATTTTTATTCTATTTTTTGTAAAACCGTGAATTATTTCACCCTACAAAGTTTTTCGGCGCGCGGCAAAATTGTTTGGGCAGTATATGTTGCCGCCCCAGTCCGGTTTCAAGCGTCTCAAGATAAAAAGAATTGTAAACATTAAAAAAAACTGCTACTTATATCAAATAAAAATGTGTGCTAGACGCCAAAGAGTATATAAACACTACGTCAATCGCGCGTAAAGATGATGAGTGATGCGTGGAAGTGGTGGAAGTGTATGCGACACTTCCACGCATCACTCATCATCTTTACGCGCGATTAAAGTAAAACTTCATAAAAATCTAAGTTAAAGGGCTTATTAGCGTTTTAACTGATAATTGATTCGGTAACTAAATAAGGACAGTGTGATCAGAAGCTTCTAATCAGATTCTAAAAATGCTTCTGAATTTAGAAGACTAGATTCAGCCAAGTAATAAGCCCTTTTGGACTACTCATTTTTTTCCTGTGCACTTTGGCAATGTCACTTGTTTTCAATAATCCGGGCTTATTTGTGTAAGCCCAATTATTGTAACTTACTTTTAAAAAGTGCTATATAGATACTTATTTCTTGTGAATGTAACTATATATTTTTAAAAAAATTATATATATTATATAAATAATAAAGAATGAGGTCAGTGACCTAACGTTCGAACGATTTTGAAACGCCACATATATCAGGAGTAAGGCGGATCGGCGTCAGACGTGATAATCGATAACCTTTTGAACAATTCTTTTCGCTTTATAAGTCATACATTATGTTAAATGGGGCCCATCTGAAACTGAAACCGACCGTTTGAAGATTGATAAATGACTTCTAGAACTTTTTCTAGAATATATTGCACTTCTATAGGTTTATATATATATATAGGTTTTTATCCTAATTTAATTTTGCCGAATTCGTGTAACACCCCACGCCTTGCGGTTTTTTATGACTTTATTTATTCAAGCTTGCTCGCGTGGACTTGTTTAGTCCTTTCGTTAGTTTAGTAGGACTTATTAGTTATAAGTCGTGTTTTATTTACTTAACTTTTTTTAAACGCGTAGATACCTATGTATCAACTCCATTATTATTGCAAAAGGCAAACGAAATACTAATATTTACGGTTTTAATGTAAAAAATTACAGAATGCCCTATAAACTTTTTTCTACTTTTGTACAGGTCCCGGCACGTAACTGTAGCGCTGCGCGATAAGTGGAGGGCATAGTTGCGTATCTTATATCTTTAAATGAGCAATTCTTGTATATATATATATAATTGGAATCTCGGAATCGGCTCCAACGATTTTCATGAAATTTAGTATATAGGGGGTTTCGGGGGCGATAAATCGATCTAGCTAGGAATCATTTTTAGAAAATGTCATTTTATTTAAAAAAAAAAAAACCGAGCAAAGCTCGGTCATCCAGGTACTATAATAATAATACCAAACCAAATTACAAATACTTACAAAATTTTATAAAAATCGGTTCAGTAGTTTCGGAGTTTATCGCGAACATACATCGTGACACGAAATTTTTATATATATAAGATATTTCTAGATACATACATATTATAGATATTATTATTATTAACAGCGGTTATTTTAACTTATCCTTTTTTGTTAGGTTTCGCAGGGAATTTTTTACGCATGTAGCCAGAATCTTGGCTAGATCCTGGCCCTATGTGGGTCTCGCTTCTGAGAGTGCCCTACCCGTAAATTAAAACCACTGCGAGTGCCTTCAGCCGCTTTTTGAGGGTCCCTGATCTGCATTCAACAGGCCATTACCTCAGCGACAGACTGGTCTGTCGGACGGTCATCCAACTAGTGTGCTAAAATATTAAACAGTATGGTAGATCTGTAAAAAATACTAATATTTATTAATTATTTTTAATTTTGTTTTATTATCTGGATTCTGATAATGGATGCACGCCTTCCATTGTACAAAGTCTTTTACTTGTTGAGGGCCCGGGCTCTGGACTTCTACACTCCTCAGTGCTATCATCATCGGCACCATCAGAATCGGTCCCTTACTTAATAACGAAACTCTCAACAGCGCGACTGTATTTAAAAAGTAAGCAGACAAACCAATTACAGCTCCCGCCCGACATGCTTGATCGTCCCGTAGCCCACCCTCGCCCCTCCGATACCGTATTTCGTACTTTTCGCGGAGTCAAGGTCAGCGCTATACTTTCGTGTTGGCACCTATACCAATATGATAATAAAAGAAGTTTGAACTCTATCAGCACAATAGAATATACAAAACTAATCAATCAGATCTTTTGATAGATTTGTCCATATGTAGGTACTTCAAAGATATCCTTTTTTTATATGTATAAGTACCTTTAAAGAAGAGGGGGCAAACGGGAAGTGCCACCAATGCCGCCTTTGGTGAGGTGCCCCGGATCTTTTTTTTATTATGTTTTTTATAGAAGAGGGGGCAAACGGATAGTCGGTTCACCTGATGGTAAGTGAAGAGCGACATCCACAGACACCCACTAAGCCAGTGGATTAGCAGGTGCGTTGCCGGCCTTTCAGATATAAGTATGCTCTTTCCTTGAAGGTCCCTAAGTCGTATCGGTTCGGAAACACCGTAGGTTGCAGCTGATTCCATATATTAGTCGTGCGAGGCAGGTAATATCGTAAAAATGGAGTTGTTGTGGATTTCCGGACATCGAGATGATGTGGGTGAAACTTGAAGTTTTTTCGCGATGTCCGGTGGTGGAATTCTGGTGCAGGCATTAGTCCGAACAATACCTCAGAGCACTCCCCGTGGTAGATGCGGTAGAAGATGCAGAGCGATCCGATATCTCTACGCAACGCCAAAGAGTCAAGCCGATTGGAGATAACATTGTTGTCGATGATTCGAGCCGCCCGGCGTTGAATGCGGTCAAATGGAAGGAGCTGATAATAAGGAGAGCAGTATGTGAGGCCGGATCTGATGATCTTATGAGCAAACAGGGCACCTCGACGGTTAGTCAGCCGCCCAGGGGACCGACGCCACCTCCACAGAGAGGTTGTCCCGCACCACAGAACGACCCCTCCCAACGTCGGGACAGTACTATGGGGTGAGGTTCCCATCCTCGCCCCTTGCCCCCTGCTCTTTTACCCCCTCTTCTTATAAGAGGGGTACAAAGAGCCCCCTCGGTTCAATTAGCTTCGCCCAAGGTGCTGGGCACACATTAGGCTACTGAGCCCCAGCGCCACGTCAAGGCGTGAACCATGGTTGGGATCCACAGACACCTGCTACCGGCATTATCAGGTGCGTGGCCTGCTAATCCTCTGGTGGTATGATAAAATATCTATTACGTATCTATATTATCCTCATAGTGCTAAGTTTTAGCATTTTAATCGTAATTAAATGCACATATTTAACCAACTTTGTATAAGTTTATAGTTAAGTACTTAAGAATCCAAATATCATATACATAAGGTATACATACACCCACCTAAAAAATATTTAGCTACTTTAGCCATGTTCGACGAAAGAATATAAAGGAATAACAGTGATATTTACGGTAGGTAGGTATATAAATTGAAACTCAAAGAGATGATAAGCGTCACGTGGTTATTATGAGCAAACCTTAAAATGTAGTTTTTTTACACAGCCTGTCTTGCCCTTCTCTCCGAAATACAGCAAAGCTGTTTCACTGGAGAAGCTAGCAAGATGGTGGTCCTCTGCAGCAGGAACGCTGCACAGCGCATCCCTCCCACCGGTGAAAATGAGATAATAAAAATAAAATATAGACATAAACATAAAGCAAAAAATGATATGAATGATAAGGTTATTATGAAAAGTTTTTTATCTATCATTGCATTGATTTATTATTTATTTACTTAAAAGAATGCGCTAGTCGTTTATAAAAAATAATTTGTGCCTTGCATAAAAATTTTCCGTTCCTTTAGGAACTTAGTACCTACGTAGTTCCTTTAGGAAAGACGGGCTTTAGGAACTACCTAAAGCCCGCCTTGGCGTTAGTTGTAACTGATTATATGTATGACTTAAAAAGTCATCATTTACGTTATACGTATGTATTTTGCAACAAATTACGTAAAAACGTTACAGGAACCGAAATCTTATATCTTTAAATGAGCAATTCTTGTATATAATTATTATTATTATTATTTATTTATATATAATTGGAATCTCGGAATCGGCTCCAACGATTTTCATGAAATTTAGTATATTGGGGGTTTCAGGGGCGATAAATCGATCTAGCTAGGAATCATTTTTAGAAAATGTCATTTTTAAAAATAAAAATAAATATACCGAGCAAAGCTCGGTCATCTGGGTACTAAAAACTGATAATAACTAGGAACGTACATAATAGCTGAAAATCTCGCCCGTATCCCACAGTGTCAGATTTAGAAAAACAAATAAATGGAACCGGTTTTTTTCAGCTTTGGGGTTACACAAAAAAAATGTGCGTGCATACAAAGTACACATGTCAGAAGTGAAACTTATTTAACTAATTTTTAAATCTCGTTTATTAATACTACCTAATCTAAAGCTTTAAAGGAGACGGTCCATATCTGGTCTGGTCTTGTACAGTACACCATAAATAGAAAAAAAATACATAGATTTCGTTAAAAATAAAATAAATTAGTTTATGAAACAAATTTACAAGCAAAAAATAAAAATCTTTTTTAAGTTGTTTAACTTGTTGGCAATAATTCTTAATGAGGATGGCGCCCTTCAGACCTAACTTCAGACCTATACATTTGACAAATAACGCCAAAGAATATACGCCATACGCCATTGTTTTATACACGTAGTGTTGCAAATCTTGGTAACATTAAATTATTCTACCACTGAAATTGAGATGAATTCATGGATATAATCAAATCAAAACTATTTCAATATTTTCTTTCCTTCATCTCATTACATGTTACAAAAGTAGACCAACGCCCCATACAATTTTGGACCGTCTCCTTTCCGAGACTTGCGATGCGACGTTCACTCTATCTCACTCTCTCTCTCTCTCGATCTTTCTCACTCGCTTGCTCCATATTAGCTATGTGCTTCATGCTACGTTCACCCTTTCTCACTCTCTATCTCCATCGATCTCTCTCCTCTTCTTGGACAAAAACGTTGCACATTTTCGTGACGTTTCATCCGTTAAAAAAAAAAAAAAAAAAAAAAAAAAAACCGTAAATTTCCCTCATGCGCCTAAAGAAGTTTCACTTCAAAAGAAACAATAAAAATGTGATCCAAGAAAAAACAGATATTATATTATTTTTTATTATAAATAGATGAGTTTATTGGAAAATTTCGTCGGTTAAATTTACTTTGAATTATCATTATTTTCCTGGTAAATAATAATTGCAAATCTCATATTACTTCATATTATAGCGCATGTTATGGATATTTATCTATTTTCCCGCGCAAAACAATAAAATAAAACGTCAAGGCGGTATCAAGGGCTATCGCGTTTGTAATAATAATAGAAAGATAATATTGATTGTATATTGCGCTGCCATACGTCAACCTCAGGACTAATAGATATAATAAATAATAACAAACAGTTGTGTAAGAAGATAGTTCAAAGATATTATCATTGTATGACACGCCCTTCCACGTGCGCGATTTCAGATCTCAATGATAATTCCATAAAGTTAATATATTCCGCTAGGTATATCAACTTTGTGGATAATTCACTACAGAAAATTTCCAAAGCATTTGTCATTCACAGCACACCGATGAAGGCAGATTTGAGATTATACACACAAGATGTAAACCATCTCATTTTATTATACCGGTCATTTTACCGGTGGGAGGGAAGCGCTGTGCCGCGCTCCCGGCTGCATGGGTACCACCATCTTGCTTGTTTCTCCCGTGAAACAGCTTTGCTGTGTTTCGGAGAGAAGGGCAAGACAGGCAGTGTAATTACTGGCACCGAGACTTAACATCTTATGTCTCAGGATAGGCAACACATAGATGAGTTGCCTATGATAGATGAGATGGGCTCGTTCCAGGTAAACTAGTTTATGTTCATGGGCGACGTCGACCACTTACCATCAGGTGGCACGTTTGCCAGTATGCTTATCCAAGTAACATACGCGTTTATCACGTCATTATAGTTTCTTTTGTAAGTTGTAAGCACAAAAATTAAAGAAACACAGTTATTTTATTACTTTTTTTAGTTTAGTATTTTTGAAGTCGGTTTTAATTTTTTGTAAAATGATTTTATTTTCTTAATTTTTAGTGATTCCGAAATTCATCGTCTTGGCGTTCATTGAAGGAGCCCTATGTTCAGCAGTGGACGGATAAAGGACGATGATGATGATGATTACGATGACCGCGACATACTATGGTGTGCTACCAAAGCATCCTATACAATTGTTACATCGACAAGTAATAAAATGAGCACATCAGCATATCGTCGAGGTAAAAGGAACCAACCAAATAGGCATTATTGTGAATAACTAAAAAACGGCTTGTCAGATCTTAATAAAATTAATATGGGACCAAATTGGAAGAACCAGCTTTCATACAAAAAAATAACCATCGAAATCCATTCACAAACAGCGGAGTAATCGTGTCACATACATATAAAAAAAGAACATAAAGACGAATTGAGAACCTCCTCTTTTTTTGAAGTTGGTTAAAAAATGCCCTTAAACAAAGTGTGTCAATATAAACCTAAATATCTTATGACTATAACAAAATTGAATGTTTAAGACGTGCTGAATTGTCATAGTTTGAATATAAAATTTTTTAAACAAAAAAACATTTTACAAAAAATTAAAACCGACTTCAAAAATACTAAACTAAAAAGTAATAAAATAACAGTTTCTTTAATTTTTGTGCTTACAATATATAATCAACTTAATCTTCTACTAATGTACAAACTTTGCGTTTACCACGTCATTATAGTTACTTTTGCAGTCGGTGTCAGCCAAGGTAGGTAGGTAATGTACAGCAACAAATACGACACCGACTCCAAAAGTAACTAATTAGTAAGTAAGTAAGTAATATGGGACCAAATTGGAAACACCAGCTTTCAAACAAAAAAATAACCATCGAAATCCATTCACAAACGGCGGAGATATCGTGTCACATACATACAAAAAAAAAAAAAAAAAAAAAAAAAAAAAAAAACATACAGACGAATTGAGAACCTCCTTTTTTTTTTGAAGTCGGTTAAAAATTGAAACCGACTTCAAAAAGTAAAAAATAAACTAAAAAGTAAAAAAATAAGTGCGTTTCCTTAATTTTTGTGCCTAGAACTTATAATCAACTTGTTATTTTACTAATTACAATCTTTTCGTTTACCACGTCATTGTTGTTACTATTGGAGTCGGTGTCAGCGAAGACAGGTAGGTAGGTACAGCAACAAATATGATACCGGTGACTGACGACGGTTTTGGTGCTGTACGGTCTATTTATCTTAGCTGACACCGACTCCAAAAGTAACAACAATGACATCGTAAACGCAAAGATTGTAATTAGTAAAATAACAAGTTGATTATAAGTTCTAGGCACAAAAATTAAGGAAACGCACTTATTTTATTACTTTTTAGTTTATTTTTTACTTTTTGAAGTTGGTTTCAATTTTTGTTTAAAAAAAAATATTTCTTAATTTTTAGTGATTCCGAAATTTGATAACCGATTTTATCTGTCTGATATATGGATATAACTGTTAAACGCATTTCCACTGTCTATGCTCCTGTCTATACTCCATCATCAGACCTATAATGAGACTTATAACCCATATGGGTGCAAGGTACTCGTCAATATAAATGAATTAAGTCCAAACACAAGGTAGCTACTGTCAACCGTAGAGGAGTTCAAACAACTGTCTATGGTCTCCATCATCAGACCTGTAATGATACTTATAACCCATATGGGTGCTAAGTTCTGGTCAACATAAATGAATTGTGTCTAAACACAAGGTAGCTACTGTAAACTGTTGAGGAGTTCCCTCGACTGTCAATGGTCTTCATCATCAGACCTGTAATGACATTTATTAACCATATGGGTGCAAATTCTCGTCAATATAAATGAATTAAGTCCAAACACAAGGTAGCTACTGTAAACTGCTGAGAAGTTCCTTTAACTGTCCTTCGTCTTCATCATCAGACCCCTAATGATAGTCACAATTTATCTAGGTGTAAAGTTCTCATCAATACAAATTAATCAAGCCCAAACACAAGGTTACTGCTGTAAATCTATGAGGAGTTCCCTCGACTGTCTTTCAGCTCCATCATCAGATCAACTCTAGACCTTCATGAGATTGTAGTGCTTTAAAATACTTAATTAAAAAAATATTAAACGCACTAGTTACTTCTACGATTTTCGAAAGTTCCCCTCGATCTCTCTGGGATGCCATCATCAAATTCTGGTTTCCTTATCATGAGACCACCTCGGAAGTGCACTCTTTTGAATAAAAAAAGAATTTTGAAAATCGGTCTACAATTGACAGAGAAATTAACCTCCTCCTTTTCGAAGTCGTTTAAAAACGAGTTTCAGCGTAGTAAAATAATACAATTAACAAGCTACAAATTTTAATTACTACAATTTTGATACCCTACATTAAGTTATCAATCGTCGTGTGCGCGTGTCCGCGGTAAATATAAAAACGTTATCACGTACGGCGTAACCTCTGATATTAAATACGTACCAGAAAATAATTTTCCAACAGATAACCGTCAGCATTTAAACATTGACGCAAGAAGGATATATATTACGCTAACTGTTACAAAAATAGAAACTCTATTTGTTTTTCCCTTCGAGAGAGCCTTCGAGATCTTGACGAGCCTTTGATAACATACGTATAAAACAATATGTTATAGTTCTGTGATGTTTACACACGAATCATCATCATCATCAGCCTTTATACGTCCACTGCTGTGACGCCCAGTGGCGTAGCTACCTAGGGGCTAGGCGGGGCAGTGCCCCGGGGCCTTCAAACTCAGGGGGCCCTCGAATCCTTACCAGAAATCTCGATCGAACTGAACTTTTGGAAATTGGAAAATTGGACAACTCAGTTTAGAGAAATTCAATAGTTATGGAATTCCCCTAAATTCTTTCTATAGGTTGGCAGTGTTGTCAAATTGACGGATAGTGATATGTGCGTTTTATTATTCATCGATGTGCGTTTTATGTGAATTCGAGTTAAGATTATTTTTTTCGAGAACGGGAAATTTAAACGAAGTCATTGATACTTTTACGGAAACTAAAGCTAGGAAAAAAATGTAAATATAATTGTTATTTAGTCAGTTGGTAGGCCCGACCTTTATATAATAGGTAATAGGTCTTTACATACCTATGAAATTGCCGTTCTGCAGTACTGGCCATTTCAAATCAAAATAATTTTTGTTTGGCTAAGAATTCTAATTTCAAATTAATTTTATTTTAAAAACATGGAAATCTTTTTCCAAAAGTAGTCATTTGTTTATTGGTTAGTGAATTTTCATCGCATTTCAATCTTTTTCGTCATCATGGATACGTAAAAAATTCGAGTAATTATGGAATATGAGTACCGTCGTGGCAGCAACGCGGCACAAGCGGCACGCAACATCAACGACGTTTACGGAGCTAACACTACAAACCAACGCACCACCTGTTGTTATTGGTTTGCTCGCTTCCGTTCTGGAAATTTCGACCTGAAAAATGAACCTCACGGTCGTCCGAAGACTTTGGACGACAATGACGAATTAAAGGCGATTGTGGAAGCTGATGATACACAATCTACGGCTGAATTAGCAGCAGCTTTCGACGTTAGCGTCAAAACAATATTGGTCCATTTGCGTCAAATTAGCAAGGTAAAAAAGCTCGACAAATGGGTGCCCCACGAACTCAATAATCGCCAGCGCGAAGTACGCGTCGAGACGGGACTTGCACTGCTCAACAGACACACAAATTAAGGAATTTTGAACCGCATTGTTACCTACGATGAAAAATGGATTCTGTTTGATAGCCGCAAGCGCTCAGCAAGTTGGTTGGATCCTGGTTCAGCACCTAAACAATGCCTTAAACGAAAACTTACCCCTAGAAAAGTGATGGTCACTGTTTGGTGGTCTAGCGCCGGTGTGATTCATCACAGTTTCTTACCAAACGGGGTGAGCATTACTGCAGATGTGTACTGTGAAGAACTGAACACAATGACGGCGAAGCTGGCACATCTCCAACCAGCATTGGTCAATCGCTCGTCTCCGCTGCTCCTGCACAACAACGCGCGACCTCATACTGCACAGCAGACGGTCTCCAAGTTGCAAGAACTGGGGTTGGAAGCTCTCGGTCATCCGCCCTACTCACCACCAGACCTTGCGCCTACAGACTACTACTTTTTCCAGAATTTGGATAACTTCTTGCCGGGAAAAAAATTCAATACCCGAGGGGCAGTAGTACAAAATGCCTTTGAAGAATTTGTTGCCTCCCGTCCAGCTGATTTCTTTAAGAAGGGCATCAATAAACTGCCACTGCGTTGGAAAAGATGCATTGATTGCATGGGTGATTACTTCGATTAATACAAATAAAAAAAAACATGAAAAATTCATTATAATGAAACAATTTTTACGGATTTTGTCGCGGTTTATTAAGATTTTTTTTTTTTTTTTTTACAAGCCCGACGTTTCGGATACTTTACAGCAACCATGGTCACGGGAGGACTGAGGTGACCCCCACCATCCGGATCCGGGCCTTGACGTGGCGGTGGGGCTTAAGCTCGGGGTGAAAACCCCGTGTGAACTAATCGGATCCGAACCGGGCGGCAGTTGGTTCTGGCCACTGCCGGCCAAGCCGCTCCCCGGTCCATAGGGCCGGGGGTGGTGGTCGCCATCCCACGTCGGGATGGGGACTACGTGGAAGAAAACCACTCTAAAAAATTACCCCAATCCCAATATAAGCTCTGGTGCGCGGCGAGGGGATGAATGGCTGGAGGGGATCCAGTCATAAGCGCACCGCTGTTTCGAGGTGACTACGGGTTTGCTCAACCCAAATGAGTAGATTCTCAAAAAAAATGGAAGACAGCAAAGTGAAAAAGAATCCCCGGGCGGGTCCCCGAAAGGGAGAATCCCGCACCCCGCCAGTATCGGCGGAGGTCTGCCCCACGTATACGGGGGGGGCACAATTTGCTTCAGGGGTGAGCTCTGCTCATCCCAGTACCGATGACAACAGCGTTAAAACGGACAGGATTGCACGCGATTTGGAGAAAGGAAAGGAGAGAGCCTCACTGAGAATTTTCTCGGAGGTGGAAGACATGAGTCAGAGTGACTGGAGTGAAGCGTCTGGCTCATGTGTTGGGAGTAAGAGGGCGCATCACTCGTCATCTGACGAGGAGGCGAGAAGGAAGAAGAAGGTGCCCCCGGTTAAAAGAGGAAGAGGCCGCCCGCCGACCACCGGACAATACATAGGGATGGCGAAAGCGCAGCGAGAGTTGGCTGCGGCGAAGCGCGAGGCAATGCAGGCGGAGGCAGAGAAAGATGTCTCCAAGCTCACCCGCCACCTGGTCCCGCCCCGCCTGTGTGAGTCTTCGGATGTTAATCCGATGTCTTCGGAGTCGGAGACAGGGGATGTCAATCCTATGTCTTCGGAGTCGGAGACAGCAAAAGGTGTAAGACGTGGCCAGATCGAGACGGCGGCTCTGGGCGGAGATATCTCCAGGGCCTTGGAGATCATAGAGGAGGTCCGTACCAAATCGGGAAACCTCAAAGGCTCGTTTATGAAGGCCCTGAAGGTCGCGATCAGTGAAATACGGGAAGCAACGGTCACGCTCCTGGAACGTACATCCACGGCCGAGGCAAAGGTACTGGAGAAAAAGAATAAGCTGCTGTTGGAGGAGGTGGCAGAGATGCGCCAAGAGATGGCGGCTCTTCGGAGCGAGCTCGCCACTTCCCGGCAGTCAGCCATAAAGGTGACATCGCCCGCGCCTGTAGCGTTGGCCGCGCCCGTACCCCCTAATCTCGAGGAGATTGTCGAGAGGGCGATGCGGGAGGCGGTTGCGTTGTCGGGAGCGCGCCTGAATGCCCGGCTGGAGGGCCTCGAGGCACGCCTCTTGCCTGAGCCGTGTTTGCGACCGCCCCTCGCGGTGGACCGACGAGTTAAAGCAGCGACAGCGATGCCAGTCCCGACGGTGAATCCGGGACCAGCCGCCGCTAAGAAGAAGACGGCAAAGGAGAAGACACTTTCACAGGTGCAGGTGTCAACACTGATGCCGTCAGCAAATCCGGGGCCATCGGGCGCCCACAAAAAGATGGGAAAAAAGGGTAAGGCTGCCGCCCGGCAGGAGGCCGCGCAAACGGCAGAGGGTTGGGCCACGGTCACCCGCAAAAAGAAGGCTTCCAAAGAGAAGCAGGCTGCCAAAAAGCCGACGAAGAAGCCTCGAAAGTTGAGAGTGGCCAACAGTGCAGTTGTGGTGCTCCGGCTGCAGCCAGCCGCGGTGGAGAAGGGGCTCACATATGCCGACGTCATAGGCAAGGCCAAATCAAGTATCTGCCTGCCAGACCTTGGCATAAGGCCCGACATCATCTGCAGGAAGGCGGCCACCGGCGCCCGTCTTCTGGTGCTGCAAGGTGCGGCCATGGGAGAGAAAGCGGACTCTCTAGCCGCAAAGATCAGAGAGGTGGTGGGCGATGACGTCGTCCGAGTCTCCAGACCGACGAAATGCGTGAGCGCGCGCATCTCGGGTCTGGACGACTCTGTCACGAAGGACGACGTCGTGGCAGCAGTGGTGGAGAAGGGCGGCTGCGCTCCGGAGCAGGTTCGATCTGGTGAGATCGGCCGCAGCGCTACTGGAATGGGCGCGGTGATTATCCGTTGCCCTGCGGAGGCGGCAAAGGTGATCGTGGCGGGAGGCAGATTACTTGTGGGATGGGTGTCGGCGCAGTTCAAACTGCTAGACACCCTCCCACTCAGGTGCTACCGTTGCCAGGAGTTGGGCCACATGGCGGCGGCCTGCTTATCGGTAACGGACCGGAGCGGACTCTGCTTCCGATGTGGCGAAGAGGGTCATAGAGCGAGGGAGTGCTCTGCGACCACCCCGAAGTGCGCGGTGTGTAGCGCAAACGGGCAATCCGCCGCCCACAAAATGGGCGGCTTAGCGTGCGTCGCACCACGTCGTGACCGGCGACCAGTAGAAAAGTCGGTGGAAAAGGAGGCTGGCGATGGCCCTACGGCCCCTGCCCAGCCTGCTTGCCCGATGGCCAATAGCTTTGCCGTCTTGGCGGAGGAGGTTCCCATGGCGTTGGAGGAGCTGTAGCCTTGGAAACCTCTGGCAGGCGGAGAGACGCGGTGGCGACGGAATGTTGTGCCGCAAGAGACCTGTGCGCGGCTGATCGGGGGGTCCACCGCGCGCAAGAAAGGTTTGTGCAGTAAGGCGCCCTTAGGTGTTCAGGGTGCCTTACTAGCGGAGAGTGCTGATGGGTACAGCGTCGGGGCCCGGAGCGGTAAGACTACAGTTCCCGCACCGGGCCCGCCGAACGACACGAGGCGAACACGTTGGGGTTTTAGTGTGGTGAGAGTCCCACATAACCACCAGGTCCCCCCGGGCCCGGTGGTATCTAATAGATTTCCCCAACAGAAAAAAAAAAAAAAAAAAAAAAAAAAAAAAAAGGACTGAGGTGACAGATGTCCTAACGTTACAAAGTTCTCAGTCCTCCCGTGACCATGGTTGCTGTAAAGTATCCGACACGTCGGGCTTGTAAAAATCTTAATAAACCGCGATAAAATCCGTAAAAATTGTTTCATTATAATGAGTGAAATTCGCGCAAACATTAGAAAACAATATGAAAAAATTCGTTTAAATTTTTTCATACGGCAATTTCATAGGTAAAGACCTAATAAACCCTTGAATCTGCTCTATTTCGTTTTATTAGCCAAACCTACACCAAGTATTAATAGTAATTTATGTTGTTACTGTTTAATATTTTTATTACCTGCCCTGCAGTGCACAAAAAAGAGCTTAAGTAGCTTAGCATTTTTAAAGTATTTGTATATTTCATATTTTTATTTGATTAAACCTAATCAGTTTACATAGCAGTGGGGCCCCATTTTTTAATTTGCCCCAGGGCCCTTGGTTACCTAGCTACGCCACTGGTGACGCCGTTTACCTATTTAAATGCATCAAATAAAGTATAATTGAAATAATAGACTTCCGATGGCGCCAAACGGATGTACAATTCCTGAAGATAATGTTGATTAATAATTGGAGTTCACATACATCTAATAATTAACAATGTATTTAGAATAAATATTTATAATATTATGGCGATATTTATAATAATTAGTAAACAAATAGTTGTCTATAGAGTATCAATTTTGTATAAAAAGACTAATAGCGGTCTTATGGCGATTCTACCAGTATATTTTGTGAAGGACGTTCCCCTTTTTTCATTCTTTAACCCCGGGAAATGCTCGGAGGCATCCCGCAGGGGAGTGGGTCTCCCACGCGGGTATGTGGGACTCGCAGCTCCTTAAAGCTGGTAAGTGGACGCAGCTCTACCCACTAAAACCCGGCGAATGCCACCAATGCCGCCCTTGGTGAGGTGCCACGGATCATGTTTGACTTATCTAATATTGTTACATTGTATTTAAAATATCGTCTTTTGAAGTGAAAACTCCTTTAGCATCGTTGTGATTTGAAAGTCGATGAAACGAAAAAGCGACAGTAAAAAGAGACACATGAATTTATTAGATTTAACGTGGGAGAAAATGGGGTAGGAAGCATTATAGTGTTTTTATGTTCGTGATTTTTAAAGGTTTCACTTCTACCACGTGTGAATGGCACACATATTTTTTTTAGAATTATATCGTAGAAACTAGAAACTACCATTTCACATCAAATTTATATTTTTATATGAATATTGTAAACATCCCTATTGGATAAGGCAAAAAGGTTCAGGATTACAGAATGGGTTTCATTTATTTCACTTGCCACTTGAGGTCAACGTCGCCTGTTCACTGTACTTTCATCACTCATCGACGAAAGATTTCTTCGGAATGTAGGCCTTATTTTGCCGGACATAGACACCTCGTCCATGCTTTGTCCGCCGTTAGTTTATTCACTTACCTACTGTCCTAAATATTTGGTCGAAAAAAATAAGGAGCATACCTCCCCCATTTTCTGCTGTGGCAACATTAAGTTTAAATAAAACAGTAGATTAAATTTTAATTCCTTCGCTTAAATGTAATGTAATGTAATTTTATGTGTATATGTATATTCTAGTAACACTATCCCTGACACGTGGTATAATGATAAAAAAATTATACCGTCATACACATCCTGTATACCTATATGTATATGTGCATAAAAATATCATATTATTTTCCAAACACTAATGATAGTAACCCGTATTGAGGAAAGGTTATGGCTTGAGAAAATAAATCTAAAATCATACCTTATTAAAATTTATTGCAGACACGTAAATTTTTAGTTCATTGACCCCGCCGAAATGACTTGGTGTACGACCCACATTACTAAACCTAACCATTTATTTACAATATTATATAAAATAAATAACCAATTCTCTAAGGCTAGCCATCCACGAGCATTCAATACAATATATAACTTTATACCGAAATTATTGAATGCCTGTGCATAGTTATTAAAAAAACAAAAATTATTTTGTGTTTAAAATACGAGATCATTGTTTAACCTTTAAAATACAGATAAAATATACAAAAAGTATGAACACAGCTGGTGTGATTCATTAGTAGAAAACATAAATGTGATATTGAGGCAAACACCATGGTTACTTTTAAAATAAGCATGTCAGTCTTGGACCGAGGCAGTGATCATGGTATTATATTACACTTGAGATTTCCAGATTATATCTTTCTTTTATAACAATAATTACTTAACTTTAGTTCAAAAGCTTTAATTATCTGGTCGATACATGTACAAGACTAATTCAAATTATAGGAATTGTCAACCATACCATAACAGGACAACTTAACCTACAGTCCTAGACAAAAATTAGAATTGCTTATATAAACTAACAATATGAGCTTAAATACATATAATTTATTTCACATCACTGCCAAAATTTCGTTCCAAAAGCTAACATACTAATTTCTTACAATAACAAGAAACTTTTAATAAAACAAAACTTCTGAATTTTGATCTAATCACCGTGCATTGAGATACAAAATGAAACTAAAATAAACAAGGAAAGTTACATGGAAGACAAGTTGTACTCCATCCATTCTAAAATATTCTGCACAAGCAATTCTAGTAGTCACATTCGTATGGTGAGTGCCAATGGCAAATGTCTGGGCCTCACTAGCAACGATCAAAATATTTAAAAAGAATTGACTTATCACAATATGAATACATCCACAAATACAGTGTCGCGCCCTAGTGAGTTACTTTTATTATTTGAAATTCTAAAAAAAGATTGCACACAAAATAGTTGTCTTCATTGTAACACGAATGATTTAATAAAACAACATGAATTGAAAATCACAGAATAGTTATAAATAAAAGAAATAGTTGAAACCTTTTCGGTTACAACCGTAAAAAGAAATTACACACTGCGTCTATGGCAACAAAATTATTCTAAATCACTATAAATATAGCGTACATATCACTAAGTCAATTGAAAACTCAAACTCACTCAAAACGTTTCATGACGTCACCTATTGTGGTTTTATATTTTATTTTAATATACTATTAACTGTGTGTATGCATTGAAAAATATCCCGAAGATCGAGAGCAACGGATGTTGCTCTAAGTCTGCAGTTAAGTCTATATTTAAATTATTTTCGTCATATTATGCTGATTGCCGCACGTGCGTGCATAAATGCAGTACAATATTATATAGACTCAACAAATATAAACATTTCTGACGATATTATTACTCGTTTGTCTTTGAGTTAAGTAAATAGACCGACCGAATTTACTTTACGTTCCAAGAGCCTCATATATTCATACTAGCGTCTGTCCAACGTCGTTAGATAAACGTATACGCAGCGCAGCCATCGCGTCAACGCATCGCATGCATCTCTGCTTGGGACCCATGACGGTAAATTTATTTATTTTTTGATCACATGACATCAAATTTACTGCAAAGAAAACGCCGAAACAACCCAACGCTAGTGTGAAGGAGCTCTAACACACAGTTACATAGATTAACATATTTTAATACAGATCAAAGGTTTTACTTTCTGTATACTTTCCTCATACATTCTCGTATAAATATAATCATCATCTATACAATATAAGCATCTATTTACTTGACCCGAAGCAATAAAAGCTTTTTAATTTGGAATACTGGTTTTCGTTTTCAATTTGAACCAATAAAACGTATAGACCTAATCAAAACCGACTCACGGCTTAATAAATTAAATTATATTTAATGTAAATTGAACTAATTAGAATTAAGTCAAGATTAACTATAAGTAATAATATAAATAGAATATGAATACAAAAATATCGTTGACCATCCAAAAAATACATAACATACATACGTGATAATATAAATAGAATATTAATAGAAAAATATCATTGAACATACAAAAAAAATACAGACGACATACAGGAGGTTCTACCTGCTCCTTTTTGGAAGTCAGTTAAAAAGTAGGGGGACATCAAAAGATTGAAATGAAGATTTTAATACTGTCGCGTGATGCTCTTTAGGGAAATACAGTATAGGACAACACTCACATAACAATTCCTGAGTTTATACTTCAATTGCGGTTTACAATTTTGTTAAAAAAATTAAAAGGTGAACTTTTCCTTAATCCTCTTTTTATAATGTACTTTAAAATATTTTCTTTGTACTTTTGACACTTTAATTGGGGTTACCATGGGGGTGGTTAATTTTTTTCATCGAAATCATATAATGTACATAATATAGTTTACCCCTTCATTTGCCTTAAATGAGCATCAAACGTGAAAAATGTGTTTTAATATGACTAATCTTCCAATCGTTAATCCGTTCCCATAGGATTGTCTAGTTAAAATTATTTAATTAATTAAATCAATACCAGCTAAACTAAAGTGATGATTCCAAATTTAAATCTAAAACATTCCTTAAAGAATTTTATTCTTAATTATATTGTAACCAATGTTAATTGTGATATTATATCATAAACGTTAACATAAATTAAACAGTGCTTCAAATTATATATAATTTTAAGTCATTTGAATTTGGTGGAGATTTTATGTCAATTAATATTAAACTAAAATAATAAAGTCGTAACTTTGAGTTATTATTATTAATTCTGGAGTATATATTTTGCTCTATTTACATAATACTAATGTTGAAGAATGTTTTTTATGAAACAAATGTATAAGTAAACCAAATATTTGTTTCATACACTTCCATAGAGTAAACTGTAAGACATAGAGCAAAATAGAGACATCAAACAACCTTATGTAAATATTTGTGGCAGAATCAACACCATCTTGTTTATATTCTGTGTACTGTTGATAGAACAACATAAACATTATCAGAAATTATCCCACAGACTATCATGGGTCTATTCAATCTAATTCAGCGATATCATTCTCATATCATTAGTTATTGTTACAATATCGTAATAGTATAAATAAAACCTAGTGTACACGCAGGGTACCTTTACCAAAATGCCCGTTAGTAATTTGACTATAATACTTGCATACATCTGCTATGCAACATAATTTCTCAAATATTAATCCTGGCAACTCTGTGAATGGGCAAACTATGAAAATAATTATTGTCACATCGTGTTTTTATTTTATGCATAATTTCGTTATGAAACTAATAACACAACACTAATGTTATTCCTTTCAGGGCAAAAGACTTGTATCAAGCTCTTTATTGATTAAAAAAAGTATTTAATTTCATTAATAATTTCTTGTAAAGAAAAAAATATTAATGACATTAAAGTAGTACGAAAAATGGCGGGAAACATCGGGACGCGCGGTTGTGTTTTTTTGGTTTCCCGTTAATTAATTGTTATTTTGTGTTTTGTCCATTCAGAGTGGTTTTCTATAGTATTTGTTTTAAAAACTTGATCTTTATATATTGTGATTGGTTGGCGAATATTGTGGTGGACTGCCTTGGGTGGATGGAATAGAGAATGATAGTTGATTGATGGGGGCTAGAGGGGCGAAGCCGCGCTCCTTGGGGTTTCCCGCCATTTCTCCGTATTACAGACCGAATATTGTATTTTGTATGGCTAATAGCGTAGTAGCTAATGCCTTTAAATGAAAATAATAATAAAAAAAATATTAAAGTAGTACCTTTTATTTTTTTAAACCTTGGGTTCTCCTATGATTTGCCAATCCCATGTTTGAATTTGTTCGTGAATAATAAGTATTTACATGTCAGTAGCTTGGTAATATAAAAGCATGTAAGTGCTGTAAGCAGATTTCTTTTTAAGATTTATGTTGCATAGCATTTGCAACATTTTACACTACGAAATGCCTCCATCTTCCAATTTACAAACATATTTGGTCCTGTATTTACACAATGAAATTTAAATTTATCTATATATTTACAGTGGCAACTCGATAATTTTAAACTAGTATTATGTGTGTTACTATAAAATGTTTGTACACATATAAAGATATGTTGAGTTATTTTTATTTTTACATTTTTATATACATAGAAGAAAGAAAAATGTTTTTGAAACATATATTTGCCTTTCTTTAATTATAGATAATTACAAGAAATTATTTACACCTCTAAACATTGAATATTTTTTAAATCCAGAAATCGACATCTTTGGATTAAACATTTTATAGCAACAGTTAAGTACGAGTCACCGGTATTTATTTACGCCTCTGTCATGATGGACTCTCTAGCGTGATGTATCTTTACATGTTTGTTGTGGTTGGATTTGTTGCTGGACGTCTTACCGCATATGTTACACGAGAACGGGCGAGCATTGCTGTGCACCTTCATGTGCTCAGACAGATAATAACTGCGGTGGAACGACTTCCCGCACTCGGGAACTTTACAAACGTACTTTTTGGCCATTTCATGCTCCCTGACATGCCGCTGACAGTTAGTCTTCCTGATGAATTGACAACCGCAATAATTGCACGTGTATGGTCTGACGGACTTGTGCGAGTTCATGTGCGAAACATATTCGGTATGTCTGATGAAGGCGCCCTTACACAAGTTACACTTGTACGGCTTGGCCGACCGGCTCATGTGAGTCCAACGATGCAGCTTCAAGTTCCACTTTGTGGTAAAGTTCTTGTTGCATATGACACAGTGGAAAGGCCGTTTGCCGCTGTGCGTTTGAAGATGTGCCCGTAAATTCGTTCGGAGGTACACCTAGAATGTTGAATAAATACAATTGATGTATGATGATGGTAAAATTAATATAAGATGTTATTATTTAATGTACGAATTAGCAAATGTTAATACGAAAAAATTGCAAACAAAATTGATGAATTTTCAGAACTATCGGGACGCACGCAAGTACGCAGGTCTATCTAGATCGCACACGTATGTACTGCTGTCTTGGCTAGGATGGGAGAGGGGTAAGACTCGCCTGCTTGCACACGGGACAGGGCACGTTGTCCACCTTGCCGCGCAGCCGCTCGCACACGTACAGCGCGTTGTGAGAGCGACGCACGTGGCGCGTGAGCGAGGCGGCGTGCACGAACTTGTCGCTGCAGTACGGGCACGCCTTGGGCCGCTCGTCGTGCGTCTCACGGTGCCACAGCAGCTTAGCGGCCGAGTGAAACACAGCGCCACACTGGCACACGAAGTCCCGCACCCGCGCCTTCTTCTTCAGGTGATGCCGGTCCCTGAAATCATATTATAAAATGTCCCTTTATTGACCAAAAACAATTTTGACCAAAAAACAAAGTCATAAGTGGACATATACTAATAAGTTCATACTTTATTGCATCGTAGCGAGAGTCGCTATTGATTTGAATAATGTCACAGAGTAACTTCTGCACTAGTTTTATTATATATTCTGTGCTATTACCGTGCTTATATAAGTTACCTATGTTGCACCATGTTGGAGTACCGTCGGAAGGTGTCGTCGCACATGGTGCACTTGAAGGGCGCGCGGCCTGTGTGGATGTTGTGGTGCTCAGTCAGCTTCTGTCTCGTGATGAACCGTTTCTCACATATGTCACATCTATAACAATATTTATATAATGTAAAAATTTTAAAGGTTTTTTAAATTTCATTGCTAGTTTTTAATCCTAACATCCATACCGGAGAGGAGGCCGCTCAGCTGGACCCAGACGTAGCCGACGTCCCATTGGGTCAGACCGAGAACCGACCCTTGCGGGACACCGCACACGACTCGCCACGTCACTAGGGACCCCGACCAGTCCTTATACACGACTTCTCTATCGGAGAGATACGCCCTCAACAGCCTTCCGAGATACGGGGGCACGCCGAAATACTTAAATAATTAAGTATTACGCTGTGGGGAAGGCGGTTGAAGGCGTTGGCAATGTCCAACGACACCGCCACCACAACCTCTCACCGACAAGTATTAAGAGGAAACACCAAGGGCTAAAGAAATGAAAAATAGGTATTTGTAAAATCTATTGCTGTCTCCCTAACCTCAAGCCTAGCCCCGCAAAGTGTGAGAGAGACAGAGAGTAGAGACAACTGGAGCTTGAACTGAAAATATATTTCGTAGTATATAATATATTATATAAATAGTAGTTCGTATTCGTAGTCCCCTGCTTTCTTCTCCAAAATTTAACCGATATAAGAACCTCTTTCATTAAAAATTAACAACAGCTTGAGCTATATTTCTATGTTTTACTTTTTTTTAATTTATTTTATGAAATTTGTTTTAGGTATGGATGTTTGAACACAGCAGAAAATCTGGCCATTTTTCATATCTCTTTTAATAATTATAATAAATAATAATAATATGCTAATAGTGGCCATAGATATTGAGGAAAAAAAATATAACTCTAACAGCATTATCCAGGGAGGAAACAGGGGACTACGTTTGTATGGAAAAACGGCCCTTGTATTTTCTCTCAACGCGACCTCGATTAATTATTATTGTGACATTTATAATAGAGTAGCTTCAGCGTGTCCTTTAAATATTTATTATCATTTTATATACAAAACGTACGTAATAACGTACATGTACCACTCACTTATAGTTCTTTATGCCCAAGTGCGTCTTGATGTGGAGCGCTAGGTTGGCCCGGCGGAAGAAACACTTCCCGCACGTGAGACACTCCAGCGGGTGGACCTTGAGGTGGGCGTGGAACGCTGCGTCTGAGCCCTGGTCCTCCTTGCACGTGGGGCATACATAGTCCTTGCGCTTCCTTTTCTTCTCTTGCTTGATTACACCTTCAATTTTGGGCTTAGCCTCGCCAAGGACGTCGTAGGCTTGTAGGATTGTAGTGGTAATGGAGCTCTTAGACTCCATCACCAAGAGGTTATCTGTAATTTTTTAAATATATATGAAACGTGATCTTTGAATATAATTAAGACTACGCCTGATTGCAACTGTGGGTCGTAGCCATCTACAATAATATCTCTTGATTCTTAATAACATAAGAGAATGTCCAGATGAACCAGGGTAGAGCCCAAAAACTGGAGAGGGGTTTGGACGAGGTGGACTGAAGTGTAGGATCACACCGTAGGACATACTATTTTTCTTTTCTAAAAGAAAATAGTACAGCTACTTGAGTACCCTGATTCATCATCATCATCATAATTATAGGCCTCTATCCGTCCACTGCAGAACATAGGCCTGCCAAGACATCCGAGTACCCTGATTACTGTGACTTACTTCAGCGAATGGCCTGTAGAGTGTAGAGGGAGGTTACGGCATTACTTCAAAGCTAGTTTAAAGAAGTCTTAGATATACAATTTACCATGTAAAACCGTAACTATGTACAAGTATTTAATAATGCATTATACTTTTTTCATAAAGTTAATATCTTTTTTTATAGTCAAACTCACTTGACAGTACACTTTCATCTTGTTTCACTTCTTTCTTTATAGATCTGGTGGTCATGAGACGGCTGTAGGTTGTCTTCGCGGTGGAACACGTAGGCAGGGCGTGCGCCATAGACTTGTGAGATCTCAACTCCTTAAGAGACGGGAACTTGACACTGCACTGGGCACAAGAGTAAGTCCTCGACTTTGGGAAGTGAATCTCAACCTCTCTGAAATGAAAATTTATAAAACAAATTACTTAAATTAACCATTATAAAATTGTAGTTTGTGCATGTTACATCTTGAAATTTTGCAATAGATATATTTGAATTTTTTGATCACCTTGCTAAGCAGCTGCGATTTAGTAACCATTTATTTATATATAATAATGTTTACATCTGCTACATTAATATCAAATCTATATTAAGTAATTCAAATAATACAGAAAAAAGTATACTTACAAAGTGTCTGCCTTTTCGTTAGCATCAACATCAGAACCGTCAGAAACCCAGCTCTCACGGGCAATCAGGTCATAGGGCTCAGTAGTTGGAATCTCAGAGTACATCTGTAATATAATAATAATATTCATATATACACAAAATGCTACAAACAATTTAAGTTTAAGTGTCCCAACATATTATATTATAATTTAAGTTATAAATATCATAGGCGTAGTCACCTAAAAAGTTAAATTAACTAGGTGGGGATGACTAGCTAATAGCTTTTCCTGAAATAATAGGGGTTAAAGTATGAAATTGCCATTAAGTATACTGTAACAAGTGAATTGATATTCTACGGTTTGAGATTTTGAATGAAACTTTTTTCACATGGTACCTATGCATGGTATCTTCTTTTAAAAAATGTTCAACATTCGATTATCGACTTTCAGTTGTTTTTTGTATTTAGCTTAGACAAGAAAGATGGATACTTAAAAAATTCGAGTGATTTTTGAATACGAGTTCCGACTCGGAACTAACGCAGCAGAAACAGCTCGCAATATGAATGCGTTGCGTTTGGACCTTTCCAGTCCCCTTGGACTGCTTATGAACGCACCGTGCGATTTTGGTTTAAAAGCTTTCGTGATGGAAACATTGATTTGAAGACCGAACCACGTGGAAGACCGCCACACAGGTGAATAACAATGAATTGAAAGAGGCTTTTGAAGTGAAATTATCTTGAATACATGAGCACAGCTGATAGCAGCTGGCAGCTTCTCGATGTCATAGTACTTAATAAAATCTTCTGGAATTTTCAACGTCAAAGTTTCCAGGTGCACCCAGCAGTTTTTGTTTTATTTTTGAAGCGAAACTTCTTTGCGCGCATGAGGGTAAATTTTTTACGGATGAAAAGTCACGAAAATTTGCAACGTTTTTGTTCAAGAAGAGGGAGAGAGTGATTGAGACCGATTGAAAGAGAGTGAGAAAGGGCTAATGTAGCATGAAGTACATAGCCATGGAGTAAGAGTAGGAAGCAAAAGAGTGAGAAAGATCGAGAGAGAGAGAGAGAGTGAGATAGAGCGAATGTCGCATCGCAAGTCTCGGAAATTTAAAGCTTTAGATTAGTATTTTTTTTTATAGAAGAGGGGGCAAACGGACAGTCGGTTCACCTGATGGTAAGTGAATAGCGACATCCACAGACACGCGCTGTGCCAGGAGATCAGCGGGTGCGTTGCCAGCCTTTTAGATGTGAGTATGCTCTTTTCTTGAAGGTCCCTAAGTCGTATCGGTTCGGAAACACCGTAGGTGGCAGCTGATCCCATATATTTGTGGTGCGAGGCAGGAAATGCCGTAAAAATCTAGATGTTGTGGAATTCCGGACATCAAGATGATGTGGGTGAATTTTGGAATTCTTACGCGATGTCCGGTGGTGGAATTCTGCCGCAGGTATTAATCGGTGGTGGTTAAAAGGTGTACTTGGTACGTACGCACTTTTATTTGGATAATGAATCCACTTAGTTTATTCCTTATTTCTTTCCATCAGTCAAGGGGACTAAAACCGGTACTCCAAGGCATTCATTGCTTCAACAACTGTTTCCGAGATATTAAGGCTATTAAACTGATTCTTTAATTTCAATTCGAAATTCTCAGCAGTACCAGTGTGTGCCTGTCTGTATGTGCACCGACGTTGTGCTTCTTTGCTATTTGGAAAAGAAGGGCAATACATTATGTATACGATGTAACTGGGACTGCGGTCCTGCAACAATCCTGCGTCTCGGAATAAACTATGCGTATGGGTGAGATTTTTAGGCATAGCACAATAAGAGTTGACAAATTACCATCATTATAATGAAACACTTTTTTACGGATTTTATCGCGGTTTATTAAGATTTTTACAAGCCCGACGTTTCGGATACTTTACAGCAACCATGGTCACGGGAGGACTGAGGTGTCATACGTCCTAATGTTACAAAGTTATTCGAAACTACCCTATGATACATCAATATTTTGGTTAGTCCTATCAACGCAGAAAGTGCTAACTGTATCTTTAATCTGTGACATATTATGCTTGGATTTTGATTTGATAATATTAATAATGGGATCCCAAGCAGGTGGTAAGAGCCAGCCATCTTCTCTATTGAAATTAGGATGTATTTTAATTTCAATAGCCTCACGGATCATCCTTGGTTGGAATCGGTGTTCTTTTGCGAGGACTTGTGGTTTATCAAATCCGATATAATGGCGAGCTTTGTCAAGACTATGTTCACAGATGGCCTGCACAGATGGCCACACTAAGTCTGCCTGATGATGATGATGGTGATGATTACAGTAATGAAAGTATATGCCTTTGCATTCATTAAAAAAGCTTATATGCAGCAGTAGGTACAAATGTAGGCTGATTGATGATAGAAAACAAATTAAACAATATCTGAGATCACCTCGAGTTGTTTTGATTGAGTTAGTTTTTATTATATATCAGAGATGGCGTTTTAAAAGGAAAGGAAAAGATGACAAATTGTATGAGAAAACTATAATTATATTGGTTTGTATCCTGGAATTTTTCTAATTTTCTTTTTTGCTTTCCTATTCCCGACAAAGACAAATGCAAAAAAACACACAAAAAATCATAAAATCTGTTCAGTCGATCTTGTGTTATAATTGGTGTAACCAACACAACTTTGTTTTATATATATAAATAGCCCTATGTCTCACTTTAGACATTAAAACGATATATTTTCAACAGTAATACCAATGTTTGATAGCAACATTAACACACTTAGACAATTAGTTTAAATTAACCTTGACACACAAACACCAATTTCAAATTAAATCATTATTTACTAAATTTTTATACAAGGAAAATGACATTTTTACATTTTTAAGAAAAAATGATTCCACTTTCATGTATCACTCCCTATTTTATAATGAATGTAGGTAATTATATATTGTAACTGATTTTGAAATTATCTTATTGTTAACTTTTTTTTAAAGTGAAATAATATGTATTCTATGAATAAAAAATAATAAATTTAATTTCAAATAGCTGATGATGTGATTAACTCTAATTTTATTTTACTTATATATATTAATCACTGGTTATGTTGATTTTATTCACAAAAAAATTTAAAAAAAGATCTTACCCCACTCCATGCAGATTCTAAATCACCATTACTCTCCTGTCCACTTAACTCTCCTCTCGGAGGCATTCTCTCGTCTGTGCAAATATTTAATATTGGCTCCCCTTCACTCCTACTCTCACTGAGAACATCTGCTTTATTATCTATATCACATCTATCTACTTCATTGTCTATCTGAACATCTCCATTACCCATGTCAGAATAGTCCACCTCATTACTTTCTGCTATTTTATAACTTTCATGTATAAAATTCGGCAAAACAAACTCACTCTCCTTTTGAGATGGTTCACCCCAGATGTACATTGCATCTTTGGTGCTCTCCTTACTGTAATGGGACTCTTTCTCTGCTTCAAAACTCTCAACACGGTCTGGTGTAAAATAGTCTGCATAAATATTATCACCGAAATAATTATCATTCATCATATTGACAAACTGTTTGCTCTTCGATGCAGCTTCCAATTCTAAAAGCTCTCTATGATTGGAATCTTCATCAAAGTTATCTGAGACCATGTTACCATATGTGATGACATTTATTGGTCTTAAAGTTTCCATTGGTGCAATATCCCCACCTAATCTGACTGCTTCATTGCTGAAATCATTACATGTATTAACTTCCTCTTTCACTTGCACTATTTCTGTGGGTGCTAGACATTGATCATTTAAACTCGAGGGTGGCACTGGCTCTATATCCATGGAGTGCTCCTCTATATCAGCATCACACTCACTGTGTTCTATATTCTCTTTAACCTTTTCAATGGATATGGTTTGTAATAAACTTTTTTTTATATCATTTTCATTGTCCTTATTAATTTTATTCATTGTAAAATTTTCAGGTAATACTGACTTAGACGATGACGCCTTCGGTTCAAACTCTGAACTCCTGCTAGTTGATGGAGGGCAGGTTTTTGAGTTTTTTATTTGTAATATTTTCTTGTGTTTCTTGACATAAATATTATTGAGCCGTAATGGCATATTTTTCACTAATTTCACAGATTTTTTGTCATCATCTACGGTACTTTGACTGTTATTACCAATTTCTGGTTTTAGTGATATATTTATGGGATCTGTTGCATTGTCCCCATGTTCTGAAAGCTCACTGCAGGGAGATATAGAGGGCTTTTCATTACATATTAAATCTGGAACTGGGCAACTATCAGAGAATTCGTTTTCTAATTTATGTATATTATTTGTTTTAGTTGATTCTCTGTATGAAGGTGGATTACCAACATTTTTAATGACAGAAAATGTGTGAGAAACTAAACTATCACCACTGGAAATAGATGGTTGTGTACATTCATCTGAAATATTGAGGTTGTCATCTAAATCAGGTAATATCTTCTCGGGTGTTAATGGGCGTTGGGTATATTCAGACTCATTTGGGCCAGTTAGATCTAAAACAGTATTCAGCATATTTTTATGATGCTGAACAGGAACTTCCACCTTTACATTACTAATAATTTTTAAGCCTTTGCATGTTCCTGATGACTCCACCTTTGTATCAGACTTTACCAATTCTGTCTTTGTTAGTGTATCATTAACATTTGATTTGTGTGATGAGCTCGCATTACTATTATTATTTGATGTTGATGCCATCATTGGATTTACTTCAATTATAAGAGTTTTGTTTCCATCATTTAGAATATTAGATGCAGACTTATCTACTGCATTTGACATATTTGACAAATTATCATTAAACATGGATGTAGAACAAGGTTTTGGTATTAGTGTTTGTGGTGTTGTATACATGCAAGATGTATTACCAAACTGATCTACTACCATTACATTCTGATACATTGAATTAGTTTGTGCTACATTTGTTATATTCTCATGAGTACCGAGTACAGCTGGCATGCTCGAAATGAATGGTTTGCCATCTATATTGTGTACCATTTCTCTATAAATAATCTGTGAATTTTGTGTAACAACTGTCGTCCCAGGAGTCATTGAACTAGTAGACAGCTGATCAAACTGATTTGTTAATGGCTGAGCCACTGATTTAGGGTCAATTACGGGTGTACTTGGCAAATTTCCAGTCATTATCATATGATTAGGTAAACTTTTTTGAACAAATGATGTTGATGTTGGCAATACCACATGTAGAGGCTTAACACCAGGGGCAATGTATTGCATTCCTCCAACATTTGTTTTTACTAGTATATTGCTCTGTTTTGGTAAAACCTTAACAATTTCATTAGCTCTTTTAGATAATGAGGGGACCATAGTAGCTTGAAGCTTCACACTTGGTGTGATTGTAGGCATATTGTAAGTAAATATATTGCTTGAATTGTCAATAGCATTATATTCCGAACTTCTTGAATATTTGATTTCTGAATCATCATTTTGTTCTGAATAGTAAGGAAATTGATGATCAAAATCGGTAACCGGTGGTGCCATAGGTCCATGTGTTTGATGAGTTTTATCTGATTTCACTGTGTAAGATTCAGTGCCATTGCTGTTAACAAAGTTGTGGTTTTCAAATGACAAATTTCCTATTCTTAGTTCTGGTGTACCAACTCTGGATGCATTAGAAAATGGAGTAGATTTTGTCCGACTAGGAGTTCTTCTCCAATACCGATCATTATCACTCCGATCATTCTTATGAGTTGACATCCATCTCACACCCTCTTCATTGGCAGGTGTCCTTGACCGGCTGCGATAGGATCTTTCAGAATGTGTTGGAGTGGAAGTGCGACTTCCAAAAGTTGAACTTCTAGCAGATAGACTACATAATGCCTTTATGACCTGATCTTTAGGATGTGTATCAAGATGTGACTCCAATGACATACCACTGTGTAGGTACAGTGTACACACGGGACATTGCACTCTCTGATCCATATTTACCTGTTACGCGACAAAAATAAGGAACAAAAACACCTCGCGCAGGTTGACCCTGGCGATACTTGAAACGTTATATCGTCCAAAGCGCATTCAGACCGAAGCACCACTCAGTACAATGCCCGTCGCACGCATATCTATTATAGACACGTAAGGCAAATGCCTCACAACACATATCTTCTCTATAATACCTCTTCTTATCGATCTGTCGAACAAAATAAAACTAAGTTACTTTAAAATGACCAACACATCTTTAACAAAGACCAAAAATTCATTCAATGGAAGGAAAAAGGACAAAACAAAACAAAAGTTTAAGATAAAGGCCATTGATACATAAAAAAGGCAATTGCGAGAAATAGCTGAATACATTTGTAATGTTAACACAATAACGGGGCTTACCTCGTTACAATGTTTGTCATGTAGAGTCCATAGTATGGACACGTTTAAAATTAACTAATAATATAATCGTGACAACCAGTTATTCTAAAAATATTTCTAAAAAGTCGGACATATTGCGATATCAGACGTCTGATCACAGGTTCACAAATTCACATTTCACATCACAATCACATCACCACAGATTACAGAATGCTCGATTGCCCACATACAAAAAGCTACGTTCCGTTAAACGAAATACAATGACATTTTGACAGATTATAAAATTACATAAACCTATACACAATCCTATACATAATATTCTAATATATTTTACACGACTTTGTGTGTTTTCCATTTAGTAGTGCACTCACGCGCATTATGCATAATGCTCAATGTTGATGTTCCAATTACAGCACCGCTTCGCACAAACGAATACTCTCAAAAGTAGCGCTTTCGTGTGATGCGGTAGCAAAAACTTAACAAGTGTTTTTTCTTTAAGTTGGCCTATATCGAATTTTTATTTATATTAACTATTTATAATTTCCAAAAAAAAACTACGACAAGTCGAAAGCTTTAATTTTTTTTTTCAATAATAAACTAGGTCCGCCTTATTCCAAAACGAAGACTAAATATAGTACCGAGTTTAATACCAGCTTTAAACCATGGTCTAATATAAATGTTATTACAAAAACTAGTTTAACGCTAGTACCAGGACTATCTATGGTACTAAAGTTAGACCACCGTGACCCCTAGTTTAACTTCGGTACTAACCTCAAAACTTTAAATTATCAGATGTCTTATGCGTTGAATTTGCATTTTTTCGTATTAATTGTATTGAAAGGTAATTAAATGAACTCGATGTAGACAAAATTATGGAATTGGACTAACATTTAAAATAATTATTCTGACATCCTTATATAATTTAACATTCTATTTCTGTAATTTTGTTGTATTGTATTTTGTCATTGATATACATACCTATTTTATATCATATGTAATAGTTCTAATTAACTCTGATATTTTTCATGTATGTTTGGATTAAATAAACACTAACCTTTTCTTGAGAAGTCCAATTATCATCCCTTTTTTCTTTTGTTGATACATTTTACAACATAAGTAATGTTCGTGGCACACAAATTCACAACAAAAAATATTATACTATTCTTATGAACAACATACCGTCTATTTAGAATCAAAGAACAATAATGGCTGTATTGTAACTATTGGTAACTCGACTTACATTGCAATAACTAAACATTAAACAATAAACATTTCGATGACATTAGAACTACGCGCGCTTTGTATTTCATTCCCTTATACGCTAGCTATATAAACAACTTAACAGCGAAATATTACAATATTTGTGTGTAATAAACAAGAATTTAAATCACACTACCTCAAAGTACAAAGTAGTAAAGATTTCAGATATTTTATATAACACAATAAATTTTATTATCAAAATATTGATGTATTTTCCAAATTATATTTAATTATAAATTAGCGAGCTTTGCATAAAAAGGAACGGTGTACCGAACTAATCAAATATTGAACGAACAAAATGAATGATATGTTGCTCAATAATCTGTGGATACAATTAAACCAGGGACGATCTTTGGTACTACCTAGATCTCGGTTGGTCCTCGATTTGTAATAAGAATGAATTTTAGTCCATGGAGTAACGTTAATACAGTAACAAACCTGGACTTTTCAGTCTTGGTTTAATCCTGGTACTAGATAAGTTTTTTGTAATAAGGCGGGGTGTGTTTTCCAATCACAGCACTAACGCGCATTGTGCGGCGTAATGACTAATTAAATATGGCATAATGATGAATAATTGACTTTTCAAAAATCGTCACGCATTTTCGGCCTGTCTTTTTTTTCAGGTGGTCTTTGTGACAGTATACCCTTTCATGTTCCAAAAATGTTGTTCAAGCACGATATTTGTATAAGTAGGGCGGATCCATAGGTTTATAATATCATTGAGCATAGATATAACATAATATGACAAAAGACTCACTCTGACTGACTCTGACATATCCTCGCGGGAGCCAATAAACAAGACGAAGAAGGGGAATGGCGGGAAGCTTCGGGGCGCGCGGATGTGTTTCTTTTGGTTTACCGTTAATTAATTGTTATGATTGTTATTTGTGTTTTGTCCATTCAGAGTGATTTTCTATAGTGTTTGTTTTAAAAACTTGATCTTTATATATTGTGATATCCAGTCACAATATATAAAGATCAAGTTTTTAAAACAATTCTTATGGAATTGCGAATCTTTTGGAGGACCGTTCTGGAGTGGTTTTCTTAGTAGGACTTTTTTTGGCGGTCTTCTATAGTGTTTGTTTTAAAAAATTAATCTTTATATATTGTGATTGGTTGGCGAATATTGTGGTGGACTGCCTTGGGTGGATGGAATGGAGAATGATAGTTGATTGATGGGGGCTAGAGGGGCGAAGCCGCGCTCCTTGGGGTTTCCCGCCATTTCTCCGTATTACAGACCGAATATTGTATTTTGTATGGCTAATAGCGTAGTAGCTAATGCCTTTAAAAGAAAATAATAATAATAAAACAAGACGAAGAAGATACATATGTAAATAGTGTACTTGGTGGCTGGTGCCTGGTTTATAAATTATTACCTAAATCGTTCAAAGAAATACAAAAATTATTACTGGGCAAATTTTGCCTGTGACTAAGTTTGTAAAATATTTAAATTTTATATAAATCAATCATGTTACGCACGAAATGCTATGAAAACTTCACCCCGGATGGTATGTATATTCGCATGTAAATTAACAAATCCCAGGACTCAGGAGTATCTTCCAAAAAATTGTGGAAAGGTAGCACAAATAATGTAAATAATATAAAACATAATAATAAATATTTTTTATTGATATTGTATACACGTACAATACGTACTTTCCTCTATATAGTAATAGTGTGGATTATATTAATCAAATTTGATTTATGAAATAAATCTTTATTTTAAAATTACAGATGCAATTAATTTTCTACGTAAGCATCGTGAAAGCAATCAGAGGAAAAGTGCAGATGTATTAGATATGAAAGAGCTTATTGTTGGTAAATTGAATAGTTTGGGTGGAGAAAGTAAGTTACCTTTTAAAATTATCTATATGATTAATGGTATAAATAAGTAATTATTGCTATTGAACTTGTTTTGTAGAATGAAGCAAAGATTTGTGTTCGTAGTTTCTTAATTAGGGGTTGCATAATTCGGGTGTAGGACTATATTTTACAACTTGTTGATCATTATAATGAAACAACTTTTACGGATTTAATCGCAGTTTATATTTTTTTTACATTCCTTTTGTTTTTGTTGGGTGAAATGATCCCGTTAATGAGGACTGATCACCCGCCTGGCCTCGCTGGTGTCCCCACCCTTAAATAATACATTCCTTTCATTGCACGCATTCTTGTTTGTTCAAGCAGTACGCAAAAACTACCAGTTCAATTATGATGAAACTTGGTATTTATACTTTAACATCTTGGGTATCACCACACTAGGTACTTTTTATCCCGGAAATGTTAATATACCTACTTTAAATAAACAAGGTTGAATTTGACTTAAACCTTTCCTCTGCCAAGCTGGGCACTCCGCCAGGGTGTGGTCTGCAGTGTCTTCACTGCTGCCACAGTGATGACACCCTGGCGAGTCCTCCTCTCCTGCCACCTTCCACAGATACCTTCAGAACCAGCCGTGCCCCGTCAGGATCTGCGCAAGGTGAAAGGTGATTATACCGTGCCGTCAACCCACTGCTGACCGACAGCTGACACTGTGCGATGACCCGCACTCGGCTCATCCTCCAGCCGGCCTCCGCCAGCTCCCCTCGTCTCCCTCGTCCTCGTAATCGTTCGAGACATCCTTCGCGGCTTCTCTTCTCCTCCTTCGCCAGAAGTGCGCCAGGGCACCTGCCACCAGGTCCCATGGTGCAGAGCCCGCCAGTACGCACGCAGCCTCGTATGAGGTAGTGCGGTACGCACCGACGGCCCTGATCGGCATAGCTCTCTGTGGACGTCGAAAGAGAGCCACGTTTCTCCCGAATCGTATACTTGCAATTTTAAACCATGTTTTTCAGGGAGGCCTTTTTTATTTCTTTTATTTTTTAGTACAGTTTAGATTTTTTCATTATTTTATGTTAGTTTGATAAGCAAATGGGCAGACGAGCCACATGATGGGAAGTGTTCAGGGTCGCCCATGAACATAAACAAGTTAACTTGAGACTAGCCCAGGCAACACATTCATGGGTTGCCTATCCTGAGATATGATGTTAAGTCTCAGTGCCAGTCACTACACTACCTATCCTGCCCCTCTCTCTTACAAACATAGCAGAGCCGTTTCACAGGAGAAAAAAGCAGGATGGTGGCAACCCTCCCACCGGTAGATTAGTTATATATTAGGATTATCTTTATAAGGTGTAGGTATAGATTTTAATTTTTAAGTACTTTATTGAATAAAGTATAGATATATTATAACTTTGTGAGTATTCATTGCAATAAACCTCAATGTCCCTATTGGTAATTCTGTTACTCTCTTTGTTGACCGCTCCGTCTAGTCATAAATTAATCGCGCGAAAATCCGCGGCGCATATGCTATAAAAATAAACTAGGTACTATTAAGGTAATTTAATAAAATGGAACAATTTTAATTTAATTTAAAAAGTTATTAGGATTTTAAGCCAGTGATTAGATTTTCAACATCCTATAATGTTAAAACAGTGCAGCACTTCACACTATAAAACTAATTATTAAGTTACGTCATCCACGCGAACGAAGTTGTGGACTCGTGGGCACAGCTAGTACATAATAATGATAACACTATTCCCTTTTTATAGAGTATATCTTTCTGGAACAACTTATAAATGCAGCTTTGGATTATCACCTATATAACTTTGCGAATGAATGGATTACAATGTTGGCAAATGATTTTCCTGGTAGTATGCGTGTGATGAGGTACCAGGCGAATTTATTTGAAGCAGCTGAAAAGTAAGTTCCCAAAATTGAAATTACATAACTCGACAGATATATAAGCTATATTATTATAGTTTCATTAAAATCCATTCAATAGTTAATTTGTGTCAAAGAGCAACAAATATCCATACATACAAAATTTCACGTATATAATATAGGAACAGGGATGGAAATAGGAATTCAATAATATACACAATTTTGATATTTTTTTACATTCCAGCTGCTAGAAAGCTATTAACACTATGGTAAAAGTTTGCCATTAGTTATTTTGATTATTACAAAGAATTAATTATATCTCTTTCAAGAATTCCTTAATTCCACCTTACTTCCCTACTTTTGCTAATTTTTTTCTAGCTCATCGTTTGTTATTCAGTTCAATGCTCTGAATGCTCCATAATCCACCTCAAAAAAGTTGGCTTGGAACTATAACCGCTCGGATTAATGAATACGTGCTCTTAACTGCTCAATTCAAATCCACAATTGCTCACCCTATCAATTAATTATTTAATTAGTTATTAAAAATTAAAAATACAAATTAATTTTTGCCTATTACATGCAAACTAATGATCCGCTCAGATTAATGGATAAGTGCTCTTAATTGCTCACAAAATTTTCAATTCAAATCCGCGGTTGCTCACCCCATCAATTAATTATTTAAATTCAAATCCGCGATTGCTCACCCCATCAATTAATTATTTAATCAGTTATTAATAATTAAAAATACAAATTTATTTTCGCCTATTACACGTAAACCAATGATCCGCTCAGATTAATGAATAAGTGTTCTTAATTGCTCATAAAATGCTCAATACAAATCCGTAATTGCTCACTCTATCAATTAATTATTGAATTAGTTATTAATAATTAAAAATACAAATTTATTTTTGCCTATTACACGTAAACCAATGGACCTCTCAGATAATTCTAATTATTAATAACTAATTAATATTATAATTAATTGATGGGGTGAGCAATCGCGGATTTGATTTGACCATTTTGTGAGCAATTAAGAGCCCTTATTCATTAATCTGAGCTGTCTATTGGTTTACGTGTAATAGGCAAAAATTAGTTTGTATTTTTAATTATTAATAACTAATTTAATAATTAATTGATAGGATGAGCAATTGCGGATTTGAATTGAGCAATTTTTGAGCAATTAAGAGCACTTATCCATTAATCTGAGCGGATCATTAGTTTGCATGTAATAGGCAAAAATTAATTTGTATTTTTAATTATTAATAACTAATTAAATAATTAATTGATAGGGTGAGCAATTGCGGATTTGAATTAAGCATTTTGTGAGCAATTAAGAGCACGTATTTATTAATCCGAGCGGTTATAGTTCCAAGCCAACTTTTTCGAGGTCCATAATCCATTCCACTTGAGCCTTGCTTTCATCCTTTTCTGGGCTTAGTCACACGGAAAATCTGTGGTTGTTAGCGCTTAGCGGAATGCACCCCTAGTTATACAGAAGTTTATCAACAACACATAATATTTTTTATATACTAATTGCATTATCATCATTTTCAACCTTGGAAAGCTGCTAATGGTTTATTTACATCAAGTAAATTATAAATGTATAACCTCCTTCCAGATATGACAAAGCATTAGAGATATATGACAATATAATAAAAGCTGATGAAACTAACTCAATGGCAAGGAAACGTCGCATCGCTATATTCAAAGCACAGGGACTCGTTGCAGAAACAATAAAGGAACTTGTTGATTATTTGAAAAAGTGAGCACCTTTAAATATTTTTTCTACATAATCATAATAAACAAAAAAAAAACAATCATAATAAACATTAAAAAAAAAAATGTGTAATGTATACTTTTGTTGTTTATACTTTACAATGAGTTACACATAAAGTTCATAATTAATTGCTTCTATTAATTTTATTCTATAAATTTCACACCTTAAAACCTTTTTGTAAAAATAAACTAACTAGGTATATTGTTTTGTTATGTTTATCGTTACAATAATACGTAAACATGTTAAACGTGTCAATAATATCTATACAAAGTGATCTAGTCTTTATATCTCACTTAAATGTATTATTTTTAGACTTATAATGAAGATGATAAACAAAATAAATTAAAATGAGCTGTGTTAATTTTTCTGTGCTTAAAAATATAAATCATTTTCAGGTTTATGTCAGATATGGAAGCATGGCAAGAGCTCTCAGAGTTGTACCTTCAAACACAAGATTATTCCAAGGCGGCTTTCTGTACTGAAGAGATGATACTTCATCAGCCACATAACCATCTGTTCCATCAGCGGCTAGCCGATATAAGATATACAATGGTAATATTTTACATGCCTTACTTTGAAGAGAAATTTATACACATATTATTCTTCAGTGTACCACTAGTTAGTGGTTGTGCTTAGGATAATTAGCCTATTTAAGTAGTAGTGGCATTGTTTTCTGATATAATATGTATGATAATGTTGGTAAAAAAAATTACAGGGCGGGCTCGAAAACATGGAAATGGCGAAAACTTATTACTGTCAAGCCTTAAAATTGAATCCAGATAATATGCGAGCTCTGCTTGGATTGTTTTTGGTGAGTTTTTTAAAGACAAATATTATAATAATAAGAATTACTTATGCATACATAACACCGAAAGGACCTAATGGGAAAAGACGAAAAGGACGACCTATAAAAAGGTGGAGCGTCTATATTGTAGCCATAGCAGGAAAGGAGTGGATGAAGCACGCTAAAGATAGAGATAACTGGATCAGACTGGAGGAGGCCTATACCCAAATAGGGGTTCCTATCCCAAAAAACTAATTATTTTCTATTATAATCAATTGTAAGAAAAAAAAGTAGCATAAATATTGACGATTTGTAAATAATATAAAATATAAGTGTAAGGTAATGGTGATGGGAAATAAAAGGCTATATTATTATTATTATACATAACACCGCTTTTTTGTAAAAAGGGGGGTCCCTTCACACTAGTGTCGTTACGCAACAACGTTACGTTATCGCAGGGACTGTGCTGCGGCTGCGCGTACTTTCATCTAACGTCTACGCTGAAGAAACGCTAGTGTGAAGGCGCTCTTACAGCCAATAATGAATGACTGAAAAATGCACATACTCTTTCTTTTTGCATCCATGCATGCATAAAATTTCATGAAGATCATTTTATGTGAAATACTGTTATTTATACCGGTTGTATTTGGAACGCTTGCGAAGATTAAACCCTAATAATTTACTATTTATATACTATACAGGGTGTCCCGTAAGTAGTGGACCAACGGGGTGTGGGTGATAGGGGGAACTATTATCTACCAAAACCACTAAAAATTATTGTTCTAGGTGTTATAGCTTTGAAGTTATGATTTTTTTTTAATTTAGGTGAAATGATCGTCCTATGTACAAACATTTTATAATTTTACGAAATCTATCACTAATTTTTTTGTTATTTTTATTATAGCCTAGTGAAACTTTATTTTAAAAACATCTACATGTCATACCAATTACAAAAAAGTATAACACTGTGGTTTAAAGTATTTAAAAAATGTTAAATTAGCTTACGGATTTTAAATCTAAGAAATCGTCAGGTAGACAATGTGCAAAATAAGTCTCGGAATCACATAAATTCCGAGAAATATTTTGCACGTGCACTCTGAAATTCTTTTGTATTTTTCCCGGCCAATCATAGACGATACTCGAACCCCCTCTCCTTTCCTATTACTTACGACTCACTTCAGTGACTTGCTTACAGCTTGTACTACTCAACTACATACGTGTTTCTCTCGATCCCACTACGATTATTACTCCTTGTTGAAGTGCGCTTGAATTGGACCTCGGTTTTGCTTGTGATTTGGTATTGTTGAAGTTGGAAAAATGCCTAATACTTACACTCCCCGTGAATACGCAGAAATGTTTTTTATTTACGGGCTCTGTGATGGGAATGCTCGGCAAGCTGCACGTACATATCGTGAGCGCTATCCAAATCGAGATCGCTATCCCGATCACCGCATTTTTCTTCGGGTCAATAATGCCTACTTAGAAGGTCGTATTCCTGGAGTTGGAAACCGTGAAGGAAGGCCTAGAACAGTGGATGAACGTCAAATACTGGCAGAAGTAGAAGAGGATCCTTCGACTAGCACTCGTCGTATTTCTAGACGCACTGGTGTAGCTAGAAGTACGGTACACCGCATATTGAAACGGAACAACTTACACCCGTATCATGTACAACGAGTTCAAGCGCTGTTACCTGCTGATTATCAGCGACGAATAAATTTCTGCCTAGAGATGTTGCGTCGATGCCGTCAAAACCGAAACTTTTTTAATTCCATATTATGGAGTGATGAATCATGTTTTAAAAGGATGGGAGTGTTTAACATACACAATCTTCATCATTGGAGTGTCGTGAATCCTCGAATAGTGAGAAAGGATCGATTTCAGCACCAATTTGGAGTGAATTTGTGGGCAGGAATATTAGATGGCAGAATTATCGGTCCTTTTGAATTACCGCCGAGACTTAACGGCGCTGGTTATCTCCAATTTTTGAGACGTGATCTCGGTAATTTGTTAGCAGACGTGCCACAAGAAGTACGCGAGAGAATGTGGTTGCAGCACGACGGTGCACCAGCCCACTATTCACGGCAAGTGACAGAATTTTTGAACGTGACGTACCCAAATCGATGGATAGGACGCGGAGGTACAATATCATGGCCGCCACGATCTCCCGACCTGAATCCTTGGGATTATTTTTTATGGGGTTACTTCAAAGAAGCAGTTTATGAAACGAATATTTCTGATGAAAGAGAGTTACGACAAAAATTAAATCATGTTGCTGAATCGATAAAAAATAATGAACGGGCTCGACGAAGTTTACAAAGAAACTTTATACGAGGATGTGGCATAAGAGCTAGAGGAAAGCATTTCGAGCACTTAATGTAAGAAAAAAAATGTGTAATAAAAGCTTTTCCATAATTAGTAATGTATTTTTATTTTCTTGCAAAAATGTCCTTTGGTTTTGATAGTAATTAAAATAGGAAAAATACTTATTTGAAACCAGTTACTTTTTTGTAATTGGTATGACATGTAGATGTTTTTAAAATAAAGTTTCACTAGGCTATAATACATTTTTTTTACACCAGCTTAGCTCAAACACCACATAGAGCATCTTGAAATGTAAAAATTGCACTAGTTTTATTTTTTAAGTTTCATGCTTATGATAATTACACCTAAATACGATATACGATATAGAAAGACCTATGTATTATTAACCGCCTAGAATAAAAATAACAAAAAAATAAGTGATAGATTTCGTAAAATTATAAAATGTTTGTACATAGGACGATAATTTCACCTATTTATTAAAAAAATCATAACTTCAAAGCTATAAGACCTAGAACAATAATTTTTAGTGGTTTTGGTAGATAATAGTTCCCCCTATCACCCACACCCCGTTGGTCCACTACTTACGGGACACCCTGTATAATGCATATAACCATTTATCTCAGAAACCTTTTTTAAAGAAAATTTTAGGACTTGTGTATTTTGCAAACCCGCAATGTATGTATACACACTATACACTCATGCTAACCGCGAGACGCGCAACTAGCGGGCGCACTGAAGACGCGCGCGGTGCGGGAGTTCGTTCACCTCGTGCATGCGGCGAACGCTATCAGCTGATTCAGTCCGCTAGCCGTTTATTTAAGTTAAGTTGTACAAGTACATTGCTGTTTTTTTTTCAAAAAACCATTATTTTAAAGCATTATCATCAAATTCCTGTAACATTATGTTTACTAAACCGGATTACACAAAAAAATATAATAAAAAAAGGCAAAAAAAAAAAAAAAAAGAAAACGCGTTTTTTTCACTTGTATCATGTCAGGCTATGCCAACACTATCATACCTCTTCGTTTTCGCAAGCGTTCCAAATACACCCGGTAATATTAATATAAGATATAAATGAATATCATGCAAGATAAAAATGAGGTAATAATTATTGGTTTCAGACTACAAATAATCTTCTCAGCTGCCACAAGACATCAGGAGGTAAGCGCAAAGAACTGTGGAAGCTCTCACAGTGGACTCAGGCTCAGATAAGCCGCAAACAGCGCGAGAGGTGCGACTCACCCGTGCTTCACGAGATGATGGTGACACTGGCCATCAACGAGTAAACAATTTTACTTACTCACGTTCAGGATGAAATACAAATTAGTTAATCAAAATTTATATATGCTTTTTAATTTATTTTTTGACACTAGCAAAATGTTGCAAAATCCGAGCATTCTCCAAGAATAAGAAGAGAAAGATTAGATTGATGAATGATTTATTATATCATGTCACAAAACAATGACAACTGCAGAGACATGAAACTTTTGTTGCTATTATATTATGTTCTTGAAGGTGATGATTATTAAACCATGCATACTCATTGCATATGAAATAAATATATACTTGCTACAATAGGATTACCTGCTCAACATGCTACGAAGATTACACAGCATCAATACATTCTAAGTTTAAACAAATATTATCTTATCTAATAAATGTAGGTATACTGTTTATGATTGGTTGGTATGGTAATAGAACAAGTTTAGTGTGTTTAAATTATTGGGTTATAGGAGACGGGGATCTCTGGGCCCAATTGTAAAATAAGTTGATTAAAGTGGTTTAAAAAAGCGGTATTCTTTTCTATTTCATAATATAAAAAATCAATTCAAAGCTCAATTCACAATCTGAGAGACGAGAAATCTTAAAAATAAGTTTATGACACTGATAAAATAGAGTATCAATTACTATAATCAATTACTGTAAATGATTTCAAAATAAAAACAGTTGCACCGGATGATTGATTCAAAATGAATAAATGCTACGGAATAAACACATTACATAACATAATGTAAACAGTTTAAAAAAACAATATCTTATATACTTAATAAAAATAAATCTTAAAATCGATTCTCGTTTACAGATTGATTTCTTATGTTTGTCAAATTTATTTAATCTGTGCTAACAGTGACAACCATAGACATAATATAGAAGGACTGGGCATACCTACGAAAAAAGGTGTAACCTACAACTCAAATCGGCACTTAACATGGCTACCATTGCTAGGGTTTTGACAGCAAAACCACAAACTATATTGAGAATACTACTGTGAAAAGGGCACTCAAGATGGCGGATCAGGCACTCACTTACAGCTGTAAGTTTAAAGAAAGGGACATCTCCTCTTATTTCCTAACTTAATGGTGATAACTCCCTGACTTTAATCTATGATCATTGATTTGTCTTGACAAAGAAGGTTATTAATCTAAGTGTCTGGATCACTCATCCTATGATCCTATGTAGTATGTTATTGATATATTCCTATAATACAATAAAAAACTACAAGTAAATAACTATCTATTATAACAAAATGGCAATCATAGGTCAAAAATCAGCTGTTAAGATTTTTAATTGTAAATGTTAATTGTCAATTTGTTGCATAACCTCACTTTTAGTAAATCTCTTTTAACTCTGCTCTCAGATTGCCAAAATCCGCACAATTTTCAGAGATGATTTGAAAATATTTAAGCTCTTAATTGACACCACTCTCATCTTTTTACATCTGGGCCCAAGGATGTATGAAAGTGTATCCGTCTCCATTTATTTATATTACTACTGCCAATATGGGTTATTTTTCTTGATATGATTTTAAGTTAACATGGTTATTTTCATTACTGAAATTATTTAAAACGGGATATTTACCATATTTTTCATTTTTATTTCGCGGATATAATGTCGAAATATCGAGCTCCGCGAAATAAAAATGAAAAGCACGATAATATCCCGTTTTAAATAATATTTTTCTTGATGTATTCTTTTCAATATTTTGTTAAGATTTTAAGTATTTTACTTATATTACCTACCATTTTTATTATTTAGGTAATTATAATATATTATGACGTTCATTGATTTTTTTATTACGCGTACTCCTTCCCATACTTTCAAGTTTGTGAAAACAACTAGTAAGTACTACTTAAACAAAACAACAAAAGGCGCATGACAGCGACTACATAAGGCAAGGTCCCGGCGATTGCTGTCATGCGCCTAATTGTTTTGGTTCAGTAGAACTGTTTTATTTGTCAAAATCGAGTTAATAGATAGTATAAAGATTTAAAAGAAAATCACAAATACTTATTTAAATTATATATTTTCTATATTTTTAAGTCTGTTTTTCGCGCGTAGTGTATTTGCAATTTCTTCTGCTCTTCTCTCTTTTTTTTCTTTTCGCGATATTTCTCCCATAGCAAAGTATTTTTCTCTGAAAATAAAATAAAAATCAGTTTATATCAGCAGTGACATGGCATGGCCATTATAATAATTTGTCTATAAATTTATTTATTAATTAATAGACAAAAACTATCACCGCATTATTCCGTAATTTTTCTTTTCGGCGCCTAATATGCTAAGAAACTACCTACACTTATAGTCTACTTCGCAAAAGTGTCAACATTTACAATGTCACACTTTCAGCCGAAAATGAGGAAGATCATGTAGCCAAGATAATTTGACCATACGGAACGTCAGTCTGAACCTAAAGTTTCATTTGATGACGATGTCGACCAACAATATACGTCAGCCCGTGCCTAAAGCTTTACGTACCTAGTGGCGAAGTTGTTGACGACAGCATATGTAGGTATATCTAAAGTTTTAAGTTATTTGAACTAGAATCAACTGACAACATACGTTAGCCCGTATCTAATATTTTGCGTGGTGGTGCCGGTATCGAACGACAATTCAGCCTGTACATAAAGTTTAATTTTGGAGCGGGTATAAACTGACAAAAAGTTATCCCGTATCAAAAGTTTTGATGTTTGTCGCCTGTGTTAATCGACAACACATGTCAACCTATACCATCGAGCATGTAATCGGATAGAGTAGTAATGTGAGGCATAAAATTCAGAAACTGGTAAGTGATTTGTCACTGACGTAATAGCAATTCAGTCAACCAGTGTATGTACGTCCCATTGACAAATCCATCAATGGCCATCTATCGGCCACTTACAGCGCAGCACTGGCGCAGCGTCGCAACACAAAGGCGGAATTTGTTTTTATACAAAATACATAACATTATCACTCTATTCTAGTTTATATATGCTCGATGGCCTATACCTAAAGTTTTATGTTTTATGAACTAGAGTCAACTGACAACATGCGTTAGCCCGTACCTAAAGTTCTGCGTGGTGGCGCTGGTGTCGACGGGCACATCTGACGCGAGCTGCGCCACCTTCTCGAAGGTGAGCAGCCGCCGCGCCGTCAGCTTGGACAGCACCTGCTCCGAATTGCCCACCAGCCGAAGACATGGGTGAGACGGGAGCTCGTCTTCGCTGTAGTCCAATCTATGGAAATATATCGAGAATGTCCGACATTACCACCGATAGGAATGCTCTTGGGTCGCGCTCTCGTCGGCATGGGTACCACCATCCTGTATTTTTCTTCCATCAAACTGCTTCGGATAAGAAGGTTGGATAGGCAGTGTAATTACTGGCGCCGAAGCTTAAAAACATACGTCTCGGTATATATGCAACCTGTGCTACTAACATACAAAAACGTTTATTTGAGTCTGAAAATTTAACGTGTACATATATACACATATAACAATACTGACGTATAATAAAACGTCTGACTGGTGGATACCATATAAAAATATAATACATAAATAAATAAATATTATTCAACAATCACACCACGTTAACTTAGCCCCGTGGTAATTTCGTAAGAACTTGTGTTACGGGTCTTAGAAACGGAAATAAATTTAAGTAATTTTTATAAATATGTACATATATTCATCACACAAATTATTATCTGCACCTGGCGGTATTCGAACCCGCGACCGCTATGTTAACTAATCCAGTCCAGTAATCTGACCACTCGACCAGCCGGCCGTCATAGTCTCTTATTCGTTATATTATGTAGCAACAATTCAACCAATAAACAAGTGGTTACACTATGACTTCCGATTTCTTTCTTTCGGAGAGATTGAAAAAAGCCATGCTTCATCAGTGAGTTGTCATTACTACGTATAGAGAAGCTATACCAAACGAAAAACATATCGCACTTTGATTACAAGGGCTTGCGTGGGAAGAGCGCGGCGTGAGCCCTCCTGCGCTGCAGCGCAATGCCGCGCTTAGAGATTACATTTTTCTCTCGACCAATATGCAATATGTATATTGTAAACACACTATAGATTAACAGCGCAGAAATGACACAGCTTTTGTACCTACTTCATTTGATTACATGCATACAAAGGAGACGGGCCAAAATTGTATGGGACGTTGGTCTACTTTTGTACATGTAATGAGATGAAGGAAAGAAAATATTGAAACAGTTTTGATTTGTTCATATCCATGAATTCATCTCAATTTCAGTGGTAGAATAATTTAATGTTTCCAAGATTTGCAACACAGAAGTCAGAAGCAGTTTTAAAATTAAATTTTCATTTATATTTTTGGTTCAGGAACGCCCTTGTTTGTGGGATTACTGTGGGTATTTTCCATCGGGATTCATAGCCTTATTACATGAATGTATCCAGTATCTTCTTTGTCGTACATTTAAAACAGAGTTATGTCTTCTTAATAACAAATAAGCAATAAGTTTATTACGATCCATGGCAGAGACTCGTCTATCCACAGTCAAAAATCACGTGGAACTGGTTACCCTACCGTAGGACAATAAAACGCTCTTCTCGGATTTGACAGCGAGTGCCGGAGATTGGTGGCGCTGCAGTGTCAATTCAAAAACTTGTGTTAGGATTGGCCAAGAATATGGGCTGGACGGCCGAGGCGTAGGGATGTTTGTATTACGTTATAGACACACCCGACTACTGCCTTTAAAAAGCGAGGTCTTGTTCGTAGAGGGGCGATTTATATCCGCGACCTCAAGGAGGATGGAAGTCTGGCCAAATCACTATCGGCCATGTTAAGTTTGTTAATTAATGTTGGGCCAACCTCTATGTATGTGTGTGGTTCGTGTATGTGTATGCATGTGCAGTGTGGGTAAGGACGGAGGTGCTTTATGCATGCACATGCACACGCACCTACACATTACTTCTGGACCTAAGATTGTTATTGTTTTATCAGAATGTAATAAAATGGTTGTTATTATTATTTAAAACGCATTTCCTTTCTGATATTCCCGTTACATATTATAAACCTTGCTCTTGAGTCACTCTATATTATATCGAAAGCTGTTTTATTTTTTGTTGTTTTTAGATTAGTTTCAAATTAATGATATATATGATATATATGATATACCAATAAGCATGTCGATAAATTTGAATCAAGCACTAGCGTATATGTTAAAAATATTGATGAAAATTAATTTTCAAATATTGTGTAATTTAAGAACGATTGTATCTTTAATTACGCAAAATATGAAAGTAAATAGGACGATTGACATTATTTTATTTGAAATAGAGAAGTAAAGATAGAATATAGCAAAAAATAAACACATCTTAGCAATTAGGACATGAAGATGAATTACCTGTGAAATGTATAATTTTCACGTTTGTTTCTATGATTCACATTATACCGCACCGAATAAGAATTTCATCTTTTTACATGCAATAGTATTTATTGCAAATATATCTGGAACAACAAAATAAATTGAAAATACTGAGAGGCTCTTTTAACGCTTGGTGACTTTGGCTGACCTGTCAAATAAAAGTGGTTACAGTGCCACATACTTTTCTTAGCCGGCGGCTGAAATTGGTACTAATTTTGAAATGTCAGCAGTCAGACTGACATTGTCAGTTAGCATTCAAATACAACTTGCTGAGTCCTTTGTATTTTGTGGTATTTATGAACATCAAACACGCCTGGAGCATTGAAAAGCGATGGCAGAAGTATTGTTTTACGCGTTCTTTCATGAAGGAAGAAAAACGCATCAAACGCCAATTATACCATTACAAAAAGTATATGAACGAGTTCCTGCCGCTACAGGTTAGTGTTACCAGCATAGATGGGGGTGAATTTACGTATCAATGAAACGGAAACTTATTTACTTTTTTTATTAAAGGCGTTAGTGAAAGGTCAGTGCGACGAATTGTAAATGAAAAGAAACGGGCCGATGAAACAGGGACAAAAGTTTCTACTCCGGGGAAAAAAAGAAAAAGAACAACAGGAAAGATAGAAGTCGACAACTTTGATCTCGGTGTCATTAGAAGGAAAGTTCACGAATTTTACTCAGTTAAAAAAGAAATTCCCACTTTACCGAAGTTATGTTCTTCGAGAAGAAATTGATTTTTAGGGGAGCCGAGAGACCCTACGGCAAATATTACATACAAACTAGGATTTCGACACAAATTTTAAAAAATGGGTCGCTGACTAGTTGCTTCCAAATTTGGATCAGGAGTCATTAATCATAATGGATAATGCTCCATACCACAGCATTTGCACGAACAAGTGTCCAAATTCAAATTATAAAAAAGTGGACATGCAACAATGGCTAAGTGAAAAGAACGTGGAATTCCACGAAAGCTATACAAAACCTGAGCTTTATGAACTAATTAAAAGACACAAACCGGCACCAGAATACGAAATTGATAAATTGATAAAAGATAGTGGACACACGTTGTTAAGATTGCCACCATATCATTGCGATCTTAATGCAATAGAAATGATCTGGAGTTCAATGAAACGGAATGTAGCAGAGAAGAACCTTCGGAAATCAAGTACTGAAATGCCACAGTTAAGTGCAGAAGCCTTCAACAGAATATCTGTTGCAGAATGGAAAAAACATTGCGAACTTAAAAGATATTATATTACTAGTACAGGTAACAAAACCTATCATATCAGTATTGTTCCTAAGTTCATGTCACATTTATTTTCCTAGAACTGTATTTTCTAGATATTAGTATACATTGTTTTAAGATATTTAATAGATTATAATTTAATCTTATACATTGTTTTATTAAGACACTTCAATAAATTACTTATTTAGGAAGCCTGCATGACTTCAATTTTTTCCCCATATAATGGTTAATTTTTATTAACTAGCAATACTAATATCCATGACAGCGACGCTCTTACCGGCCAAGAAAAGTATGTGGCACTATACACTTGACATTAGATTGCTCTCTCTTTTTATCTTGTTATAATTCCATAAAGGACTGACTTCTCTTTCCAACTCTTTATTGGTCTATTATATTATATGTTTATGGTAATAATCATCCATGAAGTTAGGAAATAAGAGGAGATGCCCCTTTCTTTAAACTTAGCTGTAAGTGAGTGCCTGATCCGCCATCTTGAGTGCCCTTTTTATAGTAGTATTCTCTATATAGCTTGTGGTTTGCTCTCAAAACCCTAGCAATGGTAGCCGTGTTAAGTGCCGATTTGAGTTGTAGGTTACACCTTTTTTTCGTAGGTATGCCCAGTCCTTCTACATATATTAAGTCTATGTAATCATCCGTCTGAAGAGCGCCATCTCATTAAGAATTGCCAACAAGTAAAAAATTTGAAATATATTTTTATTTTTTGCATGTAAATTAGTTTCTTATAATAATTTATTTTATTTTTAATGAAATCTATGTATTTTTTCTCTATTTATGGTATACTGTACAAGACCAGACCAGAAATGGACCGTCTCCTTTGAATGAGTTACGTGGATAAAAAAATAGAAAGTTAGAAAAGTAAATTGAAATATTTTTTTTACGCATTTAAAATCAAATTGAATAAAATACTAATTGGCAATATTGATATTATATTATAAATAGCTGTTGCCTGCGTTAACTTAGATGTACAGCCGTACACGGATTGGTGATGATTATTTATCTATGGACGGGCGTAGGACTTTATTTTATAATATGAAGTGATTAATTATATATTATTTTGTAAATAGCTTTTACATTACCGCTTTAAGATTGCCAATTTTTAAAGTATTAAAATGGATATCTAGGTAGTATGTTATCCTTAAGAGATACACATATAATAATAATAATAAACCTTTATTTCGGGCTGCATAGGCCCATAGATAAATACCTTAACCTAAACATACATAATTATAAAACAAGATTGTTAGTAAATACAACTTAAAACTATGTTAGTATCACTTCACTTGCACTTAGGTCTTAGTGCGTCCGGTGGCACTTGTCCGCGGAAGCGGCGGAACACCACGCCCTGTGGCCAGAAGTCCTCCTGCATGACGAGGTGCAGAAAACATGTTGGCACGCGCACCACGAACGCCTTGAAATTGACGTTGCGGCGCGACTCCAGTAGCTGCACTCTCGCTGTGTACTTGGTCTTTTGGCGCACGTACTCCACGATGTCTTTCGCCTCAGTGGTGTAATGTAGGCGGGAGATATACACCGGGGTGTTCGGTGCTGCAGCACGTATTCAGTTAGGCTCCATGGGAGCCGTGCCACAGCGGTTCTTGTTAGCCTTCTGACGGTGCTTCCTACTTTGCACCGTCATAAAACCTTCTTCATCAGCCCGCTTCGATGTCTTCTCAGGCAAGGGCTTCGTGGCTGGAGCGGTGCTCCTGGCGAGATTTTCATTCCTCGCAGGTACTGTAGACACAGGCAGCGGGACAGCTGGCCGGGAATTTCGTGCAGCAGTACGAGAAGGAGCTGCAGTGACGGATGCGGGGTCGCGGGGCGGGCACAGTGCATGCTCAGCAGACTCAGTATTCCTCGGTGCCGGCGAAGACAATACCGCTGACGCGAAGCTGACGCTCGATAAATCGAGGCACGCTCCACGACGCGTATTGACGTTCGATGCATTAATTGGTGACCCAGTTACTACTACCGATTTACGCAACTCTGTGAGTTCATTGCGCAAATTAGTGACAGTATTCTGGGATGCATTTAACCTCTTCTGCACATCCACTAAACTAGCCTTCAAAAAGACAATGTCCTTCAGCAGGCTCGTGACGTCGACATGGACGAAGGTGACAGGAGGGAGTTTTCCCAAGTCCTTTGCCACAAACGTCGGGACGTCGTCGGGGTCGGTCTCCTTCAGCAGCGTGATGATGTCCTGCACGCTCTTCTTTCTCCCGTCACGCCGGCGGGACACCATCTGGTCACTCTTGTTGAGTGACCTGTACAGCAGCAACTTGGCAGCGGCGATGTCGTCTTCACTGAAGTTCGTTGAGCAGATCTGAACGGCGGATAGCTCATCCATCACGTCCAGCTTCTGCTGCAGGAACGCCAGCAATTCGTTCGCCACAAGTTGTTGACTCATGACGAGATATAATAACGAGCGACGGCTTGCGCCGCGCTACACGTTTTCTTTTATTTAGTAATTGTCAGCAGTACGTCCGCATCGATTGGCGGCCGAACGAGACTATATATATGCCATCGCGGACTTTTTATAGATCTTTCAGAAGGTGTACAATAATGTAGTACATAATTTTGATCTATCTGTTAGTGTTCATCTAGCGTTTGCAATGTAAGTGCAAAAAATGTGTTTATTTACGACATCACATTAGAAACCTCAAAAATAACAGTATTTCTCCACTATTTAATGGATGTTATTATGCATATAAACCTTCCTCTCGAATCACTCTATCTAATAAAAAACCCGCATCAAAATCCGTTGCGTAGTTTTAAAGATTTAAGCACACAAAGGGACATAGGGACAGAGAAAGCGACTTTGTTTTATACTAGGTATGTAGTGATTAGTTTTTAGTCAAGTCTAAAAGGTGGTAGATAGATACTACCTACAAGTATAGATACTATTATTCGAGGCACGTAACTTGGCAAGGTTTTGGCGTGGTGGGTGAAGTTCGCACATAGTATCTATACATACATACAAATTAATAAAATTGGAGTGTCTGTTTTGAATTTCAAATTAACATCTTTTCACTAACTACATACGAAAGTATAAACGGTACCTACTTACATCAAAAATGCAATTTATAATTTTTTGTCTGTCGGTCTGTCTGTTTGTTCCGGCTAACCTCTAAAACGGCTGGATCGATTTTGACGGGACTTTCACTGACAGATAGCTGATATCATAGGGAGTAACTTAGGCTATAAAAATAATCATCATCAATCCGGGTACGGCTGTAAATCTAAGCTAACGTGGGCGACGGCAACAGCTAGTTTATATTAAAAAATTCTAAATAATATTGTGTTGTAGGTGATTTTTATCCATAAATCTCCAGTCCACAAGTTCGGACTTGCATAAATCATTAATAAAAAAACTGAAACAGAAACGTTCCTTGCTGTATACTGCACCACTACGAATATATTACTATAACTATATAGATAAATAAAATTGGAGTGTCTGTTTGTAATATTATAATTAGGGATGTAACGATATGAATGAATGATGATGAATGAATGAATTTGCCGATACGATACCGATACCGATTATCGAGGAAAATAATCGGCGATACCGATACCGATACCGATATCGATGGCTTAGTAGTAAATACACCCAGTAAATAAAGAATGATGTACTTTATATGCATAAAACTCACTTATGTTACATAGAATAAATAGACACTCCATTCTGTAAAGTGTGTCAAAAATGGAAATTAAAAATAATGAAAAAAAATGTAAAATATCATATCAACATTTATTTGGGTAACATTTATCAAGGAATCAAATCAAAAGTAAATCAATATTAATAATCAAAGTTCACTTTAGGAAGATTTTTGTTAAGGAAACAAAGTTTATTCAAATTACTAGCAGATAATCTGTTGCGCAAATCATTTTGTATGAGGCCTGCAGTTGAAAAAAGACCTTCTGAGGCAACTGAGCTCATTGGGTAAGATAAATATTTTTGTGCAAGCATTTTCAATTTTGGGTATTTATCTTCATTGCTGCAATAGTTCTTTGGATCTTATTTCATTGGAATATTTGGACATCTCGTATAAGATTCCACGCGCTTTTCAAACTGTGTATCGGCTGTATTTAAATCGGCGATGCCGATATATCGGTATCGGTATCGGTATCGTTACATCGCTAATTATAATAACCGCTTTTTATTGAACGCATATGGATGAATACATATACCATAATACCAAAATAGTCTTTTTTACAAATACCAAAATAGTTTTTTTTTGGTACATATACCAAAATAGTATTTTTTGGTACTTATACCAAAATAGTCTTTTTTACAATTTTTATCTGTCTGTCTGTCTGTCTGTTCGTTCCGGCTAATCTCTGAAACGGCTTGTCCGATTCTGATGAGACTTTCACTGGCAGATGGCTGATGTTATAAGGAATAACTTAGGCTATAAATATAATCATCATCAATCCGCGTACGGCTGTAAATCTAAGTTAACGCGGGCGAAGCTGCGAGCAACAGCTAGTTATAAAGTAGAAAAAACAATAATACATTAATTGGATTTTTTTTATGCAGTTAGAACTAAGACATATAGATCACCAACTATTAATGTCTACGCGTCCTATCTGTATCAATGTTCACATTTCATAATCTATGATTTTCAAACAAAATGTCGGCACGTCGTTGAAAATAATGTATAAAATTAGTTTTGATTGGTTTTAATTAAAAATTGTGTTTACTTACCGATGATAAGTCACACCACTATCTTTTTTATTTGCAGTGGATCGATTTTAACACGCAATCCGACATTTTAAGATTATTGTTAGTCACAATTTCGGCACGCACTACGCAGGCACTCGCTTGAGCGTTCGGCGAGTGACTAATCGAGTTGATGCCAATAGGCAGCAACTCGCGGCGGAAAAATTTTGTTCGTTGTGTCTGTTGTGTGTACGCTAGTAATAATAGTTCAATGTGCTTCATTTAAAAAAGTAAAATATGGCTCGTATATTGATTGTCAATAAATTTACCTGACCACCGGGTACCAGCAGACGAGCCGCCTGTGCAGCGCCAGATGCTTAGCGGCGAAGTTGAGGAGGTCGCTGTACATCTCGGGAAGGCCGTAGTCCACCTTGGCCGGCACGTGGTTAGCCAGGTGTTGCTCGGCCAGCGAGTAGTTGTCACGCTCTATACCTATCTTCTCGGTTGGTTCTCGTACACCGTACGGCGCTAGAAGTTTTCCGTCCAGTTTTAGAGAGTTCCCTCCACAAAATGACGAAACAGAAGCTTAATGTGATCATTCAGTTTTACCGTCCGTCTGTCAAATCAAAAGGTTTTTTTCTTTTCCGCCGGGATATGATCTTAGGCATCCCGCGGTGAAGGGGGGACTCTCCAGGCGGGGTATGTGAGACTCGCTGCGCCCGATAAAAACCGGCGAGCACCACCTATGTCGCCTTTGGTGAGGTGCCCCGGATCTGGTGAGCAACAGGGCACCTCGACGGCTAGTCAGTCCCCCAAGGGACCAACGCCTCCTCCACAGAGGGGTTGTCCCGCACCACAAAACAAATCCTCCCAATGTCGGAACAATGCAATGGGGTAAAGTTCCCATCCTCGCCCCTTGTCTCTCCTACTCTTTCGTCCCCTCTTCTTATATGAGGGGTACAAAGAGCAGCCCCCTCGGTTCACTTAACTTTGCCCAAGGTGCTGAGTTCACCTTAGGCTACTGAGACCCACCGCAACGACAAGGCCATGGTGGGGTCAAATCAAAACCTATTTAAACTTCTCAATGAAATTTAGCATGGAGCAAGGTCGTTAATTTACTGTCATGTGCATGTTTGAACTCTTATGTGTTCATGTATTTTCGAAACACTCTTGCGTGTGATGCATCCACTACGAACTAAGTTGTTTAATATTTAAGTTAATTAAATTTATTTTACTAAGTACTAACAATACTTTTTTCTTTTTTAAATAAACATAGTATGAAACCTTTTGAATAACTCCAAAATAAATGGGATAATAGTATATGTGACTGTGAAAATGTTTATCTAAATAATTTTTATGTGCTTTTGATTACAGTGGAAGACGACATATTATATAGGTAACATTTCGAATTCTAATTCTTGAAAAAATAAACTTACGGTCAGTAATAATGGCGTCAAACTTTAAGTCGTCCCTCCACATCGGGCGCGAGAAGTCGCTCACCACTACATCCAAATACCGCGCCTCGGTGCCGTAGTGCTTCATGTTACTGCGGATGCTCTCCTCCTTCGTGCGCGCCTGGTACATCACAATTTTATAATCACCATCATCAAAGTGATATTATAACTAATATTGATAATATTAACTTATATTTGACGACTGAGTGTACGGTTGAGGGTTCAGGCTACTGGACACTTAACGCGGTCTTTGGTTTGAACCCTGCCAAGTGCAGATAGTTTGTATATCTAATGAATATAGATGTAAGCACCGGGTCATGGATGTGTATATAATATGTATTTATAAGAATTTCTTAAATTTATTTCCATGTAACACAAGTTCTTCCGAGCGTACCACGTAGCCCCATGGTACGCTTGGTAAATGTGGTGTGATCATTGGTTATAAATACTCAAGTTATATCTAACATGTTGAAATATTGTTTTCTAATGTTTACGCGAATTTCACTCATTATAATGAAACACTTTTTTACGGATTTTATCGCGGTTTATTAAGATTTTTACAAGCCCGACGTTTCGGATACTTTACAGCAACCATGGTCACGGGAGGACTGAGGTGTCATACGTCCTAATGTTACAAAGTTATTCGAAACTACCCTATGATACATCAATATTTTGGTTAGTCCTATCTACGCAGAAAGTGCTAACTGTATCTTTAATCTGTGACATATTATGCTTGGATTTTGATTTGATGATATTAATAATGGGATCCCAAGCAGGTGGTAAGAGCCAGCCTTCTTCTCTATTGAAATTAGGATGTTTTTTAATTTCAATAGCTTCACGGATCATCCTTGGTTGGAATCGTTGTTCTTTTGCGAGGACTTGTGGTTTATCAAATCTGATATAATGGCGAGCTTTGTCAAGACTATGTTCACAGATGGCAGACTTAGTGTAGCGACGGTGTTTTAAATCAGCTATATGTTCTTTGACGCGAGTTTTAATAGATCTTTTTGTTTGGCCTATATAAGAGAGACCACAGTCGCGTTCATCACCGTGACCGCGTGAAAGCAGCCACTGTTGAGCGAGTACCTGCTGTGCTACCATTTATGAAAGGAGTCACTGACAAGATTGGCTATATCCTAAAACGAGCTTCCATCAAAACCTTTTTCAAGCCGCCAAAAAAGATAGGTCAATTCTTACCATCTGTCAAGTGTCATATACCCTTACAAGATGCAGGAGTATACAAGCTTGACTGCGACTGTGGTCTCTCTTATATAGGCCAAACAAAAAGATCTATTAAAACTCGCGTCAAAGAACATATAGCTGATTTAAAACACCGTCGCTACACTAAGTCTGCCATCTGTGAACATAGTCTTGACAAAGCTCGCCATTATATCAGATTTGATAAACCACAAGTCCTCGCAAAAGAACAACGATTCCAACCAAGGATGATCCGTGAAGCTATTGAAATTAAAAAACATCCTAATTTCAATAGAGAAGAAGGCTGGCTCTTACCACCTGCTTGGGATCCCATTATTAATATCATCAAATCAAAATCCAAGCATAATATGTCACAGATTAAAGATACAGTTAGCACTTTCTGCGTAGATAGGACTAACCAAAATATTGATGTATCATAGGGTAGTTTCGAATAACTTTGTAACATTAGGACGTATGACACCTCAGTCCTCCCGTGACCATGGTTGCTGTAAAGTATCCGAAACGTCGGGCTTGTAAAAATCTTAATAAACCGCGATAAAATCCGTAAAAAAGTGTTTCATTATAATAACATGTTGAAATTTAGTCTTCAACTGAATGCTAATACCTACTATCAATCCCTTAGACATTCGTACTGGAGATCATCGTTACGGTAAGCGTTAGGATATTGCAGAAACGCTCAAATAACTTAAGGTTACACAAGTCGCTCATCTTTCCATATAAACGCAGAACAGTAATTACTAATTACTATACCTAATGTTTGACGTTGACCATAAAAAAGTAAGGATAATATAATTTGATCTCGACATTACCATTATCTGTATGTACGAAAAATCGTAAAAAAATATACATTTAAAATACAAGCTTCTAAACTTTCGTATTTCAACACTGATTTTAGCCCAACTTTGGGCAACAGTAAATAGTACACGGAGCACGAAAGCTCAAAAATAAAGCCCGTACGGACATAGTTGAGTTATTCAAAAGTTAAAATAAATTTATTTTAAAAAGAGACTCTTAATAGTTTATCTCTTAACTGTTTTGCTAAAAGGACATTTTAGGAATTAATCATTGTGCATTTCATTCTAGCACACATGTTCGCGCGCTATGTCAGGTGAGATAGCATTTATTTATTTAGAGTTCGCGCCGTCGACTTGTTCAACCTTAATGTATATTTTTTTGTAAGTAGCAAACTTATGCAGATAAACTAAAAGAAAAAATTACATTTGTTACCGCCATTCCGATCGACTGACAGAAAATATAACATTGAAAAAATATGTGACATAAATAGATCAAAAAGTACAAGCAATATTGAAAGCATTGAAAGTGTTAACATAAATTTTTAAGGGATGAATTACATTCATGACTTATAAATAATACATACATTTATACCTTTTGTCCAACACGAGTAGGGCGAGTCCGAGCATGAAGCATCAAAAAATCTATGTCCGAACCCCATACATATGCTGAAAAGGGATTTAATAATTACTTTGACTTACTAAAAAAAGAATAATTTACACTATAACCAGCAGTAAGCTAAGCTATGTGATTAACTGTCATCCAAAAACTTAATAAAATCTAAATCTTACCACCAAAGTGTGCTGCAGCTATAAAAAGTGATCCAGACCCAACAAAAGGATCTAGTATGATGTGTCCCGTCGTCACCTGTGCCTGGTTCGCCATGATAATTGATAACTGAGCATCCATACTAGTGTTACCAATGAACATTCGTTTCTTCAATGAATGCACTTGTATAAGATCACGTTGCCCATCAGCTACCTGTTTAGTTGAAACCAAATAAAAATAATAATTATTATTTAAGGGTGGGGACACCAGCGAGGCCATACGGGTGATCAGTCCTCATTACTGGGACCATTTTACCCAATTCCCCAAAAATAAAAATAATTGTCAGTGATTCTTTTTCACGATTCTAATAAGATTGATTTCCTTATTTGAGTTGAATCTTTAAAAAAATTATACATTCATACACATATTGAAGGCTGTGATATAATATTTGATCATATTATATTATAATTTTAAATAATACACCATCATTATCAACCTTTATTCATCCACAGCTGGACGACAAAAAAAAAAAGCATTAAACCTTCATAATACTTTGAGAGCGTGAGTAGTCGACGACGATGTCCTAGTCCATTGTCGCCGACTACCCAGGCACTACGACAGCCCAGGCAACTAATTTATGTGTTGCCTATCCTGAGACATAAGATGTTAAGTCTCGATGCCAGTAATTACACTGCCTGTCTTGCCCTTCTCTCCGAAACACAGCAAAGCCGTTTCACGGGAGAAACAAGCAAGATGGTGGTGCCCATGCAGCCGGGAGCGCTACACAGCGCTTCCCTCCCACCGGGTCTTTTCGGCCTGATGGACTTTAAGCTCAATCGCAACAGTAGGTGAGCAGATGGCTCACCTAAGAATTCGAAAGGGGGTCGCCCCCTTATTATTATACGGTAGACGAATCATCACATCCTTAGAAGAGGGAGACTGGTAACGCGTGGTACCCATACAATCACGGTAGCATAGTGCTACCGCTGTTTGCGCGGTCTGAGTTGGTGTCTACTCATATTGGATTCAAACCTTAGCTTTCTTAATATATTATTTACTTACCCACAGAGGCTACTTTAGGCTTGGTAATAAACCTCCAAGAAAATTGTTGTGTGTGATATCAAAATCAATAAACATTTAACACTTACCCATCTACCAAAAAATAAATCATATGGATTTTCAGGTACATTGTTACTATCAATTCCATAAAACTCAATATATGATAGAGTGATATCGGGATTTTTAAGATCAACACTGCCATCAATTGGTAAATAGCTGAATCTCTGTAATATGAAAATGTTTCAGATATTGAATTATGTTACCAATTAAAGTAAGTAAGTACCAATTAAAAAGAAAGAAGTTCCTACTACTAAAAGGTACTACTTATCCACTTATGGAATAAGTAGTACCTTTGTACCAGTGTTTGTTATCACTATTTCACTATGTATGTTTTTCAGTATACATAAATTATTAAATAAATAAAAGTAAGTACTAATAAAAGTTTCTGATATTGTATTATGTATTAAAATTATAGAGCACTAGGTATAAATAACAGACAAAAATAGTTTGTCAAAAGATGAAAGTTTAATTTAGATCTTATAAAACATATTATTGTTTTATATATTATAAAACAATAAGTGGTACCTATTGTTTTTGAGGAAAAACATTTTGTTTTCCAAGAAAGGATTTATATAGCATACTAAAAATTATGAAACCAACATTTAGTTGTGTCTGTACAGTTATCAGGCTTATAAATGTATTTTTTATTAACATCTAGTACCTGCAAACCAAGTTCTTTCAAGTTTTTTAAGAGTGAAGTAGCAAAATGATAACTAGGAACTTTGCCATCGGAGGTTGATAAGTTGACAATTGGGATATGATAGGCCATATGCAATTAATTAAATATTATACCTCTATTTTCTCCACTTTTTCTTTCATTGTAAAATGATTACAAAATGTTTCAACATGCACTTTATATGTTTTATCAATACCACAACAAGCTTTTATTAGCTCACCAGGACAAATATCACAATCACTTATACTGTTATCTGACTTTTCAGTAATCATCCAATTTCCAGATTTGTTTGTGATCGCCTTTTGCAGATTATCATGTAGTCTAGCTTCTGATTTAGCCCTAGACCATAATTCAATGCAATTTTTAAGTAACACAGATCTTGAAGCAATTTTTTTGATATCATCTTCCGAAGGTACTTCCACTATACAGTAAGGCTTACTTATACATGGTTTTTCTATAAATCTGAGAGGTATCTTTAAAAGACTAATAATGCTTTGTATTTCCTAAAATAAAACAAAACAAAAATTATTACAAGAAACGTAATTTTACTTTTTTATGCTAATATTAAAAACTTACATTAAACCTAAAATCAATATGTTCGTGAGCAAACCACATTAAATAACGTCGCCACATTTTGAAGAACTTTCTGTTTACTTATTCCCGTTAAAATCCTATCATTTTATTTGAAGAAATAACGCAACGCATAAGTTTAAAGGTTAAATCTTTAATTTAGTACTTTGTAGTTTGTACAGTGAACACGTTTGTTTATGTTCTAACTGTCACTGTCATTATATAATTTTTTATTATTATTATTTTCATTTAAAGGCATTAGCTACTAGGCTATTAGCCATACAAAATACAATTATTCGGTCTGTAATACGGAGAAATGGCGGGAAACCCCAAGGAGCGCGGCTTAGCCCCTCTAGCCCCCATTAATCAACTATCATTCCCCATTCCATCCACACAAGGCAGTCCACCACAATATTCGCCAAACAATCACATTATATATTACACAGATTAAGTTTTAAAAACAAACACTATAGAAAACCGCCAGAACAGCCCTACTAAGAAAACCACTCCAGAACGGTACTCCATAAGATTCGCCAACCAATCACAATATATAAAGATCAAGTTTTTAAAACAAACACTATAGAAAACCACTCCAAATGGACAAAACACAAAATAACAATTAATTAACGGGAAACCAAAAAAACACAACCGCGCGTTCCGATGCTTCCCGCCATTCCTCCTCATTATATAATCTGTGGTCAATATTTTATTTTTCACACGGTTCTTTTGAGTAAAGCATGAGTTGGTATGCAGTAGGTACGTATTAGTATGGTAAATAATATTTTAAATATCTGAGGTAAATAAAGTACATGTAAATAAATGTACATGTACATGTACATATAAATAACCATACATATAAAAATATATACGAGCAATTTAACTTGAACGGACTGATACACGAGGTTTTTTTTTTTTACTGGAAGCCTAATATTGGTAGTACACCAAAGTTCATATATTCATACCATAGTTCATACACTGAGAAAAACCAGCGAAACCGAGTGAATACTCTTTTAAATAGTTTACAATATAATATAATATTTTTTATGATAGTTGGATAAGCAAACTTGCAGACGAGCGCCTCATGTTGGTAAATGGTCAGCGTCACCCATGAACATATAAAGTTAACCTGGAACTAGCCCAGACTACTTATTCATATGTTACCTTACCTATCCTGAGACATAAGATGTTAAGTATCGGTGCCAGTAATTACATTGGTCTTGCCTTCTCTCCGAGCAAAGTTGTTTCACGGGAGAAATAGTTTTGTATGAGGTAGTGCCATGCTGCTTTGTAGCCGAATTGGACCGGCACGACCGGGGTGGCACATCCCGCTTACGTAACATCGGCGTCAAGTGAAAATTGATAGCTATGCTCTCGCGTTTCGTGCGATTTGTGAGTTTCCCGTGGCCCACTGGGGCCCATAAGCAGACGAGGGCGCGGCATAACCCTCCCACCGATGATACCATATTTTTTATATGTCTATGGACGCTTTTACACCACGTTAATCTGGTCCCGTGGTAAGTTCTCGAAGAACTTGTATTATGGGTACCAGACAACGGAAATATATTTAATACTTTTATACTATACATATATTTAAATAATAGATAATACACATCCACGACCCAGGTATACAAAAAACTTTTTGTTTTACTTTAACAAAAAGTAAATTTATGTTAAGAGGTAGTGCCATACTGCTTAACAGCCGAATTGGGCCGGCACGACCGGGGTGGTACCTCTCGCTCACATAACACCGGCCTCAAGTGACAGCTATGCTGTCGCGTTTCGTGCGGTTTGTGAGTTTCCGGTGGCTAATTGGTTCTTCTCAAAAAAATCTTTGGTTGTGCGGATGTGTTTGGGCGTCGGTAGTCGCCAAACGGCTTCGACTGCTCATTGCCCTATGCCATAAAAAAAACCCCGCTAACAACGCGCTGACCATTGAGCCACATAGGTCATTTTATCCCTGTACTACCACGGGAAAGGGAAGTACGCCGGTGTAACTGCGGGGCGCTGCTAGTTAAGTATACCTATGTGTAACGAAATAAGATTGGATTGCATTGCATTAGATTTAGATAAATATAGTTAGGTACTATAATTAAAGTGGAATATCATTTAAAACAACTTTTAATTTTTATTAAAGTATTCAATTCGCAATTCCTACACTAACAACTTATTTAAGATCTATAAATCCTTGTCTTCATTTACATGTTCTGTCTCTATTAAATCTTGATACCTTTCATGTAGAAAATCTAAATAAGCGTCTTTTATAGAACCAGAGCAGGCAACATAATGTCCTCCTGTGTGCTCAGCTACAACCGCATTTGTAAATAAGTTTATTAATGATTCACTCATTTCTGTAAAAAAAAAGACAAGTTTCAAAATGGGGTTATGACTGTATATTGATGGTTTTCTAGCCCAGTCCAAAGGAATAAGCAAGTAATACCTTTAGGAATTATAGAGTCACTTTCTCCATACACATGTAGCGATGGTAAATTTATATCTTCATCATAGAATCCTTTATGAACTAAGCTCCCTGAGCGGAAGCCAGATGCAAATATTGCAAATTTAAATGTATATGGTAAATCTGGAAGTGAAAAAGGATTATAAATATATTTATGGCTATATTATTTACAGCTTATTGTTATGTAAAGTTTTATGCAAATTTGAAACAAAACACAAATAATGAAACAACTTGTTGTCAGGTGGTCCCCCATGCCCATTTTTTTTTTATGTTAGTTGGATAAGCAAACTGGCAAACGTACCACCTGATCGTAAGTGGTCGACGTCGCCCATGAACATAAATTAGTATTCCTGGAACGAGCCCAGGCAACTCATTTATGTGTTGCCTATCCTGAGACATAAGATGTTATGTCTCGGTGCCAGTAATTACACTGCCTGTCTTGCCCTTCTCTTCGAAACACAGCAAAGCTGTTTCACGGGAGAAATAAGCAAGATGGTGGTACCCATGCAGCCGGGAGCGCGGCACAGCGCTTTCCTCCCACCGGTTGCACTAAACTCTAAAGTACCCAAAATGTCAGGCGTATAAAAATCTTGATAATATTCTATAAGAGCCACACTAAGTTGTCACAAAGGGGGGCATTTACTCGTTAATCCTTTAATTTACGAAGTTAACAATCTGCTTAACCGATTCACTTTTCAGTTAACTGAATTCACTTTTAAGTTAACTTGAAAAAATGTTAACGCTCCTGTTAACTTTAGTCCAGTACATTATTTGTTTGTTGACATGATGTCATTTTGTTTGAATTACCACGCCATGCTTGTATATTCGACCATTTGACGGGGTATCGATGATTAGTACTGTCAGGTGTGAAACTGATCAAATTGTCGTTCACATTCATAAATTTAATACACTAACATCTAGGACATTAGTACTGAAATTAAATCAAATCCTTGGCCACAAGCGATTACATGCAATCAATATGCGGGGAACAAAAGTGGATTTATGAATGCAAACAGTGTTTGCCTAAACTTTGTACAATAAAGGCTTGCATAAAAAATATATGAAAAGGACACATGCATCCAAATATGTATAGTTTGAAAAATAGTAAAAGCAGGATCAACTTGTAGGAGAAAGAAAACAGATTCCAAGCCTTCCAAGTGCTGTGAATTCTTCTAATTATTGTTATAGCAGCAGAAGTGATATGTTCTCACCTCCACCTGGTAATAAAAGATTACGTCAACAAAGCATTCATGAATCTTCCGGCAATGGCATATGCCAAGTTAGTGTGTTGTTACTATGCTTCCACTATGTGCTGTAGAATCTGACATGTTTAAGAAGCTAAATAAAACTCTGAACCCCAGTAAGAAGTCAACTTCTAGGAGGACATTGGAGAGATGTACAGTCGATACACATGTTCAGTTGAAGCAATATTGGATCAAATAACAAAGTGTTGATCAGCCATTAACCAGGAGGGTAGGGGGTGTTCATTGAAGGAGGCCTATGTTCAATAGTGGAAGGATAAAGGCTGGTGATGATGAATAGCCTTGTTTCTACCTACTTTATTTTCGAAATAAATACATGTTTTCTACATGTTTTTGTTTTATTGCCTAATTTTCTCTCAGCCCAAAAGCAGTGTAAGTTTTAAATGGTTAACAATGACTTGCCTTAAATCTCCCATAATTAAACAATTTCACATTTGTTAAATGTCAAATTTAACTTTTTTTAATGACGGATTAGCAATTAACAAAGTTAAGTATTTGATTAATGGTGCTATAGCTATAGGATAATCAAAGTTTGTATTAACACCCACAAGGCACATTGTGAGTCCAGTGACACTAATCATACGTCTTTTTAAATTAGCATGATTAATTAAATAAGAAAATAAATAAAAAGATTGGCTTAAGAGAAGAACTAAAATTACAGAAATATACCTTATTTGCTATAAGCGTAATTATACATACATCCTTTCTGCTGCATAGCTGCTAGTAATCCCACTAAGCATGCTCCTTGTGAGAAGCCCATGAAACCATCAAATGGACCATACTCTTCCACAACTTCCTTGATTAAGTTCAGAGTATCTTCAAACCCAATTGCAGGGCCACCCAAGCATTTGCCACTGAATGTATTATCTTCAGCATTAAACCACCAGGAACGAGCATCTACAAGTTATGAAAAAACGAGAATGTAAAGAGTTATATCTTTTTTTTATATATAATTATGTACATATTCGAATATTAGACACATTAAATACTCTTTACCTTCATCACCCGACCCTTCGTCTGTTACTACTTTATGTGGAGCCGAAACAAAAACTAATTGAGCATATTTAGAAACTGTCTTCCTAAAAGACCCGATTTTTGCTCTAAACATTGTGCCACTTTGCCTATAGCCATGAAAAGCTAAGATTTTTAATTTGGGCTTTTCTTCTTTATTGGTTGTGGATGGTGATTGGTTAGAGTTTTGTTCCGACATATTATACCTATTCCTAATAAAACTTTTTCTATTCCATTTAATGTTGAAAACGCGCACTATATTTATGTTTAATTTAATTTTATTGAAAAAGAGATAGATAGTAAAAAAGCGTGTTATAAAGGGGTTTTTCTAGGTTTTACTTTTCATATAACCTTCACACTAATTGTATTTATAATAGTAATATATTTTCTGTGTAAAAGCCTTTGTATGATAACTAATGTATTATAAATTAATTATTTATAACGTTATACACAATTTTTATAAAATTTCTGATATATAATATACATTTAAACTCTTTGGTACAAACACTGTTCTGTTTACTAAAATCAAGTGTTGATAGTTCTTCTTCTTCTTCTTTTATTTTTTATTTAGTCATCGTCAGATGTCAGGTCAGTCAGGTGTAGTATGTATTATGATCTACGAAGACTTATTATTTATTCGTAGATTATTATGGTATTATGTATTTACATTTTACACTGTGGGTGTAGTATGTGTGTATGTATGACTGTCGAAACAGGGCGTGTAATTTTATCTTTATTTGTAATATATGTAGAATTATTATGAACCCCACCATGGTTCAGGCCTTGTCGTGGCGGTGGGGCTCAGTAACCTAGGGTGAGCCGCTGCACCTTGGGTGAAGCTAATTGGGCCAAGGGGGCTCTTTGTACCCCTCTTATAAGAAGAGGGGACATAAGAGCAGGGGGCAAGGGGTGACGATGGGAACCTCACCCCATTGTACTGTCCCGGTGTTGGGAGGGGTTGTTCTGTGGTGCGGGACCACCACTCTGTGGAGGTGCCGTCGGTCCCTTGCGGGACTGACTAGCCGTCGAGGTGCCCTGTTTGTTTACTAGATCCGGGGCACCTCACCAAAGGCGGCATTGTTGGCACTCGCCGGGTTTTAGTGGGTAGAGCTGCGTCCACTTACCAGCTGTCGGGCGCAGCGAGTCCCACATACCCGCGTGGGGAGACCCACTGCCCCGCGGGATGCCTCAGAGCATTTCCCGGCGTTAAAAAAAAAAATATTATGAAACATGAATTTCCACCAAGAACCATTAGTACAATCAAACTGCTTCATTAATACGCTTTTATTAGCTTCAAACGTATGTATGTTAGTATGTGAGTATGTTAGTAAGTTAAATAGGTAGTAGATCAGGTACAGCAACAAATACGTCACCGTCCTTCGTCACCGGTGTCGTATAATTGCTGCTGTAGGTACCTAACTATCTTGGCTGACACCGACTCCAAAAGTAGCAATAATGACGTAGTAAACGCAAAATTTGTATATTAGTAGAAGTACAAGATAATTATTAGTTGTAGACACAATAATTAAAGAAAACAATTATTGACGTGACAACGTCTTATAATTCGATGGAGCCGGCTGCACGCACGAATAAACATGACTCATGCGGCGTTACCTCGCTCTGAGGCGTTCCATTTTCTTATGACGTTGTCACGTTCAACTATTGTCAGTACACCGACTTTACAGACAACCGATATTTTTTTATTACTTTTTAGTTAATTTATTTTTTGAAGTCGGTTATAATTTTTGTTAATTTTTTTTTTACAATAAGTAACATCATTTTTTATTTTGTTAACCCATTTAATTCTTCTATTAAATATTATTTTCAAATTTTTAGTTCGGTTTGCTATTAAATCGTGTTTTTTAGTTTTTCTTAAATTTTATATTGGTGTGCCAAATTATTAAAATTTTTGAAAACTTATATAAGAGTCATGTGATGTAGGTCATAAGTAAGCTATGACCTTACATCCTTATAACTATTAATAATGTATTTTTACGTTCTTCATAGAAATACTATTTAACAAAATTTTACGTTTCAGTCATGAATGAATATTATTGGAAAAAGATACTTTTCAATAATCATTAGCGTTATTTATGAATTAATGCAACGAATGTCGCAGGCACATTGAACGAATCGGATGGCAGAAACAATTAATTGAAAAAGATGCAACAACGGAGGGAAATATCAGGGCGCTTGGTTGAGGTTTTTAAGTTTCCCGTTATTTAATTGTTATTTCGTATTTTGTTCATTCAGAGCAGTTTTATATAGTGTTTTTTTTTTAAACATAATCTGCATAATATTAAGTGATTGGTAATGGTCGGCGAATATTGTGGTGGGCTGTTCTGGGTAGGTGGAGTGGGAAGTGATAGTTGATTGATGGGCGCTGGAGGGACATTTCCCGCCGTTTCTCCAAAGCACAGACAATATATTGTTAACACATTTATTATCATTTATATTCAGTTCCTTGTCATTGTTGTCAATTGTCAAAACTCAAATGTCATCAGTCATTTCGATTTTCGAATTTCAACATTTGTGGCGCCAAATTGTTGTTTGTCAATTGTCTGCGTTTCGTTTGAATTAAATAGTGAAATATAGTTTATATTACAAAAATGGATGAAGGTGACTTCGATCAGCGCCTAAGAGATCTCCAACGTGAATATTTAGAGTTCTTAGATGATGAGGTACCTATCTATTTCGTTTGTTATAACCTTACTAACGTAAAGTATCAACATTGATGTTGCATAAAAAAAGTATTTAAAAATACTCAAAAACTTTTATAAATTTTACTATTAATTATTAACTCCTTTTAGGAAGAACAAGGTATTTATATGGAAAGAGTCAAACAAATGATAAGCGAAAATTCTAAACGTTTAGTTGTAAACATCAACGATCTGCGAAGAAAAAGTCCTAACAGGGCCAAAAATTTACTGGAAAATGCTTTTGAAGAACAGATAGCATTTCAGAGAGCTCTCAAAGAATATGTTTCATCAATAGATCCAACATATGCAAAAGAACAAGAGGAATTTTTTGTAGCATTCTCTGGCAGTTTTGGTTCTAAGCATGTTACACCAAGGAGCTTGACGTCGAGGTAATTAATATAATTGTAGTTTTAATTTGAAAGATACCTATTTAAAATTGCACGCCTAGAATAAGCGAAGCATTGAGTGTTATCTACATGTCAATAAAGCAGTTTTCTCGAGACTGAATCTTTAGTGGATGTCCCTTTGCCTGTATGGCAGGGAAATTGGTTGAAAGTTATTGTACCGAAATATTTTTTTTATCATTTAATGTTACAGGGCGGACTTTCACAATTATAATGAGAGTTCAATTTACTGTTGTTCAATTAATATTATAAAAAAAATATCAGGCTGTTTATTTGTTACTAAGCAACTGAAGGGTTAAATGCTTAGACATGTATTTTACAAATAATAATCATTCTTTTATCATCTTAAGTCTTTTATCACTGCGGACTTTCTTAATTAATATGAGCTTTTAATTTCACTGTGGACAGATAGGGGCTGGTCATGATGATGATGATGATAAGTTACTGTAGTTTAATTCTTATTATTATTCATCTCAATCTTCAAATCTACGACATGGCTAACAAATGTGCATTGATATCGAACTGTATATTCACTGCTTAAAGCAACTGACTGGCTTTTACAAATTATCAATTTTCTGGAAAATGAGGCATGCACCAAGAGAGTAAAAATAAGACTAAGATTCCAGGTTGGGCCTCTTATGCTATAAAATCATAATTAATGCAAAGAATGTTGTTTTTCATAGGTACTTAGGTAACCTAATATGTGTAGAGGGTATTGTAACCAGAGTGTCCTTAGTGCGACCCAAAGTAGTGAGAAGTGTCCACTATTGTCCTGCCACTAAGAAAGTTATGGAACGTAAATACACAGATTTAACATCATTTGAGGCTTTTCCAACTTCTGCTGTATATCCAACAAAGGTAAATATGCTTAAAATTTTATATAGACTGCACAAGTACCCTACCATTTTTTGAGCATACAAAATTTGTATTATACTTGAAAATATGCTTAACGCTGTTCTTTGATTTATTACTTTAAATATATTAACACCAAAAGTATTTTAGGATGATGAAGGTAACCCACTTGAAACAGAATATGGTTTATCACGGTACAAAGATCACCAAACTCTAACCGTACAAGAGATGCCTGAAAGAGCTCCAGCTGGCCAGCTGCCTCGTAGTGTTGACATCATCTGTGATGATGATCTCGTTGATAAGTGCAAGCCAGGTGACCGAGTCCAGGTGGTCGGTAATTACAGGTGTTTACCCTCCAAACAGGGAAGCTTTACTGCTGGAACTTTTAGGTACGTCTAATTTATCAAAATAGATCAATCCTGTAGACAGATTAATAGTTTATCAAATTTTTTAACTTTGAATTACTTCTACTTCTTAAGCTGAAGCACCTGCTAAAACTTTGCAGTACAAGTTTCATAATCTGTCTTAGATTATGAATACATAATACCGTATTTAAGATAATGATCTTATCTATTATTTATAATTAACTATTTTGGTTAACATCTGTAAACCCAAAGTTGAGGTTTTGAGCATGCTATAAGACAAGGTATTTTTTTATGTCATTAGAGGCCATCAAGCAGTCGGAGCCTTATAGTGACTACCAACACACATAGACATCCGCACAACCAAAAGTTATTCAGATGCGTTGCCCTCCTTTTCCCTATAAGTAGGCCACCAGAAACTCACAAACCAAACGAAACATGAGAGCATAGCTGTCACTTGACGCCGGTGTTATGTTATACCATCCTGGCTGTGCCGGCCCAATTCGACTGCAAAGCAGCATGGCACTATCTCTTACTGAGAGGTAGTGTATATATGATGCTTATTTATTTATTTAATTTCAGAACCATACTCATAGCCAACAATATAACACAAATCAATAAGGATATGAACACAAATGTCACAATAGAAGACATTAAATTATGTAAGAGGTTAGCTAAAAGGACCACTGTAGATATGTTTGAGCTGTTAAGCAAGTCATTGGCACCATCTATACACGGTCATGATTACATTAAGAAGGCAATATTGTGTTTGCTACTTGGTGGCATCGAGAAGATATTGCCTAATGGCACAAGACTCAGAGGGTGAGTAAACTTTATGTATGAACTTATTTTCAAGTTGTGTAACTGATTCTTTTAACAGTATTTATAATTAAAGTCATATAAATATTGAAGGACGCCTTCAGCAGTGGACGGAAAAAGGCTGATGATTATGAGGATGATGAAATATTTTTTTTTTTTTTTTTTTTTTTTCTGTGACTGCATCTGCAATCAGTCCCAGGACTATAAGCAGATTTGTTGGGTGGTCGAAACATTGTGAGGGGTCTCCCCAGCGGAAGACACTCCCTTTTTACCATCTAGTATGTAGAGTTTGGATATCGTGGCGTTTAAGGCGTTTACGGTAGTTAATTTTTGCCAATTCGGCAGCCAAGTCATTCGGGTGGTTGTCAAGCCGATTTTTGTAGTTGGTGGAAGACTGTTGGATCTCTTCCTTTACTGTTTTGATTTCCAGAGCTGCATGGATTTCAGAGTTAGTGAGAAACCATGGAGCATTTGACAAGGTACGCAATATGCCATTTTGCAGTCTCTGTATAATAGTTAAATTGGAGTTACAAGCGCTTCCCCAGAGTTGGATCCCGTACATCCACACAGGTTTAAGGATCATTTTATAGATAAGGAGCTTGTTGTCCAACGAAAGTTTAGAGTTGCGTGCCATTAACCAATACATGGTCCGAAACCGTATGTTTGTTTCATCACGCTTCCTTTTGATATGATTTTTCCATGTCAGCCTTCTGTCTAGGTGTATTCCAAGGTACTTGACTGAGTCACTTTGGGGCAGGGTATTGTTTCCCAGTTGTACGGGTGGGCAGTTTCCTTTTCTGAGAGTGAAAGTTATGTGGGCCGATTTAGTAGCACTTGCTTTGATGCGCCACTTCTGCAGCCAGTCACCTACTTTGTTGAGGCTTTCTTGTAAAGTATTTGAAGCAGTTTGTGGATCTGTGCTGCTTGCTAATAGTGCAGTATCATCAGCAAATGTAGCGCTCATTACTTCTGTTGACTGAGGGAGGTCTGCAGTGTATAAGGTGTACAGAGTTGGACCAAGAACGGAGCCTTGGGGCACCCCGGCCGAGATCTTATAGATTTTTGATGTGTCTCCACTTTCTCGTACTTGGAACATGCGATTTGACAGGTAAGAATTCATCAGAGTATAGTAGGTATGTGGTAGGAATGTTTTTATTTTGTAGAGTAAGCCTTTATGCCATACCTTGTCAAACGCCTGCTGAATGTCAAGAAACACAGCAGAGCAGTACTCTTTAGCTTCAAGGGAATGCCGTATTTTATCACAAACCCGGTGAACCTGCTCGATTGTCGAGTGGTGTTTTCTGAACCCAAATTGGTGTTTGGGGATGGCTTCATTTTCATCCAGTAGTGGCAGTATTCTGTTCAGGAGTATCCTTTCAAACACCTTAGACAATACAGGCAGTAAACTTATCGGTCTGTACGATGTAACATGATCTGGAGGTTTTCCTGGCTTATGTATCATGGAGATGATGGATACTTTCCACATAGTTGGGAAGTGTTGGACCCTGAGGATACCATTGAAGAGAGTGGCAATAAAGACTAAAGCTTTTCTAGGAAGTTGCATAAGAATCTCTTTGGTGATTAGGTCGAAGCCAGGGGCTTTGTTGTTCTTCATTCTTTTTATGGCCCATGAAATCTCGCGCACTGTGACTGGTCTTGGTGGAAGTGATAGTTGAAAGTCTTGTAGTAGGTAGTCGTCTAGTTCCCTCTCGAATTCTTTGCATTCACTATCGTTCGGTTTAAATACGTTAGCTAGATGTTTTGCTAATATTTCTGCCTTTTCTTTACCAGTCCTAGCCCAGCCTCCGCTATTTTTTCTTATTGCAGACTTAAATTGTTGCGGTCTTTTAAACGGTTTTGTGAATTTCCAGAGGGCATATTCAGATGATGCGGTAGCGGTCAAATTTTGCAATTTACTTTGTAGAGTTGCATTATTAATACTATTAAGCATTTCCTTCAATTCACTGACGGCTTTGTTTAAAGCGGTCTTATCAGATTTATGTCTAGATTGATGCCAGACCCTTCTAAGCCTTCTTTTTCTAGCACTTTATTTTTTATATCGAGAGGAATGTTTCCAGTTGAAGCCCGTTCCTTTTTGATTGGAGTGTTCATCCAGCATGCATTCTGTATTAGGCTAGTAATGTAGCTTGTTGCATATTCTACCTCTTCCGGTGTTTTTAACGATACATGTAGTTGTATAGTTTCCTCAATGTATTCCCTGAATCCTTCCCAGTCGGTAAATTTATTAAACAAGGTCTCGGGTTCCTCATAGCATATTATATTCGTGCTTACGGTTAGAATTACAGGGGAATGATCAGAGTTACTATCATAGCAAGGCTCGGCTTTGAGATAGTGTCTCGAAAGTCCTCTGGTAATAAAGAAGTCGAGAAGGTCAGGATTTTTCTTTGGGTCTGTAGGCCAGTATGTTGGTTCACCAGATGAGATCGATTCCAGGTCATTTCCGTCGATGCATCCCTTTAGCTGTCTACCTCTTGTTGTTATTAATCTGGAGCCCCAGTATGTATGCTTGGCATTCCAGTCGCCACCAGTAATGAATCTGTTTCCCAGCGTCTGGAAGAATTCGGAGTACTTTGCACTATCTATTCTATGCTTCGGTGGGCAGTATACCGCAGATATGTTGAGGGGTCCATCTTTACTTTCAACTACGACAGATGTTGCCTGGATATGGCTTGTTTTATATTCGGGTAAGACAAAGTGCTTAATGTTCGATCTGATGGCAATGGCAGTTCCAGCATGGGCAGTGCCATCAGGGTGACAAGTGATATAGGTGTAGCAACCCTTAATTTTTATGCTACTTTTATCCGTACAGTGCGCTTCTGATATTAGCACAACATCAAGCTTGTTACTTGCAATTAGCACCTCTAATTCGGACTTATTTGGTGTTAAGCCATTAATATTCCATGTGGCTACCCTGAGAGAGATCATTTTGAGATCTTGTCCAGCAGTGTTGTTATGAGACTCAAGAGAGTGCTCATCTGTTGTAAGATAAGGTCAAATTTTTCTGATTGTTTTAATATTATTTCTTCTAATTTATTATATGGTTTTGTTTCAGGTTTCAATTCGTTTGTGTTCCTCTTCAATCTTTCAGCATAGGTGTCATTGGGTCTACTTCCTCCGATGTTTTTGGGCTTTACTTCCGTAGTGTGTTTCGGCTCTAGATGTCTGGTGGTGTTTTTGTGAGTTGCCCTCTGTGGCATTCTTCTAGCGAGGATCTCCCTGTATACCTCGCAGCCTTTATAATTTGCAGGGCGCATTTGGGCTGGTGTATTCCGATCTTTCTTTGGGCAGTCGGCAGTTTTGTGTCCTTGAGCGCATTTCACGCAACGATACGGCCGCATGCAGTAATTTTTAGAGTGACCGTATTGTTGGCACCTCTGGCACTGTGGTAATGTTGTCCTCTTTTTGGGGTCTTCGATAACAACCGACTGGTGGTATATGTATTTGATATCCTTAACTACCTTATTGTTTAGTCCAGGGACAATATTTACAAAGAATGTAGATGTTGGTTTTTTGTCTGGTCCATACTTGGCGTTAACAATCTCACCATACACTTTGTTCCCAGTTTTTTCAATTTCCTCCACGATAGCACTGAGAGGGGTGGAGTGGTGGAGGTTTTTTATAACCACTCTAAAGCAGCGCTGGTCCTTAAGGTTGAATGTGTGACCTATAAGTCCATTCTCTCGAACTAGAGTGATAATTTTTTTGTAGGTTATAACATCTTTACAAGAGACCCTTAGTTGATTCCTATTTACGATTTTGAAAGTAAAGAGGTCTTGATCAGCTGCAGATTCCAGTAGTTGTGTGAGTTTGTTTACATCCTCAATACCATATAGGATGATTGGTGGTGGTTTGCTAGGTCGTTTTTCCTTTGGTTCACTAGTCTGGTCTTCTGTCTCGTCTACAGATAAATCCTCGTAACGGTTCTGGGTTTTTACACTTTCTGGGGATGGTGTCTGTGATAATTTTTTCCGTTTATGGCTTTTAGATACAGGGACTCTCTGCCAGTCCGGCGGTTTGGAAGTAATTATTTCTAGATTTTTTCCTAATGTTGTCTGTGTTGGGGGTTCTATTTGAGAGATACTTCCCAGTGAGGAACTTCTAGTTCTCGTAAAAAGGCTTGGATGAAACACCTGTTGTACAAACATACGTCTTCCAGTAGTATTCACTGAAGCAGAGGCCTGGTTACCCACGTCTGCACAGTCTTCGGTAACATATTTCACACCACGAGGCCCGGGTACCTCATGGCGCCGGGGGTTAGCCGGATCACATAACATATCATTAAGGTGGTGAGGTGAAAAAGTCAAAGATGTAGAGTTTTCTTGTGATTCCATTTTTGTTCCCACGAGTAGGGTCGATATAAATGGTCGCCTGAAGGGTGACGCCCATTCCCTCAGGAAGGCTGATTCAACGACGTTTGCCGGGTCCGTCGAGGTTGGCGCTAGTAACTGGTCTCCTACCAGCCATGCATTCTCTTGGCGCGGATCCCACCGTAGAATTGGGGTAATTTCTTTTTGGGAGGTTTTCTTCCTCAGGCCCAGGCGGTTAAGCCAAGACCTCTTGAGAAGATCATTTCCTATCTTCTCTGCCACTGTGATGGTAAGTCACAGTGTCGGGTTGTGTTTACCGTCGCCCGATACTCGACGTTGTCGCTCCTTTGGCACCACCCGGGGGGCACGTGTAGGGTGGTGGTTAGGTCTCGCCTACGGACGCGAACGACAAGGCCCCCCCATGATGAATGATGAAATATTGAATGCAAAAAGTTTAATGCATAGTCCTTTAATCTTTTCCTAAATCATATTTTGGTTATAGTGACATAAACATACTTCTCATCGGCGACCCTTCCGTGGCGAAGTCTCAGCTGCTCCGCTACGTGCTAATGACGGCGCCCCGAGCCATTACTACGACTGGTCGTGGTTCCTCCGGTGTTGGTCTCACTGCAGCTGTCACTACTGACCCAGAAACAGGAGACAGGAGGTGTGTACAGTAGAATTTATTGTTATAAACCTTTAGTAGTATTCTTTAGTTGATGACTGTGTGATTCATTTTTCTAAAGACAACTTCTGCATTTGTCATGATGTATGATGCTTGGATTGAACACCACAATGTGCGGGGATGCCACAATGTGCGAATGTGCGGAGAAGTTGAATAGTGGATGTGTACCAAGCTAGTCTACCAAGAACAAAAGATTTCTGTTAGAAACATCTGTTGACATCTAACAGAAAAATCGACTCAAATGTCCTGACGGCAAACGGCAATCAACTATCATTTCTTAATGTTATTCCATCTCTTTTGCTATGGATATTTTATTCATGATGTTTTTTAATATTAACAGATGTTTTAAATCTGTGTCTGTGTGTGTGTGTGTGTAAAATGTCAAATGTAATGTAGATGTAGACTACGTTATTTATTTGGAACAGACTGGAAGCGGGAGCGATGGTATTGGCTGACCGCGGCGTAGTGTGCATCGACGAGTTCGACAAGATGTCAGACGTGGACCGCACAGCCATCCACGAGGTCATGGAGCAGGGCCGCGTCACCATCGCCAAGGCGGGTGTGCACGCGGCGCTCAACGCGCGCTGCTCCGTCCTGGCCGCCGCCAACCCCGTCTACGGGCGGGTGAGACATCATTTATATTTTAGGGGGACGCTTAAGCTCCGCAGAGTACATAGTTAAAATTGTATTGGCTATTAGATACCTGAAAATTAAACGAAAAACGAGTCCGATCGCTAAACTTAAGCTTTGTACACTCCTGTTAACATCAGGCAGAGACGTAACGACCGCCGTTTCAGCCGTCTCAAAAAACGGGCCCCTGTGGGTTGGGCCCCGAGATGTGTAAGAATAAAATACAAAAACTTTTCTGTTTTGGGCACCTTCAGCCTTAGGGCCCTATGGAAAAAGTTCAATGGCAAGTTATACCAATAACTACAGGTAAGCATTGTCAATAGGAGTGTTCAAACTCCATCCAGTAGCTCATCGTGATCTAGTTAGTACAGGTTTTACATGAGGATGTTAGGACTGAATCCTAGTCTTACTGGTTTTATCCAAGAACTGGTCGCTGGTTTCAATATAACTCCTTAAGCTTGTTCACATTGTTTGGTCAGTGGTGGTGTATTTTGGGGAAAATGCAGGCATGCAAGATACTTGAGATATATGTAATGGTTGCTAACCTATATTAAAACAGTGCACAGGTGAATTATGGATACCTGCTTTTATACATAAGCTTTTTTAATAACTATCAATTTCAAAGTATAAATTTGTTGATGGTCCAGTTGCACAGATTGTAATAATAAAATTATTTCATTGAATATTTCAGTATGACCAATACAAAACCCCTATGGAGAACATTGGTCTACAAGACTCCCTGCTGTCCCGTTTCGACCTGTTGTTTGTTATGCTGGACATAGCGGACGCCGACCACGATAACATGATCTCCGAGCATGTCCTGAGGATGCACAGATACAGGTCAAATACCTTTTATAGGAATGTACCTTTAACCGATGTACCTTTTACCAATCCCGATGGCGATGAGAGTTACTCTGTGCCGCACTGTGTGTGTTTGATAAAATATAGTCATATTTTTATATTGTATGTGATTTAAGACTTTTTTAATTAATTTTCTAATGATATAATTTGACCGGTGGGAGGTAAGCGCTGTGCCGCGCTGCCGGCTGCATGGGTACCACTATCTTGCTTGTTTCTCCCGTGAAAAAGCTTTGCTGTGTTTCAGAGAGAAGGACAAGACAGGCAGTGTAATTACTGGCACCTAGACTTAACATCTTATGTCTCAGGATAGGCAACACATAAATGAGTTGCCTAAGCTAGTCTCAGGTTGACTTGTTTATGTTCATGGGCCATGTACCATCCACATGGTCGTGTATATATATGTATTTATATAAATTTCTTAAATTTATTTCCATTCATATTACCCGTAACACAATTTAAGAATTTACCACGGAGCTAGGTTAAAGGTGGTGTAATACTTGATAGTTAATAATTATTTTTATTTATACTTTCTATTTCTTAATCAGATAAGAAAGAAACATTTAACTTATCATAGAAAAGAGAGGATAGGAAAAAAATATTTTTACTATTGATTTTTGGATAAGTTGAACTTGCAGTTAAAGTCCTATACAGTGTCAAGTAATCACCTATGAGCGGATATTTTTGTTTTAAGCACTTCTGTAGATCCAGATGATGAACCATTGGAACCAAGATTGGACTCTCTTTTGTGCGTAGTTCGTTACGCTTTCGTTAGTTCAAATAAGTTTGCTTGATAGGTTTTTATAATAAAACAATTTTTTACGGATTTTATCGCGGTTTATTAAGATTTTTACAAGCCCGACGTTTCGGATACTTTACAGCAACCATGGTCACGGGAGGACTGAGGTGTCATACGTCCTATTATTACAAAGTTATTCGAAACTACCCTATGATACATCAATATTTTGGTTAGTCCTATCTACGCAGAAAGTGCTAACTGTATCTTTAATCTGTGACATATTATGCTTGGATTTTGATTTGATAATTTTAATAATGGGATCCCAAGCAGGTGGTAGAAGCCAGCCATCTTCTCTATTGAAATTAGGATGTTTTTTAATTTCAATAGCCTCACGGATCATCCTTGGTTGGAATCTGTGTTCTTTTGCGAGGAGTTGTGGTTTATCAAATCTGATATAATGGCGAGCTTTGTCAAGACTATGTTCACAGATGGCAGACTTAGTGTAGCGACGGTGTTTTAAATCAGCTATATGTTCTTTCACGCGAGTTTTAATAGATCTTTTAGTTTGGCCTATATAGGAGAGACCACAGTCACAATCAAGCTTGTATACTCCTGCATCTTGTAAGGGTATATGACACTTGACAGATGGTAAGAATTGACTTATCTTTTTTGGCGGCTTGAAATAAGTTTTTATAGAAGCTCGCTTTAGGATGAAGCCAATCTTGTCAGTGACGCCTTTAATAAACGGGAGAACTGCAGGTACTCGCTCGACGGTGGCTGGTTTCACACGTTCACTGTGACGGAGACGCGGTACCCGAAGCTTGTTGTCACGCAGTACTTGCTTGACATGTTGAAGTTCGGTCTCCAGGTGTTGCTCATCACAGATCCCTTGTGCTCTCTGAAACAAAGATTTACCCACGGTAGCTAACTGTGTTGGATGGTGGTGAGATTCGCCGTTTAGGTACTTATCCGTATGGGTATGCTTCCTATACACTGTGTATAGGTTTTTAATAAATTGAGTAAACTTTTCCTTTAAATTTATTTGTAATTATTTAGGAATCCTAAGGAGCAGGACGGTGAAGTTCTACCAATGGGATCCACAGTCGAAATGCTTTCTACAGAAAATCCCGAGAGCGAAGAGCAGGTAATGTACATTTCTTTAAACTCAATTAAAACATTTACCGAAATACAGTCGTGAACACAATTAATCCATTACGTTTAATGATTTGTAAACGAGGCATAGGTAATTTCAAAAAGTCGAGCTCCGTGATTCACAGACCGTGAAATAAAAATAAAAATTATAATTTACATCAAAATAATTTTTTTTATTCAAAATAGCACCAATAAAGTATATTTTGAACGTCAATTGAATCTACCATCGGTTCCATAGCAAGGCCACTGAGAAGAACCGGCGAAACAATCATCCTTTTAATAATGATTTAATCACCAATCTACCTTTTTCCGTTCACAGCTGGATGCGTCATGATGATCGCTAACGCTTTTTTATGATAAACAACTAACGGATTTTATTGTGGTTTATTAAGACTTTTCGGATACTTTCCAGCAACCATGGTCAAACTTTTATTTCTATTCATAAATTACAGGAGACAAACGAGTCTATATATGAGAAGTACGACCCGCTGCTGCACGGCAAGACGCGCAGCAAGAAGGACCAGATCCTGAGCACCAAGTTCATGAGGAAGTACATCCACATCGCGCGTCTGATGAAGCCCAAGCTCACGCAGGACGCCTCGGACGCTATCGCCGACGAGTACACGCGCCTCAGGAACCAGGACACCATGGAGAGCGACGTGGCCAAAGTTAGTATACTCGGTATATAGTAGAATCGGCAAAATAGTGCAGCCACTTAAGCATGCTCGATTATTATTAGTGGGGTTAAGTTGAAGACAAAGTCTATATGGAACCAAAATTCGTGAAGTTATTAACGAAATGGACAAACACGTTTTGCCGAAAATTAACTGATCGATTGAAATGAGAATCGACATCTATAATCTTGGTTGTGCTGGACATTTATCAGATATCATTTTTCATTCACAATTGCCGTTAATACAATACAAATTTGAATCATTGTCCTCTCTATGTTTATCAAAGTTAAAAAAAATAAAAAAAGTCAAAGTTCTTGTTGAAAAACCCTATATATATTTGAGTCACCCGGGACTAGCTGAAGGTATTTATTTGTTATATATCCTATTTTAAGACGCCCACCTAGGCTAGGTGCCAGTAATTACACTGCCTGTCCTGTCTTTTCGGACGGCAAAGATGTTTCGTGGAAAAAAGAAAGCAAGATGGTGATTCTTAACACGCCATTTTTTTGTTTCATAAAATCTATTTGATTAATTCCAAGTAGAGTACCTACTTTAAATTTATGATTATGAAAGTATAACAGAAATTTTAAAACAAATACGTCTGTATGTGACAGACGCAGCCGGTGACGGCGCGTACGCTGGAGACGCTGATCCGCCTGTCGACCGCGCACGCCAAGTGCCGCCTCAGCTTCCAGGTCACACTGGACGATGCGCTCGCCGCCATCGAGCTTGTGCACTACGCATACTTCAAGAAGGTCTGTTATACACCATTTATACAGGTCACAATATAAAATACTACATATACGTAGAGTCAATGACCCCCAACGTAACTGGGGTTGTTGAACTGTTGCTGGAGTCAGCTGTATTCTTCACAATTGATCATTGAAAAGTTAAAAATAATTATCACAACAAAAAATAATTGCACAATTGTTAGGATATTTTAGAAATAACTTTTAATTGACTTATATATTTTGTATTTATATAATACTTTTTTATCAGATATATTATTATGTACTTAACATTTCTTTGATGAATTAAATTTAGGGTACGACTTTTTTATATTCAATAGCCTAACTAATTGCTGAAGTCTATCACAAAACTGTCACATAAGGGACTATGCTTACTTAAGGTTATTGATATAACGACCCGTGGTTCTACTTTACACATTACATTCATATAATTATAGAACGCGAAAGCTAAATTAGTTAACGAAAAGAGAGTATGGGAACGCACATCATCATCATCCTCTATCTGTCCACGACTGAATATATAGGCCCAATGAACGCCCAGACGGCCGATCCCTTGCCACTCGCATCCAACACAGACCGGCCGCCGCACGGAGGTCGTCGCCCCATCTGGTTAATGGCCGACCAGCCCTTCGTCTACCTAAACAGCACATATAAGACTTTTTAATTGTTCATAAGTCAATATTGAATAAGGTCTGAATTATCGGTTCCTTTACAGGTGCTGATGAAGGAGAAGCGTCGCAAGCGCCGCGCCTCGTCTGCCGAGGATGACGGCTCTGACAAGGAGGAGCAGCCGCGAGCCAAGCGCACTCGCAAAACGGTCAGTGAAATATTTTCCTGTCTGCTGCTGGAGATAGTCCTTTTTTAATAAATTTAGACTACTTTTTAACAAACTAGGACTAGGAGCCAAGAAGGCATGTAGCTAGAGGTCGAGCTACCCTCTATTTTCCCGATCGTGGCCTCTACTCAGAACTCTAATAGCTCACTGGTTATCGGCAAATTTAGTTACGCGAATCAAATCTGATGTTAGCTTTTTCTACACTCTGACTACCAAGTGATGTAGAGGCTTTGTGTCAATTTACATGAGTCTTTGTGGATTCCATTCCCGACAATGGCAGATAATTTGTATGATAAATAACCTGGGGTCATATACCCGTAACTCATCTAGTTACTAGCATACCGCATGACAAACTATGGTGATAAAAGTATATTTATATTAA